>OU015500.1:100506257-101206257 GCA_907164885.2 Dolomedes plantarius
ATAATTTCGGGCCGTCAAAGTACCATTCCGAATGATATGCAGGTCCGTACGTCAACATATTCTGATTCCACCCCATACCATAAAACCAGCTCGTCTGTATTGTGACCATTCACGAACGAATGTGGGGTTATTTCGAGTGCCCCTTTCCCTCCATACCAAAACACGTCGGGTGTCACACACCAGACTCAACCAAGGGAAAAATAATTGAGAATGTTATAAAAGTTTGGTTTCGTGATGATGACGTCAAATGTTCTAAATTAGTGGAATCTATGCCAAAACGTGTACAGGGTATCATTAAAGCTAGAGGAGGAAATATTTGCTACTAGATTGCTATACCATGCATGTGTGTGAACTTATACTAATTAAATAACATATGTGAAAGTTTTTGTGTCTGTCCAAATTAATTTGCACAGTACTGTACCTCAAATACCGCCAAGGCACTAAACAGACTTATCACGGTGCATGTGATTTGCTTAGTGTTATCAGTATTTACCATATTTCACCTTCAAGGAAATGCTGCTCTACATCTAGGATCTAAAGAGTGCAGCATCAATATTGTAAGTTAAGGCTCTCGCAAAATAGAAAAAAGATACACGAATAGTGATGCAGTATTCGTATAGTATTAAGATACAGTAAAATCACTAAACAGACCTACATAAAATTACTGTAAAGAGAGTATAGTACAGTAAAGTAATGCACATCTATTAAACTCTAATAATTATAGCCAGACCAGCAAACTGAAAAATTCGAAAAAAAAATTCAATTATAATTCAGTCACTGTGGGTAAACTTACGAATGGTCTGTCATATTTGTGAAAGTTAAAACCAATGAAGTCCATATTTGGCGTAACTTTCATTCTTCATGTGTCTAAAGAATTTTTTTCCTTTAAAATACGTTCTCAGTGAAAAAGGTTCTAATAAGAGTAATATTATGACAGCTTCTGCGATCTGAGTTCCAACGATCACTATTAATTTTCCTAGAATTCTAAACATCAGTGGAAAATGTAATAAAACTTAAAAGGTATGAAATTCTTTTAAATTTTAATACTTTAGTGTTAATATTCGGCGTTTTTAAAGACTGGTCAAGCTGAACTGTTGCAAAGTTTTCCATAATCTAAGGACAAAACATATATGATTTAGAAAAACAAAGTTAATTTAATTTATATAAGCATCAAATTTGTTGTTGCTGTTGCTAACGCCCTCTAGCAGGAAAGGTTCTGGACAAGGTCCATATATTGCTTAACGGGGTAAGGAGTGTGTATCCGATTTACAATAGCATCACAAGTGTCGGAGTCCGTCTTAGCTAGGTGCCACCTCAACTTTGAACGAGAATCTCCAGGGGCGACATCTAGGGGAGGGTCGTACCCTTTCCCACCCTCTCTAACCTTATCAAAACAAGATGAGAATCATAAGAGGGTTTCGTATGTTGTGAATGTCTCATTGATCTGTTCGAAAAGTTCAGTCATATAAACACTCCAAATTTGTCATTTTACACCTTTAATATTCACAGGGGCTAATGAATTTAAATCTAGGTGGGGTATCTGTGATAGCATTTTATTTTATAGTGGTTAGTATTTAGAATAATATGAAGTGATTACTCATATGTATACATATAAATCAATTTATTAAACAAACATATTAACATATACATATATCGATTACACTTTCTTTTTTTTTCAATGCACCCTTATAGATTAATCTATCCTCATATTTCTCGTGTGCTAATTGCTACCAATATTGTTGATTTATTTCTTAAAAGCATATCTTAATACCCTAATTATCAGGTGCAATTTACTATCAATTATTAATTCATTTCTTAAACACATACATTAATACAATATCTCACAATTGCAATCCGCTACCAATTATTAATTCACTTCTTAAACATATACATTAATACTTTAATTCTCAGGTGCAATTAACTACCAATTATTAATTCATTTCTTCACATATACATTAATACACTATTTTTAACACACCAGTGATATATATCTATGGCAGCATATATAATATCAATTATAATTCCTCCTGTCATCAATCCATGCAATCCTCTTATTTAACCTAGCCCAGTAATCCTTTTAAATTCTGAGCATTGATAAAGAATAAATTCGTTAAATTTCTCCCTACCTTGAGCTGGCTGAACACTACGGACCCTCTCCTCGGACAATAGCGGCCGGAGAAATGCGCCTTCTTCCTATAGGCTGATCGAGCTACGGTCGGGGCTTGCTTAGGCTACCGGAAATTCGACGGATGGGTTCAGCCAGAGCCAGGTTCAACTCCTCGGTGATCTTGAAGAGAACCTTCGCTGTTTAGGGCAAGGGTCATCGGGGTGATGAGCTTATCTTGTGGCGGTGAGCTGGCGTCGCTGATTCGGCGGTAAGCTGGCATCTGGTTCGGCTCGGGGCGGGAGCTCATCTATCTACTGGTCACTTCGCGTGCAGGGCATCAATGGACTTTTACATATCGCCTATGTATCAGGGGCTTGCGTCTGCAGTCTTTTGGGTGTTGGGTACCTCGACGTTCGGACATTAATTGCTGCGTGTTTCTCGCCTTTGGAATTGGCGGCTTGCATCTATTTCTTCCCTCGTCATTCTATCTCCTCCATCCCTTCCTCCAGACGACTATTAATATGGGCTTATCAATGGGCCATGCTCACACGGCTGTGGCCTTTCCTTCTATTTATCAGCTTTTCCTAGCAATCAGCTCTCCGCTACTCAGATCACAACTGCTATGCTTTTTGGCTCTCTCGATTCTGATGCCTTTTTAGATCTCTGTCATCATTCGGTCTTTTCTTTTTCTCTTAATTTCACTTAGGCTTCTTCGCCCTGGGCAATCATTGACGACACCCAATAACCAACGAATCCCTAGTATTTCTATCATTGGACGTCATATCCTTTACCCCTTTTCTTTTGCTCCAATCTACATCACGGAGTGCAGTGGCTGCATATCGATACTCTCTTATCTGGGGTGCCCATAACCCCCCACATTCTCACGCCACCCTTTCGACCGCCTGCTGTATAGACTAATGAAGTCAACCTTATACATCCTTTTCTTCCCTTTCCATCTTCTAACTTCGGATATCTACATCTCCAATTTTCGAATGCTCAGTTCATTATAACCAGCTGGACCCCTTTTACTGCCAATATGCTCTTCCCTGCGACATTAACTTTTCTTTAAACGCAGCTGGTTGCCTGTTCTTCGAACTCAGTTACTCGTTTTTCACTTTTAATCACGTCGTTTCCTGCACGTGGGACCTGGCCCCTCTCTTTTCTACGAAAAATGTCATTTTTCACTGCGTCAGTATCTATCAACCCAAAATGTACACGACAGTAGGTATCTTTCAACCCAAACAGAACATGGTGGTTCACACTTTCGATCTCCAAGAACACACTGACTACGCATAAAAAAGTAACAAAACAATTTTTAAAACAGCGCCGTCTACCGGCAAGCCAATGAGGAGGTTGACGTTATTCAACACTTATAGAGGGACTTTCCAGTCTACGTATTTAACCTTTAGCATACGGGGCCCATTTTTCCGATTCCCTCTTTAGAACGGGAAATTTCACACCCCCTTTGTAAGAACGGCCATTAAGGGTGTTAAATAAATATATATATATATATATATATATATTTATCAGCTTTTCCTAGCTGTACACATATATATACATACATATATATATATATATATATATATATATATATGTGTGTGTGTGTGTGTGTGTGTGTGTATGTATATGTATGTATATATATGTATATATGTATATTCATTCTTGGGCCAGTATTCTTGTTATACATGCCATTCCACCCCGTGAGGAAAAGGTTAACGTGCCCATAGATGGCCTAAACACGAAGGTATTTATTGACGCTTTTTTGGGGATTTGAACCGAACACCCTCGGGGCCAAAAGCCGGCGCGCAACCACTGGACTACCTCGAGCCCTACTATCAAATTTAGTACTAAATCACGAGAATAAAGTTTTGAATGAGACGTTGGAAAACCCACGATAATAAAAAATTCCTAGTAATCTTCGTTTCGTTTTTCTACAGAGAGTCTCAATAAATTTAGCTATACTAATTGAGAAATATAGGTAATGGATTTCTTTGGCGATTCTTATCTTACTACGGCTAGAAATAAAAATGTTATATCAGTGAAAAATGTCGAAATAAATTTTAAAAAAACTACTTATTGATAGAAACTCCAAATCCTATCAAAATCAGCTTTCTTTTCTCTGGGTCTTTTCAATACGTGGAGTGTGTGAAGAATATAAGAATAAATTTTCAATTCTTTAAGAGATCTATAAATCTTATTTTTAAAAGAAAATTCATTTCATTGGAAATTTAATACTCTCCTCTGTCTTCCACGATCTCTAACAGTAACAACATTTCGGACGCATTAAGCAAGCTAAGCGAAAAATTATTTGGAATTTTATTCTCTGCCTCAAAAGCGGTGTTAAAAGAAGAATTGGATATTAAATATAAATTCTCGTTTTTTAATATCTCTTCATATATATATATATATATATATATATATATATATATATATAAGCTAAATGGAAATGGGACAAAGGCTGTTCCTGAATAAAAATGTAAATACTGAATTCGAATTTTAATAAATTCAAAGATTTGGATTGCGGATGTTTAGTAAGTTAGTAAAAAATTACGTTAGAAATAAAATTTTGAATCGAACATCTCTGAGGGCTAATCCTAAAGCATCGAAATATTATCTTTGTAATGCATGTAACGAAATGCATAAAGCGAACCTACCAGGTATTCGGATCTCGTAGGTTCTAATCCTCGATTCGAACTAAGAGGAATTCTCGTAATGCATCGGCCTCCGCGTATTCCCACATTGACTACTTTCTTGCTTGACGAAGAACTGTTCATCCCAAAACTAGTTGTAAACGCTTTTGCATTATTGGGGTCATATTGTGTCCAACAGCTTGTGATTCAACATATTTATCTCATTTATAACCTATTTCTGTGTCATGAATGAATGACCAGGGAATTTCATAGGTGCCCCCTAGTTGTACCAAGTAACTTTTTGTCGGCTTCGCCTCTAAGCAACTGTGTAGCTATGATTCATATTATTTTATATCTGCTCTTTTCATGTGTCACTTAACGACGACAATCATCATTATACAAAATATTCTCCATCTAAGTCTCTTTATCCTTATTTATTTCAATCTGTTATATATATCGCACTTCTTACATATGATTATTTGCACCGTTATTTGCATCATTTAATTTTTATACAGGCTTCATTTTATTAAGCGGGGGCACTCTCTTTTTTATCTTACTTCTAGAAACTTTTGGTCTTACACCGGATATCAGAGATCGGATAAATGTGAGAAGTATGATGGTGGTCTGAACGAAAAGAAAAAAAAGTTTATTCGAGTCTTTTATAGCTTTGGAAAGAACAGCATGAAGGCTACGTTTGAAGATTACCTTTCACAAAACAATATAAGAGTATATAGCCATCACAAACGAATCATCACAGTTATTTTACTTCGAAGTCGGCCCCAATGTATTTGAAAATTTTCAAACCTACCTTATCAAAAATCAACTGCGAGAATAACTAAGCTTGGAGAATCGAAAGCTAGTTTTGGTAACTGATAAATGTCTAGCCGGTTTTAGAATTTCTTTACGCTGACGCCTAGTTAAAATACAAGCATTTGCTATACAAGACCAAAGTTCATCCACTTTTGTCTTGCGCGTCAAAAAAACTTGGACACTTACTAAAAATGATGAAACTTTGCCGGCCAGTTTTGAAAGAGAGTCCTTGAAATAAGTTTCGGCAGCAAATGAGAAGATGAATTCTTAGGAATAAGATGCAACGCTGGAAATGGGCTAACTCGACGACACTGTACGACGAAAATGTTGTAATTAAATTTATTAAAATCAGTAGAATCAAATTTGCAGAAAAAATTTGTAGAGTTGACGATGATTGCAAAACTAATAAAGTTACATTACATTAGCACCCTTTGGCCAAGAATAGTCAAGAGATCCTGCCTGAGATGGGCTGTCTGTATAGACAACCATTTCAAAAATATCTAAAACACAGTGTTGTCAACTTGGGGGTTTTCCCCCTAAATTTGGGGGTAAGTTAGATAAAAAGGGGTGTTTTTAGGGGCCCCATTTTTTTAGGGGCATTTTGTGGGGGGAACATTTTTTAATATTTTGTACAATCTAGACGCGTTTTTTTTATTAGATTATAAGTTCCATACATCTCAAAGGTAAATAAACCTCCATTTCATTATGTAAACGTGTATTTTCTATTTATTTCAATTTATCTCTCAAACAGGATGCCTATTTGGAACCAGAATTTCTTTTAGGAAGATCTAGGGGGATCTCAAGTTGGTGTTAGGGGGGAACAGGGGAATTTCGAGATGGCGCTAGGGGGAGCCGCTTCGTAGAGGTTGAAAACACTGCTAAAACACTAACATGAGAACCCTGACAAAAAAGAGGACTTAGTGAAAAAAAATTTTCAGATAATGGCCGCCCAAGACTGGCATGATAGCCACGATGACTACGGTTGTAGACTTCCTTATTTTAAGACGAAAAATTAATTATATATAGTATTAATGTTTCCTCCCAAATTATACATAGTACAGAAGTGAGCCTGAATGACATGTCTTTTTCACTCTCTGATTATCTTATTTCTAAGTATCACACAGTTCTACTTGAAAATTGTTTTCTCAACTGCATCTACTCAACAAACATTACTCTTCTACTCTGTTCTACTCAATGTAATTTTACAATCATCGATATGAAAAAAATGAACTGAGGCGAAGCTAACTTGTTATTTTCGAAAGAAATATTTAAAACTTTACTACCACTCCTTCCCTGTGAAAGTTCTAATGACACCAAGAATAGGCATCGTTAGGAATTTATCTTCTGAAGAACATAAATGCGTTCAAAACTCTAGATTAGATTCCCGAATTGGAAGAATTTTAGTCGCTTTGTTGTAATCAAAAGAAATTCCTACAACTTGCAAATTCACTCGACGCTCTAGGAATTTTATAATAACGAACGAAATATATATCCTTATAATGTGCATTTCAAACAGGAACCTTAATTTCCTGCATTGAAAGCAGAGAATTTCAAACAGTAGAAAGACCAGAAGGATTTTTGGCTTTCGGCAGCGAATAAATAACGCATTGCACATTTCTAAACCCCTCTCTTTTCCTCCATTTTGTAATGAGGGGGAATCGCTATTGCGAACCTTAAATTAAATATTCAGTAGCGCTAGATTAAAGGTTAAAAATATCACGTGAATACTCACAATTGATAAGACCTGCCTTAAGAAAGGTGGGTTATTTTAAATTCACTCAGAAAATTATCAATCTTAAAATGCAGATGCACACATGCCATCTTGATTTATATTTTATATCAGATTATTATCTTTCAACAATATCGTACCTCATGTATCGTAAAATCATTTTGATTAGGTTTAAGTGCAAATTCTAGACTTACTTTCTCGCCATATTAAAATTAACGGCCATATCGTAAATATAAAAATTGAACCCGGTAGTTAAAATATATGAAAAGAATTTTCGTTGTTGTAAATCTAAATAGAACACAATAGTTTGTTTCTCAAAGTACAAGTTCTTAATTATCTATATTTAAAGTTATGTGCTTGCGCAAATTATCTGAATCAGTGTTTCACGGGCTTTCTCGAATCGCGACCTGCAATCAAGGGTTTCCAAGCATCATTTTACCCTTCCCCGCCCTTCTCATCCCACATATTTTTATTAAAAAGACCTTTTAACACGTGCATTGCCCCCATAGGAAGTCAAAATGATCACCGGTATGCCAAACTTAAAATACTAGTTTAATTGTTTGTAAAGGGTTCAAAATATGTCAGCACTATCACTTTAAAATAGCAGATATCAAGAAAAATCCAAATAATTTTGGTGAAAAAAATCAGAAACTTAACATTTTTCCCAATAAAAACAATCGTTTTGAGCTTGTTAGACCGCAAGGTCGTTGAACCGCACTAGGGTTGCCAAGCATAGGCTTGGCACTCGCCGTGTAGGCGCTGTTTTTGGTAGTCGGCGTCTGTCTGCCGAGTTAGATAGTTGGTCGGGACCTGAGTTCTTGCTAGACTCGGTTGCTCCCATATTCTAAAATTTCTACTATGTTCTAATAGGTTTTTTAATAAAACCCTTATTGTTATTGTTACACTCTACTATGTTCATTTCGAAGATACAGTCCGCTTCCACATCGATTATAGAAATTTTCTCATAGACAGTTTCCTACTAGTTTGCACGACCACACATATACAGAGGCTGTTCGCACATTTTTTAGACAATTTTGGTAAACGGAAATAAAAAATCGTTTGCTGCAAAAGAAATAATTGCAATTGTACTATGTTTTTAACAGTCAAAATTATCGTCTGCGGCTTGAAAGTTTTCTTTTTATTCAAAATGGCGTTTTTAACAAAGCAGTGGTTCGAAGGCTACATTTATGCTGTTTCCGAAGAGAAATATGCATACTCCGTTATCCAAAAACGATGTGAGAGTCATAGTTTTGTGATATCTAAAGCGTCGATAGGTAATATCGTCAACAAGAAAGGACAAAAACGTCAAATTGGAGCCTCGAGTGGGACAAAAATTCCAAACAAGTATCCAAGGAAAAAACGGACATCTTCGACTATTGCAAAGGTACGTTGTTTAATGTTAAAAGAAAATCCCCCTAGTCAAAGGACAGTTGCAAAATCATTAAAATGCTCGGTGTCCACTGTAAACAAAATGATAAACGTTGATTTAAATCTTAAGAAAGCGAAAAAGCGCAATGTGCATCGTCTTCTTCCAAATCATATCGCTGAACGTAGGACACGCTGCAGAATTTTATATGAGAAACACTTATCCAAAGAAAAATGGAAAACAATTGTCACAATAGATGAATCATGGGTGTATTTAAATGATTGAAACAAAAAAAGAGCCATTTATTATCATAAAAGGGGAGAAAAAAATTTAAGTACATGGTTCAAAGAATCGAAAGAAAGTTTTTCTAAGGGATTCATGATTGTTGCTGGTTTTTCTTATAATGGCAAGTTAAAAATAAAAAGAGTGGAAAAAAATGTCAAGATTAACCCCAAATACTATCAGGAACATATTTTATTTCCAATTTTTCTGAATGAAATACCATCGCTTTACCCAAAGTGCCATTACTCTGTGAGACTCCATCAGGACAAAGCTAGCAGTCACACATCAAAATCCACTGTAAATTTCCTAAAAGAAATGGAACAAAAAACTGGTATCAAGGCCATACCCTTCACTGATATCCCTACTAAATCTCCCGATGTATCACCTATGGATTTTTGTGCTTTCGGACTTTTAAAATCTGCATTATCCAAACGTCGTCCCAAAACCCTTACAGAACTCTGGAAAGCTGTTCAGGAGGAATGGGATAGAATACCTCTTCTGACACTTCAAAAGGCATTATTATCCTGGAAATTGCGGTGTCGAAAGATAGTTCAGAATAAGGGATGTCAAATAGAACATTTAAAACACAAGAATTTTATGTAATTTAGTTTTGTGAATACAATATACATCGTCTAAAAAATGTGTGAACAGCCTCTGTACAATAGTGGTCCAGTCTGAGCCGCAGGGCTTATCAGCGATCTATGGATTTAGTTTTGGTCGACGTCTCAAAAGTGTCTACAGAAATTATAGTGTTAAACCGCACCCGAGGAGGCCTCAAAGGACAAATAACAAAACTCGCTACTTTTCTCAAAAATGAGGCAACAACATCGGACTTAATCACCATTGACTCAAAAATGGACACTTTGAAGAAAATAGAAAATAAACTCGAAAATTTGAAGTTGGATTATTACAAGGTTTTGAAAGACAGTGAGCTCAACGAGCACGAAGAAGCGTTTTCAGAACTCGAGTATGAAATAGAAGAAATCAAGGTAAGCGTCTTACATATTTCTAAAAGCTGTAGTTCAAGTATTTCCAGTGCATGTACCGATAGTAAACAAATGAATGTTAGATTGCCCGAAATTCCATTACCTGATTTTTTTTTTTGAAATTAGAAACAGTCGTCTCTGTTTAAATCCCAATTTGAATCTCTAATTGTTTCGAACAGTAATTTAAGTGATTTACAGAAACTGCATTACTTACAAGCGTCGTTAAAGGGCGAAGCAAAACAGTTGCAAACTGTTGACGATACTTTTGAGTCATTGTTTCTAGCATTAGATGAAAGCTATAATAACAAGAGATTAATAGCAGATACACATATTACTGCAATTTTAGCGGATTCGTAATTTATCTTATTTAAAGCTAAGGAGCTCAGAATGCTTATAGATAATCTGCTAAAACACTTAAGAGCATTAAAACTGATGAAATTAGAAACTAATCAACTTTCGGTTTTGATGCTCATTAATGTCATTCTACAGAAGTTAGATCGGGGAAACTCGTAAGCAGTACGAAATGACCTTAAAATCTACAGATTTACCGGACTGGGACGAATTCATTAGTTTTTTACAAAATAGAAGTCAGATCTTAGAAAATATTCAGCGAAACAATAATTCGCTGCAATTTAAAGAGAAACCTAAACATATGTATAAACATGATCAAAATATTGTCAAATCTAGAAATTTATTCGTTAAGTCATCTTCCAACAGTCATGCATCGTGTATTTTGTGTAAAAGCTATCATTTATTGCACAAATGAGAATTGTTTTTAAAATTATCCCCCTGAAGAAAGACACGACATGGTGCGCAAAAATAAACTGTCTGAACTGTTTAGGTAACCATAAAGTAGCAGTATGCCAATCGAAATTCTCTTGTTTCCATTGCCAATCGAGACATCATTTATTGCTCCATAAAACCAGCGTCACTACATCGTCGCCAGATTGCAACCCTACAAGCATGACTCATAGTTCGAGCGCCGCAGTAGGGGAAGGGGTGACATCTGAGATAACATCCTGCTTTGCTACTGACCGAAAGAAAATAATTCTTGCAACTGCGGTTGTTTACATTTTAGACAGAAGTGGTACTTTTCGAAGGGGGAAAGCAGTTCTGGATTCTGGAAGTATGTGTTCCTGCATGACTTCGGACTTCGCAAATTTACTGGGTTTGCGGAAAGATAGAGCAAACATTCCAATTTCTCGTTTGACAGGATGCCCGATTACAGTGAAAATGAAAACTAACACGATTATTTCAAATGAAGATAAATCATCTTCTGCACCTATTGACTTTTTAATCCTTCCCAAGATTACAGATATGATGCCAGCGCAAAGTTTAGACTTGACAGAAATAAAAATTCCATCCAATATCACTTTAGCGGATCCAGGCTTTTTTGAACCTGGAAGGGTTGACTTACTAATTGGGGCAGAAATATTTTTTGATCTTCTAAAGACTGGTAAATTTCACACCGCCCAATCCTTAGTTTTGCAAGAAACCGTATTTGGTTACGTTCTTAGTGGAGCTCTTCAAGGAGCATCAGAAACACAGTTTTGTGGCCTTCTATCTCAGGTAGATAACTTGGAAGGTATAATGAAGCAATTTTGGGAAATTTAAACGGTACCAGATATACCTAGTCCAAAAAAATAAAGATGAGATAGCCTGTGAAGAACATTTCTTGAAAACCTATTGCAGAGATTGTAATGGGAAGTATATAGTTAACCTTCCGGTGAAAGAAAATACAGAACTGGGAGATTCTGTGCAATCAGCTACACAAAGATTAAATAGTTTGTGGAATAGGTTAGATAAAAATCCAGAAATGTGCAACCTCTACTGTAACTTTATGAAGGAATATGAAAAGTTGGGGCACATGAAAGAGGTAAAGGAGATCGATAAAGAAGATTCAAGATATGTTATGCCTCACCATGGTGTTTATAGAGCTGATAGCAGCACCACTAAATTACGTGTTGTGTTCGATGCATCTTCCCCATCTACTACTGGATTGTCTCTAAATAATTGTTTGCTAAATGGAGGCATTGTGCAAGAAGACATTTTCTCCATCCTCTTACGATTTCGAAAACACAAAATTGCCTTTACGGCAGATATAAAGAAAATGTATAGACAAATTTGGGTC
This sequence comes from Dolomedes plantarius, assembly GCA_907164885.2. Lineage (NCBI taxonomy): Eukaryota > Metazoa > Arthropoda > Arachnida > Araneae > Dolomedidae > Dolomedes > Dolomedes plantarius. The sequence goes on from OU015500.1 coordinate 100,518,299, forward strand.
AACCCTGAACGGTGTAACCTCCAACGTATTCTTTGGAAAAAGAGTTCTACAGATCAGGATAAATTGTTTGAATTGCTCACAGTTACCTACAGAACAAAATGTGCTCCCTATTTGGCTACAAGAGTTTTGAAACAACTGGCTATCGATAAACAAGCCAATTTTCCATTAGCGTCTGCTGCAGCTTTAGTAGATTTCTATGTCGATGACATCTTGTCAGGAGTCGAAGATGTTACCACTGCTATTGAATTGCAGCAGCAATTAATTTCGATGTTAAAATCCGGAGGTATGGACTTGCACAAATGGTTCTCAAATGAAAAACAACTACTGGAAAAGGTCCCTTTTTGTGATCAAGAATATCATTTCGAAGAGTCCAAAAAGGATACAGTCAAAACACTCGATTTGAGGTGGAATCCGAAGAAAAAAAGACTTTAATTTTATTGTTTCGTGTGCTGCCAGCGTACCTACTAAGCGCTCCGTCTTAGCAGAAATTGCAAGATTGTTCGATCCATTGGGTCTATTAGGACCAGTAATTGTGCAAGCAAAAATATTTTTGCAACATTTGTGGCTCTTAAAAATTGAATGGGATCAAGAACTTCCATTTAATGAGAAAAAGAAATGGGAAATTTATCGAAGGGCATTACTAAGCCTCAAAGAAGTTCAAGTTAGCCGCTATGTCTTGACCGATTCTGTTAAAGAAATAGAGCTTCATGGGTTCTCGGATGCATTGAAAGATGCATATAGAGCTGCAATATATGTCCGTTGCATAACTGACGCAAATGATGTAAATTTCAACCTTCTTTGCAGCAAATCTAGAGTTGCACCAATTAAGGAATTAACTATTCCGCGGCTGGAACTCTGCGCAGCTGAATTGCTTTCCAAGCTAGTTTCAAAGGCATTAGCATCTCTAAAATTGAATATTAGCAAAGTTTACTTGTATACAGATTCAACTATAGTACTGGCTTGGATTAAATCCTCTCCAAATTTACTGAAGGTATTCATCTCTAACAGAGTTTCTCGAATTCAAGAGTTGACCAAGCAGTTTCATTGGCAACATGTGAAGACGGCTGAGAATCCCGCAGACTTGGTCTCCCGTGGAGTGAATCCAGACCAAATTATGGATCGAAATTTGTGGTGGAAAGGACCTACATTTCTAGCATCCTATAACTTACCTTGTATCGATGAAGATTCTTGAATTCCAGAAATGAATCTGCCTGAGATGAAAAAGGGTCTCAAGAACTCAGAATCTAATTATGACTCTAACGTAACACTCTCTGTGAACAGTGCCTTTAATCCTTTAGATGATTTGATTAACATTAGCAATAATTATACTAAAATTGTACGTATCTTAAGTTATATTTTCAGATTCGTTCATAATCTTAGATGTCCTCAAAAAAGACAAACGGGCTCCTTAATTCCAGCTCAGGTAAGTAGTGCAGAAAATGAACTTCTTTGTCGGGTACAAGAAGAGTTTAATGCAGAATTTTTCGATTTAGAAAAGAATGGTCAAGTAGCAGGTAATAGTAAATTAAAATCCTTAAATCCCTTTCTAGATGAAAATAATATAATAAGGGTAGGGGGACGATTAAACAATTCAGATTTGGTTTATTCTCAAAAACATCCAATTGTGCTTCCAAAGAAACACAAACTTGTTAGACTAATTTTCGAAGATTATCATAAAAGGTATCTCCATGTTGGTCCGCAATCCTTATTGCACTGTGTAAGACAAAAATTCTGGCCTATTAATGGTAAAGATTTAGCTCGAAAGATTGTTCATGAATGCATAATTTGCTGCAGAGCCAACCCAGTTGTAGGTGAACAATTAATGGGAGGTTTTCCTAAAGAACGAGTTATTCCTAGTTTGCCATTCAATCATACAGGAGTAGATTTTTGCGGACCATTTTTATAAAATACAAAGGACAGAGAAAAGGCGACTTGCAAAAAGTGTATGTAGCAATTTTTGTTTGCTTTACAACCCGTTCTGTACACTTAGAAATAGTTTCAGATTTAACATCAGGAGGTTTTGTTGCTACATTAAAAAGATTCTGGTCCAGACGTGGAAAATATTCCACTTTGTTTACTGATAATGCTAAAAACTTCATAGGAGCTAACGCAGAATTGAAGCGTTCATATAATCTTGTAAAATATCCCGATGAAATTTTAGCAAAATATTTGTCTTCTGAAAACGTAAATTGGAAATTTATTCCTCCCAGAGCTCCCAATTTTGGCGGACTTTGAGAGGCTGGAGTTAAGTCATTTAAATTTCACTTAAAAAGAGCCATGGGGAATTTAAGATATACGTACGAAGAATTTCTCACAATAGTGACTCAAATAGAAGGAATTCTTAATTCACGACCTATCACCCCTTTACCGTCTGATGCGAATGACATAGAGGCATTAACGCCTGGTCATATTTTAATAGGGAGACCTATTACAACAATTGTAGAGCCTGAAATCATTCATTTGCCTGATAATAGATTAAATAGGTGGCAAAGGACAACAAAGGTAACCCAATACGTTTGGAAAAGATGGAAGAGGGATTATTTAAACCACCTACAACAAAGATATAAATGGCAATTTTCCAAACCTAACATCGAGAAAAATCAAATGGTTTTAATAAAGGAAGATAATTTGCCCCAATGCAAATTGTTACTAGGTCGGATTGAAGTAGTCATTTCTGGTCCAGATGGCAAAGTAAGAATTGCTTTAATAAAAACAAAGACTGGAATTTTAAAAAGGGCTTTGTCTAAATTATGTGTTCTACCTGTAAATATATAACTTTGTATTTGTTAAGCTCATGTTTATTTAGTAATGTTAAGGTGTTATATAATGTTGTGAACTACTATTATTGCTTGTATATCTGTAACAGTGTAATTATTTGTAATTTGTATAGTATAATTGATTACTGTAATTCAAGTACTTATTGAAATATTGTCACATTTCAACGCCGGGCGGGATGTTAGACCGCAAGGTCTTTGAACCGCACTAGGGTTGCCAAGCATAGGCTTGGCGCTCGCCGTGTAGGCGCTGTTTTTGGTAGTCGGCGTCTGTCTGCAGAGTTAGATAGTTGGTCGGGACCTGAGTTCTTGCTAGACTCGGTTGCTCCCATATTCTAAAATTTCTACTATGTTCTAATAGGTTTTTTAATAAAACCCTTATTGTTATTGTTACACTCTACTATGTTCATTTCGAAGATACAGTCCGCTTCCACGTCGATTATAGAAAGTTTCTCATAGACAGTTTCCTACTAGTTTGCACGACTACACATATACAGAGCTTAAAAGTATAAAATTCTAACCTACTGCACACGTGGCTGCGACAGTAAGAAAATAACAAATTTTTAAATAAAAACTTTTCCGGGCCGATAATAGATGGCGCAGGGTGTTCATGTTTGATTTTTTTTAAAGAACTGTTATCGTAGAGTGTCGCCTACAGACATAAAGTCATTGCTGAACTGCCCAGGAAATTTTATTTAACATAATAGGCAATGATACCGGTGACCCACGGGTGATACTCACGGCACAGAATGAAAATTTGAGACCCACTGGTGATGCTCATAGCAGTGAACGTGTTAAGACGTAAAACTCTAAAATGTATTTCCATAATTTCAATTTCAACTAAATGTTTCATTTAGCAAAAATGAAATTTGTAAGAAATGGATAGCATTAGGAAACATTCATCCATCAGTCATACGTGCTTAAATGCAAGAACAGAACAGAACCTCAAAAAAATAATGCACCTACCGTATTAATTCAGAATTATATAACAGTAAAAACAGAAAAACTCTTACCTAAACAAAATCACTTTACTCCGTTTAAATTACAACAGTTAAGCCAAATGTGATAAAAGACAAAGTGAAGTTTAGAATTTGTGTACTGTAACCTAGTAAGTAACCGCGATTTTCATTGACCACCAAATAAAGGTGGTAATTTATAACAAGTTGAGTCTGCGCTTTGAATGAATAATGCCTTTTTCTTTTAAAAGACATCACTGCATTACAGTTCCGTGATAAATAAATATTGATAATTTTTTTCGATGAAATTCGCTAAAAAAAAGTTATTAAATATATCCGTGGCGACCCCAAAGGAAACATTTCGCGACGCACAGGTTGGTAACCCTTGATCTAAATTAACCAATTACTTTGTTTAAATTGTTAAAAAAAACTCTAAATATCATTAAAAACATGGTAAAAATTGAATGAAAAAAGAGGTATTTTTTCAGTTTTTTCAAAATAAATTAAAACCGGTTCATCCAATCAAAGAAACCGTAATACAAATTTTTTAGAGCATTAAATTCTGCGTAATATGAGTACCAATACATAAAACAACTTCGGTTATAAGGTTACTAGCTTCTCCCGAAGTTGTGGTTATTTTTTCAACTTTTGCTAGTAACTGCGATTTTCTCTATACTTGAGTTTTTCGGGGAAATGGGCGGAGGAGGGGGGATCCCAGAATCAGAAATAATTCAAAGGTCAAATATGAATATCCTGAGTTTCCCCCTCCCACGAGGCAAGCGTTTGTGGTTAGGTCAAACGACATCCGCTAGGTTCAAGGTGACCAGTCACCCTCCCCCCCCCCCCAGATTGTCTTCCGGTAACTGCCAAGTTGCGATTTAGTACGGTTTGTGTCCGTTGTTGTTCCGTGTTTTTCCTTTTCTTGCGTTATTATTTCATTTCGCTATTTAATGTGTCTCACAAAGTGTTCTAATCAGTACCAACAATGTCAGACCTTTGTCCAGTTTATGCAGAAACATTTGTAGAAGGAGAGACAATAGTTGTGAAAGAAAGAGGGATTAAAACATTGATAGAATACGGCAAAAAGAGAGGTGATGGTAAGCATAATCCTTTTAAAAACTGTACGACTGTCAAAATTCATGTCAAGTGCCAAAAGGCTTACACAAGAGAAAATCCATTGTTGCCGGAGCAGAAGAAAGTATTAGTGGTGCTTATGCTCGACGATCTAACATACCAACATTCAGTTTCCAAAAGGACTGTTTTTAGTGTGCTGAGAATGCATCAGAAGATTTTCAGAAAAAAAAAGAAATAAGAAAACCAAAAGCAAAACGTGACCGAGTAGGTGTTGTTACAACCTATGGATTATTAAAAGATTTCAAAGGACCAAATCAGTCTGAAAAAAACTCTCAAGAGAACACTGACGGAAAAATATGGCGATGACATCATTATTACAGCAGGATACAACAGACAACCCATTATATGTTTTCATAACACTAGTTATAAAATTTTCAGCGCAAGTTGGTATGGATCTCAAAAATATTATGAACAAGAAGAGTATTGTTAAAGTAGCTGCAGATATAATAAAGGAATACTTAAGATCCAAGGTGTACGACATGGATAAGTACCCTTATCAACAAAATTTTTTGGAGAATGCTGAGCAGAATATTCCTGAATCATTGCGGTATCTCCTAAATTCAATTATAAGGAAAAGCAAGAATGGAAAGGAAAATAGAAAATGGAAAACCAAGGTAATTGCAATTTCACACTCAATAATTTCTGCAACAAGGCCAAGATCTTTTAGTTCATCAATACAAGTAGGTATTGGCTCACTTTTATCAAGGAAATATTGTTTTAAAGATTTAATATGTATAGCTCATGCACTGGGCTTTTGCTGTTCTTACAATGAAGTCAGAACGTTTGAAATGTCTTGTCTACAGCATCCAAGAAGCAGTGCATTGCGTGGGTCCTTCTCCCAATTTGTTTTTGATAACGCAGATATCAATGTAGATACTTTAGATGGATAAAACACATTTCACGCAATGGGTGGAATTAAGTGCAATCTTCTTCTCTTTCTTCACAAGGCCCAGTCGCAAGAGTGGGAGTGATTCTAAGCGCTGGGATTGTAGGGAAATCTAGTGCTATCCCATTGTTACCTTTTCAGAGCAGAACAACACTGAGTAACATCATTATTGAACACCTTGGTGAAATCAACTATGCAGTTGAAGTTTTGCCAAGGGATTTAATGTGGATTTATAAAAAATGGCAATGCGATGAGACCCCAGGTTGGAATGGCTTTATGGAAGACATTACATGTACAAAACAGTACTGTAAATCACAAATTATGTTTCTTCCTTTCACCGATTCATCTACCTCAAACTATGACAACGTGTGCAGTGCTCTTGTTAGTGCAGCTAATGAATGTAAAGATATAGAATATAATAATAGAGCAGAGCCATTGTTTTGTGACCATCGATCAGCCCCTTTACTGGAAAGCTCGGGAAATCATTTCCTCAAGTTCCGTAGAATTTGAGCCGTAGAATCTGGGTCGTAACTGTCCGTTAGGGAGGGCTTCCATCTACTAATGTCCTTCATGGAAGCAGTATGACACATCATGTAGGGCAGTGGGTTGCAGGACTTAGTGAGCATTGCCTATGCTCGGGTATCAATTCAGAAACTGATGACGGGTCATGCATATTCGAGAGCTGTCAGGGCTCACATGATGTGCCACTTGGCAATTGCAATGATCGTTCTTTCGAAGATTGAGATTTCAGATGAAGAGCGAGATGCCATCAGTGACGTAGACTGTTCTCTTTCTGAATAAGATACTGCTGTACAAAGTATTAGAATCAGAAAAACAACAACATCCGTCAAGGATGGCAAGGGGGTGGTAACAGTTCTATTAATTGACTCTGACTCTTCTCAATAAGTCCACTTTCTTTTAGACAAGTAACAACATTTATTACGACACCGATGAACATATACATATAACATTTATAATAGACAATGGATTAAACTTATGACACGTCTGCCAGAGCACGTCTGCTCAACGCTGTGTTTCTCGACTCTCTCCTCACTCGCTGTCGGGGCCCGTCTGCCCACGGTGGCATCTCCACACTTACTCCCGCTCGCTCCTTCTCGTTTGGCGACAACAAAAGTACTGTGCAGAAGTTTACACAGAAATTCGGAGAGCTGGAAAATAATGGACCTACTGCAAAACTATGGGTGCAATATTTTCCAATGGTAACGTTGATAAAGCAATTCATCGAAGCAGAGAGAAGTGGAGACTGGAAGTTTCATCTACTTTGTGTGAAAAGAATGCTGCCTTACTTCCATGCAAGTGGCCATTTTTTGTACGCAGTCTGTAATACTGTACTTGCAGGATATGCTTGTATTACACAATAAGCTGACTCTTACAGAGTACAAGAATTTTGTAGAAAATGGCTTTTTTACTATTCGGCGTTATGAAAACTACTCATTGAACGCAGGATTCAATGCTCCACAACATTTAGTTAGAGCGATTTTTTCTTCAAACAGGTACTTTCCCCTAAAAACACAATTATACCGAAAATCCCCCTTACTAGCAAAAGTAGAAAAAATGACGGCAACTTCGGGAGAAGCTAGTAACCTTATAACCGGAGTAATTTTTATGTATTGGTACTCATTTTATGCAGAATTTAATTCTCTAAAAATTTTGTATTACGGTTTCTTTAACTGGATGAAATGTTTTTAATTTATTTTGTAAAAACTGAAAAAATACCTCTTTTTCACTCAATTTTTTTACCTAACCACCAGCGCTCGGCTCGGCGGAGGGGGAAAAACTCAGAATATTCATATTTGACGTAAAATAATGTGATTAAAAAAGTTTCCACCTTTGTTTGAATTATTTCCTAATCCGGGATATTTTTACCCCTTGCCTACTGGCCTAATACATCCATCATACTTTCCTATTTAATTGACGCAACTCAATGTTTTTTTCCGAATTTCGCCCATCATTTGGAAATGAATTCCCAGTCATTTAAGAAAAATATCGGTCCTGTATGTTAAAAATTAATCGCACAATGCATTTTACTTTATCTTTTATTTTATTACATTCAATGCAAGAGAACTTAAAGAATGCAGTCATCTAATATTGTAAGATAAGACATCATATTTATGCTTTTCAGGCTTTCAAGAAACAACGAGCAAACGATCAAAAGGAACAAGTATTTATCCTAAAACTCTATTGTACATGATGGAATACACAAAATAGCTCTTATCACGAAAGTATTTTCTGATACACCCACTGTTCGAAGGGGTATAAAAAAGACAGTTTTATTGTTACATGGTAGATGAAAAAGTTTCGAAGGAGTTCCAGACATTGAGGCTAAATACAATGTAGCGAAAATATGAGTGGACTAGCGTAATATTTTAGCAACAAATTTGGAGAAATCAGTGACAACCATGTCATTGTAAACTGAAAACAAAGATGTATTACGCTTGATAAAATGCTACTGAAAAATTTTTCTCCTTTTTCATTCAGAATGCAATATTTCATTTCAATACGAAAGTCTCCAAGAATAGAATATGCTTTAGAATGCATAAGATATAAGGAATGGTCCTATAACCTTATAAAATCACTTTAACAAAAATCTTTATTTTGAGGGGGTTTTTACAGCTTGTTAGAGAAAAATATATTCTATTAAGCATAGGAAAATACAGTATACTGTCTATTTTTTCAATCTCTAACCATTTTCGCTAACGATATGTTTTACCACATTACTTGCGATTTCTTCGAGATTTGTTTTTGATTTCTTTATAACAAGTTGTAGCGTACTCTGGCGTATAACTGAGGCGTTTGAATGGTCTCGTGACAAAATAAGAACAATAGTTCGAGTGGTATAAATGATAAGGCCAGAGGTTTACTAAAGCGTAACGAAAATTTAATAGAAAACACCGCTTTTAATTGGGCGAGCAGGAGTAAAGCAAACTAGTTCCGTTTAGTTTTAAATCGGATGTTCCGGAACTATTTTTAAGTTGATGTTTTCATAACATAAACTTAACAAGTTGAATTTAAAATCTTACAGTAGAACCAGACAAGTACACTAGATTATAATGGCGGCAACTCCGAGGAGCTGAAATTCCATGCGACCGCCTAGCCCAGATGTTAATGGGGCTCGCTTGAAAATAAACAGAGTCTCGCATATATAGTCTTCTTGAATTCTTCTTTGTTGGCGGGCGTCTTCTTGGAAGTTGCTGGATTCCAAGAGGGGGACTGAGAGATTTAGTTCACAATGACAGCCTTGACTCTGGTCGTTCGTTATGGAAAGATTTATGAGTGCTATAGTGTCAGAATCACTGAGATATTGTGACGAGTTTACTAAGACGAGTTTACTAGTGGCTTTGAAGATAACGATGTTTTTCGTATCGTTCTCCCCCGCATTTTCTCAGGAATTGATATGCCTGGACATAACTTTCCCAGCCTAACCCCGCATTTACACAATCGCGAAAGCGGAGATTCGAATCAGGGGGGGGGGGGCAGGGGTAGTGAAAGACGAATGTGTAAGCGGTGTCCTCGCTGATGGCCCCTCTATTTTCCTCCCCAATCGTGGCGCTCGCTACGGGAGCGGTTTTTCTGGCCCGAGTCAAAGGACGGGGAGTCTTGTTGGCAGCAAGAGGCGCGAATGTGAGAACGGTCATTCGCGTCGATGCAGGAGCGTGACTAACGTCTTGCGAATGTCTTCCGGGGGACGAGGGGTGACACGAGCGCGACTGCGTAAATGCGGCAATAGAATTAATTTTTGGCGGGAACTGCTGATGTGATATTAATTCGCTCGGAATCTCCACAGATCTTTAGAAACGGTGGGAACCCGAACAGTGGAATGAGAACCCTCCTCCCCATGGTTACGCGATGTCAAAGTCTTACAAACATTTCGCTAAGTCTCCCTCATGCAAGAAAAATAAAAAAGGAAATGGGTGGTGCAAATTAAGAGGATGCACGTGAAGTGGGGTCAGCGTACAAACGAGGTTGAATATTGAAGAATATCTTCAGTGTGTAAAATAAATGCTGAGTTTGAAACCTAGGAGAGGAAAATACCACATGTTCAGAGGCAAAGTATAGTTGTGAAAACTGGGGAATAGAATTTTTTTATTAAAGTATAGTCAAAGCAAAATGCATTGGCTGGCACTGTGAGCTGTATTTCCAAAGTTAGGTATATAAATATAATCTTTAAAAGAAAATTGCCTCTATTGAGTTTTAGTGTATAGTTATTGTTGTTATTGTTTGTTTATTTAACTTTAAGGCTATTTGTTTGCGTCTTATCTCGGGAACTCCGGGCATGTTAGCACACTTTATAAGATAATGTTTCCCCTGCCTAAATAAAGATTAAAAGTTCCTTTGTAACTGTGATATGACTTATAATTAAGCAAAGACTTAAATTATGACTTAAATTAAAAATACAAATTTTAGAACGTATAAAGTATTTGCCCACTTATGAATGGCTACACAAAATGTTAATTTATTGATTTTGACAACTAAGACATCTAGACATCTCAGTCTAGCTACATAAGTAGTGACAATGTTATATGGCTTAGGAAATTTTCCTGTTATAACAGGATGTCTCCCAAAGTCACAACATATGGTGAAATCATACACATTGGTGTGCGTGTGTGTGTGTGTGTGTATGTATATATGTATGTATGTATGTATGTATGTATGTATGTATGTATGTATGTATGTAAAAGTAAGAAATAGATCCAGTAATTACTTTTAATGACTCTTCCCTCACTTTGAGTACGACCCCCGACGAATCAGAGTCAGGAGATTTTAGGGGAACCGGTTTCTCGCCGAATGACCCGCTGGACACGTTTTGCTGTCCTGGGTTGACAATGACTAGAGAGATGAGTGATTTCAGATTTGCTCTGTACTACTAGAAACTTTGTGTGATGGTGAAACGTGCTGTTTTCTAAACCAGAATGTTTGTCTTGCAGTTAATGGAATTAATAAACTTATTATATTAAACGAGTTGATTTCTGTCCTTCGTCAAAATCACGACATATATATATATATATATATATATATATATATATATATATATATATATATATATATATATATATATATATATATATATATATATATATACACTGGTAGAAATATACGAAATATATGTTAGCTATCATGGTAGAGTACCGAGGGAAAAGCCGTGTATTAGTGAAGATAACAGGAAGAAGCACCTGCTCTTTGTTAAAAAATACATAAATAAACCTATTAATTTTTGACAAAATGTATAATTTTCTGATGAGAGAAAATACCACTTTTTCGCCTGAGACGGCCGTAAAACGATTCGGCGCCAACCTAATACCGAGTTTAAACCGAAGAACATTTCACCTGCAGTTAAATGCGGTGGAGATCGTGTTATTCTGTGGGGGTGTATATCATATTTAGGAGTAGATAACTTACGCGTTAAGAGAGGAAATATGAATGCAAAGCGATGTATTGATACGTGACCTAGTTCCTAAAAGCTGAGTTGAAAATACTTATTACGATCGGGATAATTATCCAAAGCATACTGCATATACTGCACGAGAATGTCCGCCATGTAATGTCAAAAGAAGATAAATTATAACTCTTCAGTCACCAGATATTACTATTATCAAAATTTATGGCACATTCTGGCACAAAAGCATCACATTACTAGCACAATTTAGTCAGTATCAGTAATCGAAAGTGAATGGGCCTAAATAGCAAATTAAACAACTCAATCTAGTTTATTGAATGAAGAAAAGACTCCGAGTTATTGTTGATGCCAGTGGGTTACATACTAAATATAATAATAATTACAAGATAAAAAGAACTTTTTATATACCATGTTTTTAAATTTTCTGTTGAATCATATAAACTTGACAATTCTATGTATTAATAAATACTTTTTAAAATTTTTTGATGAATTATCCCATCAACTTGAAAGAAAATGAAGTTAATCGGAAGTTAACTTGCGTTTAACTTTTCGGTCCCGTCCCGGTCGATAGATGGCTGCACCAGTCTACAAAACAAAATTAACTGAAAATGAATTCAAATATGCTTAAAGATAGCTAAAAGTATTAAAATAATGCATTGTCATCGTGTTCTGAGCTATTCTAAAAGTTTCAAATGTCTAGATAGTCGGGAAGTTAGTTAAAAATCGATTGCAAGATTTGCACGGCACAAACACACAAACAAACAAGAAAGCGAGTTAATAAAAACATGGTAATAAGCATTGCGCACCAATTACTAATAATTACTGTAACTGTAAACCATAAATACGCAAATACTGTTTTGATTTCTTGAAATGCTATTTCTTATTCTGTTATAAGTCATTATCTCACAGTTTTTTGTTTAACAAAGTTTTTTTTTATCGGCCAAAACTTGTGTTTTGTTGATTAACTTTGTCATTTATTTTATTTTCTTGCAAATCTATCGAAAATTCGCTATGTGCGAAAACACTCATTCTAGAATTTTGCAGTATTTCTCCACATATATCAATGAAATAAAAATATTTTTCACTCTTGGCTTGTTCAAAGTGACATGGGCGAATTCTGGCATATCTGAGGAAGCAACACAAAGGGATTTTTTAAATTACTTTCAAAATATTTTAATTTGTTGTAATTTCAATAACCTTTTATTTTACAGTCAAGAAACTTCACATGACTTCTGAAAGAACTTCGGTTCTCGCAGTATTCATTATAGTGTTTTGAACATTGGTGTTCAGCTTCAAAATTGTAAAGTCTCTCATATCGGAAGAGAGAAAGAGCGAAATTACTGTATGTACTCTATTTTAAGTTTAAGATTAGAATCCTCCGAGGCTTAAAACTTGACTTAAAACTTAAGCAAATAAAATCGAAAGTTTTATAAATTAGTGTTAGCACTACGCTAACTAAAATAATATTTATTATAAAAATAAAAGTCGGCCTTGTAATGGCCAGGCCGACAAAATTATTCGCTGTCTCCCACGACTTACAACAAATCTAAACAAGACTATTTCCTCAATTCTTCCGTGGTAAAGGAAGTAGATGAACGCAATAAGGGAGAACATCTGCGGTGTATTCGTAATTTTTATAGCAAGCCATACAAAGTCAACATCGTTTTTTATAACGTAAATACCAAGTGTCGCATTAAAAATAGGTTGAGATGCATATTATAGTGTAGTAGTTGGGAATTCGTCATCTGGAATAGAAAAATGACATCAATAAAGATAAACAAGGAATGACGACCAAAAACTATGAACCAAGGAATATATTTATTTTGAGGGAATATTAAGAAAATAGCTTAAGGCCCATCTAATGTCGCATTTACACATTCGCGATCACACCACCCTCAAGACATTAGCGAGACATTAGTCACGGTCCTGCGTCGACGCGAGAGACCGTTCTCACATTCCCGCCTCTTGCTGTGATCAAGACTTCCCATCCCCATTTTCCCCTTTGACCCCCCCCCCCGGCGCCATTCGCTCCTTTAACTCGTGCCAGAAAACCGCTCCGGAAGTGAGCGCCGCGATTGGCGAGGAGAAAAGGCGAGAAGACCGTTTACACGTTCTCTCCTTGCTATTTGACTCGCCGCCATCGCGACTACGTAAATGCGGGGTTAGGCATCCTGAAAAGCATCCTCTCTGCTCTCTGTCCTGTCCAACGGGTAGGGAAAGATCTCCTCTTGCAGGTGCCTGATGAGTTTTGCATCTGTCCAGCAGTCCGCCAAATTTGGCGGAAGAGCACTCGCCAAGCGGCGAGAAAAACTCCGAAGACAAAGCGACACAAAGAGAAGCGATTTTGCATGTGTATCTCGGGGAGGAGAAAAGTAGCCAAACTGGTAACGTGATATACTAACCCTTTGTCCCCCTCACGAGGAATTTCACTGATAAGAAAACGAGGTGCGTTCTTAGCGCTAAAAAGAAGGTTTTTGTAGAATAAAACTGGGCAGTCAAAGGGCAGTATCCATATTTACGTGATACGCGCAGTCCTTAGGGGAAAATCCCATACGACAAAGATAGTTTTAAAAGGCGGTACAAAACGTTACTACACGAAGTAATAAGTTATGGTTGTGTAAAACCTGAAAATCTCAATCGTATGTAGTAAACATCAGCGTTCTGCTGCCGGAAGTCAACTTAGATTACTGTAACAGATATTTCTTCCCATCTTTAAAAAAAAAAAAAAAAAAAAAAAATTAATATTTCGAGTAAAACAATCGTCTATTTCTTGGGTCTTAAAAAAGAGCTAATGCATATATAAATATTAGTGATGCCGTCATGGGTGGTCAGAATAAATTGGTAACTATCCGCCAAAGCGTTTAAAACTAATTTACGTACATCACATTTTAAATTTAAAGCCCACCCACATATCTTATATTTTTTAATCTTCATGCTGAGACAGAAAGGAGCCATCCAAGAAAAGCCACTATTTCTCACAAAATAATGGCAGATTAAACTGTGAACATGAGTGATAATACATTCTATATGGGTAAAAAAATATGACTGCCTTCTTTCAGATATTTAAAATTTTCTTTTTTATTCTCTAACACTGAAAACTAAATATTTCATATTTAAAAAAGAGCCTTTTCATTTAAATGCTTACATTTAAAATAAAAAAGGCATTTTTTTAAATATTCCGGGTAAAAATGTTGAAAAAGATTTGAAAAGCAGTTATTTGAATCTAGAAAGACAAGATAGGAATTCACAGAATGTTTCAAAAACATTTTCATAGTAGATTTTTTTTTTGTAATTTTTGTTATGGAAATATTTCAGTGCTTTCTACTGAACGAAATTCCTCTCATTCATCAGCTTCTTAAGGTGGAAGTAAGTATTGGGGCTTATGTTTGTTCGCTTCGTTTAAATTGCTCTTAAGAATGTGCAAACCTTTTTCAAGGAATGCAGTTTAATTTATTTCGAGATTATGAACGTTCTGAATTCTAGATTACTTTCCGAATGAAATCATACCTGAAACATGCTGAAAATTCCATCTTAAAAATTTTGTGTCTATGCCATCCAATACATTTTGGGCAACTTTTTTTAGAGGATGAAACGGTTTTGAATTATTTCTCAAATTAAAGAATAAGAGGCACGTTTTGTCATTGCGATAACACTTAGGAGAATTAACCGGGGAATACCTTTGGCCCTAAGCAACATCTAAATCGGTTTAACAGGGCTTCCCTTTCCGACTGAAGTATGCATTTCAGCAAAAGGGCTGTAGCGTACTGGAAATAGGGTCTTATTTTTTCCCGAGACCCCACAAGCGCTTGGAAAACACAGCTGCGTGTTTTTCAAGGAATGTGTTGTTCGGTTCCACCAGTTCGGAACACGTGGGGGGATTAAAAACCCTTTTCCTCAGAGAGGCAGCCACTAAAGCTGTCATCTTAACGTCCTGCAATGTAGTAAAGTTCGGCGACTAAGAAGAAACTGTCAGCCGATAATCTGCCGGCCCTCCACCCCTTATGAAAAATCCAGACATTGGGGAGAGCGGCGTAGAACATCGATCCGAGCGGTTGTGTTTTTGTGAGGCTCCTGTTTTTCTTGGGCCGGAATGGGCCCTGGAGCGGGCACTGCAAATCTGCACGTAAATTAAGTGAATATGTCAAAAATGTCTAATGTTTAATTTTTTTGTTAATAAATTGTTGTTTTTTTGTTTTAAAAATTTGGCCTTCGTTTGTTAATTAGAACTCTGTTTTTCTTGGTATGGATCAATAGTTGTGAAATTTCTTCAAAATGCCTCAGAGAGTTTATCAGCCTTACAGTGACGCCACAGGGCATTTCGGAAAGCCCAAACCATTTCCACACTAGGTCGAGAGAGTGAATCGGTTTAGTCCAAGGTCTGACAGTCTTAAGTCATTTAACTGTCAAATCTTCAGTGAGTTTCCTTTCTGACTACAATCAACACTTGTTGTTGTTTCTTTGTTAAAAATTCCCAAGGAAACACAAAAACCTGCAATTTTTGATGACATCACCCTTACGCACCATCTCAACCAGTGGTTCCCAACCGGTGGTCCGCGGACCACAGGTGGTCTCCGAGAGCCTCGGGAGTGGTCCGGCATCACATATAAAAAAGTTGCCAAATAAATGGGTATTTTAAAAGCAATGTTCATTGAACTAGATGGGCCGAATATATCCGATGACTATCAGGTGTTGAATTAAAATTTCTTAAAAGTTTAACATAATTATTTTCTTATTAGAATATGATACATAAGAATGTGAGTACGTTAATTCTCTATCCCTTTTGCCTGAGGGATATTCTATACTCCCCATACCCCCACCTCAAGTCGGTGGGGGATGGGGTGGTCTGCACGTGGTTCAAATTCTGGCTTAGTGGTCCTCAAACTTCTATGGATTGGGAACCACTGATTTAGACGAAAAAGGGTCAAGAATGCCCGTTTAACTCCGGAATTCATTGACAATTGGTGCAATAGACAATTGGTGCAATCTAATATGCAAGACCTGGAAGGTGTAAGGAATTGCCATATCTCGGTGTCATGACGTTTGTGTGAATAATCTGAAGAAGACGCAGATATTCACTGGAAATCCTTGTGAAAAAGAATTCAAGTATGAGTATTATTACATTCAAATGGTAGCCCAGCCTTTTTTCTTTACTAATGAAATTAATATATAAGTCAATTCCCATCAACACGAAGCTAGGGAACTATAAGGTAAAGGGTGACTTAATAATGTACAAGGCAGGTGGTCATTATAGCTGCCATTAAGCGTATGTATATAAATATATCAAATGGTAGGTTGTTTATATGGACGCGAAAAATCCTCTCTAACTTTCTAGACATAACTGGTAAACTCTAAACGAATAATTATGTGATTGAAGATGCTATGAAACAAATATGTTATGAAGTATGGCATTGTAAAGTTTCAAACCAATTTAGGTTTTCTTCCCTATCACAAATATTACAAATATTTTGGAAAACCTTACATTGCACTCTACTGTGCGCGAGGACAACATATAGTAGAAAGATTATGCAAAGATTCTAGGAAACTATTCGATAAACGTCCTCATCTATACGGGGTTCCCACATATATCCGTTACACCCCCCTTAACTTTCAAACGGTGATAACTTAGGCCATAAAGTTGGTGTCTCGTAAAAAAACTATGGGCTACTCGGTGAGACAACTTACAACGTCATCTATCGGCAAATTTTGGAATTAGCGTTTTTATCTCAAAAACGGTACGAGATACGGGAAAAAAGTCAATTACAAAATTGTTCAGCATCATCGATTTAGCAAGAAAAGATACCTTGCGCCCATTTATACTCAAAACAGAATGTAAAATATGAACATTTGTTTGGTCGTGATTTTCAACATTATGGCGTCGTGAAAAGCGAGCGAAGCTCGAAAAGATCACCTCACGGTCTAAATACCAGCTTATGTTGTCGCGCAGGGGAAACGCAAGCGATTCTCATTCGTGAGGACCATGGTTCTGTCCCCACCAGTTGCGAGTTTTACTGAATGTCTCTACAAACTATGAAAACTTTCTTGACTATGAAAACTTTAAACAACCATGTCTGGTATAAAAATCACACGGATTTCATGTATTATGCAAATGAGGATGGAACGTCATACCTGTTCACCAGAGACTAGTGTAGTATAAAAAGGATGTTTTTGCTGGGTTGTACGTTAAAGCTGAGGGTTATGGCAAAATTTGGCATTACAGAGTATTGCGAAATGTTGTTAATTTACGGTGAATGTGGGCGAAAGGCAAAAGCAGCTGCCAGGCTGTATCGTGAACGTTTTCCTGCAGGTCCGCATCCTACAGGGCAGACCATCGTAAAAGTTGTAAAACGTTTAAGGGAGACGGGCTGCGTGACTAGCCGAGCTCGAGTTCGTAGACCTCGTAATGTAGGACGCAGAGTGCAACCGGAAGATGTGTTAGCATACGCTCTCGCCCATCCTCAGAACAGCACGAAAATAATCAGTGACAATTGTGGCCTCTCAAAAAACCGAGTTTGGAAATGACCTCATTGATTTAGGTGATCATCCATACCGATCCACACCCGTGCAGGGATTGCTGCAAAGAGCTGTTGAGAGACGTTACAAGTGGTGCAACTTTGGGAGGAATAACTTAGGGGTCCACCCAACATTCCTTGAAGACATAATGTGGACAGACGAGGCATGTTTTTCGAGTAACGGAATGTGGAATAGACAGAACGTTCATACCTGGTAGATGGAAAATCCAAGATATGCTGTCGAAGTTCTACATCAAGTACGCTGGTCGGTAAATGTTTGGTGCGGAATTTTTCATGACAGGCCCATTGGGCCAGTATTTTACGAGGGCACGTTAACGGGACAACGGTAGTTAGAGCTTCTGCAGGATGTAATAACTGATTTTGTTGAGAATCTACCGTTGCACCAACTAAGAAATGTATGGTTCCAACATGACGGCGCCCCTCCGCATAAGACATCAAACGTCAAGCAGTACCTAATGGAGACATTCGAGAATCAAGTCATCGGGTATGGTGGTTTTGTAGATTGGCCCTCCTCGCTCACCCGACATGACCCCATTGGACTTCTTCTTATTGGGGACACATAAAAAGGCAGGTATATGCGATTCCTCCACCAACATTGCAGGATCTTCGACGACGCTTTACTGGTGCTTGTTCTTCCGTAACACCTGCCATGTTGCAAAATGTGCAGCAAGAAATCCAATCCAGAGTGCAAATGTGTATAGTGGCTAATGGAGAGCATTTTCAGCAACATAAATAAATGATCCTAAAGGTAGGGAATTGTCTCAGTTTCTTTCTTCCACTCTTTATCACATGACAATTTTCGACTTTGTGACCAAACAAATGTTCATTTTCTATTTTCTGTTTTAAGTATCAATGTGTGCAAGGTGTCTTTTCTTACTAAATCGTTGATGCTGAACAGCTTTGGAATTGATTTTTTTCCCGTATCTCGTACCGTTTTTGAGATAAAAACTCTAATTCCAAAGTTTGCCGACAGATGGCGTTGTAAGTTTTCTCATCGAGTGGCGCATAGCCTTTTTACTATACCTAGATACCAACTTTATGGCCTAGGCTGTCATCGTTTAGAAGTTAAGGTGGGTGCAACGGATATAGGTGGGAACCCTGTATATATATAAAACAGTTCCATGACTGACTGACTGATAACGCACAGACCAAAACGCTGGAACTAAAGGGCTGAAATTTTGCATGGCGATTCTTCTTATAGTGTGGAGGTGCAAAGAAAGACTTTTGAAAAATTCTTCTCGTATTGTTTTAAATTAAATTTTCATGCTACACTGCTGGCCACTGTAAATGCAACACCCTGAAGGAAACATGCAAATAACATGAAATTTACAACATGCATTAGCGAAGGTGAGATATGCAAATGATTAGAATTTCAGCGCAGACGCACATCACGCGCGCATGTGGCGCCACTTCAAAGCGCTATTTAAGGCTTGGAGATTTCGACGATTTCAAGTTCGGCAATTGTGTTTTTCTTGTGGTTTTTTCAAAAAAACGATCAATTATGCCTCGTCGAAAACAGCGATCATCTTTTGATCAAGTATCCGAGTTCGACAGAGGAAGGATAGTGGCCTACCGAGATTGTGGATTATCTTTCAGGGAAATCGGTAGTCGTGTTGGACGAAACCAAACAACTGTAATGCGGATATGTGATCGTTGGATGCAGGAGGGTACGTCGGACCGGCGTGTTCGATCGCATCCACCTCAGCGCACCACTTCACGTGATGACAGGCAAATTGTGCGCATGGCAGTGACGGATCGCTGAGTCACATCACGAACCATAGCACAGCACATGCAGTCTGTAACGCATCATCCAGTGTCTGCGCGTACCATTCGACGCCGTTTACAGCAGAGTGGTCTGTCCGCAAGACGTCCATTGCTTTGTCTACCCTTGACGCAGAACCACAGACGTCTCCACCGCCAATGGTGCGATGACAGAAGGATGTGGACGGCAGAATGGAATGAAATTGTCTTTACTGACGAGTCACGCTTCTGTCTGCAACACCACGATGGTCGCATTCGAGTCTGGAGACACCGTGAAGAGAGGATGCTGAACAGCTGCGTTATGCACCGCCACACTGGTCCTGCACCGGGTATTATGGTATGGGGCGGTATTGGATATCACTCTCGCACACCTCTAGTACGCATTGCCGGTACTTTAAACAGCCAGCACTACATCTCCGAGGTGTTGGAGCCAGTTGTCCTTCCTTACCTTCAGGGCTTGCCCACAGCCATATTTCAACAGGATAATGCGCGACCACACGTGGCACGCATTGTTCAACGGTTCTTCGTCAATCTCCAGATTGAATTGCTTCCCTGGCCGCCTCGCTCTCCGGATCTTTCGCCGATAGAAAACATGTGGTCCATGGTTGCTCTACGATTGACCCAGATTCCATCCCCAGCTGCCACAGCAGATCAACTTTGGCAACGTGTGGAAGCTGCTTGGTCTGCTGTACCCCAAGAACTCATCCAAAGTCTCTTTGAATCAATGCCGAGGCGTGTGGCAGCGGTGATCTCCAACAATGGCGGCTACTCTGGCTACTGATTTTGGCAGGAACCACACTTCACAGAAGTCTATAAATTTAATCATTTGATACTTGGTCAACATGTTATCTACAAAATAAATTTTGTTGTGATATCTCTTGTCTTTCTTGGTGTTGCAATTTGGGTGGCCAGCAGTGTATTTTTGTCACATTTTTTAAAGTTTTCATTTAAAATAATAATCTGAGGGTTATAAAATTTATATCACGAGAATCAGAAAAAAATCATAAAAAGATCATAAAAATTCCTTTAAAATGAAATCTTTTTCGAATCTTTACCTCCATTTTTTGATTTTTGGGGAATTTTTAGATTAATTTTTAGAATTTAATTTATTAATTGCCGATCACGAGATTTCTTTTCTTTTTGTGATACTTTAATTTTGCGTCACGTGCATAACAACGAAATAAAATTGACAAAAAATAAATTAAAATACGGTAAAAGATAAAATTTAATCACTAGACTAATTGAGATGGAAGTTTTTAAAGAATTTAACTAAAATTATTAATGCTTAAGAATTTAATTTCAAATTAGCGCGGATCAGAATTCGCGCTGTATTTTAAACCTTAGCTGTCAATAAAATTTTATCTTTAAACTCAATTCGAGTATACAGAGTGTCCGGGCTAAAGGTATCCCAAAGTTATGACTTATTTTATAGAACTACCCGTTAGAATTTAAAAATATTTATTTAAATAGAAAGAACATCTCACCAAGTTTTAATATCAATCATAGATTTCAATCATAGTATCATATATTTCGATGTGTGCACAGGGCCTTTTTATCGCATGGGCAAATCGGGACTTTGTCCAGGGCCCCCTGATGCTAGGGGGCCCCAAAACCCCCTTGGTGTATGCACATAGTACTTCTAATAGTATGTATTTTTATAAATTTCCGTAAGGGGGGCCCCCAAATAGCATCTGCCCAGGGCCCCCAGCGTTCATAATCGGGCCCTGTGTGTGCACCTTTTGTAGCACGACTAACGTCTAAATGGTAATCCAATTCTTTCCAAGTGTTTCGTAGCATATCAGGCGTTATTAGACTTTTTTGCTTGGGGATTCATTAAATCCGTTGTGTATAAACAAGAAATTGAAACTGTGGATTAGTTGAAGAAGCGTATCATTCAAGCAATTCATGTAATAACTCCTGATATGCAACGATACACTTGGAGAGAACTGGATTGCCCATTTAGATGTTTATTGTGCTGCAAAAGTGGCACACATCGAAATCCATGATACTATGATAGAAATCTATGATTGATATTAAAACTTGGTGAGATGCTCTTCCTATTTAAATATTTTTCTTTTAATTCTAATAAATAGTTCTGTAAAAATAAGCCATAACTTTAGGAAACCCTGTATAATAGATAAATTGTTTTGTTTTATCCTTACTAAACCTTGTGTAGTAGAAAAGATAAGTCTGGTGGCATAAAGAAAAGCGAACTCATTGAAACAGTATATATATATATATATATATATATATATATACATTAATAAAAAAAACATAAAATTTAATTTTTCGAACTTGAAATTGCATTATTTTAAAATTGGACCTCTCCATACAGGAACACATCGTACATTAATATAATAAACACATTCGCTACTAACCTAAGAACATGCAAAATAAAAGCAAACATGCTCTTGTATAAGATACTTTAAAATACAAAATATCTGAGCCTTAACAGAGAGTTTGTCAATAGCTGTGGTAAAGGTATTAATACAAAGGTATGAATTTAATATAGAGAAATAGAATTTATTACAAAGGAACTGAATTTAATATAGGAATGTAAAGAATGTATCAATTTTAGATATTTTTCAAACTGTCTGTATATGTATTTTATTAGGAAACAGCGAGATATTATCCTCCATTCATGTTTCAAAGATCGAATATACTTCTTTATTGGAAAAATACCCTTACATACCTGCCACTCGCAATGGAATCCTAGAATTTCTTTTCTAGGAAAACAGAGCGTGGGATTGCTCACATAGCTAAGGGAATGAAAATATTGTCTTGGATAAACTTGGGGTGATTTTATAAGCCAAATTTCAAAACGCTTGTAGCTTAAAAAGATGTTGAAATGTTACTAAATTTTTAGCCTAAAACGGAAATCGGCAGTGTAGTAAAGATTTTTGAAGAATCTTTAAAATTTGCTACAATAAGAATGTTAGGTTCCAGAATAAACGACATGCATATTCAGTAAAAAAAAAATCTGGAAACAAGGGGCTTCACTTGGCTTACTTTACTTAAATCTAATCCTCCTTTCTAGGAATAAATTCTTTCATTCTCTAAAACAAAATTTTTAAATAACTTTGATAGATTTTTAAAAAAGGAAATCGCTCTTAGAAACAGAGCGACATCGAATTATACCGAAAACAACTTCTGTATACTGGGACACATGAAGGGTTTTCTCGATAACCTATACATAAAATACAGTTCCGTAACTGACTGACTGACAGATAACGTACAGACTAAACCACTGCTCCTAAAGGGCTGAAATTTTGCATGGTGATTCTTTTTATAGTGTAGGGGTGCACTAAGAAAGACTTTTGAAAAATTCTTCTTAGATTTTTTTTAATTAAATTTTTAAGCTGTTTTTGTAACTTTTTTAAGTTTGCATTCAAAATAATAATCTGAGGGTAATAAAATTTATATCACAAGAAAGATCATAAAAATTCCTTTAAAATGAAATCTTTTTCGAATCTTTACCTTCATTTTTTGATTTTTGGAGAATTTTTTTAAGATTAATTTTTAGAATTTAATTTATTAAATGTTGATTACGGGGTTTCTTTTCATTTTTTGATTCTTTAAACTAATTTTGCGTCACGTGCATAACAACGAAATAAATTGACAAAAAAAAAATTTCTCTCTAATGCGTCAGGCGGTTGGACATTATCCAAAAAAATATTAAAATACAGTAAAAGAAATGTTCTTCAAACTATAGTATATTCTTTAGTATGTTCTATTAGATTTAATTTGAATATTTTTTTCTACATTATTTTGTCTATAAAAATATCCGTTACGATTTTTTTATAAATATTTTTTTTTGCATTAATTGCATACATTGACCGTTCTATTTATATTATATACTAGCGGCCCGTCCCGACTTTGTCCGGGTTGAACAATTATCTATCTTAAGTAGATATTAGGTAGGTATAATTTATTTTAAAACTTCATGGTGTACCACATTTTTTGTTTCGTTCTATACTACTTTATATATTATTTTTAAAAGAATAAATTGCTGATTTCCACACCACGCTAGGCGTACAGCAAAGGCCCTTTATCCTCCTTTTGCGATATTTGCAAGGCGAGGAATCCACAGTAGGGATATTTTTCCTTATCAGCCTTCATCATGTTTCATTAGGTAGGTATAATTTATTTTAAAACTTCATGGTATACCACATTTTTTGTTTCGTTTTTCTGAGGTTTTAAAATAAATTGATTCTCCGCATTTCCTGACCTAGAGAGACCAACATATAATTGTCCATGAGTAAAGCAATCTTCCTGTAAGTCAAGTCCAATATATTTGTATGTTTGACCTTGGGATTTGTTGATGGTGATGGCAAAAGAAATTTTATTGGAAACTGTAATTGCTTAAATTGGAAAGGTAAATCTGTAGGGATCATGGGAATGCGGGGAATATGAGCCAACTGACCTGCCGCTGGTCCTGTAAGAATAATACTTTCAATCACATTATTTCGTAGCGATTTTACTTGGAGTCTAGTTCCATTGCACAGATTAGGCGGTTAAAATTATTGGCATACCGACTTTAATATTTAGTGTATGAGGGAGGAATCCTGAAGGGTTAAGGTAATTAAGGAATTCCTGTGGATAATGTACAGCGTCCTCTGTATCTAATACGGTATCAATGGATTTATATTTTTTTTATCACCTGGTATTCTTATTAATATTTGTTCATTGATATGATCAACAGAAGAATTTCTTGGCGAAACTATCGCCCTCTCGCACATCTCCGTGTAATCTTTTTGACAAAGATTCTCAATTTCTGGGTACACATTTAAAATCAAATCATTTAGATTTGAGACAGACTTTCCTAACTCATCTATTTTGATAAGGCCATCTTGTTCAGGTATTTTCCCGTCACCTACTTGTAACAGAAGACTCGAGAAATGCCTATCACAACATCCTAAGTGGGCTCTCATGTTTGTTCTTAAGGTGATTGATTGTACAGAGCAAAATACAGGAGCTCCATAACGGAATGTTTTTTAAAATTATTTTAAGCACCTAAAATAGTATTCAAATTAATATTACGTTAGTTATTAATTAAAGTTATTTTTTTAAAAGAAAGACTTTAAGAGATGAAATAAAAATGCAAAAATAAAAAAAGGATTTTAAGTAAAGAATGTTTTTTTAAAAATATGATTCAAATTTTTTTTTAAATAATATTCCTAAAATAATATTCAAATTAATATTACGTTAGTTATTAATTAAAGTTAATTTTTTAAAAGAAAGAAGTGTGCTTGAGACCGTAGTTTTATTCAAAAATAAAAAAAGGATTTTAAGTAAAGAATGTTTTTTTAAATTATTTTAAGCACCTAAAATAGTATTCAAATTAATAGAAAGAGGTTAAGAGATGAAATAAAAATACAAAAATTAAAAAAAGGATTGTAAGTAAAGAATTTTATTTTAAATAATATTCAAATTTTTTTTAAATAATATTCCTAAAATAATATTAAAATTAATATTACGTTAGTTAATAATTAAAGTTAATTTTTTAAAAGAAAAAGACGTGTCGGAGAACGGCTAGGTTAGAACCGCTAACGTCAGAACAGAGCCCACCGCGATAGCACCACGCTAAGGATCGTTGAAGTCTTCGGCACAAAAAGCGGTAGAGGACAGTAGCGGTAACAATGGAGATTGTTAGGATTAAACCCCTAACTTTATTTCTACTGATTATGTCCTATCGGCCTATGTCCATCTGGAATAATGTACCTTTCAAACAGTGAAAGAATTTTTCAAATAGGTGCAGTGGTTCTGGAGATTACCCTCCACATACAAAATCGCTCTCTCTCTTTATATATATATATATATATATATATATATATATATATATATATATATATATATATATATATATATTGGCGTTAATTGCATACATTGGCAGTTGTATTCAATTTGAATGTACTCCGTAGCGAAGCACGGGTATTCAGCTAGTGGCAGTATATACATTTTTAACATTGTAACCATTTATTTTGCAATTAAATGATATACCTAAGTACAGTATATTCATCTTTTTAAAGGAAAAACTAGAGCTAAGTAAACCCTAGGAACTTCTTTAGAAGGAGGAAGCCTTAAATTCGACGTAACAATAGCTCATCTAAATTAAATAAAAACGTAAAAAAAAGATTTCAGTAGCAATTGCATATTATGTGTTCTCTTTGAAAATATAGTTCTGTTTTACGCTTTACAAAATTTTAAAATTCCCCCTTATCCACCTTACTCCACCTTACTCCACCGACCAATAATATAGGTATATTTTTCATCAACTCTCTACAAACTCTGTCGATGTGCGTGGCAATCCACTTTTCCCTCGTGAGAAACTGCCAGAGATAACATACAAGACGATCGTTGTAGTCGAAAGTTGTATCCATCCCTCCATTTCAGAACCTTTAATTCCCACATAGTATTTTGTTGCATGGTTTTATCTCGCTGTAAAATCAAGCTGTCTGACCATATAAATGCCCCAAAGAGAAATTTTTCAGAATATATTGATACTGAGTCGTCTCCGTGGTTTTGAGTTCAACTGACTCACTGAGTCCCAACAGAGTAAAACAAATTTATATCGTATTGCACCTCGAGAAGAACCAATTCCATACTAATGGAACATCATAGTCCTCCATAAACTGTCCCCCATCCCTACAAAACATGCATCACAACCCAAGAGTGAAACTACAAACTCTTAACTTCTAGTTTTCAAAAGTTCAGGAACTATGGATATATTTCAACTCGGAACTTCGGATATATCTCAAAACCACCATTGATTTGAGTTAACATAGAAATCCAGGTATACAAGGCGGACAATTGTTTCGGTTAATGTTTGCCATTTTATATCTTTGCTCACAAAAATTCCAAAAGTAGCAAAAATGTTAAAGGTTTCTCCTACAGGTATTAAGCATAAATAAATGCATAACATGCACTGCGATATTATAGATAAGGCCCCTTTTATTCATGCAGTAATAACACTGATTTCCTAGGTCTTTAGGTTTACTCAAAACCAGACTCGCAAAAGAGTCTCCCCCAAATCCCAAATGACCTTTCGATCACCTACTCAGCAAATGATGCAAAGCAAACGCGGGTGACCCAAGATCAAGGATCAGATAATAGATCCATGGTCAAAGACTATCTCCAGTAATTAATTGACTATGATTAAATGGATTCAATTTGATGATAAAAAAATAATTTTAACTTAACTTCAAGTAATTTTAGAAACTGTGGTGTGTATTATCTCACTTGTATTTTATAGTCATTTTTAATTAAAAAAATACATATATTAAAAAGCTGGGGGGGGGTTATTACAATCTGGGGGTTTGATGCAACATTTTTTCTCGTTGGGAGCCCTAATCGTGTCTTTTTTTTTATCCTGTGGTATTTCCAGTTATGTACCTGATGTCGTCGCAAATATTTTTAATCACCGACAAGCTCTCGCAATCCTTTCGTCCAGCGCGTACAAAGAAAGTAAAACCCAAAAGACCGTGTTTATGATGAAATCATTCTCAAAACCAAATATCACTCTCAAATATCCCTTAAATATCACTCGAGAAAGAATAAAAGCATTTTTTCGCCCAGGGAAAACGCATTCAATTCTCTGCTATCTCTGCAAATATTAACGAATAAATGCCAGACGATTTCAAATTCCAAACCTCATAAGCGTTAACGGCAAAAAATTTAAATTGCGCTCAAATATTATATACCCGAACGATGAAAAAAAGGCAGTTTACAATCGGTTTCGAAATGCCTTTAGAGATTTCTGTGAAAAAGGATTCCCAGTTTCGTATTTAAGCAAAACTTTTCTCAGTCTGTTCGTATTCATTTCTACAGTGGGGCAACACGTTCTCATTTAAATAGTTTTTCCGACTGTCACAAAACTTTTAATGAAAATTTACTTACTTTTGAGATTTTTTTTTTTGGTTGTTGTTGTTCTTGCGAAAATATAGAATGTCATCCCCCATAAAAGCTCAGAAAATGAAATCTATTCAAAACATCTAATGAGAATGAGGGAATAGAAGACACATCTACACATTTCAATCGGTCTGAATGTGAGGATCGAAAAATAAAACATATTTCTATATCAGATAGTGTAGTTTGCATAAAAATTGTTCTCAAAGAGGGGACATTTATTAAAAACAAGAAATGAGAAGTGCTCTGACATTCATTGAAAGACGTAAATTTTGTAATGTCATTTTTTACGAATATGGAAATGAGATATTTTTAGATATTTTTTTATGCTGAGCGCGCAATTGACAACGCATAGCAGGCTTTTATACTCCCACTCCCTGGTGCTAATCTATATACAGTGATTTCCGCTTATAAGAATCACGTTTGTTATTACTGTTTTTGATTCTTATAAGCGGTTGATTCTTATACCCGAAATTTAGGTTTTTGGAAAGGCACACACACTAATATATACATACATTAGATAATTTACCATAAAATTCTCTTTAATTTACGTTAATTATATTTTATTAAAATTATTTTTTATAATTTTAAAAATACAACTTAATTTCTAGACCTATAAGTAGATACACATAATTATAGTAAGAGAAGAAAAAAATCCAATATTTTTTACAACATACCTGCTTAACAGTTTTAACATTTCAACTGTAGGAAGGGGGCAAGAAAAAGTTTTCTATGGTAATTTGACGCAATAGTTTTCAGGAGACTGTTTATACCCCTTTCAATACCAATAGTCTCAGACGAAGATTCACCTTCTAGCTTACGTTTCACGGTTTGATAACGTGCTGAATCTACTAATATCACCTTTGCCTAAGTGATAGTGGACACTTCGCCGAAGATTTATGTGTTTCAGGGTTCAGGAAGCCCCAACCAGGATGTGGGAGGTGGGCAAAAAAGAGTCCCTGTCTTTGTTTATCAGTAGAGAAAAGTGAAATCGGACCCGGACAGGTAAAGATGTCCCTGGGTCAAGCTAATAGGACAGTGTTGTGCTAAAGCGTTTAAGGGGAAACTATTATGTTATGTCTAACAAAGAAAGGGACGCATTTTACGAAAGTATTTCATCCCATCTTATCAGTCTTTCTTTAAGGAAAATAAAGAAAGAACTTCGTGCCTTTTGAGGGTTTAAGTGACTTTTTTGGAAAAATGGAAGGAAAGCGAAGAGCGTAAGCTGATTCTTAAAACCGGTGGATTGATTCTTTAAAGCGAAATTTTTAACATGGAAATAATACATTTGTTTTTGTTTTCGCGATATTGATTCTTATAAACGGTTGATTCTTATAACCACTGAACACTATAAGCGATGGTTACTGTATATATATATATAACAGTTTCGTAACTGACTGACAGATAACGCACAGACCAAACCGTTGGACATAAAGGGCTGAAACTTTGCATGTCGATTTTTCTTATAGTGTAGGGGTGCACTAAGAAAGATTTTTTAAAGATTCTTCTTAGAATTTTTTTACTTGAATTTTTAAGCTATTTTTGTAACTTTTTTTAAGTTTGCATTTAAAATAATAATATGAGGGCTATAAAATTTATATCGTGAGAAAGATCATAAACATTTCTTTAAAACGAAATCTCTTTAGAATTTTTACCTCAATTTTGTGATTTTGGGGGAATTTTTAAAGATTAATTTTTAGAATTTAATTTATTAAATGCTGATAACGTGGTTTCTTTTCTTCCTGTGATACTTTAAATTAATTTTGCGTCACGCGCATAACAACGAAATAAATTGACAAAAAAATATTAAAATACGGTAAAAGATAAACTTTAACCTCTACACTAATTGAGATGGAAGATTTTAAAGAATTTAATTCAAATTAGTGTTTTTTATGGATATTAGACATACAAATTAATTGCATACATTGACCGTTGTATTTAATTTGAATATTTCCTTATACATTATTTTGTCTAGAGAAATATCCGTTACGATTTTTCATAGATTCTTTTTGGCATTTTTTAAATTAAGTTAGAACATATAATAATTAGAATATTTTGTATAGTGGCTTTTTATTTTTTTTGCTAAATTATTAATTTGAGAAATACACTCTGACACATGTCTGAGAATAACTAAAGGACACGAACTCAAATTTAATATCTAATGTTACCATTTAATTTCTCTTAATATTACTTAACATTAATTTAAACACTGATTACAAACTTTTACAGAAATAATCATATTAATTGTTATCATACATTAAAAAAATTATTAGAACACATAAAATTCAAATTGCATATAATAAATTAGCACTGTACTCTCGCCTGATAAATATAACACAAATAATTATGACTTACCACCACCCTCGTTTGAAATTGAAGCATCTCGTTTCTACTAAGTCGACCAGCGGAATCGGCAAAGCAAGAAAAGAAATGGCGGATAGTTCTAGATCGGACCACTACGAGGTCCTCTTCCTGTCGCTGCTTATTCTTCAACTCACTAAGAAACCCTTTTTTTAACTTCTTTTAGAACCGGGGAGAGCAGAGGTCAGCTATGTCCTCGAACAAACACCTTTCAGCTCTCATTGGCTAAAAAGATGTTGCTAGGCCGTTGCTATGGGTACGCTAAGACCCCTTTACAGCCGAGAAGGGGTGGCAAGTCACTTTTTTATTCTTTGCACAAAACCTTTCTACAGGATACGCTAATTTTGCCTCCGGGAGGTACATACCTTTCTTCCAACATACATAATAGAACATACTTTAATTTCTTAGAACATACATAATAAAACAGATACACTAAAATGTGCATGGAACCGAATCAATGCTGTATCAAGACTATGAGATAAGAAAATATATTTATAAAGTCGAATTCCATGTCACAGCATTAATTGCATACAATGACCATTGTATTTAATTTGAATGTATTCCGGCACTTTAGGAAACCGTGAGATTGGCCAGAGATGACACGATTTTTTTTATAAACAAAAAAGGCCGGGGGCCGTAGTCGGGTTGGTGTGGCCGACTCCCAGGGTATCGGGGTCCGTTGTGAGGATCAAGGTATCTGGAAACGGAGGTGGCAACTTTGATTCGCCTGGGGGAGTGGGATCTTCTGAGCGAGTCGATGTAGCACCATCAAGGCTGCGGATGTCACCACTTCCTCGTAGTCCCGGCTGGTAACCGGGCTGTGGCCTGGTCTCCGGCTGGGGGCATGAGGGCAAGAGTCGGGTTGGTGTGGCGTTTTCCCAGGGCATTGAGGACCGTTGTGAGCGCCTTGGTGCTTGGTAATGGTGGATGCGACTCCGGCTTGCCTGGGGGAGTGGGATCCTCTGAGTGAGTTGGTGTAGCACCTTCAAGGCTTAGGTCGAAGACACCTCTGGGTGACTGGTGGTGCGGCCCCAGAGGGTGGAAGTCGGGTGGATGTGGTGTCTACCCAGGATGAAGGGGGCGTTGTGAGGCCCACGGAATCTGGTAATGGTAGACACTACTGTGACTCGCCTGGGGGAGTAGATCTCCTGAATGAGTCACTGTAGCATCCACAAGGCTTTAGCAGTTGTTCGACTCCTCATGACTCGGCTGGGGTCCGGGCGGCCGTCCGGGCTAAGAGTGACAAGGGACGTTGGGGCCTGTAGTCTTGCCATATGGCATCTCTCAGGAGCTCCGCTAGTCCTAAACTAACACGGGCCTGTGGGGTACTCCGCACTTCGTGCGTCGTGGGTGGTTTGATCGCCGAGGACGACGAGGTCATGCAGGTCGCACTAAGTTGTATGTCACACTAGTGATGGGCCGACGTAAGCTCTCTAACTTATAAACAAAAAAATATTAGCTGGGCCCCCTTAAAATAAATATTAACTTGAATTAATTGCTCTCAAGCCCGACAGATTGTAACACAAATCGATGCACTCGTTCCTGAAGGTTAATTAGCTACCCTCCCGCCCACATCTGATGAGCTCAATATCAAACATTTGTGCACTGAGCATCCATCGCAAGTGTCCCATTAATAAAACAAAACGCCTTTTAGAGATTTCTATTGTAGTCCTCTGGTGTGATAGTATAGTGAATCCCGCGGCTATTTTTGAAACTGTAATAATATATCCTATTCAAGTATTTGTTACTTATCTCTCAATGAATAAAATTAGCAATGAAGTAAGTACACTGCTGGCCATCCAAATTGCAACACCAAGAAGGATTCAACCAAACAGCATGAAATTTACCTCATGCGTATACCACGATGTAATATGCAAATGATAACGATTGCAGCGCATGAGCACATCATGGGCGACTACAGCGCTCCTGACAAACTGTATATACAGTTGCAAACCCTCCTAAGTACTGTCTATGCAAGTTGCTGTTTCACTTCTGTGTAATACGAGCTCGCGGATTAAGAGAGACCCAGTCACTTTACTCCTTTTCTGTACTTTCTGTCCAATGGTTCCCCGCTACTTACAGATAGATAAACCTGCGTTAGAGGGCATGACCCAGGAAACGCAGTTAGACCCATCTTCTTATGGTCTTATTTTGAAGAACGTGAATTTTTCTCTAGTGCGGTTTTTTACGTGCAGCTTCCGTATGCCTCGTAGAAAAACACGAGCATCATTCGAGCACATTTCGGAGTTCGACCGAGGCAGAATTGTTGCATACAGAGATTGCGGATTATCCTTCCGAGAAATCGGTCATCGTGTCGGACGTAGCTAAGTCACAGTCGTGCGAATATGGAATCGGTGGATTAGGGAGGGAATGACTGATTGATATTGCGACCGCCTCATCGCACTATTCTGCGGGAAGACATGCATATTGTGCGCATGGCACTGATGGAGGGCAGTGTCATATCCTTAACCACAGCACAATGAATGCAGTCTGTAACACAACAGTCTGTGTGCGTACGAACAATGCGACGTCGTTTGCAACACAGGGGACTGTCCGCTAGGCGTCCATTGCTTCGCTTACCTTTGACTTTAAACCACAGGCGTTTCAATGGTGCACTGAACGGCGGATATGGAATTCCGAATGGCGTGACAGTGTTTTTGGACGAATCACGGTTCTGCCTGCAAACCACGATGGTCGTATTAGAGTTTGGAAACACCGTGGAGAGAGGCTGCTCAACTATTGTGTTATGCATCGTCATACTGGTCCTGCACCCGGTGTTATGATGTGTGGTATTGGATTCCACTCCGCACCCCTCTAGTACGCATTACCAGCCGGCGTTATATCCCTCAGGTTTTGCAGCCTGTTCTCCTTCCTTACCTTCAGAGCTTGCCTGCGGCCACGTTTCAACAGAACAATGCACGACCACATGTTGCACGCATTGTTGAAGATTTCTTCTTAGACCACCAGATTACATTGTTACCCTAGCCTGCCCGTTCTCCAGATTTACTGCCCATCGAACATGTCTGTTAAATGATTGGACTTTCCTAGCCCGGCATGCCGCACCCGCGGATACAACAGATGAACTTTGGCTACGTGTAAAGTTGCCAGTTGTTATTGACAGACGCAGTTGCTATCGCCAGAAGATATTGACAGACGTGGAGGCAACACTCAACACTATCTCACTGAAAAGCTTCCATGTGTTAATTATGCTAATCTGCTCTAACGTAACTCTTCAAAAATGAATTTTTTTCTCCATCTGACATGTCTAAGCAGTTTTTACATTTTCATGATGTGACCCCTTCATTTGTGTATCCCTCAAGCATAACCAGTGGCATAGCGAGGGGTGGGCAAGGGGGTCTATCATGCCCCGGGCGCCACTCGCACAGGGGCGCCAAATGGTCCTTTTCACTAATTCTATATATCATATTACTATATGTTTTTCGGAAAGGGGGGTGCCAAAAAGATACCGTGCCCCGGGCGCCAGTTATGCTCGCTACGTCACTGAGCATAACCTGAAAACCTGAGGCCATTTAAATTTGTATGAGTAGGACTTCGCAATTAACTCAGTAATTTTGTTGATGTATTTAGTTCGGCTTATGTTTTCCTCATTTCGTCAAATTATAAATTTAAAATTAACAACAATATGAATGCACTTTTTTAATTTTTGGTTTAAAAATATTAAACTAATAAAAGGCAAAATAAATGGAGAAGTTGTACTAATAACTGCATTGATTAAACTAAAATAATTTCTCCCTAGATTCATAGCAATTCTGGAATTACTCAGAAATTCAATACAAAAGCATAAAAAAATTTTTCAAAACGCTTAATGAACCAATTTCGCAAACGAGGTGAAATTTCATAATTCTTTCGTTAAATATAAATTATGGAAGTATGCTGAGATTGCAAAATCTAATTAAAGTCGTGTGTTATTTTAACTGTGAAACTTAAGAATATTTATTTATTTATTAATCAACATTAAAATTTTAATCGAAAAGTAAAAGCTTAATTTATTGCATGACATCCATCTAGATGTAATGCGAGAATTTTAAATTCTGGAAAGTATTACACCCTTGAGAATAGCAAGTAAAAAGTATTTTATTTATCCTAGATGAATCGGTAACTTAGCGTAGAAAGTGATTTTCAGTTGGGCTTTCGTTTCTTTTGCAGGGTTTTTTATGTTTCATATTAATTGGTATTAAATACGCGTAGAGAGCTTCAAATAAATAATATTTACATAAAAACTGTAAATTTTCAATATCATGTGTGTTTACACTGTGAATTGCAATTGTTCATTATAAAGGTAGTGAATACTAAAAGTTTGTTGGGACAGAGGAAAATGTTCTATTCATTGCTTAAACTATTGAGATATATATATATATATATATATATATATATATATATAGAGAGAGAGAGAGATACATAGAAAGAAAGATATATAGATATAGATAGATAGATAGATAGATAGATCATAGATAGATAGATAAATAGACAGATAAATAGATAGAGACTCCAGAAATTGATAATACACTCCCTTTTTTCTCAAATTTAATACTTAATTTAATAAATTTAAAACGACAGACATGGACCATACAAATTTTGTTACTTATACACGAGTTCCGAAAATTTGTACACAATATATATATCAAAATAAAAAATAATTATACAAAAATTAATTACTTAGAAGATTCTACAAAATAATTAGGCAAATTTTTATGTCTAAAATTTCAGAACGTACTTCCGAAAAAAATCCTTTTAAATACCCCTTTTTTTTAATTCAAGTCGTTCAAAGTAAATTTTCACCGACCTCCAAGAAACATTGAGATGCTTTTTAAATTTTGTGTTTGTTATAATTCAAACTGAAATTACAGATGTTAGTATGAAATCTCGAAAAGAAACCTGTACTGATTAGTGGTAAAATTGTCATAGAATGTTAAATATTTTCGGTGAATTACTAATATGATCTGACGACGTCATTTTGTGTGCAGAAAATAATTGCAAAATACATGAGGGACGGACTGATCAAAAATAAGGGTGGACGAGGACGCAGAGAAATCCTGGATGAAGTTAGAAAATGCAGAATAATAGAGGAAATCAAGTTGAATTCAAAAGTGCGGTAAAACTTGCTGCACGAATCTTTTCAACCTTTGGTGTATTTGGACAAAAATTATACGCAGAGTCCTCCGAAAAGTGGACTGCAACGGTAAGTAGCTTTAAAACAAACTCGAGGCAAGGCTAACCTGAATACAAACGGGACGCTAGAGCAGTATGATTCCGCCATTGCGATATAGTTCACACTTTTTTTCCTATTTACAGAGTAGATAAGAGGTACACTTCAGACATAAGTCATTAAAATAATGATTTAACTGATAAAGCGTAGACATATTTGGGCAACAAAAATGTGGTGTTTCATGTACTTGGTAAATAAACCAAGTACATGAAACACCACATTGAACACGTAATACAAGGAGAAAAAAATGTGGTTGTTGGATGGACTTGCTGAAAGCAGTGTTGAAGCCGTACAATTTAAAGTAGGAGATTCATCTGACGATTCTGAGCCATTTAGTGTCGATGACGGTAGCCTTAGCGGGATTGAGACATTGTAACACAAAATAAGTCCTCAGGACAAATAAAAAAGTCCTTCTCAGGGCTAATGAAAAAGTGCTTTTCAGGGCTACAATATATTAAAAATAGAACCACTTAATCCTTCTCCATCGTATACGGACGTATACATATCACGAGCTATATTTAACATGTTCTAACATTGATTGGCTTGAACACAAAATTTACCGAATCTGAAACTCTGTATCTTTCGGTTCATCAGCTGACGGGTTCGAATTACACCACGACAAATTTAATCCAATGCCCCCCCCCCGTCTCTCTCCTTCTCACATATTTCGGGGAGAGCAAACAAATTGTCAAAGTAATGTATAAGAATGCATGGTATCCGCCTAAACTGATGCCCCCTCCCCCCCCCCCAGTTCGGTCTGGTGGCCGAATCGGTAGCACTATATCTTTCGGTTCATCAGTTGCCAGGTTCGATTTACACCGCGACAAATTCAATCCAATCCCCCTCCCCTCTCTCCTTTTCACATATTTCGGAGAGAAAGAAAAATTGGAAAAGTAATTTCTAAGAATGTATGGTTTCTATGAGAGCCACATATTATTTAATCTCATAAAATGATAAGAAAACAGTTTTTATAGGAATTAAGACAATTCGAAAATTTATGTTGGTGTACAAAAACATGAGAAAATTAGTTCAAACTGTGATGTGGAAACAACACTCTCTCTCCTCCTTTAATGGAAAGCAACCGATGGAAAATCAATCCTCAATGGGCGATAAAAGGCCAAATATGGCAATCCGCATTTTACAGCGGCGGAGAGATACTTGCGTTGCGGGTGTAAATTGGTCGCTGTAGTACATTTAGTGCTTTCAGGTTAGCATCACCCCGAGTTATAGAAAGATGTTATGAATGATGTCACTCATCCGCTTGCGGAATAAAAGTAAGCGTTTAGAGTAAGCGTTAGAGAGCTAAATCCCACTTATCAAAATCCAAAAACTTTTGAATAAGGTTTTATTTTTAGTGACAATAGCAAGTTCAATATATTTGGTAGTGATGATCGTCGCATGGTTTGTAGAATACCGGAGACAGATCTTAATTCATCATACCTACAATCAAGCATGGAGGTGGATCAGTGATGGTGTGGGGCTTTAAGACCCCTTGCGGAGTCTGAAAGCTTGTGTTCTTTGATGGTATTATGAACCAAATGGTTTATTTAGATAAACTTGAGAAAAATGTCGAAGAACGTGCCATTAAACTGGACTTGGACGGTAAATTCATTTTCCTACAAGACAATGATCCCAAGCACACGGCAAAGAATTAAAAATTTGGTAGCTTTACCACCGTAAAAAGCACCTACATACCTCGCTCTGTGTAGTCTCCAGATATCAACGTCAGTGAAAATTTGTGCCGCTTTGATTATCCATGGACATCAAATAACGAGCAAAGATAATTTGAAACGTATTCAACAAGCAGAATGGGAAAAAATATCTTCAGACACAGCCAAACACTTGGTACTTTCGGCGCCACGATGCTTGGAGGCAATAATAAGGGCAAAAGGTCATGCTACAAAATATTAACATTTTCTTTAAAGAGGTAGAAATAATAGAAATTATTCCTGTAGTCTCAATTTTTTGTGTTCAAAAATGCATGATTGTTTGTTTAAATTGTCTTATTTTCATTTTAAAGTTGTTAGTTTTAGCATTCCGACTATCATAAATTAAATGATTTAGGGCCTGTTCACATAGGAGGCGGTAGCAGAAGCGTAAAAGGAAAGTGTTGTGTATCACTTCTTTAATTAAATATACAGAGCATCAATTACGTTCATATTTTTCTCCACCTATTGTTTGAGTTTGATGACTGTCATTAGATTAATTTTCACGCGGATTAATTGTGGTAGCATTCATGAAAGTTGATAAATTAATCAGGTAATAATTATAAATCATATTTTACGTACGATAAATGTAGCATACATTTATTTAATTTGTTTTGGTATTTGATTGACTGACAATTTTCAATTTATTTTAATTCCTTTTCATTTTTGATTGACTGACTCAAGGTAAAGTTTTTCTAAAGATTTAAGTTTTGTTTAATCTTTTTATTTATTTACTCCCTTATAAATTTTAAGTTTTATACGCTTCAATTTTTCCTATTTTATATAAATTTTAAATTATCGCGAAAGGAATTAAAACCCAAAAGGGCTTCACAAGAATCCAGACGACACAAAAAGAAAATGGAGCTAAGGGATTCTCAGCTTCATTCAAGAGAAGAGACAATTTTTGCTCACTGTTTACGAAAAAAGGCCAGTTTAGCGCCAAGAATGTATTTATAAGGGGTTAGACTAGGTCTTCGGTTAGACTAGGGTCCCCGTAGGAGAGGTCAAGAACCCTTTAGATGGTTTCGCCCAGTCAGAGAAGATATGGTGATAATTGGAGGGCGCCC
Organism: Dolomedes plantarius; assembly: GCA_907164885.2. NCBI lineage: Eukaryota > Metazoa > Arthropoda > Arachnida > Araneae > Dolomedidae > Dolomedes > Dolomedes plantarius. The sequence continues at coordinate 100,556,022 of OU015500.1, forward strand.
CTTAGGAAGCTGGAAGAAAATTATATAAAGGGTTTTCACGAAAGACTCAGGCTATCTGGCCCCCTCTTTAGTAGACTGTTGATCGAACCTGCTACGACGAACAGCGACCATCTAACTGTCGAAGAAAGATGCCCAGGAAAAGCTCCGTATTCTCTCCCGATGTCTGAAGACGGCTAAATGGTTTAAAGATGCCTCGAGGACTTATAAGCTGTCCTCTCAGATAAGTTTACTTAATTCTTAGTCATGGCATAATTTAATTCTCTTTTGTTCTTTTAAAAAATTTTTTGGTCAGTCAATCTAGTTTTTTTTTTAATTGACCTTTTTTTCTCTTAATAATGTTCAAGATCAATGGTTACTAGTTTTAATACGAGGGATATGATTTAATACTATGATAGTTACAAGTAGAATGAGAGTTGTTATTAATATGTATTTGTATGTTGAATCTGTATTGAAGTTTGAGGCAATGAGAGAAATATTCTACTAACTTCTTCTGTTATAAGAAATGAAATTGATTTTATTAACTTTTGTTATAAGTAATGAATAAAATTCAGTTTATTCCCTTGGTTTAAATTCAGTCTGTCATGATTTTGAGTATTCATTTGTGAATTTCTGCTAGCCATAGAATCTAGGCTATTGTTTTAGTATGAGGAAATAGAACACAACGCAATGCTCACAACGCGAACCACTATACGATTAAATGAAATGAAAAATGTAACTAAAAGAATTTAAGAACTCATCCAATTTTAATAATAAGAAATAAGTTAACAATAATTTATAATATATTTTAAATACTGTACTTTACATAATCAATATATAACTTCATTTATTAATTAGCTATAATATTCAATTACCTTATAGACTTCTTTATTAAATATTAAATATTATATATAACTCCCCCTTTTTTTAAATAATATAACTACAAATTTTTAAGTACAGCAAAAGATGGCACTGAGACGGAAATAAATCAATCATAGGCGTTAAAAATTTCGTTGCTAATCGTTTGGAGGTTTGTCATTGGTTAAATATATTTCAATACTTTAACGCTTCCGCTACTGGACTCCTGTGTGAACAGGCCCTTACTTGGTCCATAAATAAAAATGATGATTAACTTCATCGGGATTGATTATCTACTTTAAAATCCAAATTTGTCTGGGAGAAAGTTGGTGTATCTTCAATTTATTGGTCACTGTATGTGTGTGTGTATATATATATATATATATATATATATATATATATATATATATATATATATATATATATATTGTCAGAGATAGTATGTTGCACATCAAGTTTTTGGAAATGTTTATTCTTACGGAAAAAAGTTTGTTTCTACGTATACAGAAGAAGAATTCTGAAGTGAAATAGACAAATATATTTTTGTGGCACACTTATCTATAGCATATGCGAATGAATGGGTACGTATAATATATGCTTTGAAGCATTATCTCATACCAAAAGCCTTGCTCTTCCTATCTGTCTTATTTATTTGTTTATTTGTTTATTTATTGTCCAACCCACGAATGCTGAATGAAAGATAGGAAAGTAGCTGGGTAGTCTGGGAAAAAAGACATAGCATTAAGTAGTATTTGAGTAGACAAATAAAGTAGAATTTCTGCAGGAAATCATGAAATAGTAAAACGCATGTTAGAAATAAATAATTTTGTCAGAATTCGTAGATTTCCCTTGTTATGTTCAGTAATCTAAGTTAGAATGCTGTTCGGGCCTGTTCACATAGGAATCCGTTGCGTTGCGTTGCGTTAAGGAAAAGATGACGTTGAGACGAAAATAAACCAATCATAGGCGTTAAAAATTTCATTGCTAATCGTTTGGAGGCCTATGACTGGTTTATTTTCGTCTCAACGTCATCTTTTCCTTAACGCAACGCAACGGACTCAACATTACAAATTATTTGAACAGGTCCTTCTTCAGTGTTAAAATTAAGTGCTCTTTACGGATTTTTAAATGTTTTTCATGCTAAATCTAGTATTTTTCCTTCTGGAAGAAAATAAAGTGACCGACTTATTAAAGTATTTTTCAAGCTAGATAGAGTTTTAACCCTGCTGAAAGAAAGTAATGTGGTGAATTACTGTCCTCTTAGTTCCAAAGGTGTCCTTGGAGCCTCGTGAAACAATGAGACATGAGCTTCTGAGCCAAGGAGTGTTTGGTGTTCTTGATATCTCTGATACTTAACCCTTTCAGCTCGCAGCACTCATAAATTTCTACCAAATAATTTTAGGTGCAACATCTGACAGCTTGCAACATCTGACTGATTTCACACCAAAACAAAATAAACGCTCTGAATATATAAAACCACATTTTGACAGGTAATGTGGAAAAACTTAGTACACAAATTTAACACTTAGTTGCATATACATAAACTAGAGTAAATAATAAACCAGTAGAACAGTGTTCGAAGTTCGCACAAAAACTCATTTCATATCCGAGTTAAGGAAAATGGCTGCATGCGTCAGTCATAATTTCCATTAATAATTCGTTAAATAATCGTTCGTTAATTTGCGAAAAGTCGTATGCAGCTCCTAGTGTCACAAGTCGCCACAAGTGACAAAATATACAAGTTACGATCTTGCCGTTCAGCAAAAATTATTAATTTTCTGTTTACTAACATTACAAATTATTTACCTTATGCTTAATCTTTTTCATGGAAAAATCAATAAATATTTTAATAGTTGCTTGATGATTTAGTAACAGTTTTGGGCGATCTTACAAATCTAACGAAAGGATATAATAATTTTTTTTATCTGCTTTGACGTTGTTTAGCCTATTGAAAACTCAGAAGGCAGGTTTTAACTATAAATCTATTTTGTCTTCTTCAGTTATGCACATATGATTTGTCAAGTTTATTTGATTAAAATTCTGTCCATGCCTTGTATGGGTCTGGAGGAAGAGTTTTGATGCGAGAAACTGTTATATTTGTATGACTTCATCTCTAAATAGTCAAGTGTGGGGAATAAATCCTTTATGTATTTTGACATATAAATTGCATTCACTTGTGAATAAAGCTTATCCATCGGATGTTAGATTCTGTCTTTAGAGATGATGTTGCCATTGTGCGTTATGCAAGAATTCCTTCAAGAATGGCTCAAGGACTAGGAGAGCTGCTAAAAATTTGGCTACCTAAAGCTCCGATGAGACCACAAAAATATGCGCAACACAACACTTAAACTCTAGTTGTCAGAGCGAGTAGGGTTTCAAATTTGATCTGTAGATGAGTAAGTGAAATTCTCTGTGGGTTGATCAGAATGGAGTAGTTATCGCGTTTGATAGAGTGCTTGCTCCTTTCTCACTGGTCGAGAATAAAATGTTTTCTGTTTCCAAAAGCAGTGCTGCTTCTTATGCATTGCTGTTGTAGGTATTTTCAGCTCTTATCACAACGTATGCCCCCAAAACCTGCTTGACGAGTTTTTTACTGAAGAAAGCTGCTCAAAGCTAAATGTATCTGATATGGGTTATAAACATCTGAATACCAAAAATTAACACTTTAAGCATATAATTTGATCTGGTCTTTGGCGTAACAAAAGTTTAACAAATTTGAAAAAAAAATTAATTAATTTCGAACGAAAAACCTCATATCTATGGTGCCCTGTATAAAGGGCTTAAGTCAAAAAAGGGGATTTTCAGATATTTGTTAGTATTGATAAAAACAAACCAAAAATCTTTTGACTTGAATAAAGGCTTAAGTCTATCAACTTTGTATACAAAAGTACATTTCTTTGTACAAAAGACTCAAGTCAAAAATATTGTTCTGCGATTGGTATAATAGCCAATAACTAGGTATATTTAAATCACTTTTTGACTTAAGCCCTTTATACCGGGCACCATATATATATTTACATAGTAGGGCGGAAATATTATTTCATAAACCCCTTATGTTATTAGAGTACAAACAATTGTTTTTGCTGCTTTTAAGCAAGGAGCCAATTCAGATCATCTGTTCAAAGTTAACCTCTGGAAAATTTTCCTCTCAGTATTTTGATGATTACAGAGAAGCGAATATACAGGTTTCCCACCTACATCCCTAAACTATATTATACCCCCTAAACTTCTCGGACCTTGCGCCATTAAACCCAAAACAACCAACCAGCCCCCCCCCCTTAACTTCCAAACGGTGACAGCTTAGGCCATAAAGTTGGTGTCTAGGTATAGTAAAAGGCTATGCGCTACTCGATGAGACAACTTACAACGCCATCTATTGGAAAAATTTTGGAATTAGCATTTTTATCTCAAAAACGGTAGGAGATACGGGGAAAATGTCAATTACAATGTTCAATATCATTGATTTAGTAATAAAAGACACCTTGCGCACATTAATGTTCAAAACAGAATGTAAAAAATGAAAATTTTTTTGGTCGCGATTTTCAACACTATGGCGTCGTGAAATGCGAGCGAAGCTCGAAAAGACCACGAAAAAGCTCGAAAGTGTATAGTGGCTAATGGAAAGCATTTTCAGAAACATAAATAAATGATCCAGGGGATAGGGAAGCGTCTCAGTTTCTTTCTTCCACTCTTTATGACATGACAATTTTTGAAATAGTGACGAAACAAATGTTCATTTTATACATTCTGTTTTAAGTATTAATGTGCGCAAGGTGTCTTTTCTTACTAAATCGATGATTCTGAACAACTTTGTAGTTGACTTTTTTCCCGTATCTTGCACCGTTTTTGAGATTAAAACGCTAATTCCAAATTTTGCCGATAGATGGCGTTGAAAGTTGTCTTATCGAGTAGCGCATAGCCTTTTTACTATACCTGGACACCAAATTTATGGCCTAAGCTGTCACCGTTTAGAAGTTAAGGGGGGTGTAACGGATATAGGTGGGAACCCTGTATATTTTAACAATCAAAATTATCACTTTGATCAATATTATTAATAGTATTATTTAAAATATCACAATTATATTCATTTGTTAAATCAACGAAGTTTGTCAATTCCGTTATATCACCGTTTATTCCGCCAATATCCTAGTTTATTTTGGATGTCCTGTCAAATAATAATTGTAGTTTTATGCGCTAACAAATACAAAACATAACGTTTAGATGCTGCAAATGATATTCGTAGAAATGAAATAATACTCTCCGAGATCCAGAAAATAGTACGGGGCAGTAAAACAGGTTACAGAGAAACAAAACAGGATCATCGGCTCTCAGATAAGCCTCATATTGCTCGTCTATCCGGAAGACATAAAGTTTGATGAGTCTGTAACCCCGTGACTGTAACTCCGCCATCCGTGCATCGGAGAGAAATGATAACGATTCCGATGACTGCTGCTCATCGATATCAAACAAGAGTGTCAATGAGGCAGTAAACATATGAAAGTTAACTGCTAGGCTGAACAAAGATACAACATTCAAGATGGAAAGGTTTAGTTCATCAGAGGGGAATAAATTCAGATGAATGAGTTGGGGCCGAAATGTTGTGGTTTTTGTTTTAGTGAATGGTGGTTAGATTGTCTGATTCAATAGAGTTCAGTTGGTCTTTCAAAATGTCGGCAAAATTTTAGTTACGGTATACGTAAATTTCAAATATGTAATGATCTTGATACATATAAAAATAGAAACATTTGTCCAAGAAAAAAGGAGTTAAGAATTTTTTTATTAAATATCATACCTCCAGTAATATTAATATAAATTTTTATGACTAATTTTTGTGTTGTAATGTTCCTCTCACTCTTTCGGAACCAATAAATGTGTTAAAAGAGAAAAGGGGTTGGGAAATTTCCGTGGAAAAATTGACCAACAGGCCGTAAATATTTAGTATTAAGAGTAAATGATCATATTTAAATTTATTTTTTATTTTCACGTTAAAGAAATATTGAGTAAACTGGATGTGAACACAACTTTTTCAAAAAGAAAAATCATATAGGAGAAACTTTACAGGATTATTTATACTAGAGTTTAAATTTTAAAAAATCAAGAATTGTCATTGCATTACCTAAACTGGCACAAATTTTACTAATATCAAAGAACAATTTTGTTTCATCCGTCCCAATATATTTCATATCGGATTTTATCGTTCATTGTGTTCAATTTTTTCACTCGTAGAAAGAAGAAAGGCACAGATGAATGTATCATCAAAAAAACTAATTGATAAATCCGATTTAACACAAAATCTGTAATGACACCGTACCGAATTCAATTAAAGTCTAAGTGATCGAGAGAGATTCATTTTTAGCCAGACATTTCGATGTTGCTTTGACGGTGAAGATCCATATACCAAGAGATAATTTTCCAAAATAAATTCAATCTCCACACCCCTAATATCAGGCTTTTCATTCGGTTATTTTCCGATTTCAATTACTCTTTCCTTCATAAATGGTTTTACTTAAAATTATACCGTATCCACCGAAGAAGAATTTTTTACTCTTTCAGGGGCGCCTTTCGCACAGTGCAAACGCCTAAACCTAGTCTTCTTTTCCCTTGCATTCAATGTATTCCAGTTTAATTAGCAGAAAAATGGCTAGTGCTGCCATCTGTTATCAGTTTAAAGAAGTAAAAACATTTTGCAACCTTTAATTGGAAAAATTTTCAAGATTTTTTAGGTTAAAAAAAGCGGAGGAAAAATCTGCATCGTGCAAACGGTGCAAATGGTGAAGGTTGTTGCCCCTGAAAGAGACAAACGTTACATTTATTAATCACTGCCATGAATTCCGTTCTAGAAATGGTTAATTTCTTGAGGGCAAATTTATTGTTTTAGAAGCAATGATAGGGCTTTCGATTTTATTTATCTTGGCAAATCTCACGTAAACTACAACAGCACCATTAGAGGTTCGACAAAACGTTGCAATTATGTATGCGCTGTTATGTAGATGTGGCTCAAAAGGCTCATTAAAATAATAGTAGTCAGTATGAAACAATTTCAAAATTCTAAGTTATATGTAGCTCTTTATGCCATTTCTGCCAACATTTTAATTATTTACAATATTTTTCGGACCATAGCATGCACCGGACAATAAGACACACCACAAATTTCTGGGAGGATTTTTAGAAAAAAATATTTTGTGTTTTGTTTGGTATATAAAGATATTTTCAATTTCAGACTTAATAAAGATAAATATATATATATATATAATAAAAAATATATATGATAAATATAATAAATAATATACATAATATATATATATAATATATATTAGGCCGAATTTTGTAAATTGGTGTATATCTTTGGCTTAAATTGCAGTTGGGATTGTTGTTCTGCTTGTAAGGTGGTGCACTATTGTCGTTTGTTCCATGTAGGTAAATGGTCGTATTGGCGAAATATTGGCTTGTTGGCTACGCTTTTGGCCATAAATTTTTTACGCCAAGTTTGGCGATATATCACCATATTTGGCGACTTGGCGTCAAACTTGGCGACTTTTCCAAGCCTGTAATTTTCTGCAACATTGGGGAAATCCCCAGACTCTCGAGAAGCTATTAATACAACCTCGATTGGAGTTCAGATTTCAGTTTTGAGTGTGCTTCGAGCTTGTCAAAAGCGTCGCTCTTAGCTGTGAGATTTTCAACGGAGAATTGCCGAGATTTATGCCCCGATAGGTGCGACTTCGTGCGGCGTCTTTTGTGTTGAGCTTTTCCGTACTTCTGTGTACTAGAGATTGTGTTAGAAGCTCTGTAGTCAGTTTCTGACGATCTGTAAGCTATAGTATTTTGACTTCTTGTAAATAAATCTTTCTTTTTATTGTCTTATTCAAAATCCATTCAATCGATTCATAACAATATAATAAATATATATAATATATATGATAAAATATTCATTTTATTTTAATGTTACCCTCAGATCATAAGTCGCATCCCAATTTGAAGTCGATTTTATCATGTAAAAAGGTGCGTCTGCACGAAAAATACGGTAGTTAAAAATAAAACGTCCCATTCTAGGTTCTTACATCAACATTTTGCTTCGAATTGGCAAAGCTGAAAAGAAGTTGGTAGTATCGTAAAGTAGTTTCTCTCAATACAAAAAACTGTTCCCTTAAGTAACATTTTAAACAACAATCATCTAGTAATTCATTTAGTACTGATTTTATGAAATATCTCTATCACTATTCTGTCTGTAACACAAAATTTTGTCATACTCCACGGGATCATTTCACTAAGGATTTTATGAAGAGCCAAAGGTATTATGCACAACGAAGTTATTACTTAACCATTTTCCCATATAAGGATTCAAAATAAAGCGACCTCAGCGTAAGATAAAGCCTATAGGGCGAATTCTCTACTGACTCCTGGTCGCCGCGACGGCAACCCTACTTTACTTCATATCCACCAGTCCGGACAACCGGACAGACTCCTGGCCTCCGGTATTCGCGGGGCTCTTCGCTCCTCCTTATCCAGTCCAAATGCCACTTGATACCGTCCACTCGCGGTCTTACGATCAGACCATCCAAGAGCCAGTAACTATTACATTTAATTCCTCAATTACTGTACCAATAACGCAGCCACCACCTGCCATCTACATCACTATCCAACTTTATTTGATTCTATTTACAGTCAAGTTCACAGTCGTCCTATACCACTTGTATAGGCTAACAAAAGACAATATGACATCCCATTCATTTTTATATCATAAACAAACAAATAATAGTAATGAACATAAAAACTGTACTACTTGTACAGACAACCAAAAATAACGACAAGCAAATGCAATGAATTTTAAATAACTTTAACAACTAATTACTCTCATTTAGTAGCTCTACGTAAGTTTAATCAAGCAAGAAGCAACAATCTAACAAAATTGACAAGCAAAATTAACAAGTTAAGTAAAGATCAAGATAAAAAAAACAAGTCAGGTAGCCATGCTACCGTAAGTGTTCCTAGGGAACATAATCAGTCCTTTCAATAATCCTGTTTAACTCGGCACTATCGCGATTGCAACTTCTGTCCGTCAGCAAATGTGCAATTTCTTCCTTATCCCATTTTTCTTTCTATAGTTATTGCAGTTTCCACAAGTCATCTCTCTTTTACACGGCTTTGGCTCATGCGCCTTCTCAGCACATATCTTGCACATTTTTGCATTCCTGAAATGCTTCGCCACATGTCCAAACTTCCAGCATTTGTAGCATATGACTGGTTTGATGTATTCCTTCCACCCAAATCGTTGCCATCAGATTCTAATTTTAAATTTCTCCATTTTCCAAAGAGTAGCTCCTTCCAGACTTAGTACCAAATTTTCTCCTTTTTTGGACTTAAATTTTGTCACTACTTCTAAGTCCGCAGTTTCGAGCTCCTTATTTTGTTTTCTTATTTTCCATATCAACTCCTCCTTTTCATAATACTCAGTAATATCAAATATAACTATACGAGGATTCTTTTTTATGGGCTTTTGCAGATTATACGTTAATTTCAAATCGTCTATTCTTCAAAATTCCTCAATTATGGCGTTTAAGTCCTCTACGGTTTCTGTCCCAATCAGAACTCCACCTTCACCAATTTTCCGACAACTTTTAATTCCTATCGCAAATTTTTTAGTATCAATCCTGTCTTGTACCTCTTTTTTTAGTTATTTCTGAATCCTGCTTTGTCAATGGGGTAATTTCAAACTCATTCATATTCTCCTTGGCCTTAGCCTTCACAAAGTGTCTTTTGATCACCACTGGTGTCTTCACGATCAACTCTGCATAGCTCCTGACCTCTGGTTTTTTATATGTACTTAACTGTCCCTTAAGGTATTAAATAATTTTCTGCTGTTCATTAATGGAATTGATAATTTATGATATGTCGTCATTCATTTGACGTTTCACTTCTACCGTCAATTTGGGTGTGCTAATAGCATTATTCAGTCTATTTATTGTGCTGGAGTCTTACTAATTCTTCAGTAAGTACCCGCATCTCTTCCATACTAGCCTCTTCACTTTCCATATTTCAACTGTGCTATTTTCGTTTACGTCAACCTATCCCCCACGCTCCTCCATCGTTAGCGGTCTACCTTTCGGTAGACCCCCAGGGCCCACCACGTGCAGGTGCCGGAGGCGAAATTTAGATTACTCTAAGTTATCAGATAAACTGATCAGGTAAACTGATAAAGAAGTACACCAGTAATATCACACTTACTTGCCAATATGTAAATCACTATTTCTCAGAACTCGCAAATTAATTTAACACTTATAGCGTGGGATGGGCCCCCACGCTACGGCATCAAAAGTTACGCGCAACATACTACTATATGGACCGTTCATCTTAAACTAAATTATAGGTTCATAATCATTTTGCTGTACCTCTCTCATCAAGCAAATGTATGCCTGTAAAAATGCTGCTATACATCTTCAGTAACTGCTACTTTAGCTGTTGGAATCAAATATGGCTAATTAGGCAATATCTCATCAGTAGAATGAGAACAGTCAACATAAGATTTCCTTAATTTGGTCTCAGATGATGGTTGTTTTATGAGACGTGTAGTAATGGTGAGTTAGCACTTTATTAATTTTCTGCTGCAGTACCCGTCGAGAGGAAATCACAAATAATAATTCCGTATTTTTGGAGAAAATGCCTGTGATTTCCTTAATTTACCCGAGAGTTCAAATATGTTTCGATAAAACAGTGGAACTAATCGACACAGATTGTTTATTTTCAAGCTCCAGAGAAATTTCACCTCGTTGCCCTTATCAATAAATTTTATAGAAATTAAAGTCTTTTAATAGAATTTTCATAATCCTTCATAATTAAACCCTTTCCATCATGTCAATTCCCTGTTGTCTTCGGCTATGTCTAAACTATTTAAATCCTACCTAATCTTCATACCTCATCCATCTTCTGTGTTTTATTCTTGTTTCTACTGCTTTCACCGTACTGACATCATGCTATGAACACTTGAGCTATTTAAAGTTTCAGAACAATTAAGAACGCATCCAAATTTGTCTTTTTATTTTTAGAATTTGTGCTTTTTATTTCTATACAGAAGCGTTTAATTTTACAAATGCAAAAATTCCAACGCAAAGCCCTCAAAATCAGCAATCGATACACATACAATTTTTTTCTTATCGGTATTCCCAAATATTCTGACTAGCTTTATCAATGTAGCTTTACAAATATGTGGCGAAGAAACTGCATCAAAATGTATAGGACATTTTAGGTTGATGACACTTTTTCAGTCATTCTTGCAGTTTTTCATAAAGCCGTAACGAGTTATTTAGGTTTTCAAGAGCGATCAAGAGTATTCCTAACTCATTATTTTCCCACTTCGACATTAATTTCGTCTATGAAAGAAAACTGACTATTGATAACAAAAACTGTTCTAATTTAATCAAATTTTTTATTGCTCACTGACGTGATATAACTGCAGTTTGCTTGAGAATGCACGTTTTATTATTATTTTAATTCTTAAAAAAACTCTACTTTTCGATAAAAATTTAAAGTCGTCTGTTAATTCCTCTTTCCCTGACTTATCCAAATTGACGTCATTACAAATCAATTTATGATGGCGACATTTGGCGAATGAATTCTCAATTCACAACTCCTTCTACAAATATGATGCAACTTAGAGTAGCATCATATTAAAAATAGTCCTTTCCTCTTCAGTTCCCGTTTTATTTTGGTGGCAAACGGTGGCAAATCTCTAAATTATACCATTTCGCAGAGATAAAATGCACTTTTAATTTTCCCGAATGCATTGAATGTGATGAGAGTGATTGTTTCCTCATTTCGGATCTACAAAGCTTAAGGATTTTCACCTTCGGGTTTTTATTTTGTGTAAAATACGTTCTATCAACAAAAGTACAATGTTTTAAGGATTTACAAATCACATTTACAAGTTTTCCATTTCAAATTTTGATTTGAATCAATTGTAAAAACTTTTTGATATTCTACAGATTTTGTTCTTATGAAATTAAACTATTAAATTCAAGCCTATCTTGTAATATTCTATGGCGAGCCGGTATGGCTCTTTTACATCCACTAATTATACTATGCCAGTATAGAAACCAATAATACCAACACTTACATTTCACAGGTTTATTTAATGATGCTTTTAAATTTTTGGCCGGTACAATTTATTGCTCACAGAAACTTCTTAAATCAGATAAATTAAAAGATTTTGGAACGGTGTTACTTATTAAGAGGCAAACCGGTAAGATCATTCCTTCAGTATGACTTTTTTTTCAGAATTTTAATAGCCAGATATACTTTGTGTCGGTTCTATTCTGAAGTTGTTAGAGCCATTTACAAATTATTGAACTCTTCAATTTTTGTCAAAGAACCATTTAGATCAGGGGTTCCCAACCTTTTTCCTACATCGACCCCTTTTAAAAGAATGATTTTCTTCATCGACCCCCTCACATTTTCCTCTATAACAGGGGTGGCCAACAAGTCGATCGCGAAGCCAATTTTGGTCGATCGCTCGCGATGTCAACTTAGAAACCAATTAGACTACGTGATAAATAGAGCACTAATTTAGGACCCTAGTTAGAGCGGCAGTAAGGGTTCTGTTTACTCTGCTCTAGACCGGGATTGTAATTCAGTCTGAGACCGAACGCATACCATGGCACCCAGGGGGTACCAGGGGGCACCAGGGGGTATATTTACGTATAAGCTAAAAAAGCTACAGCTTAGGGCCTCGCAATCTGCCGAGGCCTCAAATAAAAAAATATATATATAAAAATTGATATAAAAATACCTCGTAGAAAAACCACTCAAATGAAGTCAGACATATCACGATAACTTCTAAATAATTTCAAATATACAAAATGCAACATTAAAATAATTTAAACACATTGTAAAATTGATTGCGACTAAATTTTCACCTGAATAAAAGATTAAGTTTTTATATACTACCAATTATGTTGTTATGTTAATTTAATTTTTACCTTTTATTTTAATATTTTAATTTAAGACTTTCTGTTCTATGAGCTTATTTGTCGTTTTTAAAACCCTTTAATTATATAATTATTTCTGTGACTTTGTAAACACATCCTTTTTTATCTTTTAATAAAAATTAAAAGAAATATATTTTCATACATTAAAAAGGCGTACATATTTAAATTTTTTTCCGACACCAGCTGATGTAATTTAAAACAGCAGGGGGCCCTTGGGGTTTGTATAGCTTAGGACCTCAGCAAGTCTAAATTAGGCCCTGAGGGCACCCGTGCTTTCCAAGTATAAGAAAATTGCCCCTGATATAGCGTCTAATTATAATTCCTTGGTTAGGGACATGCAAACTCAGTCTTCCCATTAATGTTAACGTAATAAATTCTAAATCTGCCTTTCTCTGTAGCTAATTTGAACTAATATTGTCAATAATTACTCATGTTGTTTTAATTCCCCTGGACGTGACTTTTTTGATCCGTTATGTATGTTGTTTTTCACGTAGTTGAACATATTGTTTTGTCACGTTGTTTTGAACATATATTTTGCTAATATACCCATAGCTCGCGAGAGTGCACCTCGTAATGAAACAAAGTGTATAAACAGTATGTATTTCACACCACCCCCTCCCCACTTAGACTACACCTATGACACCAAGTCGATCGCAACACATTTTTAAGATAAAAAGTAGATCCTATGTACACAAAAGTTGGCCACCCCTGCTCTATAATATACAGCATACAATATAATTACTTTACTATTTGCTTTATACATTTGGCCATAAAATTGGTTCTAATTGTAGTATCGACTTCATTTTTTTTTTAAAGATTCCTTACATTCTATTCTTTAAAATTAAATCATAAATAAAAAAATGAGTTTTTTGAAAGTTTTAAAGTGATCTCCCGCCTTAAGGTCCAGCGGATGTTCCAGTTCTACCTAGTGTTGGTACACAAATAAAAGCCGATGGCGGCTTTTATGACTATCTATATCAGGGATTTGTATATGTCGCTTTTGTATATGTCGAGCATTCGACATATACAAAAGCGTCATGACATTCAACTTCAGATGCATGGATCACTCCGCCCTATGCAAATCTGTATTTATGCATATTAAAACGGATATTATTATCTAATAATTACATTCCTAAAAAATTAAATTAAATTTCAAAACAAAAAAATTTATCATCGACCCCCAATAGACACCTGGAATACTATAGACCCTTTTTAAATTTCCATCTACCCCCAAGGGGTGCACCTGGACCCCGTTGGAAATCCCTGATTTAGATATTCATTTTATATTCACTCCAAAACTGTAACCAATTCCAAATATTTTGAAATTTCATGCTCCACAATAACACTTGATAAGCAATATCAACATTTACAATTCAAAAAGTTAACTTACCTGCTATTACAGAGCGGAGGGTTAAGACAGCAAACCAACAAAGCACGAATGCGTCAATTCATAGATCGCTTTGAAGACTCATATGCAGCTATTCGAATGATAAAGCAGGTCAAGGATATCAATAATTCATCTTTTGCAGTGTAATAAATCCCTCACACCTTTCACATTGGCGCTTGAAACAAATAATTCGCACCAAATGGCACACATCAACACATAGCGCAATCAAAAAAAAAAAGTTGGAATACTACTGAAGCTTGAAACAGATCAGAGCTTTTCAAACGAGCATGCGTGAACGAGGGATTGCAGACCGAAATCTTACCGAAGTGCATGGTGCAATGCTTAATTTTTGGTCCTGGAGAAGTGTAATAACAGTTAGAAGAATTCGTGTAAAATATGAATTGAATTCAAGTGGTATCGATGGTAAAATCCCAACATAGTACTAACCAGAAAAATTTAATAATTTGGGCACTGATTATACCTATATATGGGCGTGTATATGAATGAGTATGAGAGTATGCATTTACGCACAATCAACTTTTTCGTAAATGACAATTTCTCTTCATTTTCTACGACGCGGTGGGCAGAGGTTGTTGTTGTTGTTGTCTCTGAAAACTGTTCACACGGTACGGCAAAACCAGCCCTCAGATTAGGAGCATAGCGTGGGAAAACTGCGCGCTTTCGGTTAACCCTACTTAAGTACCGGTGCAGACTTGCGGCAAAAGTACTCGGGACGCTGCGTTATCTTCAATCTGCGTGGAACGCTGTTCCAGTGCACACTTTCGCGGTGATAGGCGTCAGCGGCAGTCTCTCGTTTGCCACCAACCGAGATGGATCGTACGCGCGCCCAATTATTTAAGAAAAAAGTTGTTTTTTCTTACTTAGTCTACAAGCACGTTAATCGTGAAAATAAAATTAGAAAAAAGAAGCACTGGATCCATCCATACAACAGCGAGAGGCAGGCGCTGATTTTCCATTAGGTCCGGTAGGCCCGAGCCTAGGGCCCCCCCAAAATTTTAATTTAAAAAAAAAAAGAAAAAATTCCCAATTCAAAATTTTTTTCATTTTACTTTTTTTAATAGAAATTTTTCTATACATCCTTTCAAATTTGATTGATTGGTTCATTATATGTATAGTTATATGTATAGTTCATCATATGTATATTATAGTGTATATAAGGAATTAATAAGTTTTTTTTGATTGCATTGTATTGGTGTTTTAATGATGAAGTTAATATGTTGTATTGCTTTTTGTTATTTGATAATGTTCTAGGCTTCTACGCTTCAAATAGCCTATTCTTGGTAAAATGGAACTTTCATAATGATTCATGATTATTTTTTTTGTGTGTCAACTTTGGAAATTTTACGCCCACATCAGTGTTAGGGGGGCCCCCATCCCGAGATGTGCCTATAGTCCAGAATTTTCTAAATCGGGCCCTGGCGAGAGGTACTTGAAGGGAGCGTTTAATGTATGCTTGATGGATGTCAGGGAAGATGGTGAAAAGTTTTTTAATTATTTTCGGACGACCCACTTAAAATAAACTTAAATACTTGACCATCTAAAAGTTTTGTTATCTAATGTACTTATTTTAATAAAAGTTGTAAAAAATTATACTTACTGGTTGCATTTTTTTCATTCTCCTTTTTTTGGCTGAAGTTCTCAATAATGGTTTCACAAATATTTTCCCATGCAGACTGTTTCTTTATTCGGTCTTTATAGTCCTCATGACAAACATCCCAAATTATCGGGCGAGATTTTACTTCGTCGATGAAAAGTTCGACTTCAACATTTTCATCAGACATCGTGTAAAGAGACTTCACAGGCTCGATAGGAGATAAAACGCTACGGCATATGTGCATTGCCCAGTAGACCAATGAGTACTACCAGCTATCGGGTTACAGGAATGTGCCACGCGTTCCACAGGAACCTGCGGCGACCTGGGAGTGGCGCCGGAGGCAGATGGACGCCGGCGGCACGTGTGAATCCCAACAGCAGTTGCTCTGCATTTCTTCTTATCGAAGTGAAAATAACGCAGCCTCCAGAGTATTTTTGGCGCAAGTGTGCACCGGCACTAAGGAAACTACCTGTGTTGTATTAAAGGAAACGTTCTGAAGTGTTACATTTACATGCGCCAGAAATGCAAACACATAAAGCAGAACACCTATAAAAGCATAAAAACACCAATAAAAGAATAAAATGACAAATCCTGATATTTCCATTTTCCTAGTAAGAAAAAGTCAGTATAGTGTATGATCTCCGAACTGTTACGCCGGAATCACATTGCCTGTTCATGGAATAATTCAGACTGTGAAATAACACCTGCGGATTTAACACACATTCATCTAGGATGGAAGATCTTTGAGGGGGCGCCAAACAGGAGATAGGCGGACTGCAACTTGGTGTCCCAAGACATCCCATACAATTTCAATAGGCCTGAGATCCAATCATTCTAATTGGGTAATGTATTCTGCATTAAGGTATTCATGCACCATATAGGTTTGATGGTATTTGAGAGTTTTATTCCATATAAAGAAATTCTAGTTTGTTAACATCCCCAGAAAGCTTTACGTGTGGATATTTACTTTTATCAGTGCGGCAGGGTTTTTTCCTGAAGACAATCGTCCTTATACACCTTAATATGCTTCGTCTCAGGTATGCAGTAACCCTACTTCTTCTTGCAGTAATGGCTACTGCAAGGACCAGTGACAGTTAACTTGAAGTTGCATGACGATTTCGTCTAGCCAAATCAGATAGCGTCTTGGGTGCAGTAGTTAACCTCGAACAACCTTAACCTTCTCGACGGCGAACATATTTCCTGTGCAAAGAAATCGCCAGAAATTCAACATTTTGTAGAATTCGCAAAGAAATTTAACATTTTGTAGAATTTTTAAGTCCCGGGGACATGCGACTAGGATTGGCCACCTTCCCATCTACCAACGACTCACCACCGCCAACATATATCTGAACGATGCCTCATAGATATAATTAACAATATTAAACTATTGGCTAGCTTTTAAAGAAACCAAGTGCAATAATATATATGCGGGTCCTAACATTCATACCTAGCGTTCTCATAATTTGCATATTCATGTATGCTGGAGCATTTCGCAAAGGAGTCTGGAACAACCCATTTCTATCTATATGTCTTCATGTATCTAATCACATGATTATTCGCATGTCTGTTTCTCTGACTGCATTATGAAAATATAAACATGTGTATCGTATTGCAGGCAGCACACATATATTCATATTTTTTCCGTTGACTGAAAATGATCTGTAGCTTCGGCAGCAGACAAACCTACCATCAACCCCTAGCTGGTATATTAATCAATGAACTACTGCATCATACCATTAACCTTACAACCGACATATATGTGTATACACATACATGTATCTATATGGGCTTACATGTGTATATAGATACACATACATGTATCTATATACACATCTATATACACACATGCGTAATCCCATGTGTGTATATAGATGTGTATATATGAATGTATATGTATAATTGTAGGTAAGTACAAACAAATATGAATGCCTCATTATGTGTTCATTGACATCAAACATTTTAAACCGATTTCAAGTTATTTCGCTCATGAGATATTAACTTTCTTGTATAAAATGCTTTAATATCTCAAATAAAGTGCTGGGCCCATTTAACTACACTATTTTAAGCACTCGACGAAATGTGCAATTCCCTCTGTACCGAAAGAATAAATTAAAAGCTCGAGATTTTATTGCCTTCAATTAGGAAGTGCTGGTAATATGGTGAAGCACAACTCCACTGTCCGTCACTAATGATTGGATTATACACGATTTAGCTAATTTAGAGTTAATTAGGCATTTAATGCTTCAGGAGGAAATTGGAGACATTCTAAGATCAATGAAGCCTATAGAACTCACTTAATCACCAAGTATTATTTCAAATTTTACCATCTTTGAGGCAATTATAATGAATGCGTCGTTCTAAATTGAGTAATTTAGGATGAAATAGAAACAATTGTTTCAGCTGATGATTAGCTCGATGCTAAGATTTTCTTAACATATTCATAAAAGATTATTATACGTTGTCTTAAAGTTAGCTGGAATGTAAGAATTTCAGTGATACGAGAAATTTATCACTGCCACTCCATGAAAGAGACGTGACATTTATTTACAATTTACACTGGATTAAAATAGCCTTTTTCTGCAAGGAAAATCTTCGAGTCTGCTCTTTGCATATGCATATTCTGAAGGAGAAAAATTCAACACTGATTTACTGTCGCATCTACCTGATACGCTCATGAAAGAGGCGTAACTCAGTCGTCATTAAGCAGCACGTCTTGCTCATCTGCACTTTTGTGTCCCTGAAACAAAACCATTTCTCAGAGAATGGACGTGGACGCTTTAACGTCGATGCAGACGAAATGTTGAAGCACTGAGTAATTTCAGAAGGCTTAAAGTCTTTTGAGTCCAAAAAAACCGGATGGTCTTCTATGTGGTTCTAAGTGTAGTGGTAGGTATTAATTTGTAGCTGCTGCCAGTGGGTCCATGAAAATAAAATCATGCCATAAAAGTTCTGGAAGGCCCAGAGAAAGAACGTGTAGATCGTGCCATTATGTAAACATCAATGGCAGCAACAGCCATGAGCTAACAACGACTCATTGGGTCATCCACACAGTTATTTCTCATTAAACCGTACGTAAACTACTACCAGAAGCAAGAATTCCGATAGGGCGGCCCTTCGGACGTTTATATTTGACGTCTCGGATGCGGATTCCGTCTTGAGAGGTTCTTTCCAAAACAATTCTGGCAAACGTCCTAAAGACGTCGCATGATGTTGAATTTTTCGCTAGAGACCGATAATGTTTTACTGATAATAAATGAAAATATCGTTTGTTGTTACTTGACTATGGTTGACAAAGGAAAAATTGTAAAGGTGAAACATCAGCTCAACATTTAGGTCCCTGTCTTTTTACTGATCAGATATGCATAATATATAGCCTATGTCCATCTGGAATAATGTACCTTTCAATTACTGAAAGAATTTTTCAAATAGGTGCAGTGGTTCCGGAGATTACCCTCCACATGCAAAATCCGTTCTCTCTTTTTATATGTATGTATAGATTACACACACACACACACACACAGGGCCGTTCCAACCCGCGGGTGCCAAGCACACGAGTGGCAAGTCAAGGGGGGAAGGGGGGGGGGGAAGTCAGCCGCCCGGTTAAAAAAAATTTTAAAACTAATTTATTAGTAAAATAATTGTAAGGTATACACAAGATTCGATTCACAAGAATCGAACTTTTGAGTGAATGAATTAAAGAAGCTGCTTGAGATATGCTAATTTCGGCATACGCGCTTAGTATAAATACCATGCAGCGTCATTAATAAAAAAAGTTGTTAGGGTTTTAAAAAGGTTGTTAAAGTTGATAGATAAGCGATAGGGAGCTACGAGGTATGCAGCTCGAGTGCTATCCTGCGCTAGTGCTTAGGGGGCCCAAAGTTTACGTGGCAGAATTGCTGGATGACTTACTGTTTGTGAGTATTGAAAATATATTGTTCTTGAAAGCTGTATTTATATATTCCGTACAAGTAGTACGTATGCTTATTGCTGTAAAAGCAAATTCTATATGTGCAACGAACTCAATAAACATTGTTTCATGTATAAACTGTGCTTGTATCAAATTCATTTAGAGTGCCACTTCAAATTATATACACCCAAATCTGGGTAGAAGGGAGTTAATTACTCTATATAATCAATATAAAAATATTATCATTATGCTAGGTAACTACTTAGAGTTAAAAATGCATTTTGCAAGTATAACTGGAAATAAACAAAACCACATTGGTTTTTAAAATGCTACTCCACGTCGCAACCAGTTGGGAAATACATTGTTCGTTTTTGTTTTGCGGGCGGTTTTTGTCAGGTTGCAGGAAAATACTCGTTATTCCCCGTTTATAATCGTTTATGGAAAGTATGTTACATGATCCATTTAAAAATGAAATAGATATTATAGCTGAAGATTTATGAGATGAAACTGACAACGTTGCACCCTATATTTCCCCTGAAATGAACGCGTTAAATGTGATTCAATATCTATTTACAAATAACCTTATCATCTGTTTCCAAATTTAGTGATTGCCATACGAATTTTTTTAATATTACCTGTGACTGTGGCTAGCGGGGAAAGAAGCTTCTCAAAACCTAAAATAATAAAAAATTATTTGAGATCAACAATGGGACAAGAAAGGCTTTCAGACTTATCTATTACTAGCTGAAAACCCGCACTTCGCTACGGAGTACATTCAAATTAAATACAACGGTCAATGTATGCAATTAATGCCAGAAAATATAAATATATATATTTACTAGCTGAAGTATCCGGCATTGCCCGGGATTTTAACAATATTTGTTAACCAAAATCAACACAATATAAATAACATAGAAAAAGTATATGTGAAATGTTATACACATCTCAGAATTCAGGAATTTCAGACTTTCATCATTGAAGCACTAAAATCTGAAAAGTAAAAATGTCAAATTGTCTAATGTTTGTTAACCAAAATTAATTTAAAACTAAACACGGAATAAATAACATAGAAAAAAACATGTGAAATCTTATACACATGAATAAAGTGAAAACCCAATAAAAAAATATAAAATATTATTATAAACTCCTCAGAATTCAGCTAGATTTAGCTTTTTATCATTTGGGCAAAAAAAGAAGCTGAAATTACAGGTTTAGCTGAAGTTTCCAATAGAACCATGATATGACTCTAGCGTTACCTCTTAAAAAATGAAGTGTTTGATTGAGGGCTGTAAACCATTCAACTCCTCTCCACATTAAACTCCTATAAACATCCTCTACATATTAAATTCCTTTTCTCTCCATAATAAACTCCTCAGAATTTTGGTAGATTCAGCCTTTCATTATAGTACCACTAAAACCTGAAACATCCTCTCCAGAAATATAAATTTATTAATTACAATAATTAAACTCACGCAAATGTATGAATTACATAAGTTTTTTAACCAACATTTGAATAATTCGTAAATGAAAAAGCATATGAAAATAAAGATAATAAGAACTTCCGGAATCGAAATTAATTACCCTTAATTTTTAAATAATAAAAAACCAACATAATATGAATAAAAACGATAGTTGTTTAAAAGCATATGAAAATAAAGCTATTATAAAGATAATAATAAAAAAAGCATATGAAAATAATGCTCGCGTATGAAGTTAACTTTATGATACAAAGATAGTAATAATAATATAAACCGCGTGCATAAAATATTTAGCTTTTCAAGCGAAATAAATTAATTTTTAGAAAAAAACTACTTTTAATCGAGAAATTAAATACATTGCACAAAATTTTGATTTTACCAACTTTCTACCCTACAATTTACACCCTACTTCCTTGAAGTTGGGTGTTGAAACATCCTCTTTGAAAAATTTACACTCTACTTCTTTTAAATAGGGTGTAAATATAAAGTTTTAACAGCGAATTGAATGCCAGTTAAAAATTATTGTTGTTTAAAATCAAATGAAAATTACGCTATAATAAAGATAAAAAAGCATAGGAAAATAATGCGTGCGCATGAAGTTTACGTTACGATATAAAGATAGTAATAATAATATCTATATATATAAAACAGTTCCGTAACTGACTCATTCATTCATTCATTCATTCACTGACTGACTGACATACAACGCACAGACCAAAACGCTGGACCAAAAGGGCTGAAATTTTGCATGGTGATTCTTCTTATAGTGTAGGGGTGCACTAAGAGAGATTTTTGAAAAATTCTTCTTAGATTTTTTTAAATTAAATTTTTAAGCTGTTTTTTTTACTTTTTTTAAGTTTGCATTTAAAATAATAATTTGAGGGTTATAAAATTTATATCACGAGAAAGATCATAAAAATTCCTTTAAAATGAAATCTTTTTCGAATCTTTACCTTCATTTCCTGATTTTTGGTGAATTTTTAAAGATTAATTTTTAGAATTTAATTTATTAAATGCTGATCACGTGACTTCTTTTTCTGGTACTTTAAATAAATTTATCGTCACGTGCATAAAAACTAAATAGACAAAAAATAATTTTTTTTTTCTTGCTAATGCGGCAGACGATTGGACATTATCCAAAAAAATATTAAAATACAGTAAAAGAAATGTTCTAGAAACTGTACTATATTAACTGTACTATATTCTTTAGTATTCTTTATATTAGATTTAATTTGAATATCTTCTTCTACATTATTTTGTCTATAAAAATATCCCTTACGATTTTTTTATAAATATATATATATTTTACATCAATTATATACATTGATCGTCGTATTTATTATATATATATTGGCATTAATTGCATACATTCACCGATGTTTTTACTTTGAATGTACTCCGTAGCGAAGTGCGGGTTTTCAGCTAGTATTTATATAAAACAGTTCTGTAACTAACTGACTGACTGACTGATTGACTGATTGACATACAACGTACAGACCAAACCGCGGGAAATAAAAGGGCTGAAATTTTGCATGGCGATTCTTCTTATAGTGTAGGAGTGCACTAAGAAAGATTTTTGAAAAATTCATAGATTTTTTTAAAATTAAATTTTTGAGTTTTTTTAGTAACTTTTTTTAAGTTTGCATTTAAATTAATAATAATTTGAGGGTTATAAAATTTATATTACGAAAAAGATCATAAAAATTCCTTTAATATGAAATCTTTTTCGAATCTTTACCTCCATTTTATGATTTTTGGTGAATTTTTAAAGATTAATTTTTAGAATTTAACCTTTTACATGCCACACTATGATCAAGGAATAAAGTGCCATATTTTGCTGCGTAACTTTAGTCGATAACTTCCAGGAAGTCGGTCCAACAGGTGTACTCCACTCATTCCTTTATTATATAATTTTATAATGTAAGGTTAAGGAAAATCAACTTTTATTTTAGCTCGGACATATCTTGTTGCTCTTCCTAATGGTTCGTGAGTGATAAAATTCGATGTAATAGTTACAACAAAACTATCGTTCCAATGGCACATATGAACTTCTCCATCGCATCGGTAATCAAACTCTCCACGTTGAAATTTCGATATTTCTTTTGCTGTTTTAAGAGAACATTGTCCCGTTCTGGAATCTCGCACTGTGCCGATTGCCTTAAAGCCTTTGTTAGATAAATCTGTCAGCAGACTGTACGATGTAAAAAAAGTTATCGAAAAATATTTTGCGTTTCTCTGGATTGTCAATAAAAGATAATAGTTCGGGGACAACTTTTGATCCAAGTGGCAAATTTTCATGTTTCGAACTTTTTCCACCGTAGATAGACATAAGGATAACCATTTGCTGAGCAGATCATCCAAACTTTGAAACCAAAGCGAATTGGCTTTCCACGTATGAACACCTTAGCCGAATGATGTCCATAACACGGAACCATGGATTCATCGATACTCATATTTTCATGAAAAAATCCAAATTGACGAAAATTTTTTCCAACCTTTTATAAAAGGGAGAAATTTTTCCTAATTTATCGCCTGGTTCCAATTTACTATTATCAACAATGTGGAAATACTTTTTTAACATCCGAAATTTATTTCTGGGTATTGTATTGTTAACAATTAGGATATGCAAATCTTCCTGAGAGCTCCAATATGTATTTTCATCAGGTACTGAGTGGTAGCCACTAAACAACAGTAATCCAAGAAACTGCCGAATGTCATTTGCGTCGACGTCTAAAGAGTCTCCTTTTTGTAGGGCATACAGCTTTGTAAGTTCGGCTGAATTTTCTAAGTAATCAGACTGCAGAATCACTGATTGACGGCAGAATCACTGATCACGTGTGATATCACTGCTTTTGTATATCGTTACATGCCAATGTTCCTTTTTTCGAACATTGCATTTTTACGCAGTCTTGAGGAAATATTTCTTGTTATTATTTTAATTTATTTTATTAACTCGTTAAACTTGTCCTTTGCAAGTACGGGATACTTTTTGGGTGGATTTGAATTTTTAGGAATTTTATAGAATTTTTTTTCTTACGTACTGTAAAAATTGTGAAAAAAGCTGATTTTTAGAAATTTTTCTACGCTAAAATATTCATATTTGAAAAAAAAAAGTCAAAAAATCAATCATGCCTTCTATAATATACGGTAATTTTTTCAAAATGACAGATATCACAGTTTATTTTTAAAAAAATATTAAACATGGTGTTCCAAAAAAGGAACATTGGCATGTAAAAGGTTAATTTATTAAACGCTGATCACGTGATTTCTTTTTCTGTTACTTTAAATAAATTTATCTTCACATAACAACGAAATAGGCAAAAAAATACTTTTAATCTTGCTAATGCGGCAGACGATTATACATTATTCAAAAAAATATTAAAATAATGTAAAAGATATGTTCCTCAAACTGTACTACATTAACTGTACTATATTCTTTAGTATGTCCTATGAGATTTAATTTGAATATTTTCTTCTAGATTATTTTGTCTATAAAAATATCCCTTACGATTTTTTTATTAATATATTTTTTTGTTTTATTTACATCCATCCTATACATTGATCGTCGTATTTATTATATATATATATATATATATATATATATATTGGCATTAATTGCATACACTGACATTGTATTTAATTTGAATGTACCGTTCGTTTAGGAACACGTTTAGGAGGTGTTGGTTCATAGAATACTAAAAGTTTAAAATAGTGGCGCCATCTATTGCACATCTGTGAATCGAGAATCGCATCCTTCAAAAATTGATGGTTATCCTAATTGTTAGCAATACAATGCCCAGAAATAAATTATTGATGAATGTTTGTTAACCAAAATCAATTTTAAAACTAAACACAGTATAAATAACATAGAAAAGATTTAGCCTTTATCATTGGAGCAAAAAATCCTGGAAAGTAAAACATAAAATATATAAATTTATAATAAACCTATCAAAATCCATTAAAAAACTAAACACAGTATAAATAACATAGAAAAAAAAGTATACGAAATGTTATACACATTAATAATATGAAAACCAATTAAAAATATATAAATGTATAATAAACTCCTCAGATTTCAGCTGTATTCGGTCTTTCATCATAAAAAAGCTGAAAAAAAAATAGAAAAAAAATAATTAAAAATAATAATAAAATAAAATAAAAATAATAATTTAAAAAATAATAAAATAAAATAAAGATAATAATTAAAAAATAATAAAATAAAAGCTGAAATAAAAAAGCTGAAAATACAGGTTTAGCAACATTTGCATGATCCCATATTCGAACCCGAGTTCTACTTGGTACTAAATGAAGCGTTTTAACGACTGCGCCACGATTATACACAAAACTGGTGAGTAAAGTAAAAAATATACGTAATGAGTTTTTTGGAAAGTTGCTATGGGTTGGTGAATATACATACATTTATGGAGTAAGAGGAGTTTTAAGTGAGAAATAAGTTAGCAGGATAGAAGCTTAGTCTTTAACTCTTCAATAGACACAAAGACATAAGCTAGGGGATTGCAGTAGCGATTAAAAAACATCGTGACACTTAGCGTGGTTGATTCGAATTTTCCATCGCGTGTGAGAGTGTCAATATGCCGTTGGATCCGATTTATTTTAGAGTATAAAATCTGACTTGAAAGATTATTATTTTCATTTATTATTCTGGTTTAATATATAACTTGAAACTTTTTGATTTTATTTCTTTTTATCTTTTCGCTCGCTGTTTGCCAGCTAACCCTAACGTGGACGCCATATTCAGAGGGGTGATTCCACAAAGTGTAACAGCTTACAAATTGTTCGTTCTTTATTAATTAAAAATCAACGGTAATTAATTTCGATTTTTGAAGTTCTTCAGACCCTCGGCTGTTTTTAAAGACGCCTGTATGTAAAATTTCACGATCGTTGCTCCTAAACTGTGGATTTCTGTACAATTACAGAGAGACAAACATTCATTTTTATATATTAGATAATAAATACGGCGATCAATGTATACAATTGATGTAAAAGGAACATATTTATAAAAAAATCGTAAGGGATATTTTTATAGACAAAATAATGTCCAATCGTCTGCCGCATTAGCAAGAAAAAAATATCTTTTTTGTCTATTTGGTTTTTATGCACGTGACGATAAATTTATTTAAAGTACCAGAAAAAGAAATCACGTGATCAGCATTTAATAAATAAAATTCTAAAAAATTAATCTTTAAAAATTCACCAAAAATCAGAAAAGGGAGGTAAAGATTCGAAAAAGATCTCATATTGAATTTTTATGATCTTTCTCGTGATATAAATTTTACAATCCTCAAATTATTATTTTAAATGCAAACTTTAAAAAAGTTACAAAAACAGCTTAAAAATTTAATTTTAAAAAATCTAAGAAGAATTTTTGAAAAATCTTTCTTAGTGCACCCCTACACTATAAGAAGAATCGCCATGCAAAATTTCAGCCCTTTAGGTCCAGCGGTTTGGTCTGTGCGTTGTATGTCAGTCAGTGAATGAGTCAGTTACGAAACTGTTTTATACAGTGGCTCCCAAAAGTGTTCCTACACTTACGATTTTCAATGAAATAGGGGTCTATCCATTGATTAAAATGAATATTTAAGAATGGGTATTTAATAATAAGATCTATAATCTATTCTTAACAAAACTACATGAAATGTTTTGAAAACATAGTAAAACTTTATTTTTAACAAACCAATAATCCAAAAGTAACAAAAACTTTATCTCACAAAAGTCATCGTACACTTCTAAAAAATCTCTACATATTAGTAAATATTCTAATTTTAAGTTAAATTAATATTTAGTAGGATATCCTTTAGCATCCACAACAGCTTTTAAACGTCTGTGAATAGATTGCTTTAGTTCTTTTGTAATTTTTGCATCAATGTTCATCCTTTCTTCCATCATAATTATTTTTAGTTCGGTTTTCGTGTGAATGTCGTGTTTTCGTACTCGAACCTCCAGTTCTCTCCAAATATGTTCTATTGGGTTTAAACCTGGCGATTGAGGTGCTGTTTTCAAAACTTGTGGACAATTATAGAGACACCAGATGCGAACGTTGAGAGCCGTGTGCTTAGATAGTTATCTTGATAAAAAAACAAAGTTGTTTCCAATACCCAAATTTTGAGCTGATAATTTTAAATTGTCTCTTAAAATATTTATAAAAACAGCATGATTCATTATGCCATCAATAAATACCAAATTTCTTAGTCCTGATGCTGACATGCACCCCCACACAAGGATACCTCCACCGGCATGCTTAACTGTTCCTACTAAGTTCTTGGGATTAAGTTCCTCATTTTTTTCTTCTCCATATAATTATACGCCCATCAGCACCAAAAATGTTCATCGGTAAATAAGACATTATTCCAATAGGTTTGGGGCTTATTTATCATTGATAGTGCGAAGGGAAGCCTAAACTTTCTGTTTTTCTCACTCACAAAAAATTTTCTATGGGCAGTCATCCCATGTCATCCAGCTGTTCTGAGAACTCGTCAAAAAATTTCAGGTGAAATTGAAGTAGAAAATGTTTCATTGATTTCTGCAGAAACTTTTACAGCACTCAAACGTGAATTTTTCACAAATTTTCTAATTATAAATCTCTGATCACGTTTTGTTAACTTTGCCGGACGGCCTTTTCTTACCTTGTTTTCGATCCAATTTTCTTCTTTAAAGCGTTTTATCACATACTGCACAGTAGAATGGGATAAATTAAGTAATTTAGCAATATTCCGAACTGATTTACCACTACTATGATGAAAAATAATCAATATTCGAATGCTGTTTGTCGTTTCTTTACGACTACGTGCCATTTTGAAATAATAAATAGAATATTACGGAGTAGGCAAGCAAAAATTAAAGCCAAACGATATTTTAAATGCCACCACAATTAAAAAATAGAAATAAAGCGCCAGACGATCATTTTAATTATGAATTTAACCGAAAATATTTCAGTGTACGATGACTTTTGTGAGATAGTTTTTGTTATTTTATGATTACTGGTTTCTTAAAAATAAAGTTTTACTATGTTTTCAAAATATTTCATGTAGTTTTGTTAAGAATAGATTATAGATCTTATTATTAAATACTCATTCTGAAATATTCATTTTAATTAGCGAATAGACCCCTATTTCATTGAAATTCGTAAGTGTACGAACACTTTTTAGAGCCACTGTATATATAGATTAGTATCGAAAAGGACATTTCGGAAGATATAGATGTATCAGACATTGTAACAGAATTTGCATTAAAAAAGGCAAGAAAATCAAAGATTATTTAAGCTTTTTGACTGACTTATTAAGTATATGTATTAATAGATATGTGTTGTGTGTATTTAATATAACGTATTCATTTGTTTATTATATCAATACATTAATAATTTCTATGTTAGGTTGTAAAATTAAAAAATAAACTGAATTTATAATATTTTCTGTAATTCATTGTTTCATTTAAGGTAAAAATATTTCAGAGAAATTTCAATTAATCCATACCGTATGAGGGGGAGGGGGCAAAATTATTCCCGCACACGGGCGGCAGCTACCCTAGGACCGGCCCTGCACACACACACACACACACACATACATATGAGGCGGTGAAAGGAAAAGAGGTGTAAGTCACATTTTCAACTTTTTTTATTTGAGGGCAAAAATGAAATCTCCATGATCAATTTATAGTGGAATTGCAAACAATTATTATTTGCAATATTATAATAATTATTATGAATTATAATTTGTTCGATTTATAGTGGAATTTTTTGTAGTTCTTGCAGTAAAACGCTTGGGACTTACAGTTGCGCACCCAGGATTTTTTCTTGGGGGGGACCAAGATAAACGGATAAAAATATTTATAATGCAAAATCAATAATCATAATGCAATTTCTATTTCTTTGGAGGGCCAGGGCCCCTTGCCCCCCCCCCTGGATGCGCCACTGGGGACTTACACCACTTTGCCTTTTACCGCCACATACACACACATACATACACACACACAGAGATATATATGCATATGTATATATATATATATATATATATATATATATATGACAGGCGTTTGATTTACGCCTGTTATAAAATATCAATTGCAGTCTTCTTTGTTTAGCAGTCCATGGCACAGAGGGAAGGCTGACACTCCAAATAAGTACTCAGCATAGTCCAATTTAATTAGCTTTTATTCAGTTCAACTTCACATAAACCACCTCTCCAACATATGCACGTTTCAGCGCTCGCCATTTTCAAACTCGCGGACCCGGCTAGCGCACGTCTGCTATCAACGAATTAATCCCGCGCTCTGCGTAATTATAAGTCTTCATTAACGCGTCCACCCTTATGGCACATGCGCAGAGCACCACCTGGAAAATTCTAGAATCCTCCTCTGTTTATCTAAGCATAATTTTCCCGCCGAATCCTGTACATCTATCTAAAAATAAATTCCCTCCATGGAACTTCAATATCGCGAATCGAGGTCAACTAACGAAACGGGGAAAAACCCTTTTTCCCGACTCGTTTTGACAGTGATTTTCATATTAGATTTCGCTATTTTTAAGCCCCCTGTAATTTTCAAGTAATGTTTTGACATATATATATATATATATATATATATATATATGTGTGTGTGTGTGTGTGTGTGTGTGTGTGTCATGATTAATTAAGTTAAAATTAAAGGGGGCTTCAGGATAATTTATTATTTGGCACCGAGCGCCATCATTTTCACAGAGCTTAGTTCGAAATGCTTCGCGTGAATTGGGAAAGAGAATCCCTTTTTGAGATGTAACCTTGACACGCGTCTGTGGTCAGGCGAACGAATGTATTTTTAGAGCAAGCATAGGCGTCGAGGAGTGAAACTGTTACATAATGCCAGACGTGGAGTGAGTTCTAGAAGTTTTCACAAGGCATGCGCGAAGGTTTTGCGCTTGAGTTTTAACAAAAGGTTTAATATAGCGTTCTTGGATTCCGAATTGAGAGGTAGCGCGCGTCATGAGATGAGAGATCGAAAATGGCACAGATTTAATCGGGTTATTAATTAGTAATTTAAATAAAGGAGTTAGTTGTAAATTAAGTGTGTTTAATTCCACAGGCCTACGATGTTACTGACTGCATGGATTTATTATAATTATTAGTGGAAACGAGTTTAGAGGGAGGACCAGAATTTAGGCTAGTCATAAAGTCGGTAGGATTAGGAATCTTCTCAGGATAAAATTGAATCACCCCATAGCCGTTTACACAAAAAGTTATTAAATTTATTAAATTTGTTGAATTTGTCCAGGTTTCGATCTCTCATTCTCCGTGACAGCGTCGTCCTTCGGCAGAAAGCTATTATTTTGGTTTAGGCATTTCTTAATTGAAGTTCGTCTGAATTTTCGCCGTTTCGTTTGTGTCGCCGATTCGTCCGGGTTCGTTCGTTTTGTGGATGCCGTCTTCACGCTCCGAGGTACCTTCATCGACGGATGCTGTCTGCCATCTTGAAATTTTTCAGCGGCCATTTTATGATGTTCGCCAGAGTTGATGTGGTGCGCTGTCTACACGACATTTTTTTTTCTCTTTTCTGCCCTTGGGGATCAGGGAACATTTTGGAAGTGCCTCTACAGTGTTTTGTGTTCAACATTTCATCGCGGACATCGTTCCAGAGTTCCAGATGCCGTTTTTCTTCCGTCTGTGTTCTGCTCGTTGAACATGGGCAGTTATGTCTATAATGGTTCAGTGTTTTCGCGAATTTCTTCTTGACTTCAACGTTTTCTGTTACAAGATTTGTGTATCATCAGATGTGTTTCAAATGTGTTCAGAACGACATCGCCATGGCGACGCTTCTTTGTGTGGGCGTCGGCCATCACAAAGAAGAGTGTTCAGCTTTTTCCAGGGATCCATCACGTAATGTACTTTTCGACAAAAAAATTTTTTTTCTCTAGCTAATTCAAAGAATAAAATTTTAAAAAGAAAAATGTATAAAGAATATTAAAAATAGGATTATTAAAAAAATATGTGTTTAATGATAAAAAAATGTGTAAAGTGAAATTTAAAAGGTAAAAAAGGAAAAAATGATTTAAATAAAAATCTTAGGTTTGTGATTTTTTGAAATGACAAGTTTGATGTACAAGTGACGTTTTAATATGTTGTGTCAGAGTAAGAAACAAAAAATATGGGTTTAAGAAATGTGTTTTGATGATTATTATTAAGATTTTCGAGTTTTGAGCTTTTTGGAGAATTTTACATTGTGAATTTATTGAGATATTCGAGTATTGCCTATTGAATTTGAATATTATTATAATTTAAGCCCATAAGATTTCTTGATGTTTCCCACCCCTATTTACTGAAGAATAGGTTCACTTTAGTATATTTTGGAGGTTTGGGCATTTAACTTTTCTAACACATCCAACTGGTTTGTTAACATTTTTTTTCAGTGGAGTTTAGACTGCTGAATAAAATTTGATATTTTTGTGTACTGTTGTGTTGGTTTTGAACAGAATTTTGAGTATGAAAGATTTCATAATGTTTACAGAAAAATTAACCAAAATTTTGAAATTGAAATGCTATTATTTGGTGATGAAATTAAAATGTTTATCCATTTTTTTCCTTAGGGAGGGGGGGGAGAAAGCAAAGTATAAGATATTAAGTTAAGGAATAATTGTAAAATTTTTAAGCATAGAATTTTTCTCGCTCAGAGATCCATCTCCTTTTTGATTTTTTTTTTTTTGGGGGGGGGGAGCTCCTAACGCACTTGACTTCGCATTCTGCGATTATATCTTTAAAAAAAAATAAAAAATTTAAAAATTTAAAAAAAAAAAAAAAAAAAAATGATGTTAATGTTAATTTTGGATCCTCTGAGTAACTAACTTACAATTTGATTTCAGTAATTATTAATTGAGAATGTTAAAAGATATCGTTTAAAATTTTGTGTAATCGAGAAGAAAGTTAAAATTTGTGCAACTAATTCTGGTCCTGGTTTGACGATGGTCGTTTTGCTTCCTGCAAATATTTTTGTGTTTTAAATGTTGATTGTCATAAAGTGTTATTTTGGTTTACAACTTTTTCACAGGTGTATTATTTTAATTTATATTGATCTTGCGGTTTTTATAAGTGTATTTTCATAGTATTGAGTAAAAATTTTTTGATATTGTGATTTCGTTTTAAATAAGGAATAGAGACTCTAACTTAAGTTGCTGTACAAGTTGCTGTACAAGCACCTAAACTCTAACTTAAGTTGCAAAACTGAACGAAAAATGCATTGAAAATGGCTATTTGAAAGGTTAAAATTTGAAAATTTTCCGGGGGAGTACCCCCGGACCCCTTTCCCTTGGGGGGCATTCCATACTCCCCAGTAGTATAGTTATCAAAACTCGTCCCTTATTTTCGGTGTTTTTATTCAACCCGTCCCTTATTTTCGGTGTTTTTATTTGGCAACCGTGGTCATGACCGAAAAAGACGAAGAGAAGAAACAGATTCCACGAAAAATTTCACGAATGCCAGACAAAACCTTCTTAAGGGAACAGTGGACTTTCAAAAATTGTGAAATTTGTCCAAAAATTCTATTTTTTATTTTATTGAGTCGTGAAACTACGGACGAGTAGGAATGTGTTGCAAAAAGAATTTTTAATTTCTGTGATTACTTTCCTGGTTATAGGCATTTTTATTTAATTTAGATATTATGTGGTTACTAATAGCAATAA
Organism: Dolomedes plantarius; assembly: GCA_907164885.2. Classification (NCBI taxonomy): domain Eukaryota; kingdom Metazoa; phylum Arthropoda; class Arachnida; order Araneae; family Dolomedidae; genus Dolomedes; species Dolomedes plantarius. The sequence continues at coordinate 100,588,883 of OU015500.1, forward strand.
CTTTAAAGGGTTTTTTCTCAAAATAAATATTTTCATGTCATACGAATATTCAAACTGCTCCAGGCGCATTTCTAAATGTCGTATTGCTTTGAAATTTAAGTTTTATATACTTAACTGTATATCAAATAAATCTTATTGAAAATAGTTATGCTTCGTAGCTCAGAATTTCTAAATTTTGTACTTGAAAAGATGATTTATAAGTATTTTGCGTAATAAAAAGGGTGTTTTCACTATTATTATTTTTTTTCTCTTTATATTTTTAATGAATGCTCAAAATAAGCAATAAGTTTCATTGTTAGTTCTATAAAGTATCCTGCAAATAAAAATTACCATATTATATGCAAAAGAAATGCGGAGGGAACATTCTTAATTAGGCCAATTTTCGATATAATTAATAATTCATAATTCATAAATTATTAATATTTCGTCTTTAAATTTTAACCACATTTACATATTTATGATACTAATAACATATTCAAATTTCAAGCAAATCCATTCAAAACAAAAAAAATTAGGTTTGAAGGTCCACTGTCCCCTTAAGTAATGCCGGTTTGCACACTGGCTCAGGAAACATGGCTTACACTCCCCTAGCGGGAGAAATCGCGTACTAAGGATGCTCTGCCTACCGTATGGCGATTCCGGTTATTTTGGGGTACCCTCTCGTATGTATAGAGAGAAATTCCGAATTCACGTGAAAACACAATTTTCTGTTTAACATCAGAACACATTTTAGTTTGTAATTTTTTTACCCGTTTAATAAAAAAAAAAAATTTTTAATTGGTTGCGTGAATATATAGGAAAGTTCTAGCTCAAATATTTATTATAGACTGCGATATTAAAGCCTTTGTATAAAGACTTACGATTAATAAAAAATAATATTGCGTTTAAAATTCAGTAGCCATTAAATGAGTTACGATAAAATAACTATACGTAGATTAAATTCTTATGCAGAAAATAATGCGTTGAATAATTTTGAAACTCGTTACATGTAAGGTAATATATTCAAACAAATTTTCGAGCTGAAGCCGTTCCTAACAATTTAAATCTCTGAAGGATATTGCGATTTGAAAAAGAAACTAAGGGAGATTTCTCTTGTCAGATATTGAATATTCGAGGAAATCACTGGAAATTAATTAGAATTTCCAAAAATTCGTTCTAAAAATTTTGTGCTTTTTTTATTATAAAGCTTCTCATTGCATCAGATAGAATCAAACAGCCAATTTAAATTAGTTTCAGTTTTACTGTTTTGGCAGTCTTTGTATCGACGTGATTAAGTCAAACGATGGTACAAAGCTATTCCTATAACATGTCGTAATTATTTTTCAATTATATTTTTTTTTTCTTAAATCCAGTAAATTATAATAAAATGTTTTAACGGAGAATTTCGGCGTAACGTTTGAGAACAATAGAATGGAATTTAAAATCTTTCTAGTGTACTTTATCTCTCTTTTTTTTACCCCTTTCGTTAAATTTTGCTTACTCGGGACGATTCGTTCCATTCAGCAGTTTCATGAATCACATCTCATTTTATGTTGTGTATGGGGCTCGTTTCTCCGTCAAAAATTTAATATTTGATTCCCTGAATTGTAAATAAAAAGTTTTATTTCTTTATTTCCCCTGGGAAAAAAGGATGCGTAGACATCCCTTCTAATTACGAATCACGAAAGAAAAAATATTCAAACAATCTCAGTTAAATTGTAGTTGTGAAAAATAATCCATTTTTAAAAAATAAGCAAAATTTGATTTTTAATGATGTTTTCAATTATTAATTTAAATACCTTAAATATTAATTATATAATATACTAGCGGCCCGTCCCGACTTTGTCCGGGTTGAACAAAATATTATACTAATAAATTTCCAGTTGATAGCCAATAAATTGTAAATCTTTTTTTACCTTAATAATACCTTAAATTAATATCACGTTAGTTAATAATTAAAGTTAATTTTTTAAAAGGAAAAGGCGTGCCGGAGAACGGCTAGGTTCGAACCACTAACGTCAGAACAGAAGCCCACCGCGATAGCATCACGCTAAGGATCGTTGAAATCTTCGGAACAAAAAGCGGTAGAGGACAGTAGCGGTAACAATGGAGATTGTTAGGATTAAGCCCCTAACTTTATTTCTACTGATCAGATATACATAATATATAGCCTATGTCCATCTGGAATAATGTACCTTTGAAACAGTGAAGGAATTTTTCAAATAGGTGCAGTGATTCTGGAGATTACTCTCCACATAGAAAATCGCTCTCTCTTTATATATAAGTATAGATTTCATATTATTATATAATTATATGTGCCGGTGATTATGAAAGTGGTCCAAGTCATATATTTTTCGTTCCGAGATATTTGAAGGTTTAAGTTTGACCATGAACTGAATTCTATGTAATGACTCAACAACCAACTCAATCTAATGGTCCAATTTTGACAATTTTGCAAAGATTGACTCATATTATGGTAATACAGTTGGCTCTCTGTTTAACGACTTTCAAGGGACCGGGAAAAATCGTCTTTAAGTAGAGATCGCCTTTAAACAGAATTTGTTTAAAAATAACATTTCCCATAACGTCGGAGAGGCCGGGACTGGGAAATATCGTCTTTAAACAGAGATCGTCGTTAAGTAGAGCGTCGTTAAACAGAGTGCCAACTGTATAAAAGAATGCAATATGGAATAACAGATAAACCTTTTTTTTTTTTTTTTTTTTTGGGGGGGGGGGGATTCTTGACTTAGTCCACTTTCAAAATAATCGTCACATATAATATATTTTATAATTATTTATAATATTTAAATACTTTAAATATTTTAACTATCAATTTAAATATTTCTTTTAATTTTCGTTTTGATGTTTAGAGATTTTTTAAATGATTTTTTGTGGGCAATACAGAATTAAGTATTGGCCGAATATCGTCCTAATTCAGTGAACTGCGAGTCTGTACTTTTGTCACCTCTCTACAACCACTCCGGAACCACACTCTCTTTTGAACCACACACAGTTCAAGTATTTTTCATGTGTGCAAGGGAGGAGTTAAATAGCGGTTGTAAAGTATAGAAAAAGAAATTACGAATGAGGAATTGCAGTTCATCATTGTTTTCACCACCTATAAATATTTCATTAACCCTTTGTTGGGATCATCTGCCTCTCAGACAGCTATGGTTTCTTCATTCAACCTGCGCCCCTCCCCCCCCCCCTTCGACCTTGGGTACTGTGAGTCCACGCATGCTTCAGCCAACGTCTTGTCTTCAGTGTGGAATAGTGATTCATGACGCCAGCCTTCTATGTTTCAGGTAAAAATTAGATTAATCAGAGCAAAAATTGAAAATCCCAACCCAATCACTCGTTCAACTAACTAAATGCCTCTAGTAAACGAACCGTAATATAACCTGTGATAATTGGTTCTGTTCAATAGAAGCTGGTCAAGAATTTAGGAGAAATGGTATGACAATTGTGGCTACCATGAAATATAATAAACCACAAATACCTTCTGAATTTCTAGTTAGGAATGCCTAGGAAAGAGATATTCCATCTATATTTGCCTTCCAGACAGATGTTCCCACTAAGTGGGAAAATAATCATGTTCCCATTGAAGGGTTACACCCTAATACTTTACGGGAACGCCCTCAATATCCACGGATGTGTTGCCACGCATAACCAAACATCAACCCATACAACAAAGCCGGCAGACTCGCTTGGTGTTTGCAACGTCGCAAGTGGGCTGTGGACCACTGGAAAACTGTTTTATGGAGCGACGAGTCCCGTTACACGCTCTTCCAGTCGAATAGGCGTGCTTGGGTTTGGCGAATGCCAGGTGCGCATCTGTTACAAGAGTGCATCGTTCCAACTCTCAAGTTCGGTGGTGTACTTGTTCGGGCGTGTTTTTCGTGATATGGCCTGGGACCTTTACATGTTGTTCCTGGTAAATTGAACGCCGACGCCTACATGACCATTTTGGACAATCAGGATCTTCCTACGCTCCGGTAATTTTATGGAATGGATGAATTTTACTTCCAGGACGACAACGCTCCATGTCATGTTGCAACCTCTGTCAAGCAACGGTATCAAGATATGGATGTAAAACGTCTTCCCTGGCCTGTTCAGAGTCCCAACCTAAACCATTTGTGGGACGAGTTAGAGCTACGCTTACGGACCAGGGAACCACGTGCGAAATTTACAGTTGAGCTGGCGACATTCTTGCAGAAGGAATGGACACAAATACCCATAGCTCTATAGCAAAACCTTGTTGAAAGTATGCCCAGAAGGGTTGCTAGTGTAATTGCAGCACGTGGGGGACCATCCCCCTATTAAAAAAAGCATTCTTTCCCTTATACCATCATATCTTGCTGTCCGGTCCATTATTGTTTGTTTGTTTGTTTTTTTGTTTATTTATTTATTTATTTATTTATTTAACATTATCGTATTCAGATAGGAAGATTCCTCGCAATTTGACAAATCATTGCCCTGTCTTTAAGTTTTTAAATTTCCATCTTCCGAAAATATTACAAAAGCACTGCTTTTATAAAAACTCGAAACTTAATGAATATACATCGCGACAATTTCAAATACGAAATGTGCCAAGAGTTCGCAACGTAACGGCTGAATAATGGCTGCTCAGAGTCGATGGGCACTTGGTCATTGATTAAATGTCTCGTTTATCGGTGTCTTCAGGACAGGTTCTGTCTTCTTTCATTTTTACTTGGAAGACCGATTGGAGACTAGGAGTTTGGAGAGCGGAAAATAATGCGCTTCGCAGAAAGGATTTCGGAAAGAGGAAAATAGAAGTACCAAATTCCGTTTTATAGTACGATCAACACAGATATCGCCTCTCAAGGGAAAATTTCATTACTTGAGAACAGCGGTTGAAAAGTATCTAATCGTTTAAGGATGTAGGGTCACGATTTTCGACAAAAAATGCATTTTCCAATTTTTGCATTTTTAAAAAGTATGTACTGTTGTGCTTCTGATGACGTTTACATATTTGTTCTAGTATATGTATCTATTCGTATCTATTTGTTCTAGTATAGTGTATGTATCTGCACTAGAAGTATTTTTAATATTTTTTTAAAGAACTATTACCATCTGTCAAAATGCCTGGCGTCACACCCTCACCAACCAAAACAAACAACTCGCTGCATTCATAGCTGCATTAGTTATTTTTTTAATTTCCCGTGCGCCAACCAAAACAACCATTTTACCAATAGTAGTACTGGATTACATTAAAAACATTTATAGAGATTTAGCAGATCCTGATGTACTTGCCAAATCTCTGTATGGGAAAACACAAAACAGCAACGAGAGTGTAAATAGTATAATCTGGTCACGGATCCCAAAGAATGTTTTCGTGCAGTTAGAAAATTTAAAAACAGGTGTATTTGAAGAAATTACATCCTATAATGACGGCCCCCCCCCCAAAGAAGTAGAAATATTGATTTTGCATTATAAATATTTTTATTCGTTCATCTCGCCCCCCCCCCACGCATTATAAATGTTTTTATCCATTCATCTCGCCCCCCCCCCAAAAAAAAAAAAATCCTGGGTGCGCCACTGGCCACATGGTATTGGACAGTATGGCTAGAATACAACTACATTTTTGGCTCTTGAAAAAAAAACTATAATAATGCCTAGTAAATTTTTAAGTGAGCACAAGAACTTCTTAACTTCAGATGTTCTGCATCTTTTTTTTTAACTAGTACTTCTATTCCTGTGGTCCCTCTAGGACTTTAATCTTTTAACCAGACACATATTTGGTGATATTCGTTTAATGAAACTCAGTAATTTTTATAATGACATAAACCGCAGTAAAACTTTAACTGCTTGAAATTATGAAAGAAATTTTCTTAAATTACTTATTATAAAAGAGTACCATAAATTCTGTGATCGTCTCGAGAACTTCATATTTATAGGCAAAGCAAATGTCCCCCTAATTGAATTCAGAAGGTAACTCTTTTTATATCAATACAATAACAAGTACTTGCACACATCTTATCTTGGGGTGTAAACAATAAATGTTCCATTAACAAGATGCATGTGTTTATATTAATATTTTAAGAGACAATTTAAAATTATCAGGCCCAAAATTTGGGTATTGGAAACAACTTTGTTTTTTTATCAAGATAACATTCCTAAGCACACGGCTCTCAACGTTCGCCCCTGGTGTCTCTATAATTGTCCACAAGTTTTGAACACATCACCTCAATCGCCAGATTTAAACCCAATAGAGCATATTTGGAGAGGACTGGAGGTTCGAGTGAGAAAACACGACATTCACACGAAAAGCGAACTAAAAACAATTATGGTGGAAGAATGGGTGAACATTGATTGAGAAATTACAAAAACTAGTGCAATCTATTCTAGACGTTTAAAAGCTGTTGTGGATGCTAAAGGATATCCTACTAAATATTAATTTAACGAAAAATTAGAATATTTACTAATATGTAGAGATTTTTTACAAATGTACGATGACTTTAGTGAGATAAAGTTCTTGTTACTTTTTTATTACTGGTTTCTTAAAAATAGTTTTACAATGTTTTTAAAATATTTCATGTAGTTTCGTTTAGAATAGATTATAGATCTTATTATTAAATACCCATTCTGAAATATTCATTTTAATTAATGGATAGACCCCTATTTCATTTCTAAATTTTGCTTCCCAGGGGACCGTTGTGGAAAAACGTAATCCTACGTTAAAACAGGCTTTTATCTTGATCTTTTAATTATTAAGACCTGGCATATTTCTTCTTTCAAGTCTCAGAATTGTTTCAGAATCTTTGAGCAGGATAGCCAACGTACCTCGGTATAGTAAAACAAACCTGAATTATCGATGTTTAATTCACTAAGGATCTGTTCACATAGGAGTTTGTGGTAGTCGACTGTTAAAATATACACTCTTAGTAGGGGGGTCGGGGTGGGGGGTTGCACATGTGTGTAAGGCGTTTAAGGTGACACCATGGACATACCGTTATACTGGCTGGGCCTGGGCCGCACAAATAATCATTGAGGGCCGCATGCGCCCCGCGAGTTTGACATGCCTACTGTAAGGCGGGGAAAATATTCGAGCTTAATTCTAGTGCTAACCCTCTGTCAATGAAAATTCTTTACAGCTCTTGCGCCATAACATTACTAACTTCTTTTCCACTTTATGGCGGTACCTTAAAAAGTAAAAGTGATATTCTCTGTATACGTCAAATAACTCCATTAACACTATTTCAATATATACCTTAGACCAGATAAAATCGTTCAAATTAGTAAGAATGACTAATTTGTCACCTAAACTATTAAACGATGAAAACCTGACATTACTTTTCTTACTTTATACATTATTTTTCTCGAGACATGTTAGCTCCCCAGTACCAGTAATGAATTCCGTTCTCATGCTTTTATTTTGAGACACCTAGCAAAAATTCTCAGTATTTCATATATTCAAGATCAATTTCTTCATTTCTTTCTCGTGCAGGTGTTTTGAGTCGATTTTCCCTCTTCCATCTGATATCATTCCAACAGTATTTCTTGCATAAGAGCAAGGGAAGTTTACTCATGATGACAAGGTACATACCGTTGACTCATCGATGGTCATGACGACACATCGTTTTATTATAGACTAGCGGCCCGTCCCGACTTTGTCCGGGTTGAACAAAATATTATACCAATAAATTTCCAGTTGATACCCAATAAATTGTAAATCTTTTTTTACCTTAAATGTCCAATAAAAAGCGAAGTTCCAAATGTAGTTTTCTTCAATAAACCCTTTAACGTTGCCAGTTTCAAAAATCCTTTCTGTATTTATCAATACCTCCTCTACTTGAATCTTAAAAATATTAAACCTTTTCTTTACGGGGTGGGATAGCATATATCCGAAGCACATACTCTCGAAAAATACGGTGTGATGTCGGCAGAGATATAGTCTCGAATTCCACTTCGTTGTGACTTTCCTAACGTCTTTGCCCCCAAAGAACAATTGGGTGACATTCTGGGAACGGAGGGTGAATCTTGCCGAAAAGGACTGAATAATAATCTTTTGTCGTTCTAGCTAGAGGCTATTTCTTTTCAGGCTAGAGACATCAGAAGGGCGGTTCGCTCGCTGTTCATCCATTTTCAGCCTTTTGAGAGATGAAAGAGGCACGGAGTGCCGATGAACTACTATTGAAATTCTTCTTCAATAGTAAGAAAGCAATAAGAAAGCAATTAACCACTCTTTCCCCTGACACCCCACGCTGAATGTCCCCCACGTAAAATGGGGATAGGAAGTAGATAACATTTTCCCGTTGTAAAGAGCGATTTCGAAAAACGGACCCCGTCAGCTAAAGTTGTTGCTATGGTTACTTGACTGCGGTTGACAAAGGAAAAGATGTAAGGTACATTTTAATGTACAAAAGTTGTACATTACCCTCCACATACAATATCTACTCTCTCTCTTTATATATTATTATAGAAGTATAGATACACATTGGTATCCCAAAATTAGAATAAGAGATGAAATAAAAATACAAACATAAAAAAGGATTTTAAGTAAAGAATTTTTTTTAATTATTTTAAGCACCTAAAATAATATTCAAATTAATATTACGTTATTTATTAATTGAAGTTAATTTTTTAAAAGAAAGAGGTGCGCTTGAGACCGTAGTTTTATTCAAAAATAAAAAACGATTTTAAGAAAAGAATGTTTTTTCTAATTCTTTTAAGCACCTAAAATAGTATTCAAATTAACATTACATTAGTTATTAATTAAAGTTAATTTTTTAAAAGAAAGAGGTGTGCTTGAGACCGTAGTTTTATTCAAAAATGAAAAAAGGATTTTAAGTAAAGAATGTTTTTTTTTATTATTTTAAGCACCTAAAATAGTATTCAAATTAATATTACGTTAGTTATTAATTAAAGTTAATTTTTCAAAAGAGACAGGTTAAGAGATGAAATAAAAATACAAAAATAAAAAAGGATTTTAAGTAAAGAATGTTTTTTTTAAATAATATTAATTTTTTTTTCAAATAATATTCCTAAAATAATATTCAAATTAATATTACGTTAGTAAATAATTAAAGTTAATTTTTTAAAAGAAAACGGCGTGCCGGAGAACGGCTAGGTTCGAACCACTACCGTCAGAACAGAAGCCCACCGCGATAGCACCACGCTAAGGATCGTTGAAGACCGGCACAAAAAGCGGTAGAGGACAGTAGCGGTAACAATGGAGATTGTTAGGATTAAGCCCCTAACTTTCTTTCTACTGATCAGATATACATAATATATAGCCTATCTCCATCTGGAATAATGTACCTTTCAAACAGTGAAATAATTTTTCAAATAGGTGCAGTGGTTCTGGAGATTACCCTCCACGTACAAAATCTCTCTCTCTTTATATATAAACTAGCGGCCCGTCCCGACTTTGTCCGGGTTGAACAAAATATTATACCAATAAATTTCCAGTTGATAGCCAATAAATTGTAAATCTTTTTTTACCTTAAATGTCCAATAAAAAGCGTAGTTCCAAATGTAGTTTTCTTCAATAAATCCTTTAACGTTGCCAGTTTCAAATATCCTTTTTGTATTTATCAATACCTCCTCTACTTGAATCTTACAAATATTAAACCTTTTCCTTACGGGGTGGGATAGCATATATCCGAAGCACATACTCTCGAAAAATACGGTGTGATGTCGGCAGAGATATAGTCTCGAATTCCACTTCGTTGTGACTTTCCTAACGTCTTTGCCCCCAAAGAACAATTGGGTGACATTCTGGGAACGGAGGGTGAATCTTGCCGAAAAGGACTGAATAATAATCTTTTGTCGTTCTAGCTAGAGGCTATTTCTTTTCAGGCTAGAGACAGCGGTTCACTCGCTGTTCATCCATTTTCAGCCTTTTGAGAGATGAAAGAGGCACGGAGTGCCGATGAACTACTATTGAAATTCTTCTTCAATAGTAAGAAAGCAATAAGAAAGCAATTAACCACTCTTTCCCCTGACACCCCACGCTGAATGTCCCCCACGTAAAATGGGGATAGGAAGTAGATAACATTTTCCCGTCGTAAAGAGCGATTTCGAAAAACGGACCTCGTAAGCTAAAGGGTGTTGCTATGGTTATTTGACTGCGGTTGACAAAGAAAAAGATGTAAGTTACATTTTAATGTACAAAAGTTGTACATTACCCTCCACATACAAAATCTGCTCTCTTTGTATATTATTATAGAAGTATAGATACACATTTGTATCCCAAAATTAGAATAAGAGATGAAATAAAAATACAAAAATAAAAAGGGATTTTAGGTAAAGAATTTTTTTTAATTTTTTTAAGCACCTAAAATTATATTCAAATTAATATTACGTTATTTATTAATTAAAGTTAATTTTTTAAAAGAAAGAGGTGTGCTTGAAACCGTAGTTTTATTCAAAAATAAAAAAGGGTTTTAAGTAAAGAATGTATTTTTAATTATTTTAAGCACCTAAAATAGTATTCAAATTAATATTACGTTAGTTATTAATTAAAGTTAATTTTTTAAAAGAGAGTGGTTAAGAGATGAAATAAAAATACAAATATAAAAAAAGGATTTTAAGTAAAGAATGTTTTTTTTAAATAATATTAAAATTTTTTACAAATAATATTCATAAAATAATATTCAAATTAATATCACGTTAGTTAATAATTAAAGTTAATTTTTTAAAAGAAAAAGGCTTGCCGGAGAACGGCTAGGTTCGAACCACTATCGTCAGAACAGAAGCCCACCGCGATAGCACCACGCTAAGGATCGTCGAAGACTTCGGCACAAAAAGCGGTAGAGGACAGTAGCGGTAACAATGGAGATTGTTAGGATTAAGCCCCTAACTTCATTTCTACTGATCAGATATACATAATATATAGGCTATGTCCATCTGGAATAATGTACCTTTCAAACAGTGCAAGAATTTTTCAAATAGGTGCAGTGGTTCTGGAGATTACCCTCCACGTACAAAATCGCTCTCTCTTTATATATAAGTATAGATGATCAGATATACATAATATATAGCCTATGTCCATCTGGAATAATGTACCTTTCAAACAGTGAAAGAATTTTTCAAATAGGTGCAGTGGTTCTGGAGATTACCCTCCACGTACAAAATCGCTCTCTCTTTATATGTAAGTATAGATGATCAGATATACATAATATATAGGCTATGTCCATCTGGAATAATGTACCTTTCAAACAGTGAAAGAATTTTTCAAATAGGTGCAGTGGTTCTGGAGATTACCCTCCACGTACAAAATCGCTCTCTCTTTATATATAAGTATAGATGATCAGATATACATAATATATAGGCTATGTCCATCTGGAATAATGTACCTTTCAAACAGTGAAAGAATTTTTCAAATAGGTGCAGTGGTTCTGGAGATTACCCTCCACGTACAAAATCGCTCTCTCTTTATATATAATAAGTATAGATGATCAGATATACATAATATATAGGCTATGTCCATTTGGAATAATGTACCTTTCAAACAGTGAAAGAATTTTTCAAATAGGTGCAGTGGTTCTGGAGATTACCCTCCACGTACAAAATCGCTCTCTCTTTATATGTAAGTATAGATGATCAGATATACATAATATATAGGCTATGTCCATCTGGAATAATGTACCTTTCAAACAGTGAAAGAATTTTTCAAATAGGTGCAGTGGTTCTGGAGATTACCCTCCACGTACAAAATCGCTCTCTCTTTATATATAAGTATAGATGATCAGATATACATAATATGTAGGCTATATCCATCTGGAATAATGTACCTTTCAAACAGTGAAAGAATTTTTCAAATAGGTGCAGTGGTTCTGGAGATTACCCTCCACGTACAAAATCGCTCTCTCTTTATATATAAGTATAGATGATCAGATATACATAATATATAGGCTATGTCCATCTGGAATAATGTACCTTTCAAACAGTGAAAGAATTTTTCAAATAGGTGCAGTGGTTCTGGAGATTACCCTCCACGTACAAAATCGCTCTCTCTTTATATATAAGTATAGATGATCAGATATACATAATATATAGCCTATGTCCATCTGGAATAATGTACCTTTCAAACAGTGAAAGAATTTTTCAAATAGGTGCAGTGGTTCTGGAGATTACCCTCCACGTACAAAATCGCTCTCTCTTTATATATAAGTATAGATATAGATAATAGAAAGAGGTTAAGAGTTGAAATAAAAATACAAAAATAACAAAAGGATTTTAAGTAAAGAATGTTTTTTTTAAATATTAATTTTTTTTTAAATAATATTCTTAAAATAATATTCAAATTAATATTACGTTAGTTAATAATTAAAGTTAATTTTTTAAAAGAAAAAAGCGTGCCGGAGAACGGCTAGTTTCGAACCGCTAACGTCAGAACAGAAGCCCACCGCGATAGCATCACGCTAAGGATCGTTGAAGACTTCGGCACAAAAAGCGGTAGAGAACAGTAGCGGTAACAATGGAGTTTGTTAGGATTAAGCCCCTAACTTTGTTTCTACTGATCAGATATACATAATATATAGTCTATGTCCATCTGGAATAATGTACCTTTCAAACAGTGAAAGAATTTTTCGAATAGGTGCAGTGGTTCTGGAGATTACCCTCCACGTACAAAATCGCTCTCTCTTTATATATAAGTATAGATTTGTAGCATTGTTAAAATTGTCAGTACCAAGAGAGCCCAAGTTAAATTGCGCCGTCTCTATATAAATACTTTCTCTATGCAGATAAATTTGAACCAGAAAGTACACATTAATCAAGGAATATTAAATGCTGCATCTAAAAAAAGAAAAACTTGCACTACCCTATAAATAAAAATCTTAATCACACAGTGCTGTAAATGGTTCAATAAATGGATAATGTTAAACAAGATGGCTTTTGAAAAAAATAACTGATTTAAAGAACTTTTTAGTACAAGACGGAACAGATGTAGTATACGCAACGGGCCATTGCCAATTTGGCGAAAACTTGGCGCCAAAATCCCGTTCGGAGACCTGTTAGGCTTAAACTGCGAAATGTAAACAATAAATTGGAAAACAAACTTACTGCTGGCTTTATGAAACTCGTAGGCGTACACGGGATCTTCGCTTCGCTCAGATTTGCTTCACTCCGCTACGCATCCGTCCAAAAACATTACAGAAAATCCCCAGCCGCTGGCTTCGCTACATACCGCTGGCTGTTATACAGTAAAAAAAAAAGCTTCCGCTGGCTGTAGCGGTCAGTAAAACAAAGCTTATCGCAAAAAAATACCATCCGATCTTAAAATCCTCCCTGCCAGATTATAAAAACCGCCAAACAACCATCAGATTTGGCGAAAAATCGCCCTTGGCGTTCGTTGCGTATACTACATCTGTACCTAAAAGGGAACAAACTCATGACTTCTTTTGCCACAACATTAAACGGATTGAAACTGATAAGATATTTTCTTGCATCTTTATTCATAAGAACTACATTTTCAAAGCCTGTTTGAGATTTTTCTGGAAATAAAAATTACAGTTTTCAAAATTATTTAAAGTATGTCGAAATTTTACTTTTTATATGTACATTTAAATTTTAGTTGCTTTCATTTTCAGTCAGTGCCTTTAATTATTATTTTATCTACTTTGAAATTCCTTTCACAGATTGTAAGCTTTGATTTTATGTACTTATTAACTGTTACTGAGTTTGGCACGCTGCCAAAATTATAACTCGCAACAACACTGAAATTTTGCTTTCCGGAGGAACGTTATTTTAAAACGTTAATTTTAAAAAATAAATAAATAAATAAAAACTAGATGCTACAAGGAACGAAGTAAGTGCAACAGCAACCAGTGTACAAAGCCGTCAACACACTGCTTAAATAAGAAAAATTCGTCAACAGCCCGGATCTGAGATTTGCATACTGACTGCCAACTGCCCAACACTACCTTTAAAAAATAAATAAATAAAAAAGCTGATATCGCTACTGTAGTGACGCCATACCAAATTGCGATTGCGATAAACAAATGTTAGATCACGGTGCAGTCAACACGCTTTCCGGCGTTGAGAACGTGGGAGGGAGCGTGTAACGAGGAATTCGTTACAGGTTCCTTTATTTTGATTAATTTAATTTAATTTGTGTAGTTCTCTTAAACTTTAAATTATAACTTTAATTTTAATCTTAAATCTGCTAGTTATGTTTCCTTTCCTTATCTGATAGTAATTTATTTTTTTCCCAGGCTCTTAGTCATGGGAGGTCTCTGTAACCTTTAAGTCCGTTCGGTCGGTAATTGAGAATAGCCTATCTTCTAACATCTGGCAGTGCAATTTGCCGTCTTATATTCTTTAAGTCTTTGTCAGCTAGGTCCCCTAATTGCTACCCTCGTGTCCACGAAATAAGATGTCTTTTCTTCCCTGTTTCCGTGTTTTTGTTAACAGCATTGATGGGTCTTTTTAAGCTATTAAACTCCGTTTATGCTAAAGGCTCCAGTTTCCCTTTTCCGCGCCTGCGGCGAACGTAATTTATTACGATTCTCTTGCATGGGAAACAGTTTTTCTCTGAACAGGCGTTTGGGCTTCGCGCTGCTTGACCAGCTCCTCTGATTGGTTAAGCTCAGCCAGTCTCGGCCAATGAAACTCCTTAAAAGGGTTCTTCTGGCATTTTCTTCTGGCAAGAGGAATGTGGTACTAAAGGTATCCAGTTTTGGCGATGCTTCGCGTATTTTATTTTATGGACACAAGGTGTTGGCAACGTGTTGAGGCGCTGTTAAGGTTGTCTTTCTCCTCTCCCTTCTGCACGCCTTGGCGAGATTGGTTGTACGGCAACCCTTCTCTCCTTGCGTTGTCCAGGGCTGAAAAAAAAAGAGATGCGATGCAGAGATTCAGAATTGCTTGGTAGATAAAAACTTGCTCTAAGAGACCCTGAGCCGGGCTTTCGGTCCTTTTTTTGGTTTGGCCGTGGCTTGGTGAGGGGGATGTATTTTTTATTGTCGAATAGTGAGTACGAGTGTATTCTATTGATCTGATATTTGTGTATATATACTTTAAAAAGGAAATTCCTTCAATACTATTATTTTATTTTTGATGATCTTCTAATAAGTGGTCGTGTAGACCTGAAGCTCTTTTCTATTATGTAGTATTACGTTTATTTGTTCCTGTTATAATTCAGTAGTCAAGAAATATTTCATATTTTTTATCAAGAAGAATAAAAACTTATTTTTTCTACCAACAAGTCGTTTTTGAAGAAGTTTTCTTCCTCAGTATTTATTTTTATAAAGAGTAGTTGTGAGCAGCTTCCAAACCTGTGATAATTCAATCCTGCGGCACAATGATCTTCAACTTTTGTTTCCTCAGCAAATCTTGTACTTCCACTATGCAAAATCTTCCGGTTCTCTACATGTTATGTACCATCGCTAATATTTTTCTTGAAGAACCATTTACGGCTACAGTTGAATGAAGATTTTTTCTCTGTAAGAGACGGACTTGCGTCTTAAATGCTCCGGCTTGCCTTGACGAACTGTCATTTCTACATCTTAAACGATAGACAAATCTTCATTCTTTTATAGAACTTTCGTGCTGTGAACATTTCTGGTGTACTTCACTAAGATCATTCGTCCATCCAGCTATCAGTACAGAAATGGTGCCTTCAATTGTACAGAAACCACCTCCTATCAGTACAGAAATGGTGCGCAATGACCAGTGCTGCTCTCAACTTCATCAATTGGTATGCTTCATTTTAATTCATTATTTATCATTTGTTAAATATTCTTCACAATTTTTTTGAAATGTTTAATTGAAATTTTATACTTACAATATTGGTATTATAAGTACAATCCAACTGTTGCAGTATATATGAATTTTTAGTGTATATTCAGTATATTTTTCATAATAATCTAGTTTTTGCAAATTTACTTTTACTTGAATGGTAGTATTTATAAAATTGTGATTTATATTTTTTTCTCATTTTGTGTAATACTTTAAAGTGCACTTTTAACTCTTTTCACATTTTGTGATTATAAATTTTTTTTCTCTTTTTATGAGAAATACTTAAAAGCATGGCTACAAAAAATTCATTTCCATGCAGCCTGACACCATTTGAGGGTGATGTAGAGTTATTGGAGTTCTTTTTCGAACAAGTAATCGACATAAAGGAATTTAATAAGTGGTCTGAGCAACAAGCTTTGACTTTTTTAAAATCCAAACTTACAGGCAATGCTCTTAAATTTTTTTGTCAGTTCGGCTGATGCTAAAGGTTGTACATCTATTTTACAACTGAAACAGATTTTCGTTGATTTTTTTTAAACCTGCAACCACACATTCTTTGCGTGTAGCAGTAGATAATATTAAATTGTTGCCTGATGAAACAATCAGAAATTTAGCACACAGGCTTGATAATCTTGTAAGGAAAGTGCACCCATCTATCACTGAGAAAACTCAGTTAGACTCTATAAAATTTTCACATTTGCTAAATGCTTTGCCTGCCAGCCATAAATTAAAAATTTTGGAGTCTGGTTTGGATAATTTTGATGAGGCGGTTGCTAAAGCTCAACTTTTGCAGGATATCCATATTCAATCTGAGATTTTGGTTCCATCTACCTCTTCTCAGCCTTCATATGATCAATTATTAGCTGAAGTTAATTATTTAAAAACTCAGATAGTTGAAATTAAAAATCCTACCAATAATACTTCTTCTCCTGCCAAAAATGAAAATGCTAGAAATCAGAATTTTAGAGCACGCAGACAAAATTTCAGGCCATACTCCAAAAGTTTTAGGCCAAGTCCAGTTAATAGAGTGCAAATCAAATGTAATTACTGTGGCCGCTTGAACCACTTAATGAAGAATTGTTATCAGTTTAAGAGAGTATTAGCTAATAGAGCAAACCATAACCAATATAATCGTGGTAGAGGTCAGGTTAGACCTAATTCTCGTAATAATAGCCATGGGAATAATAATATGAACCCTAGAGCAAATGTTTTTGTGCCATCAAATAATCCTAGTAATAATTTAAACTAGAGATGGAGTGTCATAACACTGGGATTATGAACTCCTATAAAAATTCTGCTAATGAGTATTCTCAGTACTTTAATGACAATGTTACTAATATTAACTGCCCGAATGATGATATTTCTGTTTATTCCTTACCTCTGGTGTATGTATAATTAAAAGATAATGTCCTAATTTCACTGTTAGATTCTGGCTCGAGTTTGTCATTGTTTGATTTAAATACATTTAATCCAATGAAATCACAACTTAAATACAGAATAATCTCTAGAGCTGTAACCATTAAAACCCTTAACTCTACTCTACAATATTCTGCTTGTGTTGAATTGCCTATCAAATTCTCCAGGAAGTCATTTAAACACACCTTTTTCTTAACAGATCTGTCAACATCTAAATTCAATATCTTAATTGGGTATGACTTTCTCAACAAATACAATGTAATACTAGATCATAAACTAAATGCAATTAAAATTAACTCTGAAACCATACCTTTTATTCAAAATTCCTTTGATAATTCTGTTCATTTCAATTCAACCATCACTGACTCACCTAATCTTAATACTAAGAGTAATCATAATATTGAACCTAATAATAATAATCTGAGAGATAATTCTTCTAATTTTTGTGATACTGCACCAGAGAACTGTTCTTCCAACTTCAATGACAAAATAAGTATGCATAATGATTTTGCTGATAATGTTGATATCTCTTCTACTGCACAATGTTTTAATTTATATGCTGATAATGTACTTGTGAATGATAATTTATGTGTGAAAAATGATAAAGGTAATGAAGTTGCATCTAATGTAGTTATGGTATGTGAAAAAGTTATATTAGAATGTGACGATAGTCAATATGTTAAGGTGAAAACCCTTACTAATTTCAATGAAGCTCTTTTTCTACCAAATTCTAAACAATTTATTTGTCATCCTTCATTACATAAATTTGAAAATACTTGTCAGGAACCTATTTTAAATCACTTTTATATATTTATTGAAAATAGGGATGCTAAACAACTTCATTTGAGTAAAAATTCCATTATAGGACATATGTGTGATTTTGACCTAATTGACAAACCTCCTATAAATTCTAATGTTGAGAATAATACTCCTTCTGACTTTGATTTTTCTTGTAATTCTTTGGAACATGTTGTCAACTTTATTTCTACTACTCCTGAGATTCTGAGTAAGCGAAAAGAAATGCTTTCTTCATCTGACTTCAAATTAGACCATTTGTCGTGTGACCACAAACAACAGTTATTAAATATTTTGTTAACTAATTATGCTGCCTTTTCTAAGGATTTGTCAACCTTAGGGCACACTGATAGAGTTAAACCTCACATTTCCTTAACTCAAAATTTTCCTATTAGGACTCTTCCTTTCCCTATTCCTCAAACCTTACAGCAAACTGCTTTGGACCAACTAAACGAAATGCAGAGTGCAGGTATTATTGAACGAGGTAATTGTGAATGGGCATGTCCAATGCTCATGGTTAAGAAAAAATCTCTTGATTCTTCTGCCCCACCCACCTTTAGGCTTGCATTAGATCTTCGTTTGTTAAATTCAGTCATAAAATCTTCCTCCTATCCCCTCCCTAAAATTTCAACCATAATCTCTAATTTGTCAAAATTTAAATACTTCTCCACCCTTGATTTCGGAAACGCCTATTGGCAAATAGATCTTCCTAAAGATCTCCAAAAAATTGTAGCATTCACTACTCCGTTTGCGTCATATTTTTCTAAACGTATTCCTTTTGGTCTTAAAACAGCGGCAAGTACCTTTCAAAATTTAATAGATAATGTTTTAGAACAAGTAAACCTGCCAGGTCTCTTTGCATATCAAGACGATTTAGTTATTGGTGCTAATTCATTTGAGGAATCTCTGTCCAAAATTGCTAAATTGCTTGAAGTAATTTCAAAATTTAATCTGACTTTATCTCCACACAAGTGCTCATTTCATAAGACAACGATTGATTTTCTTGGTTTCCATATTAAAGATAATGCTATATTTCCTATTGATAATAACATCACTAAAATAACTGCTTTTCCTGTGCCTACGTCTAAACGACAAGTAAAACGCTTTTTAGGAGTTTGTGGTTTCTATCGTTCACTTATTCCAAATTTTGCTGCACTTACTCAACCGTTAATTGACATCACTTCACCTAAGGTTAAATTCATTTGGTCTCCTTATCTGCAAGAATGTTTCAATAACCTTCAGTCCATTTTCTTTTCCAAACCCTTTGTCAAACTACCCATGTGGGATCAGAATTTTTATTTGAACACTGATGCATCAAATTTGGCAATTTCTGGTATTTTGATGCAGAAGTTTGATGATAAGTTATTACCTATTTCATATTTTAGTAAATCTCTTACAAAAGGTCAGAAAAATTATTCCACTCTCAAGAAAGAATTATTTGCACTTTATATGTCCATCATTGCATTTAAGTATTACTTATACAACAGAACTTTTACAGTGTTAACTGATAGCAAACCTCTCATCAACTATAAGCATACTTCTTCTCCTACTGATATTGTTACTAGATGGTTACTCGAAATGAGTGAATATTCCATCATTTATGAACATATCCCTGGTAAACTTAATGTTTTGGCAGACTATTTTTCTCGCCTCACTTGTGACCCTCCTTCTCAAAATTTAGCCACTAATCCTGAAATTATTAATAGTGAGGATGTTCTTCCTATAACTACTGTTAATGCTTTAACTACTGACCCTATTCAAAATCATCCAGCAATTCCCATCACTAATGACCCTCCTATGGATATCTCCATATCCACATTTTTGGCAGAACAGAGTCGGGATTCAAAATTGATCAAAATTATTAATTATCTAAATCAACCCAACTCTGCTAAGTCTTCTAAATTCACCGATTATTATATTCATGATGATTCTAAATTATTATGCTGGGATAAAACTAATATCAATACTAATTCTCATATTATTGTTGTTCCTCACTCTTTAAAATTTAAAATTCTTAAAATTTGTCATGTGTCTCATTTTGGCATAGAAAAGACATATGATTTTGTAAAAGCTCGTTACTTTTGGCAAGGTATGTATGTTGATACAGTGAATTTTGTAAAATCTTGTCACCTTTGTTCTCTTAATAAGCCTCACACCATTGTATCAGCACCTTTTCAGGCTAATCCCATTCCCACTTTACCTAACGAGGCTGTGTCTATGGATATTCTTGGCCCTTTTAAAAATAATGCTTATGTTTTGACCATAATTGATCTTTTCTCGAGGCATTTAGAGCTTTTTCCTCTTGTCAAAATTACAACGGAGGCAGTCACTGAGTGTTTGTTAAGTTATGTTTGTAAATTTGGTAGACCTTCTTTAATCTTAACAGATCTTGGTACTCAATTTACATCTGAAATTTTCTCTTCCTTTACTAAAACTATTGGGATTAAATTAAACCATACCACTGTGGGTAACCCTAAGGCGAATTCTATTTGTGAAAGAACTAATCTTTCTGCAAAATCTACAATTAATTGTCT
This sequence comes from Dolomedes plantarius, assembly GCA_907164885.2. Lineage (NCBI taxonomy): Eukaryota > Metazoa > Arthropoda > Arachnida > Araneae > Dolomedidae > Dolomedes > Dolomedes plantarius. The sequence goes on from OU015500.1 coordinate 100,609,315, forward strand.
TCTACAGCAAGGTGTTCCTTTTAAACATGCTGTACTTCTTCATCAACATTTGTACAATGGTTCACACCATTCTTCGACTAATTATTCTCCGTTTTTGTTGCATTTTGGTCGAGAAGTTGCACTGATCTTTGATAATTTCTGTTACAAAAAATCTGTCGAACAGCTCGACAAACCTCAATATTTAAACAATTTGTTCAAAAATATGCTTCAGGTACAACAAACGGTTTATCAAAATTTAACTGATAAACGTGTAATTCAAAATAACAAACAACTTCAACATGCTAAGTTACGTGTACTCTCTCCAGGAAATATTGTGTATGTGAAATCTAAAGACAGGTTCAATAAGAAATTCACTGGTCCATATGAAGTTATTAAACGCCACTCTGTAGTTACTTATTCGATAAGACTACTCTCAAATCCTTTGGCTCCTCTTACTAAAATTCATATTGATCGTCTCCATTTTGCTCCTGCTAGAAAAGCTCACTTAAATGAATCTTCTTCTGCTCCTTTAATGTTTAAAGTTTCTCCTCCTCAGCAAAATAGGTATTTCTTGAGGTCTACAGTTTTACAGTGATTTTTTTTGGTTGTGTGTTAGGAGAGCTCCCTAATATCACTTCTTTCGTTCCTTCCAATGCTGGCGTTGTGTAGGATATTTTTTTTTCCCCACTGTAATTTTGTTTCTTTGAGTATATTCCTTTTGCCAACATTATTCAAAATTCTAAAATTGTACTGCTCTCTGAATGTTTACAATTGTTTCTTAATAATGTAAGCTTCTATTAACTAGTTCCAACACTTAATGTTGAGTTACTTGATATGGAAAACCTTAATATGGTCAACTAATGTTAAATTAAGTTTAATGCTTCAATTGTTCTAAAGAAAGATTAATTTTCCTTCTGTTCCTTTCATACCTGTCAAATTCTTGCTTCATCAACATATGATTTCAAGGTTATAAGTTGTAACTTAGGTATAATTTTGTTATGAAATACTTCAACAGAGATAATTCTCTAATGTAATCAACTTCATAGTGATATTATCACTTATTAGTGTAATATGTTGCACATTTTGCTTCATCCATTGGTTTACTTTTATCAATGTTATAATTTTTGTTTTGCTTAGATATTTTGTTTGATTTGATGTTTGTATTTGGTTGTTATAATGCAACGATGGCTGAAAATATTGGTATAAGGCATTAGCATTAGCATTAGCAAATAACAACTGTATTAGTATAATTTAGCAAATAACATCTGTATTACTATGGTATTGACATATTTTTTATTACTCTTCACTGAAAATTTTTTTTTGCCTTGACACAAATTTCTTTTGGTATTACCTGAGAATGTTATCAGTCACTCATTCAATTGGTAAGATTATGCTTGTACATATTACATGGTGTATATTAATGGTATTAAAAAGTCAGTATCTTCTATTTAAGTTTGTTGAAAAAACAAGGTATCAATGTAAACAAATGATAGGAACCAAATAATTCCATATCAACTCTATGGACATTCATGTATTTTAATATATCCTATCAAGATCTTTCTTTCCTATATTTTGTTGTGTTTAAATATTACAAGCAAACTTTATTGTATTTATGTGTAAAATCCCTAATACTTAACTGAACTATATTTTATGTGTTATATTTTTTGTTATTTTTTATACCTCACTTTGTCAATTTTTGACAAGTTATCTTATACCGACTATGACTATCCTATACTTCATGTTCACTACTACCTTCCCTTTCTTTTTGAGTGCAGTTAGTTCCATAGCCCTAAATTTTTTTGCAATGTAGTGAGATGTACGCTAGTTCTGCAAACCACTTTCATTTTTATTTTTCTATTATTTTTACTTTTCAGTTTTCCCCTAGTGTAATATTACTACTTTGTTGTTTTCTATTTTTTTTGTAAAATTAAATTTCCATGCGCAAGATAGAAGTCACCAACCTTATTGGGACAGTATCATATACTTTCTTTTGGCCAAGGAATTTTATGTGATTCAAGCTCTGTCTTGGTATAGGATGATCTTTTGATCAAGTTTAATTTTATTTTTAACCCTTCACTTGAAGTTAGGAATTTACTTAAGGCTAGGTGTCCTAGTCATTCTTCCTTTTGCACAGCTTTCCCCCTTGAGTGGAGTCTGTCTTGGTGCATATATTTTGTTAGGTTTCAGGTGTCATAATCCTTCGCGGAAACATTACTGATCCTAATTTACCTAATTTTGACTTTTTTATTGTTTGTACCCAACTGGTCACTTATAAACTTTGACAGTTTGTGGTTACATTCTTATGCATTCACTTTTCATTTTTTTAGCTCACACTTAAAGCATGTACATGTGCATAAACAAGATAAGGTTTATGTTTTTTTATTATATTATTAGCTATGAGCATTTTGGCCATATAGCATATTTAGTTGAGTGACATTTTTTTTATTTTTTTTCCTTCCCCTTGTGGATTTTTTTATATATTACTAATTAAGTAACCGTCAAGATTCGAATTCCCATACCTCTGGTAGGTTAAGTTGCCGCAATAGACTTCTTAGAATCATCGTCTATGTTTCGTGGGAATTCTTGTTAGTATTGTTACGACAATTATGTTTGTTTAGTTCACTCTGTGTGTAGCAATTTTGATGCATATTAATAGATATGACATCTTATATATTTTTTTTTGAATGCAAATGGATATTACTTCCAATTTTTTAGTATGAATATATGATATTCTACATTGAATATTAATAAAATAACATCCAATATTTTGATTATTAGTGGATATGAGATCCAATCTTCTTCAATTAGATATATTGAACTCATCATTCTTTGGTAAGACCAAATTAACTTACCTTCTTGAAATGATATGAAATTTCAAGTGTTTAATTTATTTTGTTGACTATGATATACAACTATAAGTTTAATTAGTACAAATGTACATAAAAATTTTAAGGTACTGTGTTACGCCATTTTTTTGTCAAGCATTAATCACTACTATTTTTGTAAAATTCACCATGCTTGTATGAATTACTATCTTTGTATTGATACTACATTTATAATATCCTTATATATTACTTTTTCCCTTTGTATTCACTATATGTATTTTATATGAAATTTTTTTTGAGATCAAATGTGTCTCACGTATTATGTATGCTATTGGTTTTTCCACAAATTAATATGTGGTGATTTGTAATTTTTTTTTTCATCTCTGGACAGGGGAGAGTTCTGTAACGAGGAATTCGTTACAGGTTCCTTTATTTTGATTAATTTAATTTAATTTGTGTAGTTCTCTTAAACTTTAAATTATAACTTTAATTTTAATCTTAAATCTGCTAGTTATGTTTCCTTTCCTTATCTGATAGTAATTTATTTTTTTCCCAGGCTCTTAGTCATGGGAGGTCTCTGTAACCTTTAAGTCCGTTCGGTCGGTAATTGAGAATAGCCTATCTTCTAACATCTGGCAGTGCAATTTGCCGTCTTATATTCTTTAAGTCTTTGTCAGCTAGGTCCCCTAATTGCTACCCTCGTGTCCACGAAATAAGATGTCTTTTCTTCCCTGTTTCCGTGTTTTTGTTAACAGCATTGATGGGTCTTTTTAAGCTATTAAACTCCGTTTATGCTAAAGGCTCCAGTTTCCCTTTTCCGCGCCTGCGGCGAACGTAATTTATTACGATTCTCTTGCATGGGAAACAGTTTTTCTCTGAACAGGCGTTTGGGCTTCGCGCTGCTTGACCAGCTCCTCTGATTGGTTAAGCTCAGCCAGTCTCGGCCAATGAAACTCCTTAAAAGGGTTCTTCTGGCATTTTCTTCTGGCAAGAGGAATGTGGTACTAAAGGTATCCAGTTTTGGCGATGCTTCGCGTATTTTATTTTATGGACACAAGGTGTTGGCAACGTGTTGAGGCGCTGTTAAGGTTGTCTTTCTCCTCTCCCTTCTGCACGCCTTGGCGAGATTGGTTGTACGGCAACCCTTCTCTCCTTGCGTTGTCCAGGGCTGAAAAAAAAAGAGATGCGATGCAGAGATTCAGAATTGCTTGGTAGATAAAAACTTGCTCTAAGAGACCCTGAGCCGGGCTTTCGGTCCTTTTTTTGGTTTGGCCGTGGCTTGGTGAGGGGGATGTATTTTTTATTGTCGAATAGTGAGTACGAGTGTATTCTATTGATCTGATATTTGTGTATATATACTTTAAAAAGGAAATTCCTTCAATACTATTATTTTATTTTTGATGATCTTCTAATAAGTGGTCGTGTAGACCTGAAGCTCTTTTCTATTATGTAGTATTACGTTTATTTGTTCCTGTTATAATTCAGTAGTCAAGAAATATTTCATATTTTTTATCAAGAAGAATAAAAACTTATTTTTTCTACCAACAAGTCGTTTTTGAAGAAGTTTTCTTCCTCAGTATTTATTTTTATAAAGAGTAGTTGTGAGCAGCTTCCAAACCTGTGATAATTCAATCCTGCGGCACAATGATCTTCAACGTTTGTTTCCTCAGCAAATCTTGTACTTCCACTATGCAAAATCTTCCGGTTCTCTACATGTTATGTACCATCGCTAATATTTTTCTTGAAGAACCATTTACGGCTACAGTTGAATGAAGATTTTTTCTCTGTAAGAGACGGACTTGCGTCTTAAATGCTCCGGCTTGCCTTGACGAACTGTCATTTCTACATCTTAAACGATAGACAAATCTTCATTCTTTTATAGAACTTTCGTGCTGTGAACATTTCTGGTGTACTTCACTAAGATCATTCGTCCATCCAGCTATCAGTACAGAAATGGTGCCTTCAATTGTACAGAAACCACCTCCTATCAGTACAGAGCGAAACCCGAAAAATAGGACACTCTTTCCTAATAACAAAATCAGAGTTTCAATGCATCCAACTGTATAGTAAAATTAACAATGTAAATTCAAATATACGAAACTAGCATTATTGCCCGGCGTTGCCCAGGTAGATATATAGATATAAAATATTTCATGCATAGGCGTAGCGTCGGGGGGGCACGTGCCCCCCCCCCCCCAACTGAACTTGAGATAAATTAAAACTTAATAGAGTTCAATTAAAATCGGAAAATTGTAGAAAACCTTTAAGAAAGTTGGGTTTTTCCCCGCTTTTTCAAACTGTGAAACTGAATATTCCGATTATGTCTTTAGCCTTAACATAGATTTTAACAATGATATGATCCATAACAAAAATTCGATGCTATATTTTTTCCTCGGCTAAAAATCCTTTGCGTTCAGACCACACTCTTTACCCCCTTGGGGTCGTTGAACTTACTCCCCCGCACCCCTTCAAGGAATGCGCTACAAAGGGTCGCTATCAGTGTTCCTGGAAACACGAAGCTGGAGCTGGGCGGAGAATTTTAATGGTCTAGCGGCGGGCCTAGACCACACCACTTTCTATATCCACCTCTACCAGTCATGGTGCATATACATTGGTGCAGAGTTCTCTGCCTGTGCCTTGGGGAATCCAGTGATTTATGTTCACTCTGTACTCTGTACTATGCGTGGATCGCCTCCTCTGGCGGTCCATCAAAGAAAGGGCGGGGGTCAGCGGGTCAAATGGTGTCGAGCGGTGTCGGGGGAGACACCAGATCAAAGAAATCTTGGGGGCGGGAATGGGGGTGGTTCTAAATACCGTGTCTAATGTTACCGTGACTAATGTGATGACAGGAGTCGGGGGTCTGCAGGCAGAGAACTCTGCGCCAATCTATATGCGCTATCAGTAATTCTTTATGTGTTGGTTTCAATTTTTTGTTTTCGTGCACGCTTTATCAAATCATTGTTTTTGTACGTTTGAAAATGTCAAAACAGAAATCAGTACCTTCTTTTTTCAAAAAAGTCGATACCTCGAATAAAAAAGTTGATTTGTTAAACCAAGAAAAAAATCTAGAAGCAAGTAGTGACAGTAGCATTAATAAATGTGCCAAGTCCAACTATGGTGATAATCAGCTGATGCCGATAGCATCCTGTTCAACAAATCTCGAAGTGGATGAAAAATGGCCTAGGCCTATGGACGTGGTGGAAAGTAGTGGTAGAGATCCTGCTCTGGGTCTACAATCAGCAGATATTTCTAGGGGTCCATTCCAGCCTGTTGATTGTTTCAAGGTAAGCAAAATACAGTTAAAATCTAGACAGTTTAGAAACACGTGGTATTCTGAATTTGGTTGGGTTGAATACAGCCCCATTTTGGATGCTGCATTTTGTTTCTCTTGTCGTATTTTTTGCAAAGATAAAACAGGGCGTGGAGAGGAGTCATTTACTAAAATTGGGGTGACAAACTGGAAAAAAGCATTGGAAAAATTTAGAAAACACGAAAAAAGTGATATGCATCTAAAATCTACCCAATTTCTTACAGAATACCGAAAATCTGGCAAAACAGTTGCAGACTCTTTGTCTTCAGCACACACTAAGAAAGTTAAAGAAAATTGAAAATATGTAAAATTCATTATTGAAACTATTTTGTTCCTTGGAAAACAAGGTCTTGCCCTAAGAGGACATTGTGAGGGTTCGGTGTCTTTAAATAGAGGTAATTTTCAGGAGCTACTTGACCTTAGGTCAAAATATAAAGGAGAAGATATAATAGCACTGATGAATTCATCAGTTCATTCATACAGGAGTCCCCAGATACAGAATGAAATTATAGATTGTGTAAAAAGTGAAATGATACAATATATCGTGACAGAGTTAGAAGAGGTTATGGCCTATTCTATAATTTGTGATGAAACAACAGATGTTTCCACTCGTGAGCAAGTGAGCATATGCATTCGCTACATCACTAACAATGACGAAAATGTCCGAATTAAAGAGAGATTTCTGGGTTTTGTTGATGTTGCAGAAACAACAGGTCAAAACTTACATTCGGTTATTAAAGGGTATATACAGCAAATTGGGATAAATCTTAATAAAATGCGTGGTCAGGCGTATGACGGTGCTAGTCAAATGAGTGGAAAGTTCAATGGCGTAGCTGCAAGGTTTCAGGAAGAAGAGCCTAAGGCATTATACACTCATTGTCATGCCCATTTGTTGGATCTTGCTGTTATGCGGTTTTGTGAAGAAGTAAGACAGTTGCGAAATTGTTTGTCCATAATAAATTCTCTGTATAATATTATCAATGCTTCTGCCAAGAGGTTTTCTGTTTTTGAATCTATATGTAAACAAAATGAAGATGCTAAAAGTAAACGGCTGATTACTTTGTCACAAACAAGATGGACTGTTCGTCACCGTGCTATAAGGGTTATCTTAGAGCAGCTCCAAGAAGTTTTGGAAGCAATGGAAGTTGTGGCAAGTGACGCTTCCAATAGAAAGGTTGCAGCTGAAGCAGATGGACTAATAAAGCAGGCGAGTAGTTTTGAATTCATCTTCAGCCTTAAACTTATGTACAACGTTCTAAGCCTGACTGACATACTGTCGAAAGAGCTTCAAAGTGAAACGTTAGACATTTCCAAACTGTTCAGTAAAGTTGAAGCTGTTATCGACAGTATAAAACTTCAACGAAATGATTAAGGTTTCATTCACTTATGGAACGAAACAGGAGAACTTTGCAAAGTTTTTTCCACCAAAGGATTGTATGTTGACAGACTCTCCTTGCCTCGAAAACGGAAGACACCAAAAAGGCTTGAATATAATGATGCGGCTGAATCTTTTTATCATCACACCTCGGCAGAAGGGCAATGTAAAATAGAAATTTATTTTGCGGGGCTTGACATTGTAGTAAGTAACCTCCAAGCTCGATTTTCTCAGAATGACTACGACAAAATCAATTCCATTATCCAGCTTTTGTTGGATTGGGATAGCTTAGATGAAACTGTTGTTGGGAAAATCCAAACCTTTTATCAGTTGTCTTCAAGTCTTTCCTCACAGCTGAAGTTTTTTCACTGCTTCTCTAAAAAAAATTTTATAAAAACAGACGAGAAAAATCCAAACATAAATCTGCAAGAGTTGGCACAGTTTGCACTAAAAACGGCCTGAAAAACAATGTACCTGAAGTGATACATCTCTTAGAAATTGCTCTTTCATGGCCTATCAGTACTACGACCGCAGAGAGGTCATTCTCTACCCTGCGAAGGCTCAAAACTTACTTGAGAAGCACGATGAAAGAAGAACGCTTAAGTGGACTTGCCATAATGGCAATAGAACATGAACTGACGCAACTGTACTCGAGTGAAGAGAAACTGGACTTGCTTGTGGAAAAATTTTCAAGGCATTCTGAAAGAAGACTTTTATTAAATTAAAGAGGGCTGTTATGGCCAAGTACGAGACAAGGTTTACCAATTTGTTAAACAGACATTTAAAATACACTGTAAAAACTTGTAGAACTTGCCTAGAATCATTATTTTATATTTTATTTATTAACTTAAGATTTTTCAAAGTTTCAATATTTGTTGTTTAAGAAAAGAGTTTGTAATAGTAAAAGCACTGATTTTGACTAGAAAGTGATTTAACTTTACCATCCCTGTCCTGTGAGGGAACGTAAAATAAAATATTTTTTGTATTTTGAGTAGAGAGCTAATTATAGCAGAGGTGTGATAGGTTTTTTGCTGAATAATTGAAAATCCAATACAGCAATCAAATAACATTTATATTAAAATGAGTTACGTTTAGGAGATGTTGCTTTCAGTAACTTTGTTAAAATGATAAGTTTCACTTAACTTTTTAAGTTGTTTTATTTCACTTTGCTTTTTACCTGTTGAGTACTTTCCGCCGCTAACAACTTAGGAGAGCTTAGCGGCCGAAAGTACTCAACAGATAAAAGACAAAGGGAAATAAAACATCCTAAAAAAGATAAATAAAACTTAGACTTTATTGGTTATTATCATGTTTTACAATATCCACGCCAAATTCATTAATCATGTTGTAGAAAAGATTTTGGGTCCTCAGATAGCCTAAAAACACGTTTTAGGGCTTTAAATTTTAAAAAAAAAATTATAAACTTTTATAGAAACTTTTTAATTTGATAAATATTGTTTATTGAAATGTATTTCCTTATTGAATTAAATTACGACCATTTTTTTTATCGTACTATTACAATATTTATATATTATTTTACTATACAATCATTCCTCCGAATACGATTGACTGCTTGGTGAAAGGAAAATGTGTTATCGATATTTTGAAATATCGTATATATTTTGAAATATCGTCGATATTTTGAAATATCGATACTTTTGTGCCGAAATATTATTGATATCGATAATAATAGCCGATATTATCATCGTTACTCATATCGATATTTTGCTTTCGTTATCCCATCCCTAATTCGTGCCCCCCCCCCCCCAAATTTAGAAGCACGCTACGCCTATGATTTCATGTATTCCATCAAAAAAATACAGGGCTACACCCCCGCTCTTCATGTTCATCTGGCCAGACAGAATGCGCTTAGCGCGTTTCTACTGAAATGATATACAAACAATAAAAAAGAAAGAAACTTTGAGCCTGCGGAACTTTGTCTGATTTTATTGAGAATTAATAACACCGTGTTGCGTGATTAGCACGTTTGGATTGAATAAGTTTGCTGTTTAATTATATTTGTTGGATACTGTTCAATTAGATTTAATTAGATTTGTTTGATCCACTGTTTAATAAGAAATAAGTTTTATAATTTACATTTCCCTTTATTATTTATTTTTCCCATTTCACCCAAGAGGTAAAGTGCAAGATGCGTTATCCCCTTTATTTAATCAAAGTAAGGCTTGATTCCCCATGAAGCCTTTTTCCTTAAGCTTGTATGTTTTGTAAGAAATGTTTTGAATCAGATGCATTACCTGTGAGTAATGTTCTCAAAGGCTCGGACCCGAGCCTTTGAGAACATTCAAGAACCAACCGTGGTTCTTGAATTGCAGGCAATTGTACTTTCCCATTACTGCAACACATAGCAGAGCCAGGAAAGTTGTTTATCTGGGGAGCCAGAGCCAAAGGTCATTCCCAACCCTCTTCCTCCCGCGCATTGGAATTTGACCCCCCCCCCTCCCTACGACATCCTCAAACCAGCACTCTTAACGCAGCTGGTTCAGGCGTATCCACAGGGGGTACACGCACCTCTATAGGGCACAAAAAACATTAAAAAATTAATTTTAAAAAAACTAATTGAGCCCCAAATTTCGTTTTTCCAAAGTTTCTCAGGTCCAAAACATTAACTATGCTGAATTTGGTCCCGATGGGTGAAACAGTCTCTGATTCTATAGCGGACAAACAAACAGACAAGCTCTTTTATATATATAGATTGTCTTGTCATTTTGATGACATGATTTCGCAACAGATATCCATGTAAGCAAGTATTTTTACAAACAAAATGTAATGTTAATAAATCCCTACATAAATTACCATTTAATTTTAAAATGAGGTGAAGTATACACACTGTAAAGCATCAAGCAATAAAATTACTTTAATCAGCGAAAAAACTCCAATTTGGCTGCGACATTCCCTTTATTTTTCTTTCACAATACACAACATGTTTTCCTTTTCCATATCCTTTTTTCATTTCATACAGCAAGCAATGATAAAATATAATTAAAACTTTTATCACAAAAAAATATAACTTTTAAGGAGTGCAGGTATTATGATTAACATGTATTATGATCAATCAACAAAATTAATCATTAATAAAGGTTGAGTATAGGAAAAAGAGATCAATGATAAAATTGAGATAACTTTTAAAACTAAATGCATTTTTTTTCCTCCACAATCCATAGTAATAAATATATTTTACTCATGAAGCATAGTACAGAACAAAAAAAACAAGGTAAAAACAACAAATTCTAAACTATTTACTTATGTTCTATATGTAATTGTATTTAAATTCTTTAATATACAGTATACTTTTAAAATTTTTTGCCATTATAACAAAATTTGAATTTGTTGTCAGGAAATCTTTTATTAAAAATTTTAATGCATATTTATCAATAAGTGTAAAAAGAGTGTCAATGTGTTTTCCTGAGAAGTTATGAATGACTTTGAAGTCATCCTTTATCAGGGTTCACACACTTTCCCCAAATCAAAAATAGAGTTCACTTTATAAGGATCTGTGCTCGCCTTTTTAATGATTTAAAATGTGTTTAATTTCCCAAGTTTAGACTCTTAAAAGTATTTGAATTATAAATGTAGGCCTTATTTGAATAGTGGTCCAACTCCATTCTTGTTCATTTTGAGATACAGAGGCTTAAAGTCTAATGAGGTCTGAGAAATGACTGTTGAAGTCTGATTTGTAATGCCCTCTGTTGGCAGCAGAAATAAGCTGGAGGTACCAATTTAAAAATAAGATAGAAATGACTTGCATGAACATGAAATTTAGGGTAACTCCATTTTTTTTAAAAGTGGAGTTAGACCACTATTCAAATAAGGCCTTTATATATATATATATAATATACACAGTAAAAACTGTTTATAAGAACACCGGTTATAAAAACATATCGCTTAAAAGAACGGAATTATTAGTTCTCGGCCAATTCTCATGTGTAATAATGGATATAAAATCCGGTTATAATAACATCGTTAATAAGAACATATCACTTTTAGTGACTTAAAATTAATTTGTTTGTGGAAAAATAAATTGCTTATAAGAACATGTTAATTGGGAAGTAGCAGCACGTTGTTCTTCAACTATTTTATCCATTTTTTATCTAAAAAAAAACGGACTAAAATTAAGAAACTTCGAAAAAGTCCACATGCTGACATAGAAGAAGCCCTTTTGCATTGGTTTAAGATTCTAAGGAGTGCCAACATTTCCCTAATCGGACCGATTTTACAAGCGAAAGCAAATGAATTTACGAAGCGCTTTAAAAACATTTTGTTTGTTCAACTCCAGATCCAGAGATTTCGGGAGAGGTATTCCATTGTGTTCAGGAGAATCGAAGGCCGTGCCACCAGGTTTGATTTAGAACGCTATGGTAAACTTTTTGCTACACGAGGGCAAGTTAGACCGGGACCTACAGTTTAAAGCCGATTCCGAATGGCTACAAACAGCCATGCCAACAGTGGGACTCGAACCCATAGGATCTGAACCGAATGCCAGCGCCCTAGCCATTCGGCCATCACCTGGACGCCGTGCCACCAAGAGTTTCTGATAACTGGCTTAAAACCGTTTGGACTACGTTAACAGAAGGTTATGAAGACCATGAAATCTTCAATCCAAAAAAAAAAGTAAAATCTGTTTCCTGCCTGCTGGTTTTCTTAGGGTTAAAGTCCTCCCATTTATTTAAACTCGAGACGCTAGAGATGAAACGCTTCAAGACTGGGTTCGAGATTTGCCAATTGAACAAGATTCACTTCAGGAATATGAAAACATAGATTTGGCTCTTGCAACTCATGGGAATGTAACGGATGAAGATATTGTTCCAGGCGTAAATGCAGATTTCTGGCAGAGATGATGATATTGACGACAGTGCCAGTTCAGATCTTTTAAACGCGTTTCCTTGTCCGAGTTTAACAGAAATGTTTTCAGCAATCAATACTTTAAATAAATTTTTAGCTTGCAATGACGTTTTTGTGAAGGATGCGATAAAAAAAACTGTCAAAGAACTTGTCGCGATAACCAAAAATTATTTTTATTTTAAAAAAATAAATAAAAAATAAACAAGCAAATATTACCGACCATTTTTCAGAAAATGAATAAACATGTAAAAACAAAATATTGCATTATGTATTGATAATTAGCTACATAATTTTATTCACTTTTCTTTTAACGTTTTTTAGAACTGTGTATTTGAAAAAGTTCAAAAATACATACTTATATGAAAATGAGCAGTGTTTTTCCTTGATTGAACTTGAACCTTTTAACTATTCTTTGAACGTCATGTTTCAGGTGTAAATAGAAATTGTGTGACAATGAATTTGGTATTTCCAGCAGTTGTAAGTTATCTATCGGATATAAAAACTATAGATTATAAGAACCAGTTTTTAAAGTCCCCTGGATGTTCTTATAAACGATTTGTACTGTATATATATATACACAATGGAATCTTGATCGAACTATCATTTTTCAAGGGACCGTCTGAACTGAACGATAAATGCGGGAACACGATAGATCCAGGAATATAACAAAGCAATAGGATAGTTGGCGATGGGTGAAACAAACGAAACATACAGGAAAACAATCAATCGAGATTCCACTCTGTGTGTGTGTGTGTGTATATATATATATATTCGAATAAGGCCTTCATATATATGATAGCCTTATTTGAATAGTGGTCCAACTCCATTTTGTTCATTTTGAGATACAGCCTTAAAGTCTAATGACTGCTGAAGTCTGATTTGTAATGCCTTCTGTTGGCAGCAAAAATAAGCTGAAGGTGTAGCAGTTTAAAAATAAGATAGAAATGACTTGTATGAACATGAAAGTGAGACTAACTCCATTTTTTATAAAAAGGGAGTTGGACTACTATTCAAATAACGCCTTCAAAAATGCTATAAAAATTTTAAAGAATATTTTTTAATCAAAAAATTTAATGACAAATTTACTTCAAACTATCCATGACCCCTCCATTTTCTTTTTTTTTTCCATTTTTTTCTTTTTCTTTCTTTCTTATATATATATATATATATATATATATATATATATATATATATATATATATATATATATATATATATATATATATATATATAACCACAGTTTGTGCACCACTGACATAGTGGATTAGATTAAGAGGACTCAATTTCACAACTAGTTAAATACTATATAATTCTGCATATCGAAATAATTGAATACCAACAGGCTATGCTACATAGAAGAGCCTGTAACAGGGGCAAACCATCAAAAACTGGTTGATTATGTAGATAATGCAAGATCAACCAGTGATGGAGGAACTTTTGTGTAGCATAAAACAGGTCTGTTAAACTCACATAGATATATACTAAAGTAATAATTTACATGGGCTGTTTAAATAAAGCAATCATGTGATAAATTTTATTTATGTAAAAAATGATGAAATATACATTCAGTTACAAGCAATAAAACTAGCTAAAAAAAATTGTAATTGAAACTTATACTATAAATATGATCAAGAATTCAGAAAATCAAAATGCCTCTTTGTATACAAGTTGTCCATGGTATATTTGCAGGCCAGACAAATTTCAAAGTAAAAACAACTGATTTTTAAAAAAAAAATACATAACTTTTCTGTGAATAAAAAATGTGTTTAAATAACCATTTATGTAAAAAAGATAATTTTTACAGAGATGAATTTTAGTGTTTCCTGCAGAAATGTCTGCACATTTTGACTTATGAATTTTGATTTCTCTAATAAAAACAATCCTTTATATCAGTGGTTCCCAACCTTTGGTACGCGTACCAGTATGTGGACAAGCAGCTACCGGTACGCGAATGATTTTACAATTTAAAACAAAAATCTATTAAAACTCTGAATTACAAAAACAGAAAAGAAAAGACCATAATAACTAATAATCTATATGTTTTAATATTTTAGTTTGGAATTTCTTATCCATTGTTTGTGTTGTAATACTTTATTGGGATACTTTATTGAGTCTACCTAATCTCAAAAGATGCCGTCTACACCTGAATGTGTTATCTATGACCACACCATAAAAATTTGGCACTCGCCTGTGAATTATAACTGTGTTTGCAAATTATAACTGTATCCGAGAAGTTTCTTGCCAAGCAGCAAAATTTTTAATGCCATTTGCGACCACATATTTATGTGAAAAAGGATTTTCCGCAGTGACTGCTATGAAAACCAAATATAGAGCTTTGCCGGACATTGAATCGGATCTTCGCCTTAAACTGATAATCATTGAGCCCAATATTACTTCTTTAGTTAATAATAAACAGGCCCAACCTTCTCACTAATTATATATTTTTTAAAGTGATTATTATATTTTATGTATATGTTTAGCAATAAAAATATATCCCAAGTTACTTGTCTTTATTACAAATGTTCTCCACTGCATTTTAATCGCCTTTTCAAAATTTTTGGTCTACCAGTACGTCAAATTGTTTACAACGTAGAGTTACGGTACTATAAAAAGGTTGGGAACCCCTGCTTTATATTTAGCTTGTAGTTTAGGTAATCTATGTACAAAAATACTAATTCAACCTAGAAATGCATGAATTGAGTACATTATCATTAAGTACTTTATCTATTATAATTAAGTATATTATCTATTATAATTTAAGTACAATATATATTATAATTAAGTACATTATCCATTATAATTAAGTACATTATCTATTACAATTAAGTATGTTATCTATTATAATTAAGTACATTATCTATTATAATTAAGTACATTATCTATTATAAATTATGAAGGATCTGTATGCTTGAAAACTTTAAATGGCATAATTTGCATACTTGAGCTACTTCTAATTTATTTATATGTAATAAATACAACTGCTAAAAATGAAATTCACAGACAAAAATGAAACAAACTGACCATGTACTGAGGATTGTGTGAAACAGTCAGCTTTCAAAAACAATCTACAAATTTTACTAGTAAATGCAAAATTTAGTACAGTAAAACCTCATTTATCCAGACTAACTGGGACCAGAGGCAATGCGGATAATATGGGTAATAAGCAAAACAAAATCCTTACCTAAGCAGACTTACTATTTATTGTGATAAAAAATTATATTTTGTAATAAAATTACATAGTATTGTTTACAAGACATTAAAAAATATAAAAATAACTTTTCACATCATTTCTTAACAAAGAATTGGTAAGTCTAGTAAAGCTTTCTTAAACTTAACAAAAAGCATTTTATTACCATACTTTATTGTACAATCTATGCAGGAACAGTACATTGAATCAAACTAAAAAGTCAATGTTTGGCATAGTAGTAGTTACATTCTTGATATCATAGTTAAAAATTATTATCTAATGCAAACGTTAAATAAAAATAAAGTCTACAAAGCCAATCCAGATATCCAGATAAACGAGATTTTACTGTACTGATGTTAGATATACTAATATTTTAAAGATAACCTTTGGTAACACATTTTAAGAGAGTTGCCAATAAAATATTTAGTAGCTGTAAAAGTGACTTAATAAAAACAGAATATGACAAAAAATATACAAACCACCCTCTAGTAATAGAGGCCTTATCAGCAGATTTTAAACATGAGAAGCTACAGCAACCTTTTAAAAATTTTGAGCAATTTTGCATAAGAAATAGTACTGCTTTTAGCAATGTGCATTTTTTCCTGTCACTGAAAATTTACATTGAATAAATATACCCATAAGTATTGCATAAAAAGCTTCTGAAGACAAAATATTATATTAATTTTTTTTTTTAATTACCACAGAAAGTACAATGTAAGACCAGAGGACATGCATGTGGAATATGTTGAAACTCAATACTTAGATATTTCAAGTAATAAATTAACATGACATCAATAGGAAAACAGACAATATAAACCAAGACCGAAAACAATTTAACAGTTAACTGGATGAGCAGCATAAATACAGGCAATATGATTGATAAGTATGCTGATATTAAAGAGATAAGGAAATAACTTTTCATTACATGACATAAAATCTTTCAAACATGTTAGCCTTCTGTATTATAAAAATGACATTAAAAAATTTACTAAAAATTAATGAATATTAACAAGATTGCACACACACCACACTTCAAAACAAACTTCAAAGAGTAAAATACTCAATAATGTAGGCGACATAAATTTAAAAAATGGAATCACAACGAACCACATACATAGAAAATATTAAGCATATTTCTCAAAGAATGATATACAAACAATTAAGAGAAAAGAGTTAAAAATAAGTTTAAACTCAAACGTGTGATAGAAGTTTAGTATGTACACATAAAAACTTCCATTTCACATTCAGAAACTTGTACATATTTTCCTTTAAATTCCACATATGTACACTTTTATTTTTTATATTCCCCATAGATACAAATATTAGCTAGACAAAATTTAATTGAGAGTCAAAATAACATTAAAATGATGAGTTTTGAAATGTTTAGTGACTATGGTAAAATATTTAATTAACTTATGACGACAAGGCAATAGATAAACTACATCAAAATAAGTACAGGTGCATGGAACTGAAGTTCAAAGCCAAATTTTTCAATAGACATTCTTTATGAAAATTTTTTTTAAATCAACAATTAAAATTTTTAATGTAAGTAAAAAGCTTGAAAATTTGTTTCTTAATATTTACTTTAACAGTAAAAAAAAATTTTTTTTTTAAGTTTAAGAGTTAATCCACTTTTTCAAATTAAATGTTATACTAAAGACTACTTATTTCATTAAATTTGCAAATAGCAGTACTGGTAGATGAAATGGACCAGCTGAGAGAAAAAAAAACAGTTCTATGGAATCTTTTTTGCAAATAAATGTGAAATTTTATATATTGTATTTTTTCGTTGCAAAATTTCAATTTTTTTTATGAAATTTACATATCCCTAGTCATGCCTGGCATTCTCTACCAGAAAAGGGACCAATGCCATTGGGGTCCTAGAAGGGGAGAACCCACTGTGGACAGTCTGTGTTCAGAAGCAAGAGAGAACAGTGCATGGGAGTATGACCCTGAAGACTCATGAGTTTTCCTTTTGCTCTAAGTCATGCAGTTAATGTAATTTTACATAAAATTGGATATCTATTATAAGCTATTTTGCCAGCATCTTTTTGCATTCATATATATGAGGATTTGCATCCAGTATGTGTTCATTTATTTGCAAAAACAACTGTGAATGTTATTTGGTCAGGGTAAATTATTTACAAACATAAGAAAATCATTTGATTTCATTTATTTCATATCTCTCTCTCTCTCTCTCTCTCTGTGTATATATATATATATATATATATATATATATATATATATATATATATATATATATATATACACATACAGTTGATACCAGTTAACCCACATCGAGATGCTATCATTTTGGTCCCAATAACTGGCTGGTCCGATTACACAAACATGCCCTATGTTACAAGGAATTCCGTCCAAATAAGCAGCTGGTCCGATTAACCGATGGTCCAATTAACAAGATTCGACTGTGAGTGTGTATGTGTGTGTATATATATATATATATATATATATATATATATATATGTATAAAACCAGGTGACTGAGGTAGAGTTAGTTCATGTAAATATTGTAAATTAGTTTTGTAAATAAGTTTGAGTATTGTGAGTCGTGAATAAAATATTTTGAATAGTCACTCCAGGTGTTAAATTGTTACCAATAACATTGTCAATAAAAAAAGATTGAGGAAGGATGACATTATTATCAATCATCTTAGAAAAACATATTAATTACATTACGTGAAAACAATTGCATCTATACCCAAGGATTAACCCTGGTAAGTTTTTGAAATATTTTTTAGAGTAATGAATTACTTACAAAAGGCAAACATTCTCAGAAAATCCACCAATTAAAATTTCTAAATAACATTCGTTTAATAGTGTCATTTAATATCATTATAGCAACTTATAAGAGGGAGATAGTCAGAGAAAGTGATACTTTTAGTAGAGTGGTTCTAAGTGTGTTGAATAATTTTAGAGTATAATTTGCTAATGTTAAAAAGGTTCAAATTTTAGGAAAAGCATAAGCTAATGGGAAAGGAAGGAGTTAATGATTTATTTTTCTTCTAAAACAGGTGTAATCTTCAGAATGTCTTCAGTGCAAACTAATTCTAATAACATTGAGAAAGATGTTACATAGCCTAAAAGTAGCAAACCATGAATTATGCAAGAAATGCAAAATACTCTATTGGCAATTCTCAATAAGAATAATTTAAATTCATAACATCCGATTCAATATGTTCTTAAAATGTTAACAATAAATTGTTATTTGCTTCAATCATCAACTAGCAGCTTCCATTTCTTCAACATTTGGGCTACTTGTTTCATCGTCAGAGCTATCGATTTCAACACTTGGAAACTGACAACCCTTGTTCATGTAATTTTGAAGTTTACCACTGGATGCCAAAATTAAACCAAGGTACGGTGGAGATGGTCTGAGTGGTCTAGATATATATTCTGGGTGAAATTGAACAGCCACAAAATACGGATGATCTGTCACTATAAACAAAAAAGAAAAAAATTAAATTACTTAATATAAAATATATTACAAAGAAATCAATAGGCTTTTAAATTCTATAATTGCAAATTTTTAATATATTTATTTACATTAGGTAAAACTATGATATGATATTGTTAAATAAGGTACAAATATTACCTGAGGTCCAGACTGACATCTTATGTCATTCTTTTCTAATTTAGTTTGATAAATTAAACGTTTACAATTTTCAATGCTTTTATATGAAGTCTATAATTTTGAAATCCTACTTTTTTTAAATTTTAATGATCATTCAGTTTTACCTAAATGGAATACAAATAAATGTCTTTAAATAGGAAGTTTTTGTCAAATGAGATTTAGCATAAACAAGTGTAGAGGGTGACCAAAATATTTTTTTAATTGTTATTTTGATCAGTAGATATATACAGTCGAACCCTGTTATAGCTAACCTGGTATATAACAAACTCATGAATAGAACGAACAAAAATTTTGGTCCCGTCGTTTTCCTATTATACGTAATTAAATTAGTATTGTGTCAGTTTAATGTAATCGATTTTATTCGATTTAATTCATTAATTATCATTTTAAATAGATTTAATCTTTTTTAAATACAACATTATTATATAAACTGCAACTAAAGAGTTATACATTTTGTGAACTCTAGCATTTTCCTTAATGATTCGGATATAGCAAACCACCGGATAAAGCAAACAAAGCCTTTGGTCCCTTGAAGTTCATTATAACAGGGTTTGACTTTACCCAAAATCTGTAATACATCAATTTTTAAAATAGTTTGTTAAAATTTGCTTTCCTGAACGGCTAAATCTAGCCTTCTTTTCACTTGCATTCAACTTGCATTAAATGAGCAGAAAATGGCTAGTGCTGCCATCTGTTATCAGTAAAGAGAAGTAAAAACATTTTGCAACCTTTAATTGGAAAAATTTTCAAGATTTTTTAGGTTAAATAAAATTGGGAAAAAAAATCTGCACCATGCAAACGGTGGGGGATGTTGCCTCTGGAAGGGTTTAGACACAAAAACTCTACATGAGATGCAACATCCTTTAACTTCAGTTTTTCACCCACAGTATTCAACAGCATAAAAGTTTACTAAATACACATTTAAACAGAATTTAGCAACTACAAAACCTTCCAGCCAAGTAAAAATGTATGACATTTAATTATTTTTTATAGGACGGCATTGGTATTTTGAAAGCATTTTCAAAATCAATGGTCACTGCTCATGGGCATATCTAAGTTCTCAATATCAATGGAGAAGATACCATATATGTGTTCCATTCTTGCCAATATGATTTTGTGCCAATCCTTGCAGCATGGCTCGTTCTACTCCCCTTAGGAGAGCTGCCTCAATGAGCTACGTCACAAGGGTTGCTGTAATAGTAAGCAAGCCGGTTCAGAAGGGTAAAACGTCAGTACATGGATTATTTTCCGCTGTTTAGGTGACTAATTGTAGCAGGACACCCTCAACTCAACTTTTATCTGACAATAACCCCGCCCAGAACTCAACGTCTAGTTTAGCGAGAGTAATAAGTGGAGAGACACAGAGGGTCCGCGCGCTGTTAATTTTTAATCCTTAAAAATGTATTCTTTAACTTCATGTAAATAGTTTTGTTCAATGCTTTGTTTTCAAGTAAAGTGTGTGTATGTGCCAATTCTGGTGTCATCTCTGCATCCCTCCATGACATAATTCAGTTCTTTAATTTTTGTTCCGAGTTTTTGCACATGTTCTTGGTATTGTATGATTATTTAATCTGATTTTCTTTAGTTTGTATATTTTACTACATATATATATATATATATATATATATATAGTATAATATATATTTATATTAAATTGAAATTGATTGCTTAAATTTAGTTCTTTGATTTTTGTTCTGAGATTTTGCATGTGTTCTTGGTAATTGTTAATATAATTATACATAGCATATTTATGGATATATACAGCATAATATAGTAATATATTATATATTTATATTAAATTGAAATAGATTAAATTAGATTGTTAAAATTGAATTTATTTTTAACTTTATTTGAAGTGCTTAGGTTTGTCAATTGAATATTATTTTAGAAAATTACTTTTGCTTTATAAAAAAATTTCAATTTTTTAAACTTTATGAAACTAAACCAAATAGTTATGTTGCCCATTAGCAATATTGTTTCTAAGTATCAGGCAGCATTAGTATACATCGATATTATGGAAACAAGATTTCCGAGATGTATCTGAGACCACAACTACTTTAAAAAAAAATTTCCAGCTTTTTTTTTACTGGAAGAACAACTTTTTCAATAAAAATGTTGATTTTATATTAAAAAATCATCACCGGATAATTTACAAGTAAGTTTTATCTATAAATTTCTTTATACTCTTATTTTATTGAAAAAGGGTAAATAAATAAGCTGTGTAGTATGTTATCGGTATAAGCAACGAGTAGCACTAAGGACGGGGTTTAAGAACAAGTCCTACCAACTTGGACAGGGGTAAACAAAAACGGTGCAAAGGTTGGCATGAAAAATTGACTTGCCGAGCTTGGAACACAGATAAGGAAGCTGTTTCAAATCAATAAACTCTGTAAACAGTGCAAATGTAACGCACACATTTCTGCTGCATTCCCGAATATACATAAATGAGCAAAATAAATATTTACCAGCCAGTTCCAGAATTTCTAGCCTTTCAGAAGTCTCATCTTCCCCAACAAACCTTAAACCAGCTTTCTCCATATCAGGTACAAAAGCTTTATCAACTTCATATCGATGACGATGGCGTTCTTCGATAATATCCTTTTTTCCATACAAGTTCCCTACAGAAGGTAAGCAGTAAAATTAGTTTATCAATACATATGCATGGGGCTCTTTGCCACCCTCTGTATAAAAATTTAATTATATAGTACACATATAGTCAATTTCTTTATAACTTTTTTTAATACAAAACTTCATATTACTGCAGGGGTAGGCAAATTGCAACTCGAGATAATTTTGTAGCCTGCCAAGACAGCCAGAAAAACTGCCATTTTATTGAATTTATATTTATTGAATTTTCTGATACAATTTATACATTTTCTGAAATGTGAAGTTAATTAAGAAATGCAATAATTTAAAAAGGTGCAGCCCATCGCTAACCTCCGCTTCCACAAAGCTGCCCCCCCTCCCCCGAGCCAAAACAATTGCCTACCCCTGGTCTTACAGACTAATGGCTTGGAGCACAATGCCTCAACAATTACTCTTAATTTTAATTTTGCTTAATTCACTGCTTAGAAGGATTTTATCTTAACATTAAAGGCAAACAGGAAAAATATTATAATCGGAATAAATACAAGAAACAGAAGCACGGTATTAATAACTTACAACATAATTAAAGTAGTATTCACTATTCAATAAATAAATAAAAACTACTAGTAAAAATATCCATAAACAATGGGAGAATAAGTTCTTCAAATTTAGAGAGCCATTTAATACTCCTGTATTTAATGTCAGGAGAAAATTTCCAGCCAAACAAGAACCTTTTAATGGCTAAAATTAAGCTTTAACAGCCAAAACTGAAACAAAAATTCATTATGTGCACCACTGTTTTCTTGTTCAAGAAGTTTAACTGATTACGAGCTTGTCATGTGTTAAAACAGTTAATGCTATAAAAATTTGATTTTGAAAATAATTCTTAAGAAAACAGCGATAATATTACACATTTGCCAAAGGAGATCTGAAGCTGAAAACAATATCACAAATTTTGAGATCCACATCCTCAACTCATACATGTCTGCAGAAACAATCAATCAATCTAACAATATATATATATATATATATATATATATATATATATATACAATAGAATCTCAATCTATCGTTTTTTAAGGGACTGGCTGAACTGAACGATAAATGCAAGAACCTATAAAAGCAATATGATCATCGGGACTGAGTGAAATAAACAACACATACGGGAGAACGATGATTCAGAGAACAATCGACAGAGATTCTTTAGTTTGTATATACAGTTTCTTTAGTTTGTAACACTGCATATATGTACAATGGACGCTCGTTAATTCGAACTTTCGGTTAATTTGAACTAATCCAAAGGCCCCAAAAAAACTTGTATTGGAATTAATGTTGAAAATATCTTATTAATTCGAACTAAATTTTTATCACTTCGGTTAATTCGAACTAAAAATTTCTTTTTCCTCGTTTAACGGAGAAAATACACACTGTATTTATTTTGTGTGTCAAAATTTCTTTTCTGTGTAAAGAGGCACATGCCTGCATTCCTAGACTATTGCATTTCCACTAAAGATTAGGGACATCAGTGCTTAACGGACAAAGCGATTTTCCGTTATTTGTATCGATTTTCTTAGAATTTCAGAAAAACCAGTCTTTACTACAGATTCTACGGAGCTGCATCAGTTATGCTTGCAGTGCAGACAAGTTAATGTAATCTTGTTTTTCTTCCAGGTTTTGTTTGGTTTGGTTTGTTATGGAGCACTACAGTTAACTTTTTGCTATACCAGGGCTAATTTGACCGGGACCTACAGTTTAAAGCCAATTCCGAACGGCTACAAGCATCCATGCCAACAGTAGTACTCGAACCTACAGGATCTGAACTGAATGCCAGCGCCCTAGCCATTCGGCCATCACCTAGCAAGTTTTTCTTTCTCAGTGTGTGGTGTGAACGTTTAAAAATTCAGGATGTCTACACGTAGAAAGTACAAAACCCTAACTTTGGAGACAAAGGTAGAAATTTTATAGAAAGTAGAGAATGGTGAGTGTAAAACAAAGTTAGCAGCTGACTATGGAATTAAAAAAAATACCTTGTCAATTTATTTGAAAAACAAGGACTCAATTTTAGATTCATGGGAAAAATCAAAATTTGCTAGAGGAAGGAAACGCATGAGAAATGCGCCCCAAGAAGATCTAGAAAATACTCTACTGCTATGGTTCCAGGATGTTAGATCTCGAAATTTTTATGATAAATGGGCCTTTAGTGCAGACGAAGGCTGATGAATTGGCAAGTCGAATGGGTATTGAAGATTTTAAATGCAGTGATGGAGGGATTTCTCAATTTAATTAAGGCACAATATTTCTTATCAAACTGTATGTGGCCAAAGCTCTAATGTAAACGAAGACATATGCACTAATTTTGGTACAAAACTGCCAGGGCTTTCCTCTACTTACCTGCCGAAAGATATTTTTTAATGCGGACGAAACTGCATTTTTTTTATATAAACTCTTGCCAAACAAGACATTATATTCTAAACGGGATGCTTGCTTAGGAGATAAAAGTAGTAAAGAGAGGATTACAGCTTTAGTTTGTGGTAATATGGATGGGAACGAAAAGCTTAAATTATTAGTGATTGGAAAGTCCAAGAATCCTCGAAGTCTTAAAGGAATCAAAACACTGCCAGTTGATCCAATACAAAAATGTTTACTTCAAATTGAGAAGCTGACTGAACAATGTAGGCATCATAAACAAAACCAAACATCCATTTTACAGTTCTTCTTAAAACTTTAATTCATATTTTTAATTAAAGTTTACTTTCTACTGCATATCTTCTGCTTCATTTTATGATTAAGGTAAGCGGGCCGTGGCGGCCTTGTGGTACAGCACGCTGGTTTTTGGTGCTGAGGGTGCTCAGATCAAATCCTGGCGAAGCACCACTAAAATGCCTCTGTTTCTGTCGTCCCTTCATAGGGGTCAATGCTGGTCTTCCTATATGGCGCCCCCATAATAAATGGCCAGCAAAACTGTGGTGAATTATAGGTGAATGTCTTCGTGACAAAGTGCCTCCACATTGGGGGGGGGGAAAAAATGATGAAGTTAAGTCTATATTGCTTTTTAATATGTTTAATTTTAGATAGCAGAGTATAATATATTTTCTGAGGTTATACATACCAGATTTTTCTTCTTCAGTGATATACTTTTAAGGTTATATATTTTCTTTTAACATCAGATAATTCGAACTTTTTCTGAGAACCTTTGAGTTCGAATTAACGAGCGTTCACTGTGTATTTATATATACAGTGACATCTCGATCAATTGATCCCCAAATAATCGTTTTCCTGTATGTATTGCTTATTTCATCCAATCCTGATATTTCTTCATATGTTCCCACATTTATTGTTTAACGCTGTGGTTCCCAGCAGGGGCAGTCTATTATGTCTTGGACCTCAGTGCCCTCTGGTGGGTACTGAAGAGATCTAGGGGGGTACTGCTGGTCCAAAACATAAAAGAAGGGTGTTGAGGACTAGCCATTGCCCCCCCCCCCCCGGGCTATACTCGTAAGCACATGCTTGTCTTATTAATCAAACATAAACACATGTTTGAACCAACATATAACTACTTAGCTAACCATATTTGTACTAGCCTTTACGTACACTATGGCATTTTTATAAGTTTGAACAAGAAATGTATTTTTTCATCGTGCAAGTCCTAACAAGGTTATTGCATATACAGAGCTCTGAATCTGTTACCTGTTCTGATTGTTTTAATGTTCCATTGAAAATCACTATAAATAAAGCAAAATTATTTTAAACAATAGCGAAGTGCATTCCCTATTTAAAGAACTTTTTCTTGTGATCCAAAAATTTTTCTCCATATTCTCAAAATATTTCTAACCTATTCTTTCTTTTAACATATTTTATGTTGATCAATGACCTTGAACTGGTTTTACCAGTCACCTAACTCACTGAGAGCAGTAAAATCGCTGAAATTCTTTGCATTTCATCCAGGAAATGCAACCTTAGGTTTAATGTAATAGGTCCCTTTAAAAATTATAGGTCTCACTGCATGTGTATATGTGTGTGTGTGTGTGTATCTATATATATATATATATATATATACATACACACACACACACATACATACATACATACACACACACACACACACACACACACACACACACACACACACACACACACACACACACAAGTTCATTTGAGTTTAAACTTAAGTTACTAAAATATGACATGGGAAGGTCTCAAAATAAACAAACCATTGTTCTCAGAAAAATACTTTTTGTTCAGTAGTTTTAATTAATGTCTAGGTTACAATATAAAGGGTACCACCGAAGATGGGCAAATATTTCTCAAAGAGAGTTTAGATAGGAGAAATTAATATGCTAGAATGGCAACAAATACAACATTACTTAAAATTTAGTTCATTTTTTTTTCTTTAATGAAAAAATACCTATTAAAACAACACAACTTCAGATAATATATATATATATATATATATATATATATATATATATATATATATATATATATATATATATATATATATATATAAACAAAATAGTTACTGCAAACAGAATAATAGAATACTGTTTTATTGCAAATTAAAATATCTTCTTTGAAAGATGATATAATGAAGTGTGTAAAAAATATGACTTTAAATATAAATTCAAAAATTTACTATAATCTAGTTTAATTCACAAAGCAATTACATTCAGCTAAGCCAAATGTTAATCTCTCAAACTGTGTTTAAGTCTGTAATTGGTTTTAGAAGCTTCTTAACAGAAAATTCATACACCTATAACGAGACAAGACCAAAATTCATTGGTGTAGAGGAAAGTCCAAATTTGTGATATATAAATTTGTTTATGCAAATTTGCAAAGTAGTCCATATTTTATAGTGGAACAGGTTTGAATGTCAAATTGAGATATCCTCTAGCAGGTCGCATTCAATTAGACAACAAGCCAGACTTGGCTGGCATGTTATAGTTCCCATCACTGAGCAGCACTATCTTTTAACAAATCAATATACAAGGTGAGGCCATTAATTTCCAGGACTGATCTAATAACTCCAGAAAATATTACATAAAATAAATACCTATTTAATATGTTTCGAAGTATCTCCTACCTGCTGTAATGCACTTCTGTGCTCGGCTGTATACATTTCAGAAACAACTTCTAAAGCCCTCTTTCAGAATGCTCTTAAATGTGGACATCGTTTTCTTGATGGCTTTGACATCCTCAAATCTTGTTACCTTGAGCAGCAGGAGGTCGTGGAGATGCAGCATCCTCCATACTCTCCAAACTTACCACTGGCAGACTTTTCCTTGTTTCCAAAACTGAAAGATTTGCTGAAGGGAACAAAATTTGAGGATGTCTAAGCTTTCAAGCAATCGGCAACATCCACATTAAAGAGAATTCCAAAAGAGTACTTTAAAAGTTGTTTCCAAAACTTATACAGCCGAGCACAGAAGTGCATTATGGCAGGTAGGAGTTACTTCGAAACATATTAAATGGGTATGTATTAAATGGTTATGTATTTCATGTAATATTTTCTGGAGTTATTAGATCAGTCCTGAAAATTAATGGCCACACCTTGTACGAAATCAAAAGTTGATAAAATGAAGAAAAATTAAATCAAAGAGTAGTAACTCACATAATATTGAATCTCTTGCTTTGAACATAGTTTTTTTCTTTCCTAATCTCATGGTTCCGCCCATCTTTCCAGTATGATGCTCAGGCATTTCAATCACCTAAATAACATAAAATGACTCAATTTATTAAAAACAAAATTATTTTCCGTTAATCTCTTTTAAGAATCTAATTAATATGAATATCTACATTCAAAATTATCACTCACAACATATAACCTATTGTCATCTCTGACATCTTTATCATTTTCTCCTCCATCAGTTTTCTCATCTTTCACAGTTTCATAAGATTGAGCATTTTCCCAGCCTAAACAATTTCGAGCAAATTCCACAACAGCTAATTGGAACCCTAAGCAAATACCTTTTCAACAAAAAGAAAGAAAAGCATATATCATACATTTTATAACTGCTTATTTTTAAAAGGATATTTTAATTAATCACCATGAATCTTTTTTTAACTGCACTTGGCAGGGTTGATATGTACAGAAACTAAGTAATTAATTACACCTTAAAGTCAATTATCAACCATACAAGGAATTCTTTCTTGTATTTCTGGTAACCCAGTAAATACAGAAAATAAAATTATCTTTGTGAATATTCAGCATACCTGTTAACAAAGCACTTTATAAAACAGTAATTCCTTACTTTTTTCTCTTTTCTATGTTTAAAAAAAATTTAATTACAAATTAATAACAAGCCATTATAATAGTACTAAGAGATATGCTATTCTTTTAACAACTGCTCTAAAGGTAATGCACCAAAAGATAAAGATATACTATATATACAACGATATCTTTTATATACAGGAAACCCTCCTATAACACGGTAGATAGGTTCCTAGAAATGTCATGTTGTGTGAAACCATGTTATCAGAGACAGTTCAAAAAAGGGGGCTTACGTTCTGAAAACTTATTAAAAACAAACATTTTTTTTAAATTCCATATAAGCAACTTAATTTTTATTAAAAATATAAATGTATGTATAACACAAAATGAAAAGAAACAAAAAAATATTTTCATTTAATGCGACCTTAATTTGATAAATTTCTTCCTCATCACTGCTCAGTTCAATCAAACGAGAACGTTTTTTCGATTGAATGATATCACCTTCACTTTCAGAACCTTTTCTTCATTTAGATTTTTTGCACCTTCTATCCTCTTTAAAAAAAATCTGAAATTTTGGTTTGTTTGCTGGTTCCTACAAGGTCATTGTAAATTCATGGTATGGAGATAGACAATTTTTCCGCTCCCTTTTGAATTTTCGGCTTCTTTCAGCAGAAGGGTCTGCATTCAGGAAAAATGATTCAAGATTTTTAGCTAAGCTTAGACCTTGGAATTTTATAAAGTCATAAATGAATAAATTTTAATTTGTTTATACATTTTCATGTAAAGCCACTATAGTTCATTATTCCTTCCCGTTATTTTAAGGTAATTTAGTTTATAAAAGTGTCAAAAATCATGTTATCTAGTGCTGTGGAAGTACAGTGTTGTACAAAGGTTTTCGCAATTTTTTTTTATCGTGTTAGAGCGAAACCGTGTTGTAAGATGCCATGCTGTAGGAGGGCTACCTATACTATAAAATTACATAATTAGCTTCAAGTCCATAGCACTTCCAACACCACAGTAATACAAGCATTACTATGGTTAATCAGAACTCATTCCCTTATTTCTACCTACTTTACAGTATTTCAAAAGAAAGAATTATTTAAAATCTTAAAATTTTCCTTTTTTCACTTAGTTCCCACACTTGATATAAAATTGTTAGCATGTAAAACGCTAACTATTCTACATGACTACATATTTCTATAACAATTCTACATAAATTTTTTTTTAAAACTTACCTAAAAAGGGTTTTTTATTTTTCCGTGCCCACTCAATAGCAGCAATCTTTCCTTCCAGACCTTTGAATCCAAAACCACCAGGTACAATTATACCACTAAAAAATATGAATTTGAATTTGAGAAACGTATAATAATTTTATCATTTAGAAAAAAAATCCTTTAACCCTTGCAGGGGCAACAACCTCCACCATTTGCATAGTGCAAATCTTTTCCCAGATTTTTCTTACCCTAAACGATCTTGAAAATTTTTCCAATTAAAAGTTGCAAATTGTTTTTACTTCTTTAAACTGATAACAGATGGCAGCACTAACCACTTTTCTGCTAATTTAACTGAAATACATTGATTGCAAGTGAAAAGAAGACTAGATTTAGGTGTTCCTACTGTGCAAACAGCACCCCTGAAAGGGTTAACCAATCTTAAAACAAGTTTTTTTATTTACAAATATCTATATCCTAACATTTTCTAATTGAAGAAAATTAACAGCATGCATTTACTTTCTACTAATGAAAAGCACACTTCATTATTCAAAATTCTTAAAATAAAATTAAACTTACTCAGATTTGCATAGATTTTGCCATGCTTCATGAAAACGTATTGCATCATGCTCTTTAGTAGTATTCTCCAAGTCTGCAGCAGCAATAAACTACAGAAATAGTAAATAATTTGAATTCAATAGTCATTCTCAAACAATTGTTATACTACATGGAACATTCTGAAATTAAAACCTTTAATTTCATGCCAATAAAACTTTTGATCCTAAATATAAAATATTTGATCCAAGGTAAAATAATTTCTAAAAGAATGGACATTCTTCTGTGCTTTCGACAATAAAAGATTATCATAAGGAAATACTAGGGAAGCAGACTGAGGAAAATTTTAAAATATAGTCTACATCAAATGACATAGATGAACATCGACAAGGAAGTCAAGTATTTAATAATAAAAAATAATAAAAAAAGTACATAGGAAAAAATTAGTAGACAGTTACAAACTTTTTGATAATCACTAAATGGTAATAGCTGCCTAATACATATTTCACTTATATTTTCTTCTCACAAATAGGCCCCTTTTATGCATACCATACATGTAACCACTCAAAATAAAAGATGTAAAATAATCTTTATCAAGCTACAACTAATTATGCAATAACTAATTTTGTTTTGCTAATCATATTATGCTATTTCATGCAAATATGTGAAATATAGTGTATTTAATGTCATTAAATACATGACTATTCAGATACATCAAGTTAAGTGACTATTTTTAAGGTATAAGGAGAGCTAACAGTAAAATTTTTTCATATAAAAAAAATTTTCATGAACTGCAAGGATAGTTGTGTATGACGGATAATTGTTGAGGGGGCACTTGCCAATCTCTTGTATCAAAAAATAATTGAATTATTCGTGGGGATGCAAAATAAATATATATATAATTGCATAAAAATGGAAATTAAAATGAAATCATGAGTTTGCGGTATACATATTGTGAGATGGTTATTTGAAATTTCTTTCATAATTATTTAAAGGACTAAATTTGCTTTTACATGAAAGATAAATGTGTGTCCATGACTTCTACAGACACTTCCTGGAGGAGCATATGTATGAGGCACTATATTCAGAAAATAAATGCATATAATTCAGTAAATATTTTTAATTTGTTGTTGTTGTGTTGTTGTTGCTAATGCCCCCTGGTTGGAGGTACCATTCACCAAGTCTTAATAGAATATTGGGCTGAAATTGGGCTATTGGGAAGCTCCTGTTTTGAATTAGCACCACAAGGGTTGGAGTCAGACTTGGCTAAATGACTGGTCCTGTAATTTTGAACCGAATCAAGTGACGAGACCGGAACACTTGACCCTGCACCTCCAGACGTAAATTTGAGAACTTGGAGGACATTGCAGCCACAACCTATTTTACGTGCCTCAGCCACCATTAGTGAACACAGCGGTGGATTTGCAGCGACAAGCATCAAACAAGGGATGCTCAGATCTCTGACCTGCTGCTCTTGCCAATTGGGCACCGCACCCATTTTTCAATTGTAGCTTTCATAAGAAACATTACAGATGATAATATTAATCCTTAACTACAGAATTCTTCAAATAATAATTACCTTCAAATTAAGTTTTAAATTGCACTGCATGGTTGCATGTTGCAACGCTTTTGTTACAGAAGCATAAGCATCCTCGAGGCCTGTATACTTGCCAACTAGAGCAATTTTCACTTCTTTAACAAGATTGTCAATCTTCTTAGATAAATTTCTCCACTCCCTTGAACATCGACGAAAGTCTTCTGCACCACCTTTACTTAGAAGATTAAGGCGTTCATGAAAAAATTTTACGAGTCCCTGCTCTTCCATAAATATGGGCACATGATACACCGACTGCACATCATGTAGACATACAACCTATATTAAACAAATACTTCAGTTAGTATACATTAAATAGAAGTAACGTACAGTGTATGATTTTTATGAATACAGTTGCATTAAGATACAAGTTGAATTTCTTTACAGTACTTTTTCTAATTATATTTAATAGAAAAAGCTTATAACAAAATGCATTACCTATATATATATATATATATATATATATATATATATATATAAAACAGTTCCGTAACTGACTGACTGACAGATAATGCACAGACCAAACCGTTGGACCTAGAGGGCTGAAATTTTGCATGGAAATTCTTCTTATAGTGTAGGGGTGCACTAAGAAAGATTTTTGAAAAATTCTTCTCGGATTTTTTTAAATTAAATTTTGAAGCTGTTTTTGTAACATTGTTTAAAGTTTGCATTTAAAACAATCTGAGGGTTATAAAATTTAGGTCACGAGAAAGATCATAAAAATTCCTTTCAAATGAAGACTTTACATCCATTTTCTGATTTTTGGTGAATTTTTAAAGATTAATTTTTAGAATTTAATTTATTAAATGCTGATCACATGGTTTCTTTTCTTTTTGCGATACTTAGAATTAATTTTGTGTCACGTGCATAACGAAATAAATTGACAATTTTTTTCTTTCTAATGTGGCAGACAATGGACATTATCCAAAAAAATATTAAAATACAGTAAAAGAAATGTTCCACAAACTGTACTATATTCTTTAGTATGTTTTATTAGATTTAATTTCAATATTTTCTTCTAGATTATTTTGTCTATAAAAATAGACATTACAATTTTTTGTATAAATAAATTTTTTTGGTTTTTTTGGCATTAATTGCATACATTGACCATTGTATTTATTATAAAGATTTTTAAAATTTTTTTGGCATTAACTGCATATATTGACAATTGTATTTAATTTGAATGTACTCTGTAGCAAAGCATGGGTATTCAGCTAGTTAGAGTATAAGAAACATTGGTATAATTTCTTGTTCATTAAAAACTCCCTCTTAACAAGAAATGCTGGTTGATTCATAAATTAATTTATGAAGATTTTGATCTCAATAAAAGTAAGATTTCTCAGAACACCTTATTCAGCCTTCTTTCACAAAAATTTAAAAAATATATACAAAATTTTAAAAAAAGTTAAAAACTCAGCACAATTAACATTACTTTCTCACTATTATATTTTTGTAAAATGTAAACATGTTAACTTACAAAATTGCAGGCAACAAATCGTTAATTAGCTTGGTTAATAATTCAATAATGAGATTTGTAGAGATATCATTTTATAGAAGAGCTTATAACAAGAAAAATTTTCTATTAACTATATATATATAAAATAGTTCCATAACTGACTGACAGATAACGCACAGACCAAATAGCTGGACCTAAAGGGCTGAAATTTTGCATGGTGATTCTTCTTATAGTGTAGGGGTGCACTAAGAAAGATTTGATAAATTCTTAGATTTTTTTAAATAAAATTTTTAAGCTGTTTTGGTAACTTTCTTTAAAGTTTGCATTTAAAATAATAATCTATGGGTTATAAAATTTACATCACGAGAAAGATCATAAAAATTCCTTTAAAACGAAATCTTTTTCAAATCTTTACTTCCATTTTCTGATTTTTGGTGAATTTTTAAAGACATTTTTTTAGAATTTAATTTATTAAATGCTGATCATGTGGTTTCTTTTTTTTTTTGTGATACTTAGAATTAATTTTGCATTATGTGAATAACGAAATAAATTGACAAAAAAAATATTAAAATACAGTAAAAGAAAATTTAACCACTAGACTAATTGAGATGGAAGTTTTTCAAGAATTTAATTCAAATTAGTATGTTTTATGGATATTAAACATACAAATTAATTGCATACATTGACCGTTATATTTAATTCGAATCTTTTCTTCTACATTATTTTGTCTACAGAAATATGCGTTAAGATTTTTTAATTCTTGCATTTATTTTTTTTTATTTATTTTTTTTTTGGGGGGGGGGGGGGATTAATTGCATATATTGACCTTTGTATTTAATTTTAATGTACTCCGTAGCAAAGCACAGGTATTCAGCTAGTGTTAAATATATATCTCAATCAAAGTAGGAAAATACATACTTGTTCAGGGGGAACATGACAAAAATTTGAAATTTTTTCTTTTACACTTTCATTTATGGGCAATTCGCTCCTGCAAACAATCTGAAAAAATACAAACAATTAATGAATATGACACAAGAACAATAATCCTTGATCATTTTAAAGAGTAAAATCTACTTACTATATCTGGTGAAAGACCTAGACCTCGTAATTCTCTTACACTGGCTTGGGTTGGCTTGGTTTTGTGCTCACCAGTAGATTTTGGCTAAAAAATCAGAAGTTTTCATAAATTATATTTTACTTTATCTGTCATTTCAATGCAAGGAGTTAATATGACCCTGAGTTTTTCTGGTCAGGAATAAGATTTAAGAAAAATCAATAAATTACACTTCATTATTTAATATCTTGAAAAAGTGAAAGTACAGTAATGGGCACAATATATTTGTTTTAATTAGTAATATAAAAAGTTACATAAAAAGTGAACCTTTTAAATGTACATAAATATTTGAATTTATGTGAACAAGACATGAAAATGTATATCTAATTCAGAATTGTAGCACAAAAAGTATATATTTCAAAACAATTTTAATAAGACAGTTCTGGGTGATACATATGATTAAAAATGTACAATGCAATAAACCAGCTAAGATACTAAACTCCTGATTCTAGGGATAAGTTTGACAAAAAAGCAAAAAATCGGAAAATGTCTCCTAAATATGTATTTGTTACAATTTTCTCCCGTCATTCCCAGCACCATTGATTTTTAATGCCAAAGTCGATCGCATGAAGGTTTATTTTATCCGATAGACATACTATATCCTTTTTAAAAGTCGCCATAAGAACAATATTAAGAAAAATAAAACTAATCTATTTTCTTACACCATGTATTAAACTAAAGCAAAACTATACAACCCCATGTGAGCAACGAGCAACACACGTGATATGGAACAAGTTCCTGGAAAGAGAGGCACGTCAGGACCTGTAAATGAAAGAGTTTCTCTGACTTTGCTGTGACGTCACGATGACACGACATGTATCCTTCTGTCAATCCACTTCTTTCACTTCGATCGTACTTATAAATGCTGGTGCGAACATAGTATAAGATAAATTGGAAAAAGTGGATCTTTTTACAAAAAATTTTAAAAAGCAGAATTTTTCTTTTGCAGAAAATATAAAAATGTGGAAATCAGACAAAAAGCTGAAAAAAACTCATCCCTATGATTCAAACAATCATAACTCCTTGTACTTATTGTACTCTATGGGTCAGAAAAACAAGTAGGAGGGCACATGTATTTTTATACTAATAATACTAGTGGGGTAAATGCTAAGAATATTTTTCAAATTAATAAGCAGTGTATAAATTAAAAGAAATGTATAAGCATCATTATTCAGTTTCTTTACAGAATAAGTGGATAAAGCAACCAATTTTTAAAATTATTTCAAAAAGCCAAAAGAAAATTAGTAATTTTATTAATAAGCAATGCAAATTAAATAAACTAACTAAATTAAATATTACTAACAGATCATTTGAACTTTCCTAGTACTGTAATTTTATTAATAAACAATGCAAATTAAATAAACTAACTAAATTAAATATTTACTAATAGATCATTTGAATTTTCCTAGTACTTTGGAAAGTAAAATCATCAGCTTAACCATAAGCAATAATTTTGAATTGATACACTGAGATAATAAAAAAAAAAAATCAAAGTTTGGAAATTTCAGCTTATCTGCTACAGCAAAATTTAAATTAGAAATTCTCAAGTTCCATATCAATTAGCAATGAACTCTGCTCTAATGAATAATGAACACTGAATGAGAAATCTTTAATGATTTATCTCTCTCTCCTTTTCTTAAACATATTTTTACAATCAAAAATATCCATAAATTAACCTCCTATTCACAGGGACAATTAACGGTTTTAAGTAGTCATGCCAACAGATTAGAAGAATAATTTGTTTAATGAATGTAATAACTACAAGCAAACTCTTAGCCAAAAAATTTACAAGTCAAATTGGCTCCCTACCTCCAGTTAAATTTTTAAAAAACAATTTTTTAACTTGTGAAACAGTGTTAAATTATTAGCTAATTCTCTCAATCACAGTTACTTTTAATTTTATTGAAATATTGACAACTGTTACATCTTAGTTCTCCATTATTTCAATAACTTTTATGAAAGTCAACCTTTCTTTAGTTAACTGTAAAATGTTTAACATAACATACTAATAATTATACACTGCAAAACTACGGCTGTTTTACTGGAATAAAATTAATTTAAAGTTATACATTTAAAACAGTATAAAGAAAAACTAAAAAATTTCATAATTTAAAAATTTTTAAAAATGCAAAATATTTGAAAGCAGAATAAATAATCTATATATATAAAACAGTTCCATAACTGATTGACTGACAGATAACGTACAGACCAAACGACTGGACCTAAAGAGCTGAAATTTTGCATGGTGATTTTTCTTACAGTGTAGGGATGCACTATGAAAGATTTTTGAAAAATTCTTAAATTTTTTTTAAATTAAATTTTTAAGCTGTTCTTTATAACATTTTTTAAAGTTTGCATTTAAAATAATAATCTGAGGGTTATAAAATTTATATCACAAGAAAGATCATAAAATTTCCTTTATAATGAAATCCTTTTCGAGTCTTTACCTCCATTTTCTGATTTCTGGTAAATTTTTAAAGACCAATTTTTAGAATTTATTAAATGCTGATCACATGGTTTTTCTTTTTGTGATACTCTAAATTAATTTTGTGCCACGTGCATAACAATGAAATAAATTGACGAAAGAAATATTAAAATACGGTAAAAGATAAAATTTAACCACTAGACTAATTGAGATGGAAGTTTTTTAAGAATTAAATTCAAATTAGTATGTTTTATGGATATTAAACTTACAAATTGCATACATTGACCGTTGTATTTAATTTGAAAATTTTCTTCTACATTATTTTGTCTATAGAAATATCCATTACAATTTTTTTATAAGTATATATATTTTTTGGCATTAGTTGCATACATTCATCGTTGTATTTAATTTGAATGTACTCCGTAGTGAACCACAGGTATTCAGCTAGTCATAAATATATCTCTGCCTGCATTTTATGAACAATGAAAAATATCCACAAGGGCTTTAGAGATTATGTAACTTATAGTAATAAAACAACTAGTTCTAAGGAAAATAAATAACATGAATTACAGTTGTGGGAGATTTTTAAACTCAAATTTGATTCACACCTGCAAAAACTACAAGTCAAATTTCCAAAAAAAAGGACCAATTTATGTAACAAATACGAGGGTAACACTGACATTTTTGAGACAGGAGCCAACCAGATAAACTACTCATCAATTTAAATATCTTAAAAATTTGAATTAAAATGACCTTCAGTTTACTTGACTTAAAATTAAATCCTTTAATAGAATTTAAAAAGGAGATGCTGTAATTTTCATTATTTTCAATAATTACTTCATCCTTTTAAATAATTACTTAGTTGTTGATTTTAAGCAGCATATACTCACCAACCTCAGATCTGAAGTTTGCACAATTTGCATAAACACCTGCATAAAATTTGCAAAATACCAATTAATAATTCACAAAATTTTGTATCTTATGTCTAAAATACTAGGAACTCTTATGTCTGCCTACATATACTGAGCCTGCCTATGAGACCCAAAGGCTTAAGTAAAGAACTAGTAGCTGAATTACAAACAAATTATATCAGGCATGAGGTAGCCTAGTGGTAGCATGTTCAGCCTCAGACTGGGGTGCTCAGTTCAAATCCTGACGACACCATTAAATACCTTCATGACCAGGCTGGATATGGGCACGTTAAACTTGTATGAACCCAACAGACGTCACCCTTGGGGTTACATGGTCAAAACTGGGGTCACAGCCTATTCACCAGTAGAGATTCCTCCCAGAAGGCTTTAGTTGCTATGTCAGATGCTGTCTGGTGCATTGGACATGGAAAAAGATTTGTTACATTTTAAAATGCCCACATGGTATAGTGGCTACTATCATGAGCTTCCACACAGTAGACTTAAGTTCAAATCCGAACTAAGCTTGGACATTCCTGTATTGTCCATGTTTAGAAAGCAATGTTTGCTCACATAAATAGTGCTCCTGTGGCAATGTAGCCAACAAGATTTTGCTGTCTTGATAGGCGAATGTTGTCAAGACATGAGCCTACCCAACTTGGGGAAAAAAAAATAATCAAAGCCATTATCTTGATTTGAATGAGTTGAATTTTTAGAAGTTTTTGATTTAAATCATCTATATTAAACACAGTTCTAGTTGAAAATCAATATTTTTATAAAACTTAATAAAATTTGCTCTATAACAGTCGATTACTAACTCTATTGAAAAAATGAAAACAAATACTAGTATTTACAAATATATCATGCATTAGCGCTGAAATTAAGTTGCTTGTTAAGTCTGTTGACAATTTCTGTCTCAGACATTTTCATAACACAGAGTACCCATCCTAAAAAAAAGAAACTCACTCAGCATTGGCTGAGATAAACTCTCAGGAGCCAATGAATGATGGTCAAAACAGTTTTCCCTTAATTTACTGGATGATCTCTGTGTGACAGACACTAAATGTTTTAGCTTCCTTCAATACTTCACCAAAAACTTTGAAGGGGTATAAAACTGAACAAGCAGTGAAAGTAATTCAGTTCCTTATCATTCTTGAATCATAGCAAATTGTAAAAGGCTTTTTTATACATGTCTGTTAAGTCATATATATATATATATTTTTAGAAGGGTTCGTTGAAATGCTCCAAGTATAGACTGAGATGTCAATTCGAATTTTTAATTGTTCTGTTGAGACAATTTCTTTCAAAATTTTCCTGTTGTAATAAAATGGGCAGCATCCCAATCTGTACTGATGAAACACTGCATTTTATAAATAACCATCCTGAGGGCTTCAGAAGAGCTAAAAATTCATATACTGATATTTTTATACCAGTGTTGCAAACCTCTGCCATACAGTAAACTTAATGTCTTACCATAACAGATTTTCAGTCACAATAGACAGCATAGAGAAGGGGGTTGTAAAAGGATATTTTCAACTACCCATCTGATATTAGTAATGCCTTACGACCTTTAGTTTTGTATCCTGTGGCTCTAAGACAAAACATTCATATTTTTTACCCTAAAATTAACCTGTTATGCTGTTTTACATCCAAACAGAATTATGCTATTTTCTTCTTTGAACATCATAATAAAAATTCTGTGGTTGTGAATATACAGGGTGTCTATAAAAGAACTCCGGGGTTTTAAAAATTCATATCTCACTAACTATAAAAGATAGCAAAATTTAGTCGATTT
The DNA here is from genome assembly GCA_907164885.2 of Dolomedes plantarius. Lineage (NCBI taxonomy): Eukaryota > Metazoa > Arthropoda > Arachnida > Araneae > Dolomedidae > Dolomedes > Dolomedes plantarius. The sequence continues at coordinate 100,648,354 of OU015500.1, forward strand.
CTCTGAAAAGAGTAGCTCAAAAAGTTTTACTCATACCAATTGGGAATGTTTGTATCAACTGTTGGCGGCGCTGCAGGGCGTTGACCTTGAAATGACGTCGCGAAATTTGAAATGATGGCGACTCCGCAACAAAAGGCTAAATGTGTTATTTGGCTCATAGAAACGAAGTCTGTAGTTACCGTACAAAGAAACTTTCGACGTAACTATGGTGTTAACCCGCCTTCTGACAAAACCATTCGTCAATGGTTCAGTGCATTTAAGGAAACAGGAAGTGTTTTGAAGCAAAAGTCGCCGGATTTTTTCTTCTGGGGGCATATCAAGAATCTTGTGTATGCAGAGAAAATTCGTGATGTTCAACATCTCAGGGAACGAATAGTCAATTGTGTGGCAACCGTCCCCCCAGACATGCTCGCCAGGACATGGGAAGAGGTAGAATACCGTTTAGACGTCTGCCGTGCCACTAACGGGGCTCATATAGAACTTTACTAAGTGTTAAAAAAAACTTGAAAATGTAAGCTATTCAGTCATGTATAAAACATGTATGTATGTTTTTTATTTCATTAAAATATTTTGCCTCAAAACCCCGGAGTTCTTTTATAGACACCCTGTATATATATATATATATATACACATATGAAACAGCACAGGTGGCAGTGAGGAAGGAAGGTGTTGATTGCTGGCCATGCGTCACAGAAAGTCTACTTCAAAGTCAGTTCAAATTTTTTAACAATTCAAATTCATTTTTTTTAACATAACTTTAAAACTGTGCAAAAAATTTATAGCAGGCTTATTTGTGCACTGAAGGAGCCATTGGTTAGTATAAAAGATCAAAAATTATTAGAAAACATGTGTTAACGTCATGGAATATGAACTAACAGTGCTTTTAAAACATACATAACTTTACATGAAAAACTCAAACCACTTAAATTATACATACCTGAGGAACTAAACTAACATGGACACAACAAAAATTTTCCCTCTTAACTCTGAACTGAAATTGGCGAAATGCTTCAACAAATGGCATACCTTCAATGTCTCCAATGGTGCCACCTAGCTATAGAACAAACCAAATTTTTAATACTGGACAAAATAAAGACAAAGTAGAATACTGTCAATGACAGAAAATCTAGAAATATTACACTGTAATATGTTACAATCTCATTTACACTAGTGATTATACTACTAAGCTGTTATTCTGATTGATACTTCTGACTGATGCTGATTTCATTTACCTACTAATAAAACATTTGTAGAATAAGATCACAAAAAAAGCAATAGTAGTTTCCAAAACGGTACAGATGTGTTAGACGCACCTTGTTGCCAAGTTGGCTATTTTGTGTTTGGTGTGGCAGCTATGCGATTTTGGCGAGATTTTGTTATTTTGTGGCAACCCAGTTTGAACGGCTAGTTGTGTGTGTTTGTTTACGTGATATAGTAGGGCGGCCATGTTGTTGCGAAACATTAATGACGTATTTTGGATAGTATTAGATGTAGATTTTACTTAGATGTTGCCAATTTGTGTTTCTGTTGCTTTTAGGATTTTGTTGTTGCCAGATTCGGATGTGTCTTGTGTTTTGCGTCATTGAATGGTTTTTTTAAACGTTCTTTAGTGTAGTTATATTATGTTGTGGCAACAGTTTTTGAATTTTTCGTGTGTTTGAATTCAGATTTTAAGTTTCAGCTAGGATGCAGCTTGGATACAATAATCTGGTTGTATATTTCAATTTATTTTTGTTCCTTTATTTATATATGGTCTATTAATTTTCAGTCAATTAACATGAAAGCACTTCACTTATCAGATGTCAGTCATTTTCACTGAAAAAAATCATTTTACCATGCTTTTAGTCCAGTTAGTGTTACTAAGTCTTACATTTCAGAACTTACCTCAATAATACAAATTTCTGGTTCAGTGCCATCGTTTGAGACAGGTTTTAATGCAACTCTTTCAACCCATTCTTGAATTGCATCTGTTATATGAGGTACAACCTTGAATTTAAAACTCAGAATGTAAGGAATACATAAACAGAGTAAAACGATATAAAGAATCAATTTAATCTCAATAACATTTTGAAAATACACTAAAATTGCATGTATCAGAAAGTAAATATTAAATATGAAGTTATTTATAAATCTTATCAACTGTCACTTTATACCTAGTGTCTATAACAGAGGTTCCAAAATTTTCCAATCCTGGGGATTCCCTCAATAACAGAGATATTTTGACAAACATATTTTAAGAAATTATCTTTAATCAGTCATTAATATACTACATTTAAAAGAAATTTAGCATCATAGATTTTTTTTATAATAAAATTACTGAATTTGTGATCTAAGTATAGTAATTCCACAATACCAAAATGTGTCACTTAAAAAATTATATATATATGTATGTGTGTCATTTAAAATTTATACATAGTTATGAGGTTTTTTATTAGAATCTACAAAAAAAGTGAGGCTTCTTTCTATCAAAATAATAGGCAATGTCAGGTTCATTATTTGAAATGTTGATTTCTGAGACATTCCAACCACAGAAAGCTTTGTTGCAGAGTCAGGCTCCATCAAAAGCATTGCAGTTGTTTCACTACATACACTGCATAACTTAGCTATTCACCACATCTGATGCATTACGGAAATGTTCATCTCAAAAGTAAAAGGCATTTATTGATTCACTTAAATTATCATTGAACCATGCAGAAGTGGTCCTCAAAAGACTAGTATTCTTATAGAGTTAACTGTTATAATCTAATACTTATATCTGATTTACATCTAGGTGTTTAGGTTAATCTGATGTCATAACAGTTTATTGTAAGCACAATACTCTTCTTACACCATTAAGAAATTTGACTTTAAAAATAAAAAAAATAAAAAGTTATACCAATTTGATTAGTCTAGAATTTATAGCAAGTTTTTAGGAGATTATACTCTTCAATAAAAAGCCCAAAACACACTTGTAGACCAACTTACAGAGAGCATAATATAAAAACATAGTTATGGACACATGCAAAAATTAAATATGCAATTCTGTTTATGTGCTTAGCTAAAATACATACCTGAACAGTTTTTCCAAGAAATTTTCCTTCTCTTTCCTTGTCAATCACATCTTGATATATCTTACCTGTCGTTATATTATTATCACGGTGTAATTTTATATCCATGAATCTTTCATAATTTCCCAAGTCCAAATCAACTTCACCTCCATCATCAAGAACAAAAACTTCACCTGAAATGAATTTTATTACATAGTCATAAATATGAATATTTATTTTAAAAAAAGGGGGAGGTTATATTTTATGTAATAAATTGACTCATCAGGAAAAAAAAAAACCCATAAGCATCAAAAAATATATATGTTGCTATGGTAATTTTTAATCTATATCAGAAGTGCAAAATGCACATTCAAGGAATATCCTTGCATTGAAGAAATTTTATCTCCATTTAAAGTCATAATTTATAATTATACTACTAAAATGCTAAGAAGCAAATATAGTTAAATATTTCAAGAAAATGAGGATTACACGTGGAATAATGATCTATAATAAACAAGTACTATCCATCTTTATAATTTATAATAAAATGATAAATCTAAATATCATGACTAAAATAACCAAAAGAATTTTATTAATACTTAAGTATAAAAACACAGAACTGAAAATGATATGCAATAACATCATTGCTATGATTTTATGTATATTAGCAAGGACTTTATAAAGCAATATTACTTAGCTTAAAGACACAAATAACATGTGTTAAACAAAGTTCAGTCTTGCATAATTAGATATTAAATAGAGGGAACTTTCATTTTCCGTTAAATTTATCATTTCTTAACAAAACCTAATACATGAAATAATCAATTTATATTTAAGTACAGAGAATATTAAACATATAGTTACCATGTTCATAAGGTGAAAATGTGCCAGCATCAATGTTTATATATGGATCAATTTTAATAGCAGTTACTTCAAAGCCATTACTTTTCAAAATTTTTCCAATACTGCTTGCAATAACACCCTTTCCAATACCACTTATGACGCCCCCAGTTACTAGAATATATTTCATTGCTTGGTTCTGTAAAATTTTCTAGAAAAAAAAACAAAATTTTTAAAAAACAAAATGTGATATCACACCATCAGCCTTCACATCATCTAACAATAAGGACTAAACTAAAGGAAATAATATGCATACATTATTTCTAATGCTAAAATAATGGATATTATAAGACTTCAGTTGCGTCCAATAAAAAGTTCATAAGTGCATTTACCCTTCAGAAATCTCACTTATAATGAAAATAATCAGATTTCTTATCTGACCAGATGCTCGCCAAGCCAAATTTTTCATGCCAACCTTGGTGCCATTATTTACCCCAGCCCTCCGCACAGCAAGTGAGTAAACTGGTTCTTAAACCCCGCCCCTTAAATGTGACTTGTCCGATAATATGCAACACAGCCTATTTATTGACCTTTATCAATAAAATAAGAGTATAAAGAAATTTATTAATGAATAAAACTTATTTGTTGTCACTGTTCTGTAAAAAAGAATACCCATAGAAATTTACATACATATTAGCCCTTTTTATAGAACACCAACGTTGTAAATATCCGTCATGTAACTGCATGAAGTCCTGTATTTATAATGTCCATATATGTAAATTACTTTGGTAAAATATTATATATATTTTTTACAAAGTAAAAAATAATTTTCTAAAATAATATTCAATTGACAAACTTAAAATCACTACAAATAAAGTAAAATAAATTCAAATTTAACAGTCTAATTCAATCGATTTCAATTAAATATAAATATATAAATTAATATATATATTGCTATATATATTTATAAATATGATATGTAAAAGTATACTGAGCAAAAATAAAATATATAAACTAAAGAAAATCAGATTAAAAAATCATACAAACTACTCACATGCAAAAATTTATGAAAAAATTTGTGCAATCTATTTTAATTTAATATAAATATATAATAATATAGTATGATACATATGTATAAATATGTTTAACTATGCTATGTATAAATATATTTAGCTTAAATAAAATATATAAAACAAAAAATGAGATTAGGAAATCCTACAGTTACTAAATACATGTTAGATATGATAAAGATAATCCAAGTGCAGTTAAATATATTATATATTAATAATATAGTAAGCTATTTATATATGTATAAATATATTAAGCTTAAAATATATAAACTATAAAAAAAAAGATTACAAAATCGCATAGTTAGTAAACACGTGTTAGAGATGGAATAGATGAAGATAATCCAACTATGGTCAAGCAGCAAATACAGCAGGGAAAAAAAAATCTGTGTACTGACTTTTAAACAGCTTCCCAATTGACCCGTTTTCTCGCCAAGTCAATTTTTTCGCGCCAACCTTGGCGCCATTGTTGTTTACCCCAGCCCTCCACACGGCTAGTGAGTAAGACTGGTTCTTAAATCCCGCCCCCTTCGCGCTACTCGTCGGATAGCATGCAACACAGCTTATTTATTAAACTTTTACTATAAAATGAGAGTATAAAGAGATTTATTAATAAATAAAACTTACTTGTAAATATCCGGTGATGATTTTTAAAATATTGAAGTTTATTATTAAAAAACGTCGTTCTTCTTGAAATAAAAGCTGGAAAAATATTTTTTAAGTAGTTATGGTCTTAGATACATCTCGGAAACGTTTCCATATTTTTGTTCATCATTGACCGTACTACAACTACACTTAAAAGTAAAAAAAGCTGCCTTGTTAATTAAAATTTAAAACAACTATAGTATTTAAGTTATTTATAAAGAACTACAGCTTAAAATGGTGCCCTCTTAAGTTAAATAGTTACCTCTAAAAATAGTATCTATCTAAAAATAGTAATTTTTTGGGTTTTTTTTTAACATAGTTTATTTTTTTGTTAATTTTTTTTAGGAATCAGCACTGTTTGGACGTACCCTCCACTCATCCCAATTTATTTCCCTAACAATTTCTAAAAATGCATTAAAATTACACACACCCCTGATCGCGCAAGACTTCGTAAAAAGGTATTCTGCAAGATAGAACTCAAGATTGCTCTGACGATTATAGGACGGAAGAGTACTCTTCACATGTCGCCACTGGCTCTCTATTGTATTAGTGTGGCAACCTGTGTCCTTATTAACAAACTCTGCTGTGATTGACGGTCAAATGGGTAAAACTCTCACTCTCTAAACAGTTATACGCTTTCCAGCAATCAGAATAAATTTCGGTGTGTGGGAGAATCCATTCTTTAATTACACCTAAAAGCGTTTCCGCTGAACGATCATGAACTGCAACTAAAAATAATTTTCCTGTACCGCGTTCCACACCACCGAATACCCATTGACCTTCAACTGGGTGGCCACGATGATACTTTCTTTTGCCAAATTTAGATTCATCAATCTCAACAATTCTGCCAGGGCCACCCAGTTTTTCCGAATTAGTTTCAATGTAGTCAACCATAACTTCCCTAACAAACTGCCTCCAGTCGGCTACAGTTTCAGAGCTGAATGAATATTCAGAAATCAAGCTCTTAGCAGATACCTTTTTAAGAAGCTCATATGTTAATAAAAGCACCTCTGCCATAGTTAAATTAGAACGCGAAAACCACGAGGTTGCCCTAATGGTTTTACTGGCATTACAAAGTCTGCCACCTGTTTTTTTTCCCACATCGCCAAACATAACCATCCGTCAATGCTTTCCTTTCACTTAAATACATATCCTTATTACACTTAGGGCACTTAAAACTACTCACCAAAAGAGAACATTCCCTTAGAAATCGGTGAAAAACAAGACTATTTCTAGAAATAGTCTTATTGGGGATACCGTTAGACCTATTGGGGATACCGTCCGAGCCGAACGCATGCTTACCGCCAATTTTGCAATCCGACTTGGATAGTCTAACTAATGCAGCCTGATATTTAGAAACAATACTGCTAATGGGCAACATAACTATTTAGTTTAATTTAATAAAGCAATAAAAAATTACGAGTTTTTTACGAAGTAAAAATAATAAACTTAATCACTACAATTTATTTGAAAATTTAGTGTAAATATATTATATATTAATACTAGCTGTACCCTGTACCCGTCCCGGCGTTGCTCGGGTAATGTAATTACCAAATTTTAGTAGCCTTAACCCTTTGTTAATGGGCGTCGCTTTCATCCTTTTCCTCACCACGATACATTATTTTACCCATATAAATTTAATCCTTTCTGGCACATTTTGGCAAAATTTTTGACATAGGATTACTTAAAACGTACAAATTCCTGTTCAATAAAATAAAATTATTAAACAAATCAAAACTACTAAACAAATGAAGTCATTGTGTAAATTCTTCACACATTTTTTCAAACAAAAAAGCGCAAGTTATATGAGAATAAGTAACTGTTGCCAAAAAAAATAAGGCATTAGGAAATTGGATTTTTTAATCGAATATCACTGCAACAGTAATCGATTTCCTTGAAAGCGAATATGTCACATCCTCCACATGCTGAAATTCTTTGAAATCTTCATAGATTTTTTCCACAAATTATATGATATTAACTAAGTGTTGGCCAAAAAAATTACGGCATTACTAAATGCGATTTTTTAATCGATTATCACTGCAATAGTAATCGATTTCCTTTAACCACCCAATCCCTCATAGAAAATAAACGCCTCAACACATCACGTGCTTGACGTCGAAAAAGACACGCCCATTTTCACCCGCTTTACCTTCGACCGGAAATGAAGAACGAAATCTCCAAAATGAGATTTCTCGCAAGAGTTTCCGAATCATAAAATAAATTATTAAAAAATAACTACAATTTGTAAATTAATTTTGGTTCTGTCTTTCGAAACTGTGATGTCTAGGGTCTCTGAGATAAAAATTTCGTAAAAATGTAATGACATTTACGTATCGATTCGACAATTTGGAAAAAAGGGTTGCGGCCAAAATCGCGTTTTTTTCCGAAAAACGGGTGCGTACAGGCGATCGAAAAAAAAATCACAATTAATCGATAAATTAAGACAGACAATTTTAATTGTGATTTCCGTATAGTGTCATCTTTCCCGTATAGGCTCGTCCGAAAAAAAAATTTTTTGGACGGATACGTTAGGATTTACGGAGCTTTTACTCGTCCGGGAGCTCCAAATCGCGACTAAATATTTAATTACGGAAAATCTAATTAAAAAATTGAAAAAAGGGCTTCGAGGTGCATAATGAGACCTCGGGGGGCATCTTCGTGTCGAATCTCAAGACTGTCCGACCTGCCGTCTTTGCGCCGTGTCGCGAGCAGACACAAACTTTGTCACACACACACACAGACTTTGCCTTTTATATATAAAGATAGTAAACTATTTATATATGTATAAATAAGCTATGTATAAGTATATTTAGCTTAAATAAAGTATAAAAACTCTAAAAATGAAGTTAGAAAATTATATAAGACACCAAGCACGTGTTAATCCAATGCAGAATCCGTCGGTCAAGCAGCTAACCAGAGCAGAAAAAAATTTGAACTGACTTTTGACCTCCTGAACCAACACCCCCTAAACAGAGAAGGCCTGAGCACGGTTTGCCAGAAAATGTGATGACGTAGTGAGAGTAGGCTGACGCCGCTTTGTTACTCTGACCAGAAACTGCAACTTATCGCGTATCGATATGTACTTTTCCAAGTCATTCCGTCGCCAAACACAAAAGCGAGATATGCGTATAACGGGCACGAACAAGGGGGTGTTGGCACGAATGTGCGTGTTGGCGTAATGTTGGCGAAATTCAGTATTCTTTGTTCGCTCCAGATTTGAATGTTTCTTTGTCCGTGCTTTGACAATTTTGAGAATTAAATCTTTAATTACTGCAGTAATATTTCTGACAATGCCGTACAAATGTATTGTACCTTTCTGCAATGGAAATTATGACTCTGAAGATAAAAAAGTTTCCATTTTCTCTTTTCCAACTAACGAATCGTTACTAAAAAAGTGGATTCAAAGTATTCCTCGAAAGAACCTGATTGTGAACAAGAATTCTCGGGTAAGTAATCTCTATTATTGTTATTAAATATTTTGTAGCTTAAGTTTATGTAAGATTAAATCAGGACTTAACAACCAGATTATTTATAATAACTTATATTTGAGTAATTTCTGTAAATATAATAATGAACAGTAAATAAAGAATAATAAATGTATTGCAAAAATAATAATGTTGCTATAACCATATAAGAATGAAGAATTTTAATTAAAAATCTCATTAAGAGTAGTAAGTTCTCTAGGAATAAATAAATTTTTAATTAAAATATTTTTTTCCTTCTAGAAAAATTATAAATCAGCTTATGCTTTCTATTATTGTGAATTTACAATTGTGATATGTTATTAAAAATTATTATTAAAATGTAGCTGGTCCATAAATATTTTATATATTTCCAGCAAATTTCACGATGTAGCTTTGTTTTATTTTCAGGTCTGTGAATTGCATTTTACTGAAACTGATATTCAAAGAGTCACAGACTTTTGGAATTCAACAAATGGTGAAACAGTCTATGTTAAGCTAGAAAAACCAAGATTGCGAGAAGGAGCAATTCCATGCATATTTCCCGGATGTCCATCTTATTTGACAAATCAAATAACATACCGTGAAAGTAGAGATGAAAAAAATTTAAGGTAAATATGCAAAATATATATTAAAAATTTTTTTTAGAATTTACAATTTCAATTATATATTGAAATACATTTATATTAAATATGTTTTTTTTCTTTTCTTAATGTAGTCTTGAGAAAAACAGCTTAAAATGTACTGAATTTCTATGCAGATAATTATTTTTAATGCATATAAAAAAAAACTGTTTTATTTGTAATATACTAAAGTACTGTCTCTCCACTTGTTAGGAAAGAAGAAGAGGTGTTGTCTAAAGCTATTAAAGAGAGCTTGGAATTTGCTGAAGTTGAAAAATTGAAATTTAATTTCAATTCTTTAGCCGAACTTTCAATTTGTGTATCAGAAAATGAACTGCACAACTACTGGACATTTGTGGATATGAAGAACAATATTATTTTTGCACATATTGAGTTGCCAAATCCGCAAATAACTTATTCTGTTTGTGTTGATAAGGATTTATCTGTATCAGTGTTTTATAAAAATACAAAGTTGAGCAAAATAGGTCAGTATAACTTTCCTTGTATTGTTTCTGATTTAAAAGTAATATTTGATATATTAGATCTGTTGAAAAAATCAGATAATTCTTCTAATGTTGGTAATAAGGAATTAAGGTTAGATATTGTTATTGACATACTGACAGATATAAAAAAAGATTTTGATGAGAAAAAACATATGTTAACATTTTTAATTGAACAAATTGAGTTAATGAATGTAAGTATCAACCAAAGAGCTTACAATTCTGAAAGTTTAATTTTTTACACACTTTTATATTCCATATCTCCCCATTCATATCATTTTTTGCGTAGTAGTTGTAATGTTATAATCCCACACCCTAGCACAATAAAACGTTTAATTTTAAAATATAATTTAAGTCCAATGACTGAACAAACTGATGATAATTTTTTAAATTACATAAAACAGAAAGCTGCATATTTAAAAGATTATGAAAAGCATGTGATTTTACTGATGGATGAAATTCATTTAAAGCCCTTTTTTGATTATAAGGGTGGGAATGTTATTGGAGTTTCATTTGACTGTAAAGCTGCAGCAAAATCTGCTTATGTTTTTATGATTCAAAGTGCTTGCTCTAACTATAAAGATGTTGTACATATTCTACCAGTTAATACGTTAGATGCAAACACACTTTACGCATATATAGTAAAAATTGTGTGTGGGTTAGAAAATATAGGTTTTAATGTTTTCTGTGTAATTAGTGATAACAATTCTATAAACAAAAAGGCCATGTCATATTTTTCTAAAAACAATACTCATAATTATGTGTACCCTCATCCTGTTGATCCTAATAGGCCATTATTTTTTATGATTGATTCTGTTCACTTGCTGAAATGTATAAGAAATAATTGGCTGAATCAAAAAAATTTTGAAAAAAATATGTATTATCCCAAATGGTTTGATGATAATAATACTCCTGCAGATAAAAATAACATATGCACTGCATCAATGAAAACTCTTAAAAAAATGTATGAAATAGAATCTCACAATTTTGTGAAGTATGGATATAGTTTAACAATAAAAAGCTTATATCCCACAAACTTAGAAAGGCAAAATGTCAAACTGGCTATTCAAATTTTTAATGAAAACCTTGCTGAAGGTTTAATGATACTTGGGAAAAAACATAATTTGGAGAATTATGAGGGAACAGCAAATTACATTAAAATTATAGCAAAGTGGTGGGACATTTTTAATGTAAGAAGCCCTGATAAGGGATTTCACAAGAGGAACAAATTTCAGGAGCCATTGACCTTTTCAGATAATGACATTAAAATACAATTTATCGAGAATATGATAGAGTGGTTAGATACATGGAAAATATTAAAAATGGATACTGGCCGTCTAAGTAAAGAAACCCATGAAGCTATTACCCAAACATTAAACGCAATGTTAAATATAACACAGTATTGTGTTGAGGAATTAAATTTTAAGTACTTGTTGACAGGCAAATTCCAAACAGATCCCTTAGAAGACAGGTTTGGTAAATATAGGCAATATTCTGGTTCAAATTATAACATTACAATAGCCCAGTTATTTGAAAATGAATCAAAAATAAGAATGCAAAATTTAATGCCATTATTAAAATTTCAGGCCATTGATTATAGTGATTTAAATATGTCAAATGATAATTTGAAAGAAAGTTTTTTTACCTCTTTAATTGTTTCTGTTAATGATACTGATTTTGAAAAGGTACAAGATATTTTGCCAATTCTGACTTACATTTCTGGATATTGTGTGTTTTCAGTTTTAAATAAAATCAATTGTTCTTTCTGTGAAGCTAAATTGACAATAAACAAATCCTTAGATTTCAGTGAAAAATATATTTTAATAAGGAACCTAGATCGAGGATCATTACGTCATCCACATCATAAAATCATTTACATGATAATTCATAATTATATTATTTTATCAAAATTGTTAAAAGAATTTGAATGTGAATTTTTAAAAATAGTTAATCAACGTCTATTTGCAGTCAATAACACTTTAAACATACTTTCGTCAAAAGAAATATGCTTAGATTTAGATGGTTGTCCACAAAACCATGGAAGCGATCAGGTCACTAAACAAATCATTTGGGCTTCAACAAATATAATTTTGAAAAATTTTTGCAAAATAAAAAATAATATATTAGATGAGAAACGCAAAGAAAGGGCAGAATCTAAAAATAAGAAAAGAAAACTCGAAACACTTAAAAATTAACACATTTGAAAACTTAATTTTCTGTAAATACCATGATTATAATTACTCTTATTAAATAATAAATTTTTCATTGTTTATATGTAGCTTTAATATCAAATGTAAAGAATCATGCTTCTGTTTTGTTTTGTTTTGGAGAAATAAAATCTTGTTAAAATGTGTGTTTTGTTTTCCTCATTTATGACAGTTTATTTGAGCATTTTTTTAAAAATAATTCCTTCAAATTTTGGAGAACATTTTTCTATTTCTTGAAGTCAGATGAACTCATTTTAAGTATATTTCCTGGGGTAAATGTGGAAATTTCTTAAAATTTTATCAATGCATTTCTAAATAGTAAATAAAGTATAAATAATAAAAAATTCTGGGGTGCTTCACTTTCCTTTCCTTTTGGAAATTACAAACTTGTTTAAATGTGTGAATGTGTTGGTTTTTAAAAAATCATTTATGACTTTTCATTTGAAATTTAATACAGTAAAAAAATCCTCCATATTTTAGAGGAAATATGTTAATTTCTTGAGATTATGTGAATGCAAATAGGTAGGTGAAATTTTTTTAATTCTGGGTATTTTAATTCATGCTTGAATTTCCTATTGTGCTAGAGAATTTAAAACATATTTGTGTGTATGTTTTAAACATTTATGATATTTTAAGCAGATTTCTTTTAAAAAGGAAAGAAAAATGTTTTGTTTTGTTTTTAATTTCGTGAATGTGACTATCAAATGTCATTAATGTATTTTAAGTTGCTCAAAAAAGAAAAAACGTCTCATTGTATGTCTTGGAGGTAACATTTTTTTAAAAATTTGTATGAATAAATTCCCAAATAATTGATAGAGTAGATAAACAGCAGTGTAAGTTCTGTGACTGAGAACAAATATATGTTTATAAAAAAAAAATTAATTTGCTATTAATAACCCTAAATGATAAATCAACAACAATTTTTGATTGTTGTTGAAACTAAAGCACCATCAGTAGCTCCGATCGGCGTTGAAACTCAGCCTAATCTCATGACGTCACACCGAGCGTGCTCGGGCCTTCTCTTGAAGGAGGCGTTGCCTGAACCGGCTAGCTTAATATTACAGCAACCCTTGTGACGTGGTTCGTCAAGGCGGGTTTTCCGAGCCCAGGGAACGAACACATTTCGCGCCACAAGGATTGGCGCGAAATCAGGTTAATAAGGAATCTTACTTAGCCTTGTGGGAAGGCTATCTTACTATTCATCAACCTTTGTGACATAGCTCATTGAGGTGGGTTTTCCAAGCTGCGAGAACAAGCCATGTCACAAGAATTGGCACGAAATCATCTTGGTGAGCAATTGAGACGATAAGGAATCTTAGAAAATAAAAATAATTTTCTAAAATAATATTCAACTGACAAACCTAATCACTATAAATAAAGTAAAAATATATTAAAATTTAACAACCTAATTCAATCTATTTCATATAATACTAAAATACGTTATGTATGAATATATTAAACTAAAATAAAATATATAAACTACAGAAAATCATACAATTATATTACAGGTCTCATCTGAAGAGAAGATCCCTGAGAATAGTCACTCTGAGAATGTGGTCACTCGTTTTCTATAATGAGGGGTGGAAAGTGACAAAAGCGAAAGACTGGAGAGGAGATTATCACTAAACATTCCCTTCTTTTCACTAAATATTGGCATTTGCCCAAGGAAGGGTCAAACAGGTGTTTCTTACTGTCATGGGTAATGGTTTACCCTAAGAAAAGGTAGTGTGTATACAAGAGAAAAATGGGAATATAAATCTGCAGTTAACAATCGAAAGAAAATTTTAAACACTATACCAATTAGAATATTAACTGCCATGATTTGCCGTACAATATGAAATGTTTAAACACTGATTTTTTATGTCTATTTTCCAAGTTATAAATTTGTAATCAAGCAAAACATCTTTCATGTTTTTATACAACTTTTAAACTGTCCAAAAATATGGTTAAAAAAAATGAAGTTATGAGAAGATATTTCACAGAGGATGAAATTGTGGAAATGAGAAAATTTTATAAAGTGTTGAAAAAATTAGTTTCATATGATTTTTTATTAGAAGAGGTCATCATAATACTTTAAAGGGCAGAGTTGGCCTTATGCCAATTGGACCTATTAGATCAGGAAAATAAAAAAATGTCTAAAAAGAAATTGCCTTAACAGATAGATGTAAAAGTTATTCAGAATAGTGACCAAAAAAACATACAGATGTAGATCTCCATATGTCGATTGAAGAAATAGAAGCATTAGAACATACTCTTCCACCTTAATGTTCCTGAAAACCATAAGAATTCTACCATTCCGCATTACGAATGACAAAGCTGTTGGCTTTCCAAATAGGGCCTGGAGGGAGGGGGGGGGGGGCTGCTAAAGCTTTTCTAGACTAAAATTGATTAAAACATGCCTGAAATCAACAATATCATAGTAGAGACTTAACAGTCTTGCAATACTTTCTATAGAGCACATACAGTGGCTCCCAAAAGTGTTCGTACACTTATGATTTTCAATGAAATATGGGTCTATCTTTTAATTAAAATAAATATTTCAAAATGGGAATTTAATAAGATCTATAATCTATTCTTAATAAAACTACATGAAATATTTTGAAAACATAGTAAAACTTTATTTTTAAGAAACCAGTAATCAAAAAGTAACAAACTTTATCTCACAAAAGTCATCGAACACTGAAATATTTTCAGATAAATTCATAATTAAAATTATCGTCTAGCACTTTATTTTTATTTTTGAATTGTAGAGGAATTTAAAATATTGTTTGGCTTTAATTTTTGCTTGTCAACTCCGTAATATTCTATTTATTATTTAAAAATGGCTCGTAGTCATAAAGAAACGACAAACAGCATTCGAAAATTCATTATTTTTCATCATAGTAGTGGTAAATCAGTTCGGAATATTGCTAAATTACTTAATTTATCCCATTCTACTGCGCAGTATGTGATAAAACACTTTAAAGAAGAAAATCGGATCGAAAATAAGGTAAGAAAAGGTCGTCCGACAAAGTTAACAAAACATGATCAGATATTTATGATTAGAAAATTTGTGAAAAATCCACGTGTGAGTGCTGTAAAAGTTTCTGCAGAATTTAATGAAACATTTTCTACTTATTTCACCTGAAATTGTTCAACGAGTTCTCAGAGCAGTTGGATTACATGGGCGTTCTGCCCATAGAAAAATTTTTTAAATGAGAAAAACAGAAAGCATAGGCTTTCCTTCACACTATCAATGATAAATAAGCCCCAAACGTATTGGAATAATGTCTTATTTGCCGATGAAAGCAAGTTTAACATTTTTGGTTCCGATGGGTGTATAACTGACGTATGGAGAAGAAAAAATTGAGGAACTTAATCTCGAGAACTTAGTAGGAACAGTTAAGCTTGGCGGTGGAGGTGTCCTTGTGTGGGGGTGCATATCAGCATCAGGACTAGGTAATTTGGTATTTATTGATGGCATAATGAACCATGCTGTTCATATAAATATTTTAGGAGACGATTTAAAATTATCAGCCCAAAATTTGGGTATTGGAAACAACTTTGTTTTTAATCAAGATAACGATCCTAAGCACATGGCAGCTCAATTCAAACTAGCTATGCTCAAGCGGTGGGCAATACAGCAGAAAAAAATCTGTATACTAACTGCTCACCCTCCCGAACCAGTTCACTTACTATTACAGCAACCCATGTGATGTAGTTTGTTCCGGTGGCTCTCAATGGTAGAGCAGAATGAGCCACGCCTCAAGGATTGGAGCTAAATCATCTTGGCAATCAACCGACCGTATAAGGAAGCTTAGCCAATGCGGGATATCTGATATAGTTAAGATCAGTGTTAAAATATTATATATATATATATATATATATATTAATAACATTCAGTACAGATGCGACATTTTACAACTTCATATTAAGATAGTAGGGAAGATATCAATTATCATAAAATTTGTAATCGGCACTCTATAAATTCAGGAATTCTATGATTGAATTACTGCGTGGAAAAGATATCTAACGACTGCGTCAAACATGAACTGCGCATTATCTCCATATTATTTACCTTCGGATATGACCTTGGTGCACGAAGATTTCGAAAAGTTATCGTAAAAGGAGAGAGACACAATCTTCTAAATAACATCAGCAACTCTGTCAAAACTATAAAATGTGTTTAAGGAAATGTTGATTTCACTCTGATTCTTCTATAAGAGGATAATAGAATCATAGTTCATTCATTAAATACAGAAATATAAATAAATAGAAAAGCAAAGAAAGCCTGCTACGAATGCAATAAAAATGCGTTACATATTTAAATAAATACAGCATAAGAAAATGAATAACTAAGTTTTTAGAAAAATTATCCTACTTAATTTCTTTGAAGAAAAGTTAATGATTAAAAGAAATTAATCTTAATAAGTTTACCAGAGGAAGCCCAAGAGTTTGAACCCAATATGACAAAATTTACTAGCTGGCACTAACAGCGTAACATGCATAACATGCGTAAATGTCGCGGGAAGAGACTGAGCAGTATTGCCACTTTTCAAAATGCTAATTCAATAGCATATACAATAATCTATTGTAAAGAGAGCAAAGGAAAGCGGCTGAATTGAAAACACTGGATTTCTTATGTGTTTTTAATACGTATCATTAATTTGCATTTATTAGGTTTTGTAAGAGCGTCAAAATTAATAAACATTCAGTTCGTTTGTCAGGATCCCAACAGCTCATCTTCTAAACCTAACATTTCTATTTATTGTTTGTTTACATACATTATCTTGGAAGTAGGAAGCGGTGTAGCCAGCTGTTACTCCTCTCTACAAGAATAATAAAGAAAAATAGAAAACTCCTGCTACAATTTTTAATTAAAGCAATTTTTTAATCATAAGAAATGGCCTTGGATGTGGATGTTGATTCTACAAGCCAGCGGCATTCCTTTTTCGAACTTTTAATTAAATGCCCTCCTGGTCAGTTACAAAAGGTAATTATTTTCGTTAAAGGAAAAAATATAGATATTTTAATTATTACTATGGATAAATTTTACAAGAAAATAATAAAGCAGTATAATATCAGTTGATGTATCTCAGATTTGTTTGTGTAGCTATCTTTTTTTACTAAGTGTGTTCCAATATAACATTGAAAACTCGTTTTGTCTTTCTTTAACAGCTAAGCATTTCTAATTTTTATTTTATTTTAGCTTCTTCATCACTTTGTTGACCTATTTTGTGGACAGCAGAGTTCATTGTATAACAGTTACTCTGATGTTTATTCTATGTTTGAATGGTGGAACTTAATTGATGAAAGCAAAAAATTCTTTAAAGATTATTTCGCTCAAGATAATGCAGTAAGTGACTGTTTTGTATTTATTTAAAGAGATAAAAAACCAAATGTTAAAAAAATCTGTTATCTATTTTCTGTTTAAAATTATTTTTAAGGATATGGATTAAAACATTTGATACACTTTTTGTATATATCTGTCATCTTTATTATATGTAGTCAGCTGCTTACTTAGTATTGCTAAATCTTGGAAAAGATGACTGTTGGAGCTCATTGCCTTCAAGTATTCTTGCCTTTACTTAAGGATCACTTTAAAAATGGGCTTAAATGTATGACTTTAGAAACTTGCTCATTTCTGTTCATTAATGGTTCAGGATAAGAAAATTATAACATGTAATCAGTTATAGAGATTGATAGTGCTAAGCTTAGTGTTGTTGTTATATAATTTGTCAATAGGTTTGCTATTTTTATTTAATACATGGGTGGGGTTTTTTTTCTCCCAATTAACTCCAGATTGTCAAAAAACTTCAAATCCATATGGATTCCGGCAGAATTCATATGGATTAATAGAGTTAGTCAATAAGTAGGACCTTTATCTCTGATTTAAGATGTATATTTTGATAGCATGTTGTTCTTGAGTTTATATCATTTTAGTTATTTACAATTACAGTCTTTCAATGGTCAAACTTTGTGTCGAATTTATCAGAGGTTTAGGAAATCTAAAGTATATCTTTCATTTTTAGAACTATTGATTTATAGTAAATTAAAAGTAACAGGTTTTAAATCAATGATATTAAAGAATCACATTGGTTACCATTTGCCCAAGTGGGTAACTTACCTGTACAATATTTTGTATTGATTAGAGTTATAGACAAAACTAAATACTCTCTCAAATATATTTCACATTCAATTTGAAATACAAATTTACAGCAAATGGATATTTTTTAAGCTAAATTCCATTATCAATTTCTCTAGGTACCGATGCAAGAAAATTGTAATTGGGCATTGCTATGTTAGAGTTATCTGCAGTCTGGAAGAAAACTAACCTACATTACTGATACAAGTAAAGAAGCACAAAATATTTCAATTTCAGTTGAGGAAAAAATAATATCCTCTCAAAGTTTATATTTAAAATATATTACTTTCATTAAGATTAGATTAATTTATTTTAAAATTGAAACTATTTTGTAAAGGTTGTTAGCCAGATAGGACAAATAAATGCCACAAGTAACTTATAGGACCTCACATTCCAGAAGACTTTCAAAGCACATGATTTATTTATAAGGTTAATTTATGAGTTTAGGTAGTAAAATCATAAATTAGGGTACAACCAGGAATGAAACAGTGCTAACAAATCGAAACTAGTCTCTGATTAGAAATTTTTTTTATGTGCTTGTAGTTATGAATTTACTGTGCTTATGTATATTTTACTGTGTCTTTTTCAAGTTATATTGTCTAATGAACTGATGTTCTAAATGAGGCAATTTTCAGAAAGTAGTTGACAGGTTAAAGCAGAGTTGTCTTACAAAGCTGAGTGTTATTCTTAAGGTTATTGTGTACATCAATGTACCTGTCTCTTAAGTTGGGTTGAGTTGAGTTACAGTATCGTGAAATACTCCGAAATTTAAGAATTCTAAGATGAGATAAGTATATAATTCAAATTTATTAGGTATTTACACTGAGAAATAAGATGAATAGATCATATGCCAGAGACTTGACAGTGAATTTTGCTACAAGTTTCATCAGTCCATGATTGTTTGAAAAAAAGTTTAAATATTTAAAAATTTAGGTTTGGCTTTATAAAATAAATCATCATAAAGATGACATTTATGAGAGAAAAAAATTCAGATTCTACATGGTTAAATATGTTGCTAGAAGTTTCTTTGGTTGCAAGAGGATGTGATCAGAATCTGCTTACTTATAACTAAATTATTAAGAACCAGATTGCTTTTGGGTTAATTACTTTTTTTTTTTAATTTTTTGTGTTTTGTGGGCATTGTTAACAGAGTGATGGGTTTTTAACACAGATGCCTTTAATCTTGTAATTGTGTACTTTTTTCCCTTGTATTCTCTTTGTCCTCCCTATGATTTTGTTACCTTTATATATATAGCAAAAATATATTATATTATATTTTGTTGTCTTTATATTTCAGTAGATAAACTTATGATGTAACTTTATTGGAAATTTATTTGTCTAAATTGCTTGGATTTATACATTCTGAGGCTAACAAAATTTCTATAGGAATGAACATACTATAAAAATAACAATAAATAAGCTGTCTTTAAAAACCATTTTTTATCAACTTTCCTTCTAATTATTATTTTTTTGGCATTTAATTTATTTATTGCTATTTTATTTCATAGTTAAATATTGAATCTTTGTTGTTACTTTGTTAGGATTATCACTTTTTACCTGTAGGTAAGTTTGAAAATAACATACCTAAAATTGTGTGAGACTGAATCATATTCTCTGAAATCCTCCTCAGTTCTCTTCTGCTAGTAAAAAAAATAATTACTTTCATCAAAGGTTTGTTTTTTTTCTCTGTAAATATCCTTTGATGAAGGATGATTATTTTTAAAGCTTAAAAAAAATAATGAAGAAATTATGATATTGATTGTTTCTGTGTATGTCAACTAATTGGTCATGTGCGTAATTTTGCCTATCATGTTTTTATGTATAAAATTTACTCATTTTATGTTTGATTTACAGGCTTCTGAAAATTGGGAGTCCCTGCCTTCTGAATATAGTGACATTATTAAGGATGTCTTAGATGTCCGTGCATCTGATCTGAAGACTGAACTTACTGACAGAACTCATAAAGTATCTCCTGCATATCTTAAATCATTTGATTGGAAATTAAAGGTAAGTGGTATACATATGAGCTAAACCAACTTGTTTGCTCTTATTTAAAGCAATAATGTTGATATATAATAGCAATAGGGAATAATAATAAGATCACAAGGATTAGTCTCTTACTTAAAAATATGTACTCAAAAGTTCATTGTGTTTAGTGCAGATAAGTTGAGAAAATGTTAAAAACCTCAAGAGTGACTGAACAAATTCTAACTGATATAGACAAATATATAATTAGGTTAAAGCATTTCTGAAACAGATGGCTCATGAGTACCTATACTTTCAGCTGTTGCAGTTGATGAGATTCAACCAGCATAAGGGGAAAAAATGACTGACTCTGATGTGTTACCAAGGTTCCGCAATGCACTGTGTTTGAAAAGTTATTCCAAGTAGTATAGAAATGCTACTACAGCAGAAATCTAAGATAATACATGGATAATAATAGTTCTTCAGACCTATAGCTTATTAATACTTCGTATGTCTACCATGGCATAGGTACAATCTAATGAAAATATTCAACTATTCAAAAAAGAGATTTGCATGGCCTAGTCTAGATTAGAATGATAGATAGTTTACTCTTGCTCACTCTTCTCATTTAAAATAAATCTGATTCCAGCAGTAATCATCTACTATTCAATAAAGAAGGGGTTGATAATTACAAGTCACTTTTTATTTCTATAGTTTTAAATTTTCTAAAATATAATTATTGCTACCACTTGAAGATTAATTTTTTTATGTTAAAATGTTATTTTCTGCTACATGGGCTGGTAAAATATCAAGAGAAAAGTATCTGATATTTGAGTACAAACCCTTATATACACTAGTTATCAAAGATTAAGGAAAAATCACAAAAAGAGGCATAACACGTTCAAAACTAGGCCAATCTGTTTAAAATTTGAATATGTTGTTAAGTAAAAGGTGCTGAATAATACTACATTATGCAAAATAGTGGCACTGCAGTCGAAATATGTCATTTGCGAGGAGCTTAAAAGTGCATGTCTCAGAGTAAGGCGTCAATTGTATCTGCGAGACTGAGATTAGACATCTGGCATAACCAAATTGTAACAATGACCTCCAGGCATCATTTGACCGAAGAACTGCGATGGTGAGCTATTGGGAGACTAGAGGCAGGACAAAGTCAGACAGAAGTGGCCAGATGGCTAAATGTGAGTCCGTCTGTGGTTCATAGACTTTGGCAACAATTTCTAACCACGGATTCGGCTTCCAGGAGGTTCAAGCAAGGACAGCCATATGCTACGAAAAATGCCGATGACCGATATTTGTCATTATGTGCACAAAGGAATAGAACCGCAACTCTGTCTGAACTCAGATCCTCCTTGGCTGCAAGCTCCAGAAGGTTGGTATCAACGTCAACCATGTGTAGAAGGCTTCACAAAGGTGGTCTTTTTGCAAGGCAACCAGCCATTTGCATCCCGCTCACATCACGCCATAGGCAGGAACGTTTTCTGTGGGCATGTCCACTGGACGCATGATCAATAGAGGGCTGTTCTCTTTACGGATGAGTCCAGGTTTAGCCTCCAAAGCAATAGTAGGCATATTTTGATTTGGAGAGAACCTGGGACTCGTTTTCATCCATCACACATCCGTGAAAGAGATGCATACGGATCAGGCAGTGTCTGTGTTTGGGGCGGTATCTCTTTGGTTGGGCACACAGACCTCCATGTCTTTCCCCATGGAAATGTGAATGCTCACACCTAAAGAGATGACATTCTTGATGCTTATGTGTGCCGTTATGCTGAGGCAATAGGTAATGCTTTTGTGCTACAGGACGATAATGTGAGACTGCACAGGGCTCGCATCATGGATACTTATCTTGAGCAGGAAACAATTCAGTGCATGGAGTGGCCAGCTCGATCACCAGACCTGAATCCTATTGAGCATGTTTGGGACGCCTTTGGACGACATATAGCTGCTCTCAATCCTCCTCCTAGGACCCTAGCCATGTTTTCAACTGCTTTGCAAGAGCAATGGCTCTCACTTCCTACCGAACTCATAGACCGCATAATTCACAGCATCACACACCGCTGTATTGCTTCTCGGGGGGGAGGGGGGGATCATACGCCATATTTAAGGTACTTTTCCTATACCAAACCGACACATCCAATTTGTTCACTGTATACATATGATAGTTTCTATAACACGATAATTGTCTGGTGATTTCTTTTATGCTATTTTATACCTACCTATGTGTTGTATAATGTGTATAAGTTTCCTTAAATTCTACACGTAACTTTTCAAGTAATCGCTATTTTTGTGACTTTTCCTTAATTTTTGATAATCAGTGTATTTTAATTTAGTGCAACAAGTATATCTTCAGTTTTAGATAATATAAAATAATCAGCTCA
Organism: Dolomedes plantarius; assembly: GCA_907164885.2. Classification (NCBI taxonomy): domain Eukaryota; kingdom Metazoa; phylum Arthropoda; class Arachnida; order Araneae; family Dolomedidae; genus Dolomedes; species Dolomedes plantarius. The sequence goes on from OU015500.1 coordinate 100,671,211, forward strand.
TATTTGCTAAGTTCACTTCAACATTTTCATCTATATAGTGGGCAAGTAGCAAAATGTGGGGGATCATTCATTTACATGAAATCACTTGTATCGTGATGTTATTTTTAAATTAATTTTATTAATTTACATCATGATACGGTCAATGATTTATGCACACATTGTATTGTTAGATGAAAAAAATTATTTAAACATATTTCCAAGAAAATTATGCTTATTGGAAAATTTACTTATCGGTAAATTTTTGATAGTATGGAATGAAACTTTATGCCAAAAATTTGCTTTGAAGAGTCGACTGCTAAATGTCAAATTTTTTCATTGCACTACCCACATTGTTTATAATTTCATGGTAGAATAAGTAAAGAGAGCAAAATGAATAACACTTTTACAGAAAATTAGAGAAGACAAATCAAACACTTTTCCCTCTAACTATGAAATTGCAATTAATGGATGCAATCAATGTAGGTTTTAGTGAATACAACCAAATTTTACTCCACTATAAATCAATATCATAAATGAATCGCCAATACTTGTTTCTATATTCATTTTATTTCATTGCAGGTGACTATAGGTAGTGATAAAATGTCTCATATGTGTGAGCCACGACTATTACTAGACCTTGATATTTCTGGCATTAAGGATAAATTCCTACAACTTGATTTAACAACAAAGGAAGTGAAAAAATTAATTGATGAAATGGAAGTGGCTAAGAAAGTAAGTTTCCACATTAAACTGAATGTATGCATTTTTTCAACTAACATCGTATAAAAATATTTTTACTGTGATGTCTTAACATGTATTATATCTTCAAATCCTCAGCTACGAATTTATTTTTAGGATTTGTTTGGGACTATCTAAAGACAGTCAATGACTTTAGAAAACATTTATCTTCCAAAAATGATGCTTAATAAGTTGTTAAAATAAAAGTACATGTTTAATGAACAATATTGCAAGCATATATAATTTCCATTAAACTATTTACAAAATGTTTAAATTAGTTTGTTTCACTGGGATGAATATTTCTGAAGACCAATCAAATTTATCAGATTCATGGGTATCAGCTGAAATCTCAAGTTGTTTTAACCTTTTAAAGTGTAATTAGTTAAAATGTACTCTAGTTCTCTTTTCACAGTTATTACCATCCAATGTATTTTCTTGTTACTATTCTCCTTTCCTTTGGGTGTCTAAAGAATACTTTGTGAATATTTACTTCTTTAAACATTAGATTGCCCCTTGCATTAAGAGGCAGATGACTGCTGAAATGCTTGGGCAATAACCTTGAATATGAAAGTCTACAGATTCAAGTTATGCTATTGACATGAGTGTTAACAGCTGTTCAGATATGTCTTTTAAACTGTAGGTCCCAGTTTAGTTCTTGGGCCGTAAAAGATAACTATAGAATTTCAGAAAACAACTGACCAACCAACCCAACTTTTAAGTGTGTAAATATCACATTTTTCTTTTCGTAAATCAGTAATTTAGTTCACAATATGTTGGCTGCTCATAAATCAATATATATATTTAAAGGCTTCACTTTGTGACTAAAATTTGATGTTTTTAATTAGACCTTATTTACAATGACTACTAATTTTCCAATTTCTTTTGCAGACTGTTTTGAACTTCATGCCATCAGATTGAAGATATTGTTTCCAGTTGAGTGTCATTGAGTAACATCTGTAGTCTGAATGTATGTTGTAAATTATCGGAATGTATGTTGTAAATTTTGTGAAATATCTTAAGTCCAATAAATTCAATTTATATAACAAAATATTTATTTTTCTTCTTATTCAAACATAAAAATTACATAATAATGAAAAACAAAAATAAAATACTAAATAGGAATGAACATATCTAGAAAGACTGAATATGACATTTGCAAAACATTCTGCCATTTCATTTTCATTTCAGTTATTGAACTCCATAGTAAAATCTACATATTATCAAACTAACAATTTAAAATAACTATATACCAGTCTGAGTTTACAACAGATTCTATAATTCATTACAGACAATATGCTAATGCCTTTCATGATGTACTACATCCCTAAGATTTTTTTTATAAAAAAAATTAGGGGACCAATCCTAAAAATTACAAAAATATTAAAATCTTATAAATTAGTATTCTTATTTGCCATCTTAAGTTCTGAGCACCCAATTCTTTGACACAGAAAGCACCCCCACTTTAAAAAAATTGTGCATTATAAGTTAGTGAGCATTGGTCCACCATTCAAGTCATTTGTATTAATTTACAAAACATAAAAAGCTGTAAAATAGATCACACAATAGAACATTTGTGCTATAGTTTGTGCAGAATATAAAAGTAAAAGTATATTGCATCAAAGTCAATTAATAAATTTCAATTTTTTTCCTGTTCTAATTTTCCACAACTTTGCTCTGTTCACGTCTGAGTTATGATAGGCATTAACATTCATCTAATTTTTCATTATTAAATATATACGCATATTTACAATTATTTACAATTCTGCTGGAATCAATAAATGCAATTTCATAACAGAAATATAGAACTACTTTTTAATTTCAATTGTTAACAAGCAATAAATTTCAACAATTCATATAAACCTTATTTTTGCTATGATCACAATATATAATGATTGTATTAAGACAAAAGAGAAAATTTAAAAATACATGGAAAAATTAACTGATTGTTAAGTGATTTCACATTTTCAAGAATGTCTCATTTAAAAAAAAAAAAAAATGCCATCCTTTTCAAAAATGTGAGGTTCAACACATTTCACAGAATATAAAAAAAATAATTATAATTAAGAAAAGGCATTTAGATGGACACAAAGTCAAACAAAATATTCAGAATAGTATATCTTTATACTTAATCATTCAAATGCTAGTGTAATTAGATATAAGGTTTCATGGGTTAATGTAAGGATAAGGTATGGACGGTTAAGTGCTAAGGCTATGAACAATATGCTCAACCAGTGATTGTCAAACTGTTCAATACTCATGTTAAGACAATTTATTAAACTTCTACAAAAACTACACGAGATCTCTTACCATAAAATGCAGAAAAATAAGTAATAAAAATAAATTATACAGAATTGAATGGATAACGCACCTGTGCTTTTGATTAAATCTATTTACTGTTAATATATATATATTTTCTAGGCTTAAAAAAATAAAGTCTGAAATATTACGTAAATTCCCCACTTTAAATGAGGAGGCTATGATTACTGAGCATATGTAATTACAGAATGAGTTAATAAACTGCATGCCTAGATATCGTTTATTTCACTAATTTTCTTTCACAGAAAGTACATGATCGCAATTCATACAAATTGAGTGTCACCTACAGAATCCCTCACATTTATATCCATAGAAAAAAAAAAGGTTACTTCAGCCCATTCCATACTAAAACAAAAGTAGAAATTCCTTTACAAAAATACTAAGCATTGTTTGAAAACCACTGGCAGAATAAATGCATTAATATTACTGGCAGCAAGTAGGATTCCATGAAGGTCAAGGTAGGCATAATAGAGCTTTTAGTAAAAGATGCATCTGGTTTATTGTGAAAACTTTATAAATGTTGAAATCGGTATATAAAACAATACATCTGTAAATAAAAATTAAATAGTTCAGTGGGAAAAAAATTGAATATTTAAAAACGTATTTTAAGTATTAAATTAGTATAAAAAGAGCAGGTACATTTTTTTTTCTATCATGATCTAAATGTAAAATATATATTTACATTTTCAGGAATTTTACCACATTAAATGGCAAGGTGATACAAATATTTTAAATAATCACATAAGTTGTAAAATCTGTATAACATTTATAGAATGTGAGTGAAGGTGTATGATAAAATAATTAACAAAGCACTTGTACAATATGCACAAAAACTAAGTCAAAATATTTTTTACTAAATCAATATATTTATATAGTATGTAACTATCCCACATGACTTGCATACAATTCACTGACTGACTTTCAAAATTGACAGCAAAATCTCATAGAACAATATTGACCTCCTAAGCAAATAAAATTCTGTTAAGTAAAATAATGCATAAATTAAACTTAGGTAAATTTAGTATTAGCTTATTAATGTCACATAAGTTTTGAGAAGATTTCATACACATCTATAGCTGTTACCACATAGTGTTACACTAGTATACAAAACTGGATGTAATCTGGCTTCTCTTTTTTTACAAAAACTATTGCAACTTTTCAATGTAAAACTAGGAGGAAAATATAACTCATATGAACTTTAACCTTTTGCTGGTGTTATTCTCAAAGCATGAGCAGAACCAGTTTCTCCTAATGCACACAAATACTACTGTATTTTTGACAATAATACCACTAAATAACAATACAACATATCAATGACCATAATGTGAGATATGGACTGTAGACTACAGGAATATGATGTCTGAGTGTCACTGAACATCCACAGCAGATCTTTTGATGCTGTAAAAATCTACTGCAGCTCTGTAGCTGCCAACACTCAAACAACATATTACAGACAAAGTTGCCCAGGTCTATTCTATCAAAACTGTTGGGCTACCTGATGGGCCACGGGACCAGTACAGGAAAAATGGCACAATTCATACAGTCAGACAAAGGGGATTTTTTTTTTTTAATTTAAAACCCAAATGGCTCAAAATTTTAAAAGCCCCAAAAGGTACATATTTACTGCAAAATAACTTACTAAATAAATTTTTAAGTACACACAACACAGATCAAGGTACATGTCTGTGTCTACATTAGATATGTACATCTGTGCATCTAAGTATTTAGTCATAATTTTGTAATAGCAATGTGAGAGATGCTCAACTAAAAACAGTGTAAAATGAATTGCTTCCTACAGTAAATAACTGAACATTATATTTGAAATATTTTAAACTTAACTATAATAATTTATATGAAATATAATAAGAAAATAGAATAATATAGGCTTTCACATCACAAAAGTACAACAAATAAATCTCTCTATATCTCTGTAAGTGATATGAAGAAATATTGCATCAGGAGAATCATAGCAACTATACTGGATACACCCTAGTACAGAAAAACATGCTAAATAAGCTTTGCCCACATGGTTTTAAAAATTAAACATTTCACAAAGTAACCAAAATATTAAAAGAAAAATCATTTTACAAATTTCAATTATTTTGTAAGCACCTGTTTATTTTGGAAAAATAACATTTTTAATTACAAGTCAAAAGTCTGCCCCCTTAATTACTTTCCAAACATGCATACATGCATGACAAAACCTTTTATATAAAGTATATGCTTGTAAGAAATATCACTGCAAATGAGATCTATAAGAATATCCTTAGTTACAGTCTATCAAACTTCTGATTAAGCAAATTCAGCTGCACTTTTAATTTCCAAGAGAATCATAAGCCTACTCGAACACAGCTTTTGAGAGAATAAGTCACAAATATTTTCCAAAGACCAAGTTTAAGTACATATCAACTCAACTTTTGAAACAATGAAGACACTGAGGATGTGAGTAATATAAGGAGCATGGCACACGTTAAGTTAGTGTCTGAACAAGTTACCATATTATTATACTTATTTCATGTTAAATGTTGAAATTAAATGGTTTGGAATCCTCATGTCTGTTAAGGCAATCTTAATTGTGTTTTTCTTCATATGTTAGTTTACATCAGTATATTTATTTCTTTTAACAAGGGAAAGTACTGCAATTAGTGCCTACTATGCAAGTATTTTTATTAAATCTTATTCACTTCTTTAAGGTATGTGTTTGAAATAATGAATTATGCAATTTTCTGGGTAAGTTTTTCCTAATTACATAAAAATAAAGACATAATGGAGGAGAAATAAGAGTTCAGAACTGACAAGAAAAAAAACAAAATCTTAAAATGTGTCCTAAATCAACAAGGGATTATGGTTAATAAGTACTAACAGTTTAAGTTTAAATTTCATCAATATTTTAAAAATATATTAATGTGCATTTGTTTCAATTATGATGGTTTTACATCAAAGTATTTAATATCAAAACTAAAACCTAAATACAGTTACACTGTTACTGACAGTAAAATGGAAAAAAATAAATTATATATATATATATATATATATATATATATATATATGAGACTTTAAAGAAAAAAATGCAGCAAGAATTAAGATACAAGAAGAATTTTATAGGAACAATTTTAAAGAAATATTGAAAAACATAGAAACTAAAATTTATATTGTTAATTACCTTTAAAATCAAGTTATTGTAGAAGGGAAATTTCCTAATTACATATGTATTTAGTTCTAACAAGATACATAGTAAATTTCAAAATGAATAGTTTCAGTTACATAATTTAATGATTTCAAAGCAAAGTTTATCAAATTAAGCCAGAAAAGAGGCCTAACATTCCAGTAATATAAATTTTGTCAATACAATTTGTCATATGCATTAAATGATGAAATGGTCAGTTATGAATAAGTACCACCAGAGGAAGATTAGATGTAGTGATGTCAGTATCTCAAAATTTTCAAGGTTATATCAGATAAATCTACAAAAAATTTCAAGAACAATTTTTATGTCATATGTAAATAGTTTTCTTTTAATTTGGCTTTGTGAATATACCTACAAACTTTATAGAAACCAAACTACTTCATGTTTAAAGCATAAGACTAACTGAAACTATTACTATATAATACAAGCAATTAAACAATAAAATATATTAGAAGAAACTCTGATATAAGTTCATGAGCTCTAAAAATATAATTTAAAATTATATAAACCTTAATGAATAAATGAAAAGAAAATTCATAAATTTAGTTTCTATCATTTCATATACCTATGCAAATTTCAGGCAAAACAATTTTTTTATAAGAAAAAATTAAAATTAGTTATGATAAAATTTTAAAAATAAACAAACATTTGATATACAATTTCTAGTGTACTACATTGTATCTATAAAAATTTAGATTAGACTACAGAATTTCTATATGAAGATAGTATAGAAAGGGTTTCGATGGTACATAATTGGGATTATGCCAATATGGCACAAGTAAAGAAAATATGTAGATAATTGCAGTTTTATAAACTTATGGACAATCACAAGAACTCTGGCCTATCAGTCTCATATATAACACTAACATTACAACAAATGCAAGTATGAAATGCAGGTCCTTTATTAACAGGGTGTCTACTGAGTTCAGAAAGTAAATTTTTTACTTTTTCTCGACTTTTTGGAGACTCTTAAAAAATTCAAATATGTAATAATCATGTTTTAGCTTAAAAAAGTTAAATGTGTTTATAAAATAAAATATTAATAATGGTACAAAAATATTTCAATATTGATAAACATTATGCTAAAAATATACTACAATATAAAAAAAATATCAGATACATTTTTAATTATACTAATATATATTTGACGGTTCAGTGGATTCCTACAGATACAAGATACAAGAGGATAGGAGAAAATACTATATTTTGCAGGCATATTTTTTTGTTGTTCATTTCTAGCAAAAAAAAATTCAAATTACTCGAACAAATATATTAATTTTAACTAACTGCTACTCATAACAACAATCAAGGTGTTTTTTTTCTTTTAAACATCATTTCCAGCAGGTAGAATTTCTATATAAATGTATATAAAGAACGTTAATAGAAACAATTTGTTAATTGAAATTTTCTTTTTTTTAAAAATTGAACTATTTTGTTTTAGAGACATACTGAAAATTTTAATACAGTACTGTAAATGATGCAAAAAGTGTAGAAAACCGCAAAATTTCAGCTGAGGATTGAACCCACCCATTATTTCGAAAAATTACTCAGATTTTTTTTTTTTTTAATTATGATATGCTATCAGTAAACAAATTTTCACCTTTTATATAGATGGAAAACAGCAAAATTGAGTGACAATGTGCATAAGCTATCTGGCAATTTTCTAAATGATTTATTGGTAAATTTTCTGTAAGCCATAAAAAATAGGCATATATTTAACTGAAAATGTTTGCAATTTATGCAATAAAAATGCATAACCATTAGAATACATGAGAACATACATTAAAGGTATGTTCTTAATTAAGTTGATTGTCCCAAGAAATTTCAAACAAATTAGAATTACTATGATGAGTAAAATGATTACAAATATCAATTTTGCAATAAGTTCTGGAAAAGGTGTCTTCCCTGCATATATTTATAGTGGTTGAAGTAATCATAATCATGCATGTGTGTTAAACACACAAGTAAAATCAATGAATTCCACAGGGGAAAATTTGTTTCACAGCATATCACTCCTCAGTAAGAACTTTATCAAACTTGATTTTGTATAAATTTGAATTTTTGGATAAATATTGGAAAATTTTTCATAAGATAATTTTAAAAGTATAAATTTAATCAAAAATTTATACTTTTAATCATCAAAATTTTGTATAATTTTTAATATCTTTCCGTTTCTTCAGCAAGTCATTATTTCTATGCTAATATTCTTGATATTAAATTTTAAAAAAAGGGAAAGAAAAAAACACCTTCAGAATTCCAGAACAACCTATATCCATAATCTGAAGAAATTTTAAGGAACAATGCACCTTTCATGCTTTAGAAATTTAATTGGAATTAGATTAAAATTTTAATAATATGAGAAGAAAAGGGAATGTTCTTTGTAATTTGTATTTTTAAATAAAAAATACATTAAATACAGACTCTACATATATTATTGTGCATTCCAAAAATACTGTCTTAATGAAGATGTGAAGAAGACAATAAAGTTATTTAAGTTTCCTTTAAAGGAAAATTTTCCAGGCACAACGAAATTTTTTTAGACATTTTTTTTACCTTTCAGGACTGGTAGACACCCTGAATAACATTCCATCGAAATAGAAAATTAAATACATCGTCTTTCCATCATAACTGTCTTTCATAATAAAAAATAAAAATCTTACAACATTTAAAAAAGAACCGTAACAGTTACATACACTGATATGATTTATATCCAACAAATTCTAGTACCTTTCAAATGCATCCAGTCAACAGATACCTAAATGAGCTGTCAAGGTTCATAAATAGCAAAGATTAAAAACTGTTTTGAAACATACTTGCTTAAATGCATTTTCATTTACACAATACCAAAATACCAACTGGTGACAAACAATCTAGACAAACAGAAAAAATTATACATTTAAACTTTCAGTAACTTAATGCCAGCATTAAAATTGTAAAATCAATTGGAATATATCATTCAAAAAGTCAAAAGAGTAAGTACTCACGTAAATAATCTAAACACAAAATCTAACAGAAATAATATTGGAAAAAAAGAATACATTAATAAATTCTTTATATAACAGCATAAGATAAATTTATCAAAATTAAATTTTTTTTCAAGCAATAGTCATCTAAATGAGCAAATATGGATTTACAAGTTAAATGGCAAACAAATCTGTCAAATTGACTCACACGGTATAATCTTAAACAACTACATCCCCTATATCCATAATCAGTAATAGGAGAATGGTCCAGTTATTCAAATTTAATCTATAATGTACCTCTACACATGGACGGTTAGAGCAAAAAATGGTACATGTCTCTTCAGTACAATTAACAATGACATGGCAGTGAAATTTAATATAGTATTATAGTAACAATTATATAGAATTTGGTCTTCAAAACTAAATATGCATTTACTAATATCAAAAAGATTTAAAATATTTTTGATAAAAAACTATTTAATTTAATCTGATCTAATTAAAGGAAATAAAAATTAGCAGTTTTTTTTTTCTCAGACTTCTAAAGAGAAACTTTGCTAGGAAAAAACAGTTTGAACTACACTTTGATAAGATATATGCACATCCTTTACTGCTATTGCTTTTTGTTAATAATAAAACAAATATGCTATTAAAGGGAGAAGTAATTAATCCTGTCTGCTTTATTGACATAAAATTTTCCCCATTGACAAACTTTGAAAGCACCATATTAAAAATCCATTAATATCACAATAACAAGAAAATGAGCAAAACTTAATGAGTATATCATCAGTAGTACTGATTTTAAGGGAAAATTTTCATACAGATATATCTACTAATTTCAGAACTTAAAGAGTGTAAGAAAACAGAAAAAACTGTAAAAAATAAAACTCAAATGTCTACCAGTTATAATTTTGTATAAATTAGGCCCTTTTGGTTACACAGGATTCTATTTTCTGATCTCACATATTTACAACTTTTATAACATAATTACAACTAACAACAATCTTGATTTCACAGTCTAATAATTTTGCTGACATGATTTTTGCAACTCAAGGACATTCATAAATTTTGGCTATGATCTAAAAATTACGATAAATGAGGAGAAAATAATCTGGGAAGTATGACAATCAATTTTAACTTTTGCAAACATACTTTCAAAACTTGACAAAATAAGATCATCATAAAAGTTATACAAGTAAACACTTTCTGAAGCTTTAAAAATTTGATTTAATGAATCTGGGAATGCAAAAGTTTTAGGAAATGGAAATCACAAATGAATTTCTTCATGAGCCACAATCGCACATTATATCAATTTTAAAAACTTTCTCAGAACAACCTTTCGAAATATTCCTATTTTATAATAAATAAAAATAATCAGCTAATGCTCTCTTTGACAAAAATATTACAATCTGAAACTGTTATTCATTACAGCATCTTAAAAACATTACTCATCGTGCAATAAAGTATCTCAATCATAATCTTTCTATCCATTGAATGCACTCTACCTTAATCAACATAACACATTCATGTCAGGGTAACCACATTTCTAATAGATAAAAATTTAATGGAAGACTATAAATACAATTCTTTAGTAAGAAACTGATTCCAAAACAAAATTCTACATTACTCTTTGTAGTTTCATAACCAAACAATGTAAAAAAAAAATTCTTAAAAAAAGCAGAGGGGAGATAGATTTTAATAAAAGAGCCTTAAACTATTCCTCTCTTAAATTTACAATTTTTTCCATATAATTCATTCATTGAGCAAAAGGGTTTACAGGGAATCTTAAGGATAAAAAAATACACAAATCATGCAGAAGAGAGAGCGTTAAAAGTCATGCATTGTAACTATTCTGAAATTTTAAAGCAAAAATTTACATGTCAAGGATACCTGTATACTGGAGATGTAGATTTTTGCTCCAATCATTGACAGTAATAAACTTTAAATTTTTGTACTTTAATTTAAAAATGAGTAGTTTTTAACCTTTTTCTTACGGGGTGGGATAGCATGTATCTAAAGAATACGGGCCCAAGAATGAATGTATATATATATATATATATATATATATATATATATATATACATATATATACATGTATATACACATAGCCATAGCGTCAGGGGGGGGGGCACGTGCCCCCCCAACTTAACTTGAATTAAATTAAAACGTTAATAGAAGTTCAGTTAAAATCAGAAAATTGTAGAAAACTTTTAAGAAAGTTGAAACTGAAGATTCCATTATGTCTTTAGTCTTAACATAGTTCTTAACAATGAACAACAAAAATTGGATGCTATATTCTTTTTTCTCATTTTATTTATATTTTTCTCATTGTATAACACTTTTGAATACAACTCAAACATCAATTCTATTGTTATTCAATTTTTTTAAAAATCATAATATTTCATATTTTAAGGACCATCTGGCAGTCAATGCGCTGAGGAGGGCCTTAACTCAATTGAATTCGTGCTTCCCCCCCCCCCCCCCCAAAAAAAATAATAATAATAATAATAATTAGAAGCACGCTATGCTTATGTATATACATATATAACCCCCTTAATGGCCATTCTTACAAAAGAGGTATGAAATTTTGCATTCTAAAGAGGGAATTGGAAAAATGGGCCTGGTAAGCTAAAGGTTAAGGACTAAATAAAAAAAAAATAAGGACCTTGTATGCAAAAATAAGAATTTGTTAAAAACTTTTAAGGGCCCTTAAAAAAAAAAGTAGTAAATAATGGGTTCATAAAGACTTTTAAGGACTATACATAAACCTTGTTCTCTCTCTCTCTCTCTACTGAGAGCATATTAACTTTTAAAAGAAAAATAGGTGGCAATACACCTTTTCAGACACTACCCTTTCAAATATATACTTTTCCCCGATTCTGAACACTTTAGAGACCTGACAAAGATATAACTCTAGATCTTAAATTAAATTAAAGTTACAATAACATTCAATGGATAAAGAGAACATAATATTCATAACTGTTTTACTTAAGTAACATAATTGAGACAGTTTCTTAAATGCATGTATAAGAAAAATAAGAAAGCTTTGATTTTAAAAAAAAAAAAAAAACCTTTGTATTTGCATGGGAAAAATGAAAAATAATTGCACATAAATGATAAGCTCGTGTATTTTAGTAGTCTATGTTGGTTCATACAAATAATTCTTACAATATAACTCTCAAACACTTGCATCACAGAAAACATTAAGTAAAAAAAAATAAGATGTTTCAAAATATACTAAAATTTCAATAGCTAAACAATGGATAAAAAACACAGCTCTGAAATATACATACATCAAATTGAAATATGAAGTACAACTTTACTTTTAAAATAACAGTAAATGCATAGATATTCCTTGAATTGTGGTTAAGAAAACTTTTGACTCATTAATTCATTGGATACTCTTTTATGCATATCTAATATAATAAATTTTATGATGCTTTAAAGTTTGCTAGTTACTAATTATGTAATCATGAAAATTTAATCAGCCTGCTTACAGAAAAACTTAAGTGACCAAGAGTCAACTTTTTTACTTTTAAAATTAAGATTCTACTTTGAAAATAATATCTTCTAGAAATTCAACTCGGAATTTTTTTTTTCAAAGTAGCATATTTTTTTCATTCAACATAGAAGCAGGTTCTAGGTTCAGCTATTAAACATCCTTCAGCTACTTTTTTCAGCTAAGTTTTTCAATATATCATCTCCAGTCTTTTAACTTGATTGCTAGAGAGATGTTCATATTAAACTAATGATATGTAATCATTATATGTTACTATCATAAAAGATTATGGTTAAAGAATTCAGCTTTTAGCAATCCTACATTAAAAATAAGTGTTTTTGAAAATGTGTGGTTTCACATAAGAGAAGAAAAAAGTAATTTCATAAGAATCATATATCTCTACTAATAAAGCAAAATACCTAGCACTTGAAATGCAAACAAAAAAAATTTCATAGAAATATTAACAAATTGAAAAGTGGTATACATTTTGATAATGTCAGCAGAAAAAAAACTGATCAATAATTTTTTTTCAAAGTAAAAGGTTATAAAGACATTTTAATATCTTGTACAAAATGATACAAATGTTACCATTCTTATACGAAAATCTATACTTTACTAACTTTTTTAATGTTCTAAACAATTTGATTTACGGGAGGATGTCTTTACAGCCTTTGGTCTTAATACTATGAGAATCTATAAAAGTGTTCAGTGCAGAGTGTTTTATAAGCACCATTAGAGCAACAGCTTTCTAACCTATTAAGGACTACTTGTTTAAAAATAATTAGGTAAATAAATGATTATTTAAACTAGACATAATTCAAGGAATATCAGTAAGAATTTCATGACCCTAAAATATATAGAATTTTATATCAAAGCACCATTCTGTCAAGTACACTCACCATTCAACAATGCCAGCAAAAAGCAAGAATTAAAATGGAGAAAAAACAAATTGCACAATAAATCAATGGAATGCTACACAAGTACACATTAAATGCTGTCCAAATGATCCAGCAATAAATGCTCTCATCCATTTGTAAACTTAAGGTTTAGTCTTTCACAATAACATAACTGATATCAATTCTACAACTAGTCACATTAAAGATTTCTTTATGCAAAAATAACAATATATTACCAGTATAAAATGGAATGTAAATCCTATTTTTAAGAAATGAATTGGCATTTTGATAAAATACTTTAATTAGTGTTATCTCTCCATCTACTGTTAGGTAGTTTGGCGCTCTTTCATTAGTTGGAGTTCAGTTTCTAAAGCCTGTCGCATTTTCTTTTCCGATTCCAATTCATTTTTTAAATCATTTATGGTTTTCATGCAACTGCTGTTGCACTTTTCAAGGTTCTCTTTCAATTCCTTTACCTACAAAGATAAAAAGTTATAGTGAAGAAACCTTTAAAGCATCAACGAAATATTTGGATTAATAGTATATATTAAATGTGAATATTAGTTTTAGACATATTGTGAAATTAAATATGCTATTTCCAAGAAAGCTCTGTACAATTAATGCTTTATCATACTTACTTGTAAGTAGAGTATTTTTAGGTCATTTAAGACAGTGGTCCCCAACCTCCTGTCCACAGACCAGTACCGGTCCGTGGATCAAATAGTACCGGGCCACACAAGGAACATAAAATTATTTCCATTTTATCTACTGTGGTGTATTTCTCTCGGGTTAGTATTACTTTGTAGGGTTTGTGCTAATTTATACCTTTGTAACAAAAGAAATCTTGCAACTATTTTAAATTAGTTTATTGTTTATTGAACATTTCAAGATTATGTATTAAAATTGCAGTCATAGCCCCCCTCAGCGGGCCGCAGTAAAATTATCAAACGTTGACCGGTCCGCGGTGATTAAAAGATTAGGGAGCACTGATTTAAGGGTACTATAAGAATGTTGATAGTCCAAATGTTCTCGTTGGGGACAATCTATCGTCACACTTATCAGTGGATGTTATTAAATTTTGTACTGAGAACATCAGATTTGTTTTGTTTTTTGCCACCCAACCACTAGATGTAGCATTTTCCAGTCCCATGAAGATTTCCTGGCAAAAGATTTTGAAAGAATGGAAGCTGGACCCTGGAAGACATGAGGCATCTGTGCCTAAAGATAAATTTCAATCCTTACTAATGAAGCTTCTCAAAACACTTAATGAGGAAAATTTTGTAACTGGTTTTAAGAAGTGTGGCAATGTACCTTTTTGCCATAATCAAGTCCTCAAGATGTTGCCTGACAGTAAGCCCACTGTTGCTGGTACCGGTACTGACAGTCAGAACAACAGTCAGAGTTCAATAACATCACCTTGCTTCTGCATGTGTAGTGATAGACAATTCGTTTAAGGAACTGCTATGTTCCTTAACCCTTAGACCATCGAGTTTTCACCTTCCGGTTCTTCCTCCAGCGTTGGGTTATTTTTTGGAAATGTGTTTCATAGGATGTGCATTTTGAAGGAACGTTCGAAAATAAGAGTTCAATACAGTTATTTAAATCAAAATAAATAGTAAAAAATAAGTGAAACATAAAATTTTTAAGAATACATATGTATATTTATATAATGTACAGATTTTTTTGTTTATAAATTTCTTATAAAGTGATATATTTTAAAGCACAGTAATATACATAAACCCACTTCACAGTCTTTACACTATACAGTTTATTCATCACTTAGTTCACTATAGTCTTTTCATCCCTTTTGTCATTGAATAAATCTAAAAAATCACTCTTGGAATCACTTGAAATGTCAGTTCCAATAGCCTTTAGCTTTCGAAAACCCAAAAATCCCGCCATTTTATATTGTATATATTCTCAAAATATCACCTAAAAATCTACATATCAGGAGAAATTGTATTCGAATGCCATTAAGTTCTGCCATCTATTGATGAATGAAAAAATCAATATAGAACATGTTAAACGTGTTTGTAACATGCTAAACACTCGAAAATCCAGTTAGATGAGTCCAGCACATCTCTAACACTAGGGGAAAAACTCTGATGAACGCGCTGAGTGTGTTTGTAACTATCTAAGGGTTAAGACGGTATGATATACACAAGCCCAAAAAATAGTTAATGTGATGCCAAGCAAAAGTATTGAAGTAAAGGATTTTGACAACCCAATTGAACTTCAGAAGGGGACCTCTGGAGTGGCCAGTAACTTGACAGTTCAAAAAACCAAGCTTAAAAAGAAGATGAATTTGAGAGTGGCCACACAAGATTAAACGACTGAAGAAAAGTCTTATTACTCCCTTCAAGACAGTGATCAAGAGTTCAGGCTTGAATCAATGTCAGAAGAGGAGCCTAGTTTCGATGTTGCGGAAAACCCAGTTGTACCAGAAGATTTTTCTCCAGATGACTTTGTTATCATTAAGGTATATGGCAAAACACAATCACATGCAGACTATGTGAGTAAAGTTTTATACCCACAAGATTATGACTACATAGGCATGTTTTACAAAAGCTCCCTGGAATGAAGACATTTTCTGAAACAGATAAGAATGCTTTTATTCTCCCTCAAGATATTTTAAGAAAGTTGCTGCCAATTTACAATGTGCAAACATCAAGTAGATTCAAAATTATGATTAGTTTTAAAGACAATTTGGATGACCTTATTTTGCATAAGGTTAAGAGAAGAGTTGACACTTTCAAACATACCTATGATTTATTTTGACAAAAACAATTTTTTCTGTCACATTAAAGGATTTTTTTTATGATAATCTTGTGTTCCTATTCATCCCAATGCATTATTACTTGTTCCTATTCACCCTGTAAATGTTTACATAGGGAGAGACAAATTGTAACAAGGGTTCTAATTCATCCCTATCTGCTGCAGGGTGAATTAGAACACCCTGAAAAAAAAATCAAAATAAATACAAGCCCTGTTTTTTTTAAACATTTTTGGGGTTGATCCGTAAAGAAGGTCAGACCCGAGTTTCAAAGTCAAAAATATGTACATAAATGATCTTATTACACCCGATTTTTATGTTGAAAGTTCATAAGTGTTCTGATTCGCCCCATTTTACAGTACTGGATAGCCAACAATTGGCTCACTTTGGATTAAAAGAGTTATTATGGAGAACTAAATACCATTAAAAAATGTTTAACTACAAAATACTGCTTAAAAATATTGTGGAAGTAAAACTTCTTTAATCAAATGACTCATAAATACTAAAATGAGAAACAAATTAAAAATTCCATTTTCTCCAAACACAAAAACATCCTTTTTCAGAGGTAATATATTAGCTTTTGATTTAGGTATAATAGCAAAAATTAATTGTGTGAACACAAAATCAGTTTAACAAAGTCATCCATATTTTTACCAGTTAATTTCAGATAGTTTGAAAATTGAAATGTTCTTAAATTTAGGATGATAGTGCAAGGTCATTAAGCTCATTCACTAATTTTCATCATATCAACATAAAAATGTGAGAAAAAAAAAGTTAAATCTAAAAATGATCTCTCTAACAACAAAAAATAATAATAATAATCATATAAGACAGAAATTGAGAACATTTTCCAAAAACGCTTTCCAGTCTTTTAGAGTTTCGAGTGAAGTTTGGCTAACATAAATATTATAAAAGGTTTAGATAATGTGTTAATATTACATCAAAATAAGTTATTCACTAACAAGTAGCCACATTTCATTATCTCATACAATTACAAAAATCACAAGAAATCAAAATAATCTAACTTACCTGTTTAGCAAGTTCATTAAACTCATTTCTACTGACCATTGTTCCCATTAAAAGTTTAAGGTTTTCTTTCACTTCAAGTACTTCTTTATCAGATGACTGCGGCTTAAAATCAGATGAAGGGATGTCAATTTTTCTAGGATGTAAAATTTCAGGACCAGAAATACATGAAGTATCAGGTAGAATTGGTTTCTTTATAGGTTCAGGTGCTTTTACTATACATTCTTCACTAGATATTGTCTTGGTTAAAACTACAGAACCTACAAAAAAGAATTCAATGAAATGAATTATATAAAAGGACTCAAAGGTAAGTGAGTACTAAGTACTAGTTGTCTTTATTATAACAAGCATAATCATTTGCATACTATACAATACGAGATTGACCAGTATCTTGCTTCAAGCTAGATAGAAAAAGAAAAAAATTTCAGGTAGTCTCTTCTAACAAAACTACTGTGGGTAATTAACATAGGATTACTTATCGTTGCTTACCTCTTTTATATGTGTATATGTATGTATGTGTTATGTAAATATGTATCTATATATATGTACGTATGTATATATATATACATATATGTATGTCAAAATTTTAATGCATTTTGGTACTTTTCTGTTTAACTGTTTACTGCTTGTCGAAACGATAGACACTGGGTTTGGCATGCTGCCAAAATTATAACTCACGAGGACAGATGGATGGAGGGTGTAGTGAAATGTTAAATGAAATGGCAGCATATTAACCTAGATATAGGCTTTAATCAACTGGAAAACCACGAGGTGATAAAGCTACATTGTTACATCAATGTAAGCAACACAGAAGTGTTGCCAAAAGTAAAAACAAAATCAAGTGTTGCCAAAAGTAAAAACAAAATCAAGTGTTGCCACAGGAGAAAAAATACATTATACTACATTCACCCCCTACCAGAAAAAGTTAATAAGTCACATAGTCATGAAGATATGCTGGTGGTCGTCTATGTCGAGCAGATAGGGAATTGTTCTGGGTAGGCTTTATAGAATCCACATTAGGGAGATCAGGACTGTTGATCTCTGGCATGGTGGTATCTTGATCATTGTCTAGGGAAACCTTGTCATCCTCTAGAGGATCTGAAGGATCAGTATGGGGAAGATGGATGGGTTGCGTGTTGAGCTTGGCTGCAGAGTCACCTTTGGGTGCCAAATGTTGAACAGAGACACTTGACTCACGTCCATCAGGAAGCTTAACAAATGCATAGTCTGGATTAGCCTCAATTAGTTCAACTTCTAGCACGGTAGGATCATATTTAGTATGCCGCACATGATTTTTCATTAAAACAGGACCTGGCTGGGTTAACCATGTAGGCAAGGATCGACCATTGAAGGATCTCCTAGGGTGAGTGAACATACGCTCATGAGGAGTAGCGTTGGTGGCAGTGCACAGTAATGATCTAATTGAGTGGAGAGCTGGCTGAAGCACCTCTTCCCAATCTTCTGTCCTTGCACTTTTTGTTTTCAAGGCTAAAAGTACTGTCTTCCATATAATCCCATTATATCTTTCGACTTGCCCATTGCCTTGTGGATTATAAGCAGTGGTTCTACTAGTAGCAACCCCTAAGGAAGTGAGGAAAGACTTCAGTTCATGTGACATAAATGAAGCACCTCTATCGGAATGTATATAGGCTGGTGTCCCAAAGAGGGAGAATACATTAGTTAATACTTTTACTATGGTTGCAGCAGAAATATCTGTACAAGGAAATGCAAAAGGATATCTTGAGAATTCGTCTACTATAGTCAGAAGGAAACGATTCTTAGATGAGGTAGGTAGGGGGCCCCTTGAAGTCTAAGTTAAGCCTCTCAAATGGTGAAGTTGCCTTTATTAACTGCCCCTCATTCCTATGGAAACGAGGCTTCAGCTCATTACAGACAGGGCATGAATTAGTCATTCTTTTAATGTCATCTAATGTGAATGGCAAGTTTTTAGCTCTAATCCAGTGGTGCATAGGTGTTATACCAGGGTGACATAAGCTATTGTGCAACTGTTTGAGGTTTGTTTCTGTTCCGGGATAGATATTTGCTGCAATTCTTGACATTGTGTCTGCAGTAGTGTTCCGATTACCTGGACGATAAATTATATCAAATTTGAAGTTAGCTAATTCCAGTCGCCATCTCATAATCTTTTCGTTTTTTATTTTGCTTGAGTGATACTGATCAAACATGAAAGCCACAGATCTCTGGTTGGTGAGGACTTCAAAATGTCTTCCTATCAGGTAGTGCCTCCAATTTCTTATGGATTCCACGATGGCATAAGCCTCTTTCTCGACAGAAGAGTGCCTTTGCTCAGCTGCATTAAGTGTTCTTGAAAAGAAAGCTATGGGACGTTCTCCTTGACTGAGAGTTGCCCCAATGGCAAATTCCGAAGCATCAGTTTCAACTCTAAATGGGATGTTGTTTTCAATTGCAGACAAAGAAGCTTCTGCAACATCTTCCTTGATTGACTTGAATGTTCTCACAGCTTCTTCAGAGAGTGAGAATGCTTTTGTCAGAAGAGGGCGAATTTTTTCTGAGAATCTTGGAATCCAGCGACAGTAATGTGCAAACATACCAAGAGTTCTTTGTAAGGTTGCCATGTCATTTGGGATAGGTAAATTCATAAGTGGTGCTAGCCTGTCAGGATCAGGTTTAATAATTCTATTTTCAATAAGATATCCTAGTATTCTGACACATTTTGTTGAGTATTGACATTTATCTGGGTTTAGTGTGAGGTTATATCTTTTAACAGCATTCAAGAATTTCTGCAAATTTTGATCATGCTCGTGTTGGTCCCTACCACAAACTGTTACATCATCTAAGTATGGAAAAACGCCTTTGAGTTTTTCTTCCTTGATAATATTATCAATATTTCTTTGGAAAGCTGGGACACCATTAGTAACGCCAAAAGGGATTCGTCGGAATTGGTAGAGTTTTCCTGCAGCTTCAAAGGCTGTAAATTGCCTGTCCGACTCTAAGATAGGTACTTGGTGGTAGGCGCTCTTGAGGTCAATAGAGCTAAACACTTTGAATTGGGATATGTTATGTATCATCTCTTCAATTTTTGGGAGTGGGTAGGCATCCAGCATTGTAAATTTATTAATAGTTTGGGAGTAATCAACTATCATTCTAGGCTTGTGATTTTCTCCTTTGACTATAAAAACCTGTGCCCGCCATGGTGAGTTACTAGGTTCAATCACCCCTTCCTTGAGCAATTTCTCCACTTCAGCAGCAATGAATATCTTATCTGCTTCCGTCTGCCGTCTGGATTTTGTGACGACTGGTTTGCAATCTGGTGTGAGATTGGCGAATAAAGATGCGGCTGGAACTCTGGCAGTGGCCAACGAGCAGATTTTAAGAGGCAGTTTGTCACCATGGAATTCGATTTCTACTGAAGAGTGGCTCTTCAGAAGGTCATGTCCTATCAGGAAATCCGCACACAGATTCTTCATGATTAATACCTCAATATTGTGGTATATATGAGTCTGCATCTTTAGAGTTAGTGAGTCACATCCCGTAACATCTGAACTCAAGGATGAGTTGGCCATAGTTATTTTCCCAAAGTATGGTTTTACATTTATTCTACATTTTTTTATGAAATTTCCGTTCAAAAAGCTGAGAGAACTACCTGTATCAATTAATGCATTTAGTTCCACATCATTTACTAACACTTTGGTTATGGATTTCTGGAGGCATTGAGGAGCTGTTGAGGCAGAAGCCAAAAACAGTGTAGAAGCTGTAGCATTAGTGGAAGAGCGAGTAGGTCGAGATTTACAAACTCGTTGGTAATGCCCTTTCTTTCCACATCCTCTACAAATAACATCTTTGGCAGGGCAAGAGTTCCTTGGGCGACATTCGTTACCGCAGAAAAAGCACTTTTCTGAGCGTGCTAAGGCAGCTGAAGTCGATGGGGTCTCCTCCAAGTCATCATCTTTATGTTCAACAGCGGACACTGGAATAGAATTCGTCGTATTTGAATATGATGCGGAGTGTAACTCGGCTAGCTCCAGTGACCTAGCTTGGTCAAAAGCCTTCTCTAATGTAATGGTGGTATTCTCCAAAAGTCTTTCCCGGATACGCGAGCTCTTAAGACCTCGTATAAAGGCATCCCTTATGTATTCGTCTTTGTATATGTCTGCTGTTACAGCTTTGAATTCACAGTCTTTACTCATTTGTTTCAATATCTGGAGGTATTCGTTGATAGATTCTCCCGTTTGTTGAGCTCTAGACGCTAAGCAGTGTCTTGCAAAAATTTCGTTTATTTTTGTAACGTATAGTGAATCGAGTACTTCGATAGCGTTGGAGTAGTTTTCAGAGTCACTTATGTATCGAAAAACATTAGCAGAGATATAATTACACAATAATTGTAGCTTACCATCTTCTGTAATTCCGGTAACTTGGCCAAGAAAATTATTGAAAGTCCTTTTCCAATGTTTCCACTTCGATTCGGCACCCATGCACGTGGGATCAGTATCAAATCTTTCGGGTTTCAAAAGTTGTTCCATTTTTGCAGAATCGAGCGATGTGGGGATGCGAGAAATTCAGTTGATTAAATTGTAGTGAAATGTTAAATGAAATGGCAGCATATTAACCTAGATTTAGGCTTTAATCAACTGGAAAACCACGAGGTGATAAAGCTACATTGTTACATCAATGTAAGCAACACAGAAGTGTTGCCAAAAGTAAAAACAAAATCAAGTGTTGCCACAGGAGATAAAATACATTATACTACAGAGGGTTTTAGCATCTGAAATTTTGCTTTCCAAAGGACTTATGGAGGAACATAATCCTACATTAAAAAAATCCATGTCATTTCCAGCACAACTGAAAGGTCAATTGCCATTTTATTAGGCCAGAAATAATAACAAAAAAAAGTTTTGAAGCTAAGAGAGACCTTTAATTAGCAATCCAAAAATGTTTGCACATGTTTGTCCTTGTAGGTTTCTGAAAGAGAATAATGTGTGATCTGGTTATCAAGCTGACATGAAGATAAATCAGTGGATCCTGACACAGGGAAATTAACAGAAGCTCTACAAAAATGTTGCATAACTACATTTAAGGTGAACAGAGCACTGCATATACCACTAAATTTCATAGGAAATAACCATTTTTTTTCTTATAATAGGTCAATGGTAATATTTTATGATACAATTATCACTAAAGGAATCAATGTTCAATTCATTCAGGACACAATCAAAACAATTTTGAAGTATTTTGAAACATTTACCTCAAGCATTAATTTTAACATATATGGTTATTTTGAACACAAATAAATATAGATCCCAAATAAAGACAAAAATGTCATCAACATGTGATAATAAAACGAAGAGGAAGACAGTGGAAGATGGAGGTAATGAAAAGATCTCATGTGCACAGAGAAAAGACAATTAATAAAAAAACCATAAAAAATACAAGAAGGCTATTAGTTTGATGAAAACAAAAAGCTTTTGTTATGACCGCAGTAAAAAAACTGATGTTATTGGATGAAGAGTATTTATTTTTTTTTTTAAATCTCCTTCATGTTTCATGTTAGATCTTTTGGTATGTAGTAATTTCATTTTGTTCTAAATTAACTTAAAATTTGAAAATTGATTTATGAGGTGTTTATTGCAATATGTATGATTTTAAAATATAATGTACTAGCCAGGCTTCGTCCGGCTATGCCCAACTATCGAATCACTTGATACTCGAATCCCAGATCACTTGAATTTAATTTTTTTTCACTTTTAATTGCCAAAAAATCCCAGAAAAATCAGTACATCTTCAAATGATCTATTTATGATTAAAAAGTTTGAATTAAAATATGAAAAATAGAAAAATAATTGAAAATTAGACACACAATGAAACATTTCTTTTCAGTGATTCATTTTTTAGTGAGAATCACACTGTGAATGACTCACGCTGTGTTTACATCATAAAACATGGCGATTAAGTTTTGTTCGGTGGAGTATGCATTTAGAATTGAAATATCATGAAAACTATTCAATTAACAGAATAAGTGTACGCAGAAAAAAATTATCAGTTTTTAAAGCTCTTTCCAAATATGTAACATTTATGTACTTTCATGGGAAAAAAAAAACATCGATTTCGACATTTTCAAACATGACCGAATTTCATAACGAATGCCATACTGGAAACAGTATACGTGGAATTGTTCCCCGTTTTTGACGGACAGACAAAGTTTTCCTTTTATTTATATAGATGAAAAAAGGTTAAAAATTACCTCAAACTAATATAATGCACATAATTCCAAACACATTGTAAATGTAAATCTAAAGAGCAAATTTTAATGTGCTGTGTATGACTAAACTTTAAAGAAGTTTTGTGTCAT
Organism: Dolomedes plantarius; assembly: GCA_907164885.2. Lineage (NCBI taxonomy): Eukaryota > Metazoa > Arthropoda > Arachnida > Araneae > Dolomedidae > Dolomedes > Dolomedes plantarius. Next base: position 100,694,913 of record OU015500.1, read on the forward strand.
CTATCTGTGTTGTATTTGTGTTATCTAGATAAAATATATGTATATTTTTTTTATAACATTTACATATACATTTGTCATTTTGATAGAAAAGAACCAAAATTTTAAAAATGTATGTATTATAAATACTGCATACAAGATGCTATTTGTAACAACTGAGAAATTTGACAGAAATTCGCAGAAATTTTAAGACTAACTTATCTAGGCTCTATATATCTGAATGTTCTGTTACATTAAAAAGCACTACTCTCATGAAGGTTTCCTATAATTACATTTCTGAAGGAAGAAAAGGGAGAGATGATAGATAAGGTTGTGAAAAGAGAAGAGATGGTTAGATTATTATTAGTTATTTTTTAAAAATACCTTGAACAACTGGTTTATTGGCTTTAATACTAGGAGGTAATGGTCTTGATGGAGGTACTTTGGCTTTAACTTCATTTGTCACTGGTGGATTAGCCTGTAAATTCAAATATTAAATTATTTATAATTTATGAACATTATTCATAGAAGACCATGTCAGCAAAACATAATTCACAATTCAGCCATAAATAATGAAATGTCTATCAAGTCAAGAATATTATAATTTATGCAAGTTTAAACATAGATTTAATTGTAAAACAGTATAATGCTACAATATGCATAAATAATAAACCACTATTTTGTGTAACAAATATAAAAACTTACAAATGAAAAAAACTTATAAATTTTTTTCCTTGTATGCTGATAAAATACAAAAGTAAAGTACACAAGATGTGTTTACCTAGTTAAATATGATCAAGTGATATTTGCTTTAAACTTGCTTTCATCTTGAACAGACTAAGCTTATTATTTTCGGTACTTTCGCATTAAACGGAGGCCACCCATTTATTTATATTTCAATTCTAAATGCAAACACAACGCATTCAAAACGTAAACCGGACTTCATGCTGACACATGGTTTTCTCATAGCAGACTGCCATTTGTGACAATCGTTCGCTTCTTGTACTGTTGGTGCGAGGAACTAACCTCAGTATCTTGGTGCGAGAAACAATTAAAAATGGCGCCAAACACAACAGTCGACTGGAATAATTATATGAGGGAAGTCTGCATTTTTTCCGTCGAACAGAAAAAGGAAGTTAAGATTGGTGGAGAGGGGCGTATTGTTGAGATAGACGAGAGTTTGTTTACAAAACGTGAAAACAACGCTGGCCAGGTATTACCTCAACAATGGGTGTTCGGCGGTTTGTGAAGGGAAACTGGAGGACGTTTCTTAGTCAGAGTTCCGAACAGGAGTGCTAAAACATTGTTGGAGCAGATAAAACTGCACGTTGAACCAGGCTCAACAATTATATCTGATTGTTGGAAGGGATACAATACAGAGGAACTTGAAAATGCGGGATATGCCCTCTTGAAAGTTAATCATAAGTACAATTTCGTGGACCCGGAAACAGGGGCAAGTACCCAGCAAGTTGAGGGGATGTGGGGGTCAGCCAATTGGCGCAACAAAAAACATCGAGGAACAGCACGTCACCATTTGGAATCATATCTGGCGGAATACATATGGCGATCGGCAGCCGGCAACATTGCTTTCGTTGCACTCCTGAGCGACATCACCCAGTTCTGGAAGTCTGTGGCGACTGGAAATTAATTGTAAGTTTTTATAACTTTGTGTACTTGAGTAACTTTTTCTACTTTCTCTAATAAAGTCTGTTGTTTGTGTTCGAAATGTAATTTTACATTTTCCCCCAATTTTCCAATACTTAAATGGGTGGCCTCCGTTTAATGCGAAAGTACCTTATTTTCTTCTAAAAATGTACCCTAAAAATAAAATCAGAAAAATTTACAAAAACATTCTGATAGTTGCTGTGAAAGGCTCAGTAAACCCTTCAGCAGGCATGCCCACGAGCAAAGTGCATCATTTTCCTAATTTTGAATGGTTTGTTTTTACATGTATGGTTTGAATGTTCTAAGCAGTTTCTGTTTATAGCTAAACCCTTTCTAATGCAGGTCTGATTTTCTGACCCTTGTATTCCTTTCCATTCATTGTCAGCTGTGATTTAATCATGGTAAACCAACAATTATACTGGATTACAATACAACAAAAGTAAAAGTTGATGTAGTTGATCAAATATGCAGCTATTCCACATATCCCAAAGATGGACATAAGAATATCAAAAGCAGTTTAATTATACCAAAGAGCATTAATCCAAATTACATTCAATTTGAGTCATATAAAGTTCAGTGAATACTGAACAAAAAAACTTAAAACCACTTCATTGATCTATAGACTTATAGTAAAATATAGACCTATAGTAAAATATTAATATTGCATGTTTTATATACATAAAAATAAACACATACACACAGTGCTACATATATGTAGGGATACTCATAGAAATTCATACATTTATACACTGAACAAATTTTCAAACCTAAGCAAAAATATACATGGATCCATAGATTTTACTACAAAATACACATTAACATACCTTATGTAATTCAACTTCTCCTAGCTGAAGTATAGATTTCATTTCAGACAATAATGGTTCACTTAATCTCCTGGGATCCGAAGATATACCATTTTCTCTCTCCTGATAAATAAAGAAATACAGATATTCAACACCACAAAATTACTGTACTAAATTGTATTTTCATGCAACTAAAATGTGAAAAAATACTAAAAATAAAGAAAGGTATTCACATTATTCAATGCATTCTACTGAGAGAAAGAAAAAGGCTCATAAGGATACTGTAACCTCCCCAAATCCTTAACTCTAATTGGAACCATTAGTTAGAAGGGGATGGCTCATGCAACCCCCTTGGACAGACCTATGTTCAACCCCACAGGGAGTTCAAGTGTGAGAGGGAGATATTTCAACTGACCCTCGGAGAAAGAGGTTGTGCAAACACCATGCTGTTCTGTGTTTTTTTGTTTTCAGAGGGCGACTCCAGTGTGGGCAGATCAAGCTGCCCAGGTAATTATTGGAAGTAATCGAATTATTGACAGTTGAATTCCTTGGATTAAGACCAAAAAGTGGTCTTGGAAGTACATGTATAAAAGTGTATATAATTTGTAAAATAATTGTGTACATAGTAAAGTATGTAGATTTTAAATGCTTCCCACATGTTTAATTGGTAGAGAAAGTTATAATATATATATAAATTTTAGACATAACTGAATCAATGACTACATCAATATATTAATTTAAAAGTTGGATTAAAAACCATAAAATATGTTTCACTAAGAATGATTTATGTGTTATTTCTTGGTTTTTGTTGTGGTCAAATCAGCATAAGTGACAGTGAACATTCTGGTCTTCCTCCTGAAGTCACTACAATAGAAAATTTTGAGAATTGGGGATCAGGGAAGAATCATTGCCAGTGGGAGGCATTCTCAAGCACCTCTCCAGACAACAATGCCCATACCCTAGGCCTGCTGAGCAAGTTCTGCAGAGCATGAGACACCCAAAGCAGAAAGCCACAGAGCAAATGGAAAGAGAATTCAGATTAGTGGCCCTAAAGCCAAGCTCCAGGTGAGGAAACACATACACAGACACACACAAAAAAGCAGTCACCACAGACAATGGGCTGATGAAAAAATTAATAAGATAGTGAGGAATGTGGAAGCTGGAAAAAAAATAAAAAATGGTACACTATCTGGCCAAAAGTATCTGGACACCCAGTGGTACGGACTCAGAGTCCTGAGGCATGTATTAATATGATGCTGGTCCTCCTTTTGAATTGATGACAGCCTGCACATGTCTGGGGAGACTTTCAACCAGTTTTTGATAGGTGTCCATAGGAATCGACTTCCAGGCGTCCATCACAGCTGAAGTGAGTGCTGGCAGTGAGGATGGTCAATTTGGCTGGCTACATAACCTGCATTCTAATTCGTCCCAAAGGTGTTCAATAGGATTTAGATCGGGGCTCTAAGAAGGCCAGTCCAGTTTTTAAACACCCATTTCGTCAAACCATGCCTACGTAAGTCTTGATGAGTGAATGGAGCAGTTATCCTGCTGGAAGAGAAATGGGCCTTCCCTGAAATATTGCCATAGAGTTGGGAGAGCAGCATAGTCCAGAATGTCCACATACATCTCACAGTTCATGTTTCCAACCACAGGAACTAATGCAGGCCAAACCATGATGCTGCCACCACCAAACTTAACAGTCAGCACATTGCAGTCACATAAGCACTCGCTGGGCACCTGCCAAACCCAGACGTGTCCATCGGACTGCCAGATTGTAAAGCGAGATTCATCACTCCAAAGAACATTTTTCCACATGTCCACAGTCAAATGACAGTAAACTTTGCACCATTGTAATCGATGCTTCGCATTCTGGGGAGTGATGTTCGGCTTGTGAGCGGCTGAACGACCATGGAATCCCAGGTTTTTTAACTCTCAGCAAACAGTCCTACTACTAGCACTAACGCCTGATGAACTTTGGAACTCCTGAGTGATTTCAAATAAACGAGGACATGCGATTTTGTTTCACAACTCTATTCAGAGTTCTACGGCTGCAATCACAAATTTTTTTCGGCCTGCCACTTCATTTTTCTGCAGTTTCACTGCCTCAACTTTTCCACTTCACAATTGCATCACTCACAGTGGATTTTGTCTTCTGTAGAATATCCGAAGTTTCACAAACTGATTTCCCACAAAGGTGGCACCCCACTATAATGCCCCGATCAAAGTCACTAAGCTCCTTTGACCTACTCATTGTCTCACAAACACATAAATATGACCTGACAAACCCCTACCAACACTTTTATAGCTTTTAGTTACGCATCAAATTACGTCATCTGCCAGATCCACTTCTTTAGGGGGGTGTCCGGATATTTTTGGCCAGATAGGGTATCAAACATTGACTTCAAAAGAATCATAACTCAGCTGAAATCGAGTATGGTCAATTTTCGAGAGAACAGTCACAAACCTGGGACCCATTACCTGCAACTCAAATTAATGTCACTGGGTGCATCCTACCCTGCAGAACCCCAGTGATACGTCTGCCCAAAATTTACCATTAGGCTGTCATCATGGGGTAATAAAAATAACAGAAAGAAGGCACTGTTGGCCATTTTAAATAAAACAACAAAACAAAACAAACAAAATTTTAATTAAATAAAAATAAAGAGGCTCCAATGACCCTCAGGGTTAGACAATGATCGCCTACTAGAGATACAGTCGATAGGTCAAAAGTCCTATTGGATATCACCAAATCACCTGACTTAGTAAACTATGTTGCTGTATAGGCGCAATTCCACTGAGGCAACACTGAACGACATAAGGCATGCTACTTGTTTCCTAGTGTTGCCTGATCATAGGTGTGTGACTATATGCCACAAAATTCATTAATGTTGCATGCTAAATTTATATCCCCCTATCGCATGCGCTTTGTCGTCTATGCGTGTAGCATGCGTCTAAAACAATTCCATTCAGGCAACTTCAGTTTGGTACATCATGTCTTTACAAACAGTCGTGGCAGCTGCTTATTTGGCCATAGCTTTGAATCGTAAAAAAAAATGAAGAAAACCACGGTGGTGGAGAAGAGAACTATATGTTGATGGTCAAGAAACTCAGTATAATTTATACAACAAGTTGGTTGCTGACGATGAAGCCTTATTTCGAAATTTTACATGAATGAGTAAAAATGAATGAGTAAAAGCGAAAATTTACATGAATGAGTATCTAGTAAGTTTTGAGTATTTGCTTGGAAAAGTCTCCAGAAGATAGAACAGTGCCAGAACTATTACTTGTAAAGAGGTGTACTGGCATGACTAGGAGCATCATATTTGCCCATAGCTGCTTCAAATAATGTATTATTTATTATGTGCTTAACCATTGTCCATGCTCTAGAGCTTAAATTTTACAGCTCATTAGCCACATGTTCTCGATATGTTGAGCAATCATCTCTTTGACACACATTTTTTAAAATACTATATGCCTCCTCTTCGCAATCCGAAGGAGCTAAACCCTTCCATGTCTTTTTGGGGGCAATATATATTTCATGTTTCTCTTCACAGCTATTTCTGCCGCGTTTATTGCTCACTCCATGTAACTCCACGCTTAACTTTTATATGTAATATTCAAATAAATATTTCAATATACTAATAGTAATATAATATATAATTTGTATGTACTTATTTTTATAAAAACTCATCTCAAAGTCCTCGTCATCACTGCCAGCAGTTGACAGTGTTGATTTAGGTGCATCGACATCTGCTAAAAAACTTAAAAGCTCAAATGCAAACCATTTCCTTTTTTTACTGGGAGATGATCCACTCTTTTATTATTGTAGTTTTTTTTGCTCACAATGAAATGCTGTACGAAAATTCTTCATTTTCTTTTTCGCCTCAGCCACTGTACAATTGTATTTACTAGCTAACTGCTTTAACTTATTTTTAATTCTAATATCTTTATAATCACTAATTTTGTTGTACCATAATTCGGGTGAATTATGGTAATCTTCAATAAATGATGTGGTTATTTCATTATTTAACTTTTCCAGTCCATGTTGCATACTATAAGCCACACCGATCTGCTGACTGTAGATAACAACGTCACTGTTTGACATGTTGAATTCTGGCAAGAGGTGACACATGTGCCCCGGTAACAACAATCAACTTGTTGCAGAAGTATGCGGCAAGGAGACTTATTTTTTGTTGCTTCGTGTTCCTTCAATGGAAAGACTGTGTGTAGCATGCATCAATGCCGCATGCTACTTGTTGCCTAAAAGTTGCCTCAGTGGAATTGCATCTTAACACTCATCCTTGCAGGTCTCTAACCTTAACAGTAAATACTCAGTCTACCACTAGTGGTAAAGCAAGATATCTGTGGGGGATCCCATCGTTGAAAATGATATGAACCAATCAGATGTAGGAGAAATTTTAACTAGGTTGAAAATAAGCTGGGGAAACAATAAAGTTAATGAATTTAAATGGGGGGAGATATTAAAAACATACATACAGGAATAGCTTGGGACATGTAAGAGAAGGCCTAAAACAGCTGAACTTAAAAATAAAAAAAAATACATTTAAAAATGAAAAAATAAGACTCAACCATTTCTCAAACAATGTTAGATGATTGATTTATATGTATGTATGTTTACATAAGTATGTGTGTGTGTCTGTCTGTCTGTCTATTGCCCCCCCCCCCTCCCTGATCAAAAACTATGAATTAAACCCTTCATTTCAACCATAAATTTGGAACATTTTTAAGGCAAAGGGGTGCTAATTTAATCTCATTTATATTTTAAACTGAAAAAGAACATAAAAATAGATGCTTAGATACAAACAGATTATAGAATACTTGGCTCCTTTAATGTAAATTACCTACCATGTTAGTTAAAAATTGTAGTCTACACTAAAAATTGAGACATAACTTTTAGTAGAAAATCTAAATGAAACTATGCCTTACAGCAAAATTTACATTTTGAAATATAAACTTATGAGTAATTATTCTCAATATACAGTTCATTAATTATCTGCAAGTTTTAGGTAATTTCTACTTGGAAACAATTTATATTATATTACTTTATACTTCACATCGTAAACTTACTTTCTGAAAGGCAAATTTTGAGAAAAACATTGATACTAAGCCAAGAAAATTGGTAAACTTCAAGCAAATACATTAATTCTTAAAACCTGAATATAAAATACATACAGAAATATATAAAGAAAAGTAATATATAAAGAAAACCTACAGTCTCTCTCAAAAACACATGAGATGGAGGTCTTCTATTTGGGACTTTAGCTCGATTTGCAGTCAAATGGATGAGTTTTTTCCCAGATGACTCAAGGCCCTCAAATCCAAGATCTAATAAATAAAAGAAGTTAAATTTAATTAATTTAACTTTTCATAGTTTGATCCTTTCAGGATCATAAGGAACTTCCAGCACTTGAACATACAATAAAGCCCAATAAGCAAACAGCTATACAAGACATAAAGGTTGTCCAGAAACTTTACTATGCATAATTTCATAATTTACCTAGGTTATCTTTCTTGTTTTCTTTATCTTTCTTACTTTCTTTCTCCTTCTTCTCTTCTTTCTCTTTTTTATCTTCTTTGCTGAGCTTATCGACAATCTTTGATACTTCAGGTTTTGTCTCTGTAGTAGGAATTCGTACAGGAGGAGAAACAGGAGCTGTTTCTGGTACAGGTGGCTTAACTGAATTTGGAGGAGCTGGAGGAGAGAAACCTGAAAACTTGGGTCCTAAAGATGACCTAGATGGTTTCTTCATAGGATGAGGAACTTGAGGTTTCTTGCAAGGGAAAGGAGGTGTAACCTTTTCAAGTTCTAATTTTAAAAAAAATTAATTAAAAAAGGGATTTCTCATTTTCTCTCACTCAAGACCGTGGATGGTCTTAGATTAGCAATTTTGTAAATAAATTATTACCATTATTACCTAATTTTGCCTAAAAAGCCATTTATCACCAAGTTTTCGCCGAAAAGTAGTGAAAAAATCCTTTTTGCATTTATTCGCTCATATCAGCAAATTTCACATTTATTCGCATCTATTTCGTAAATATGAAAATTAAATATCCCTAATTATACTGCCTAAAGTTGTACTGAAATTGTCATACAATTACAACTGGCCCTTAACTTGCATTTGCCATATAAATTGTTACTTTTGAAAAGACAACTTTAGTTCTTAAAGATGCAAATCAAATTCGTCTTAAAATCCAAGAAATTAAAATATGAGTCAGACTCATATTTTATTTCAAATTGATATAAAAAAGATGCATTTAAAAATTATATATATTATTGATGATTTATCTATTGTAAATGATTTCAAATAAATTGCATTTATCAAATTTTTAAATGGTTAAATTACTTTAGGGCTTTCATTCATGTTACTTTTATTTTAATACACTTTAGAATATTTCATTAAAGTAAATCATATCTATTTTCATTCCATTAAAATAAGTAATTCACTATACATCAGTTAAAATAATTTAAGAGTTTTGCAATCCCCTATATCTTCGAACTAATTTAGTTTTACAGTTTATTATACTTATGTCATACAATCTTACAATTAACAAATGGAGTAAAGGAGGATAATTTTTACTTCATCTAAATCAGTGATTTCCAACCAGTAGAAGACTGCGGACCACTAAGCCAGAAATTGAACCATGTGTGGACCACCACCCCCACCGACTTGAGGGGGGGCCTTCAGGGAGTATGTAAATTATTTTGTATCATATTCTAATAAAATAATTATGTTAAACTTTTAAGAAATTTTAATTTAACACCCGATAGTCAACGGATATATTCAGCCCATCTAGTTCAATGATCATTGCTTTCAAAATCCCCATTTGTTTGGTAATTTTTTTATATGTGGTGACAGAGCACACTCGAGGCTCTCGCGGACCACAGGAGGATCACCTGTGGTCCTCCAGTTGGGAACCACTGATCTAAATGAAATAATATTAAACTAGGATATAAGAGTAATCAATACATTGAAATATTAAAATTTATTTTAATAGACCGTATTTGCAGATAAAGCATTCCAAATGCAGAATTTCTCTTACACTTTTACTGGTGACTGACAAAATGTAGTCATCCAGCCACAACAGTAAGAACTATTGTCTATCACGAATTAGGGTACACAATTTAAAGTGCTTGAAGATAAATTTAATAAAAATCTGCGTTTAGAATTTTTTTTACCTCCAGCATACTTGACAGCTTCATTACGCTGAAAGCATGCTAGCCATAACAAGGGCAAAACTAGGTCCACGGCTGCTGTTGTGCCAAAAATTTATATCCACCCCAACAATTCTTCAAATTTTCTTAACATAGATATAAGGAATGAACATAGTATTTTAAATTACCTTTTTTATGAATATCTGGTGGAGGTGGTTTCACTGGAGGAGTCTTAAGTACTTTCTTATCAACTTTAGGAGAAAATTCAGGTACACCTTTATCAGATGAGGAAGATTTCAAACTTCCTCTGGATGTTAAGGCTGTAGATGGTTTATCTGGTCTTTCTGGCTTCTTTTGCTATAAACAACCATTATAAACAGTTTATGGAGTTTAGAAAAAAAAATCAGGATTATCATAGTCAAATAACACAATATTATCTCTGAAATGATATAATTAATAGAATTTTTTAATTCAAAATTAATTTTTTCAAAAAATATTCAAAAATAAAAATATTTTAGCCAAAAATATAAATATAAACATTTTTCAAAAATATAAATATTATAGCATTTTACAGATAAAAATATCTATTTTAAGTTCACATTAAAGCGAAATTAGAAATATGTCTTGACAATTTATACTCAAAATGTGAAAACAGGATTTGACTTCCAGATTCTTGAACTCTAACATCTTAGTTGAAAGAAAAAAAAATCTTCAAAAAAATTTCAGTAAAATGCCCTCTTCTCTTCCCTTGCTTTCTTCTTCCTAAGCTTGTCACAGAAACTATTTAAGATTGGTTTGGTTTGGAGCACTACTGTCAACTTTTTGCTACACAAGGGCTAATTAGACCGGGACCTACAGTTTAAAGCCGATTCTGAACAGCTACAAACATTTGGAACCATTGGAAATTTTAAAATATATATATATCAGTGGAATGCTGATAGTACTCATAACCATACTAATTTTTCAAATTTGGTCCTCTAATGCTAAGTGTCCACTTGAGAGAAAATCTCGAGAGAAGGTCTCGAGATTAGTCTCAGTGTGTTGTCCATTTGAGATCACTTATGCTCTCGAAACAGTTTCCTGAGACTCAACAGTCACTGCAGTCTCGTGACCAGGAACATTTTGTGTCTATTTGAGAGTCAACTCGCAGTCAGTTATGTGGTTTGATAGCAATTTGTTTATCTTTTCTTTCCAAATGAATTCGCGTCAGGCCCTAGCTTTTATAATTGCATATAAAATTGTGAAAAAGAGGAAAGTGGGAAAAAAAAAAAAAGGAGTGTTGGGTAAGAAAATGGGTTGATCAACTAATTGAATTCCTGAGATAGTTCAACACTCGTAAATGAGTTGCGGTTGGAAGATGCACAACAGTTCAGAAATTTTATTGAGATGTCTGCAGTGCAATTTGAACTACTTCTAAATGTAGTAAAACACCAGACTGTCAAGCAAAATACAAATTTACATGATGCAATTCCTGTTCATTACAGATTAATGATCACACTTCGTTTTCTGGCTTCAGGTAAGCATATTAAAGCGAATATTCAAGTACAGTAGAGTCCTGCTACATATTCTAGATATTTTTTCTCTTTTTTATAAACACATCTGTTCCTTCAGCTTAATTTTATTATCAATATTACAAACTGCATACGTAGATCCAAGTTTTTGACCTAACAAAATAGGGTTAAGAAAACAAAACAACTTTGTGACTGTACAATAAAACTCAAAATTTATTTATTGTACAGCACTGCAAAACATAGCTGTAAACAGACTCACAAATAAACGAATAATATGCTAAAAGTACCAACTAACAACTGAAGGGACAGACACAAAAGAAAATGACCATCACAGTTTTAAATTTTGTCGCAAATTCTTCGAACATGCTCATTTTTTTTAATCGTGATTCCTGTATAATTTATGTTTCATGTTCCATAAAAACTCCTGTTCCTCATAAAGATGGATTAACTCCAACACTTCATCATCAGTCCACTCTCTTTTATCTGGTACAACTTTCTTTTCACTCATTTTGAAAAATTATTTACCGATTTATATTTATTGCGAAATAAAAATAAAAATTAAATAAAAGAATGCAATTGAGTCTCAGCTCTGACAAAAATCTTCCAACAATGACGGAAGACTGGAGACAAAGTCACGAGAGCAGGAATGAGCATGTCCACTCGTGACAGCTGCAATCTCTGATACTTGCGCCTGCTTGGCGCCGAGGCTGCTCTCAGGCCCCTATCCATTTGTGAGTCTAGTGTCGAAACTACTCTCGAGACTGTTTTGTCAAAAGTGGACACTTAGTTTAAGTCTGCTTTGTTTGAGAAAAGATAGATATTAGAGTCGGAATTATTTAGCAAAAAAAGTAAGCTCCATTCTTGAATTTCAGTTTATGATTTAAAAATGTATAGCTTGTGAAGTCATGTACTTTTGAACTAAAACGATTCCAGTGAAAGCCAACAGATGGCAGTTATGTAAAACTTTGATTGCTTGGCACTGAGGCAAAAGAATAATGTATATATGTGGTATGATGTACAGATCAGTTGAATAATTCTCTTGTCTTGTGATGTGTTGTGTTCATGCTCTTTGTGTGGAATAGTTATGAGAATAAAGTAGTGTTCCTACAAATAAAAAGGAATGATATCTTCTTCCACATCTAATAACACTTTTTAAGAATTTAGAAGTTTTAAGAATGGATCTATGGCAAAATGGTGGTCGAGAAACCTTATACAGATAAGATACCTTTTCTTACCTTGTTTTTAGTTGCTACGTAACATAGCTAACAATGAATTATTGGGTTCATTTTAGAAAAACAAGACTCTTTTGGCAGATAACAAACAATAACTTTCTATAAGCATTTCAAGTAACCTAATCACATTAACCTATAACAGCATGATAATGCGAGATATTTAATCACAACAACAAAAAAAGTACCTCTTCTACTTTGATGAGTTGGACAAAATTGTCAGGAAACACTCCTGTTCGATTATTGAGTTCCCCTTTCCACCATCCTTTGTCTTCTACTTCTTTTGATATCACAGTGATAATATCACCTTCTTTCAAAGATAATTCATCCTCGTTGAGGGCAGTATAAGGATATATAACTCGAGCTTGCTCTCGGACTGAAATTACACAATTATATTTAACATGAATATTTGAAAAAAAAATTTATTTTAGTTGAGGATAACAATATCACATTACAAATGATCATTAAAAATATCAAATTAAAATTATATGAATTTTAAAATTTATAGCATAAATTTAATGTCTTTGAAAGGTAGTGAGAAGCACTTTTCACTACATGCTGAATTTGGATGCTTAATCATTGGAAAGGCAAACCTTGGATAAAAATTGAGTGATATCTGAGAGCTACAGTCATCGTTTCCAATACAGGGACTAGACTGACAGCATATCAGGTACAGGATTTTATATAGAGGAGTTTTGACCCAAAACCAATTTATAAAATCACAATACCTTGGAACATATAATATCTATAACTATTAATATATATATATTTCTAATACTAAGAAAAAAAAGTTAAAAATTAAACTAAATACATGTCTTTGTCTAAATCAGCCTCTCTTGAAGAAGAAAAAAAAATTACAATGAATAAAAATTATTCGTATTACAGATATGCAGACCCACATAAACTCAAAAGGGAGTCAAATTACTCAACTTCATGACTTCTAGAGCATCCATAACAACAGTTTCCATATATTTTTCTAAGATCCCCTCTTTAAAACACAGTGTTTTAGTATATACACATATCGCTCACTCCTTTCATCAATGTCATATCTCAAAAATTGGCGATTTTTAGTTATGCCTGTTTTCAGAATGCCCTCTAAGAGTAGTATATCTCTGAAAGATTGTCATATCTCACCGCTCAATATTTAGCCACTAGATAGCAGAATTAATATTTATTTTTAACACCGTTATTCTACTTTTAAACTTTAAAATCACTCTCCTTGAAAAATCCCATCTTTTGAGATATGACTAGGGGTACCTAAATTTCGCATAAAAAATATAGAAATTTCACAAAAGAAAATTAGAACATATAAAATTTCACATTTATTCACAAATATATATATATAAATTCAAAAATTTCACATTTATTTTTTTAAAAATTACAATTTTACTTACTTTGTTAGGTAAGCATCAAAATTCTTAGTTAAACGCTAACATTGTAGTAGTCTCCACATTTTCTTCCTTAAGTCTGTAGCAATAAGTTATCAGTAAATTTCGAGAGTGAGATCTCTCAGTTAAAGACCGCGGATGGTCCTTCTTAAGCAGTTATGTTAATAAAAATCACTATTATTACCTAATTTCGCTTTAAAATCTGTTTATCACCAACTTTTGCTGAAAAGCAGTAGAGAAATAATTTTTGAATTTATTCACTCATATCAGCAAATTTCACATTTATTCACATCTATTTCATAAATATGAAAATTATATATCCCTAGATATGACATTGTTGAAAGGAGTCAGCAATATATGTATAAATTTAATTATATAATTTTGAATAAACAAGTTTTAAGCTATTACTATTTTCAAGACTGTAAAACAAATCCCATTTCGCATAAATTGTTCATTAAAAATTGAGATGGCTTTTAGTCTTCCTCTATTCATTTTAAAATTAATCAAAGAAACAAGATTTTCTTTCCACATACTCTTAAAATATTGCCACACAGTATAACTGCTACTTCAACAGACTTTACTAGGATAAACAGGAAATGTCAGTAAAATATTTTATCTTGTAGGTTACATCTTATATTCCATTAAAAAAAATAATTAAAAAAATTGAAGAAAATAAGACTTTAGTTGTAAATGGTCATAAAATATACATATATATATACACGAATAACAATGTAGGATTTTCAAATAAATTACAAAATTATCTAGATGGCATATGGTCTACATTGTTAGTTTAAAAGTTTTCATTAAATATATAATTACCTGGTTTTGGTGGAAGGCGAGGTGCTGTAGAATCAACACCTTTCCTGCTTAATGAGCCCTGATAAAAAAAAAAGATATGTTAGAGGTATAAAAGAAAATCTATATTTATCATGCAAAAATTGAGCAATACTGTTAAAAAATACTAAGAGAAAAAACAATATATCATCCAGTCAAATAATTAGAGTTTTAACTATAAAATAAATGAGAAAAGAAAACAAATGCTTATATAAAAAGAATTTAAAAAAAAAATAAAGTTTCGGGAAATTATTTATTTTTTTAAATCATGCAAATGAGCAGGTTATAAATGTAAGCAAAGCCTTTCCATTACTCGAACTTTTGCTCTACTAACACATTAAAGTTCCTATCAAAATTTTAATCTACAAATCAGGTTGTCTGTGTTTAGTTTTGTTAATGAAAAGATAAAATGGAGACTCCAATACCTAATGTGAGATACTAAATATTCAAAAAGAAACACAAATGAAACAACATAATATGTACTTTAATACTACTGACTTAGCAAGACCCTCCATTTTTTCATCAATTTACTGCTGAAATCAAATCACAATATCACTTGACTTTTCCAGCTTTATTTGTATTTCTCCATAGAAAGAATATGTCTTCAGACTGATAGAAAAATGCATGTATCCCAATGGCAGAGCGATTTATACAAATTCATGCTTGATTCACATTTGCTGTATAAACTGATTCTTGAAAAAAAAAATTTATCTATAAAAGGTATGAATCAAATTTGTCTTTAAAATATCAACAAAAGCCATAGACCTTTGTATTCAATATTCCTAAAGCAGGCTACACTATCAATAAAAGTCAAATGCTGTCGAAGTACCTCCAAGTGTTTTCTTTCTTACTTTAGCAGGAAACTTTCATTCCTCAAAATCAAATGTGTAATATATTTCCCCCTTAATAAACTTAAGTAGCGCTTTAGGTTACAGGAATAAAAAAAATAGGCTTTTTCAAAACAAAGGGAATATGACATATTTTCATCTTTTTATAGGACTGTTCATTGTGGTCAGTGAAGTCTGAAGTCAATTACTCCTCACATTAAAAAGGCTGCAGATGTCCCCGATATAGAAACAGCAACCTGCTGTTATCATGCAGTAGGTTACACACAGAGCCTAAATGTGTTTGCTATCCCGAACTTTACCATACAATATAATTAAATGTAGATACACATCATATAACTAATGCCAATTATACTATTTTCATCTTTTTATAGAATTGCTTATTGTGGTTATAAAAGTTATAAAAGTTTCGGTTATATAAGTTTCAATGGACATCATATTTAGTAACTTTTACAAATAATTTTTTCCTAAAAGTAATGAAATACCACAGAATTGGGATAAAACAGTTCTCAATATATATTAATAAAATTAGAAAAAAAAACTTACCAAGCTTTCAAAAAATTTAACTGAATCACAAATTTGATAAACAGACAAGCATTTTTAAAAAGTTTGCTCCCAATTTTAGAGGTAATATGTCTAGATATTCAAGTAAAGAACAAGCTCTGTATATGCTTTCATAAAAATATATTTTAAAAGTAAGCTCAGTCCAGCTCTTCTATTGAAAGGATTCAGAATTATGAACATAAGTAGTTTAACAAAAATGAGTATTTTAAGTTACTTAGATACTATTTAGGAAATTTTATATTTTTATATTTTCATATTTTATATTTTTTTATACCCAAAACATGCTTTTGACTTACTTGGAATTATTTAATTTATTCACTATGGATTTTGTAAATAACAAACATTGTAGATTTAAATGTTAAATATTTCTGATTATTCTGATTATGTTTAAAATTAAAGCATATATGTAGAAATGTATGTGTGTAGGTTAGGGTTTTTGACCCGGGTTTCCCCGAACCCGAAAACCCGGGTTTTTCAAAGATTTTACGAACTTGAAACCCGGGGAATTTTTAATGAAAATCCGGGGAATTAGTTATTTATCTAATACAATAGAATACCAATTATATTCCTTAATTTGGAACCAAGACCAATCATATGATGAGTTTGGTAGTACAATTTTTAAAAACAAAATATTTGATCTGGCAACAACCTCGACAAAACAATTATTCAACGTAAATGATAATGGGTCAGAGTCTGAACCAGAAGTAGCAGTTGAGGTGGGAGTTAAAGATGGAATTGAAGATGATGCTACGAGTATTGGTGCTTGTACTAAACAAATGTCCCTATCTGATGAACTTAGTATGTTTCTGCAGGAGAATGATAATAAGGAAAAAAAATCAAAATCTGGTTCATATATCATAAGAAAAGAAATTGAGTTGTTTCGGGCAACAAAAAGCAGACTTGAAATGCTAGATAAACTTTTCAGGTCTTTAATTCGACAAACTTCGGTGGAAGCAGAATGAGCATTTTCTGCGATGGTTGTAAGGCAGTTTTATAAAAAATGAGATATTTGTACCACTTTTATTTATGTTATACATATATGTATATGTTTATTAACGTTAAATTTATTTACTGTTATTTTTTTATATTTGAAATTCTGAAATAAACTAAATGCTTCTAATAAATTATTTATTATTTTGGTTCTTTGCTATTGACCCCCTGGAACCAACAGAGTAAACCCGGGAAAACCCAGGTTTTAAATTTAAAAAACCCATCAAACCCGAAACCCGGGTTTTAAAAAAGTTGCTCAAAGTCGAAAACCCTAGTGTAGGTATATATATATATATATATATATATATATATATATATATACAATACTCTGAAAAACTTAATACAGGAAAAAATATGATTATCATGTCACTCTCATAATTATGTACAATATGAAATAAATGTGAAACTTAATAATTAAAAAATAAAATTACTCTTTTATCTTTACTATCCACTGTATCAGAAGTTTTACATGAATCAATTCCTTCTTCACTATTGGAACTCATATTGGATGTTTTTATGTCAGGCTTACTAGATGGGGGATGAGTTGCATCTGGAAAAAAAACTTTAATTATAATAACAATTAATATTTATAAAATAATTTAATCATAAAAGTTGAGCTATCGTGAAACACTGATCTCCCATTTGTTATATTGTGTTCAATTTGGAATATAATGTTATGTGTTTAGGTTTTGAAATACTTTTCTGAAATTCTCCTCCATAAAGTTTGAGAACTTGTGATACACTAACCAAAAATGAAACAATGTTGAAGTTCAAAAGTTTAAAATTTCTCCAACTGCAAGCAAAACTTTTACATGTATTTTAGTAGAATGTTAAAATTTTTATTGAGTTTACCATACAATTTAGAATGTTCAACTTGTTTCTAAAAAAAAATTTAGTTTCCAAAAAAACTTCCTGCTTACAATGCATAGTGGTTAGCATTCTGAGCTTCCCCAGAGTGATCTGGTTCAAATCTCAGATAAGGCGTGGATGTTCTTGTGCTGCTCTTGTAGGGAGCAGTGTTGTGCACTTCTATGGTGCTCCTACAATAAAGTAGACTACAAAAATCTCAGTGAACATGAATGTCCACAGGACAAGTGTCTACCCCATTAAAACAATTATTAGGAGTTAAGAAAGATATATCACTTAATATGTGTATGATATATAAACATGCAAAATTAAACAGGTAATTAAACCCCCATCAGCCTTTGCCATTACACATGGTTTGTTTTGCTACTAAAAAGCAAACAAAATTTGGTGAAATGTCAAACAAAATAAATTAAAGATTAAAAACAGATTAAAGAAAATAAAATTTTATTTTATTAGTTTGTTTTAAGACTGAAACATTTTAATGGCAGAATAATTTTCCTTATTGATTTATTTGAGCAAAACAAAGATATCACACACACACACACACACACATAGATAGATAGATAGATCCCCCCCCCCCCAAACTGAGAAGAAAATTGTAATTTGAAACAGTTGCAATGTTTCTATCTTTTTTCTCTAAACTTATGGGCATCCTTTCAGCTCAGGACATGATTTCTTCTTATGAAAAACTTGAGACAGTTATACATGCTAATGACAAAGTTTCCTAAAACTCTACAAGGAAAGATTATCTTTCTACAGTGAAGGTGATTTAAAATTTACAAAGGACTGTCAGAAAAGGCACACAAGCTGAAGCTAAATATTACATCAGCCTGCAGCTTTTGTAAGCTTAAGACCTGGATAAATGACTATCTTTAACATCATGGGAATATCTTCACTCCAGAGAATGAAGACAACTTAAGATCGATAAGGTCAAGCACTATCAATCTTTAAAAGAAAATAAGGACATACAAATCTCAGGAATAGTCAAACAGGGCACCAGGATTTTATGTCAACAGAATGCAGAATTTAAACTCACTCAAGAAATTATCTGAAATAAGGTTTGACTGTCTTAAGACAATCAAACATTATTTCAGTGATTGACATAATACCCCACTATACCAGCAAACCACTGACATGTAAAGTCTCAACCTTTAAAACAATCATAGTTAGGATATTCTTAGTTCCTTCTGAAAGAAATACTGACAATTGGTTTTTAAACTAAATTATTAGTAAATCATTTGTTAGTGAATAACAGCTTGCATGTATGGGATTAAATTGGTATGATCATTATCTTTCCAAGAAAATTATCACACCAATTTAAACACTCTCTCTAATAAAATAATGGTAGAGGGATTAAAGCCATTCCTGTTCTAGTATAAAAACTACTTGGATCTGGTTATATATGGATAAATCTATATGCAATACACAATTGGCTTTCTACAGTAATCCTAGGTATGAAAAAGCTTCAAAGAAATTTCCACTTTGTAGTGATATCTAGCAGTTAATACAGTTAACATAACATATGACACTAATTGACCTATTTTGGCTGTGCTTTTATGGCACTATACTAGAGTTATTAAAAGCATTCTGAGATAGATGTTCTAAAACAACTTGCTATCTGGAAAGCAAAGAATGAGGAATTGACTTAGATAAGCTCTAAAATTTACTAACAAACTTCTTACAGACTAAAGCATTTCCCCGTTAAGTTACAGTAAGGACTGTGTCTGCTTAAGACATACATAGACCTTAAATGAACAAATTGAAACATGAAAGAAGGGAGGAAGGTGGGTCAAACTTTTGAATATGATCAGGTTTGGTATATTTTGATACCATTTTTTAAGAACATGGCAAAAGCATGCCCAAAAGCTAATATAAAATTGTGATAACACTAATACGCTACTTAAAAGTATTCTGTGAAATACAAAATAGTAAATTTAACTATATGCCTGTAAAAAGTTGTTTTCTGAAGCAGCAAAAGAGCAAAAAACTAAATTTGAAAAATTGAGGAAGCAAATAAATAACAAAAACATGATTTATAAATTGTCCTCCTAATAGTTATTTTTTTTTTTTGTACTAGGTTCTCATGAAATTAATTTTATCCTAACAATACAGACATCTGTGTAATTTAGACAAACGTATGTAACATTATACTTAAATATATAAAGAGAGGCAAAGAATATAGAAAGAGAATTCAAGAAAAAAAATACAAACACACCAGAAAATGGAGGAAAATCAAAAAATGAACTAACATGGCATTAATCCTTACAAACTGATTCTACCAAATGAAACAAAATATTTCAATCAGTAATAAATGACCAGATCATAATCTTCTTAGTCATAAATACCAAAATCTAATAAAACAGACCCTGATTTTGAACAAATCAATTTTAAAGAAATTATAATCAAAATATTCTCTCTCATAAAGTTAGAATTTTTTGCTTGAATTATGATAATTATTTCTGAACAAAAACATTACTCATGGGTCACATATAAAAGGAAAGGTATTGGTACAATGTCTTAATTTTCTCTAACCTTAAACCTTCAAAGTGATTAGGCTATTCTCTTTTTGGGGATAATCACTAACTATTAAACACCATAATCTGTGTACATTTTCTAACTCCTAACATCTAAATATAGCCTTAGAGAGATTAGGTCAACGTGTTCCATTTTTCAAGTAAACTCCCTGCAAATTTAAGTTACAAAATGCTGTGATGTTGTCATTTTTAGGATATAATTAGTATTCCCCATAGCTAAAAGCCAAATTTTCAGTCTAAGTGCAATTAAATTATCTCTCTTTTTTCCTTTAGATAATCATCAAACTACTGAAATTTGTTGTGTATATTATGTCACTTCTAACATAACTCAAGAACTATTTTGTAGTTATCACTGAAATTTGGCCATTTCATCAATTTCTTTGCATAAACAGATAAAGAGAAATCAACTTTTTCTTAACTTATCTTTAAATTATTCAAATTACAAGACTATTAAACGACTAAAGAAAAATCTACTAAATTTAAGCTAAAATTTCATCATTCCACACAGTAAACATAAAAAATGCCTAACTTCACAAGAAGGGATCATTCCTTTCCAATTCATGGAATGCATTTATCCCCTTTATTTATTCAAAATATAAAAATATATTTTCTAAAACCTTCTAAAACTTTTAAACTAAGGATCCCCCTTATCAATTTGCAGCTTATCTTTTCTGCTACAGGATTAATTTATTCTGCTATTCCAGTACACTTAGAGGTTGAGACTAAGGCATATAGGCTATGACCCAATTTGCACACTACATAATAATTGGTAACTTTGTATTATTAGACAGGGAAATATATTTTTGACTGCCATATAAGCAGTATGTATGATGGGTATTTATTGGTTAATGGGTACTTATTAGTAACTGTAACATTTTTTTCTATTATTAATTGCCCATGTTTAATAATCTTACAGTATTTGAAACTAGGATTTTGCCTTTCTACATATTTAACTTCAGTTAAAATTTTTGTTGGACTTAATTCACTTTCTACATATATGGGAAGGGAATGAAGCCTAACAACCATTTCTTCTGTATGTGAAGAACTTGACCTATTTTAACTAACTTCAGAATTGTTAAAATAGTTCAAATTTTATACATAAGGGAAAAACTCTAATAAAATAAAACTGACCCTATTACAGCAAAGACATAAAAGGCTGAACCTTTCTCCTTATCACTCTCCTATGACATTTTTCTGCTTTTTGCAACTGTTACCAAGAATCACTAAAATTGAAGATCACAATAGAAAACAAAAGATAGTCTTTAAAAGTTTTCTTCCCGTGAAAATATAACAGTTTTCACACAATTCATACACTATACATACCAGTGAAAATTATGTTGTAACTAAATATTTTTAGCAAAAAAAAAATCACAAAAATCAACAAATTCTGAAATATTTTTAATAATCTTACCATGCTTCAAACCAGGATCTTGCATATCTACGTTTTTAAATTTATTTAAAATTTTTGTTGGGCTTAATTCATTTACTGTATGGTTACTGAATTCTTCAGAAACACCATCTAATTCAATTACAAAATTTGATGGAAACATTCCAACATTGCCATTCAGTATTCCTTTCCACCACCCTTCTTCAGTTTCTTCAATTACTTCTAATATATCATTAACTTTCAATTGAAGCTCATCTATATTAACAGGATTATAACTGAAGAGAGCTTTTACCATTCTCTTTTTATCTAGAAAAATTTAAATGATATAAGTATGACTAACATAATTATACATTTCAAAATTTTAAATAACACCTTAGCAAAGAGTTATTACTATGCTTTTGCTCAGAAAATTTTCAGTTAACTAGTGTACAACCTAGATCTAATAGAGGACAGAGTTTTTACCAAAAAGGTCACTTAAATTTTTACTTTGATCTTAAGGAGGGCATAGTAAAATCACGTAAGATATTTTGTCAAAAAATCAAATGACAGTTTCCTATATATATAACTGTTCTACTTATTTTTAAAATTTAGCTTTTTTTCGGGTAGGGAGATTTTTCTTACGGAATATCAATAACTATGTTTTGAAAAAGGTAAAAACATTTATTTTTCTACATATTTTAGAAGATGCTTTCAAAACATCATATATTACATGAAAAGCAGATGCAGAATTTTTCATCACCATTTCTTTGTATGCTAAACTATGATTCCCCTCTTATTCAAAATTTAAACTGTTTAAGAAAAATTAAATAAATTTCTAAAAAGGAGCTATTTTGTTCAATGACACACTGACATGTTTAAAGAAATACTTTTAATTAAGTAGTAGTGATTCACAGAAAGGATGAGATATGAATGAAAATAATGATAATACTCAGTATTTTATTAATCAAAGCAAGCACATTGTTTTTAAATTTTAATAATTATATTAATAAAAGTATGTTCAATCAAAAGAAAGAAAAATTTTATAGTGCGAAAAAACTTGATCAGATGTATGAGATATTTAAAAAGAGGCAGCAAAACGAAATTTTGCTGCATATTACAAGCAAGTTACTTTCAAATTATCAGGCAAAAAATTTTTCAAACAACTTTAAAACATTATTAGCTTTTATAGCATGTAAAAACAAAAGATAAAACTTAGTTCGAAAATGTGTTGTTAGAGTTCACTGTGTTTAAGATTGTTTTGCATGATAAATCTTTCGAAATTTGAAAAGAAATTTCAATGAAATGTGTTGTTTCTTTTCCAGCTATTTTCCATAATAATATTATGTTTCTCACAACTCAATAACATCACAATATCCTCAAAACTAGGTGGAAAAAAAAATCTTCAAGAAATTCAAGACAGGGAATGTCTAATTTTTATGATATTTTTTACTTGCATCAGTAAAATAAAAAATACTAAAATAAAATATAAGAAAATATACAAATGTATATCTTAAACACATTCAAAATGTTATGATACACAAGAGATGAAACAAAGTATTTTCTAAAATAATGATAAAATTATTTTTGAAATATTATGAAAGGGTAAAAGGTTTTATAATTTTTAACCTTTTTTCCACTTTAAAAGATAAAGTTTAAAAATTGAAAAAGAAACCGAAATTTTTATTTTACATTACCTAGAAATATCGCCGGACTTTAGTTATCTCTATGGTTAGTAAATGACTGACAATTTAAGAATATTTAGACTGAAATCAGTATTAAAAAAATTGGACAACTTTGTATCTAACCTGACAGTCTTGTAAAATTCCTTGACAGATTAAAATTTTCTGAAAAAATTTAAGTTTATCACCCACTTCTAAATATTCAGTTTCTTTTTCTCCAGCAATTCTCACCTTTCCTTATGTATCTATACAATGGATGTAGGAATGTAGAACCAAATCCTCCTCTAATTTCAACAGCTCATCACAGTTTCGTCAGGGAACAACAAGAAAACAAATGATCTTTTTTTAAAAAAAAGAAAAAAAGAAAGAAAGAGAATTTAGGAGGGTAACTAGGAAAATGTGGTGTTTTTAGAAATTACCAGGACACTCTTTAAGGGTAAATAATAAGAGCATGAGGCCTACAGAAAGGGATAAAATATTTCTTTAATTCTGTAATGTGCACTATGCCTTTCTAAAATAGCCTCAAGGCAATAGCCTCCTAGCAAATGTCAACACTTAAGTGAACAGTTTTTCTACATGAAAATAAAATCAATATAACTATAATTTAAAATATAAATGTTTGTCAATACAATCACTCATCATGACATTTTTTTTAATATCTTAACTGGAGATAAGAGGTTGCTTCTCTAAATAACCATGGTTAGAGCCTCATTAAGGGATTCTCACTCACTGTTTATGTAAGTGTAATTGTATCAGTATAAACTTAGAAAAATTTTCAATTTAAATGTCATATACTAGATGTTTAACTGATGAATATTTGATCATTTACAGAAATAAATAGAAACACAGTTACAAACCTTTCTGAGATGCTTTGTTTTCAGTTTCAGCCATTGAAGATTATTTTTCAGATAATGAAGTACAAACAAAAATAATCTAGAAAGCAATAGTTTTTGAATTAAAATTTTTACAAACTAAATAGCTTTAAGTGATCTTGAAAAGAGCACATTATGGCAGCTACATAATTAAATATACAAGAATAATTTTTTCAAAACATCCATTTTGGTTTTATGACTAATATCCATATAGTGAAATGCAGTATCTGTTGGTTAATTGAAACTAATCATAAACATTAATCAACTATTAATATTCTATAAAAAATTTTTAAACTAGGTTAAGCTTAATACAAAGTAAATTTAAATATCAAGGCTTTCTAAAGAAATAAAATTTTAATAGCTCAAGATCAATTTAGAGAGAGGAACTACATATTAAATATATTTATTTGGGTTAACATGACAATTTCCTTCCTACTCTCCTTTAATACATAAGGGGCCACTAATATTATTTGGTGATAAGTATAAGTACTACTTCTACAAAAGTTTAGGTTCAAATCTTAGCTAACTCATGGATGTTCCTATTGTACTTTTACATAAAGAGCAATTCACCAACTTTGTGCTTCACTGTCATTGGAACTAATGGTGTATAAGGCCAAATGTCCACAGAAAAAAAAGACTGTCACATTACAACATATTATATGCATATAAAAATTTAGGGAAGATGATTAAAAATTTCTTATAACTTTCATAATCAGTAATAAAAATCTTAACATACTCCTCTTAAAAGTTCATAAAATTTTTTTTAATGCCTAGGAGAATATTTCCCATAATATTGATAAAAGAAAAAGTAATTTAATTCCTAAGTCAACAATAAGTTTAAACATCCTTAAGAGATAACAAGAACCTATATGTTAGCACATTCAATTCCTAAATCTCCACAATAAGATTTTTATACAAAGGGGAACTTAATTCATATAATCTATGTGATTATGTTAGAAGATTTATGTTACTAGTGGACACTTGTGGACCAGTGATAACTAGTTTCAATCTGAAATCAATGTTCTTTAAGAAATCCATTAGAATTCAAGTTATTACCACTTCTCATTTTGATTCCTTAGATGACAAAAATTTGTTAACGACAATGAATTAACCCATTTTCTCACATTTAAAATACTGTAAATGCCATTTGTGTTGACCTTAAACTTTAAAGTTCTACAACTATAATTAGAGGGAAAAAAATTCTAAAAATTCTTTGAAAAAGCATGCATGTTCATATATAATTAAAAACTACAATTTGGGAAACTCTATATTCAGATAAATATTACAATTTTAAAAACTGCAACAAGATTAACACATCTAAAATGCAGAATCTGTGTATTTTTTACTCTTTTTCTTATTCAAAACACTTGAGTTTTTTAGACTTAATAGTTTTAAGAAATTATAAGTCGAACTTGACAACATAAAGAACTAGTAAAAATAAAATATTACAGTCTTACGTTATATTTAACGAAACAAAGTAATGATTAGAATCTACAATTAAGTAAAATAAAATGCTTTCTGAAAAGGACGCAAAAGCCAAATTTGTAGTTCTACTTTTATCAACAGATATATATTTATATACAGGTGGAAATTTTTGTGTGTATACAAAAATTAATGTACATATTGACCCTTTCATACGGAGAAAATATTGTTAAACCTTGTTATGTACTTTAAAATACAGAAATTTAATATTTAAAAAGAAAAAATAGTCAAATAAATCTAAGTTTACAGAAACACGTCTTAACCTAAATTATTTTATACCTGTATGCAGATATATTACTTTATACTGTTAGTAATAAGAAAATGCTTAAACGCAATTTTATTACACATGAGTACATCTTCACGGAATACGTAGAGATGTAAGAGCGAAACTAGGAAACGTAATTCCTATCTATAAGATTTGTAAGCTCTCGACAACCCTTCCCTTCACACAAACGTCAAAATATCGAAACTACATTCGATTCACGTAAGCTTTAGTTACAGTTACAGTTGTGGTTAAATAATTCAGAAACCGTCAGCTGTTAAAGCAACTGGTAACATTTGTCCACATGATACGGGCTAATAAACTGATACTGTAAACAAATAACATAAAGTAGTATCATTCTTCAGTCACAGCTATAATTTGGTGATTATTTGGGAAGGAATCATGTAAAAGGATTTATAGTTGCTAGACTTATTTCCTCTTGGAACCTTTACACGTGCCCGAAGTTCGCAAGTCCACCATGCTGGGCACCTCCTCAATAGCGGCCCATGTTATTCTCCCATAGAACGGATAAACAAATATTAATATATCTTAAACTAATGAATATTATCTCTCTGCATGTCCTGAAATCAATAAAGGAGCAAAAAATACCCTACCACAAAAATTAAGAAATGTGATTTCCTACAGGAATACGAGTAGATGGTGTTTTAAAATTTTATTCCTCTAACAGCACCGACAACAAACTAATGCTATTTGCTACCGCAAAAGAATTTTAGCGAAAACTTTAGAACATCATAACATGAGGCTAATCATTAAAAAAATAATAATAACAGAAACTGAATCCCGAGGGAAGCCAGGTAATACATCTAGTCATATAAATAATATTACATCAGTTGGGTATTGTTTCATGAACATAACAATATCAGATTTGAAATCAGTTCCTACACGAAAAATTTCAGAGAAATGTACCGTTTTATTGGGGAAAAAGAACTGTTATATCTTTAACGTTTTCTGGGCTTGTGGCGGCCCAGTGGTACAGCTCGCTGGTTTTCGGTGCTGAGGGTGCTCAGATCGAATCTTGGCGTCGCGCCACGAAAAATGCCTCCGTTCGTATCGTCCCTTCATAAGAGGTAATGCTGTCCGCCTATATGGTGTCCCCACAATAAAATGGGCAGTAAAATTGCGGCGTGGTATAGGCGAATGTCTCCCGACAAGTGCCTCCGCATTGGGGAAAAAAAATCTTTAAAGTTTTCTGCCGAAAGATTTGATGAAGTATACGTGCTAAAAATTTTACGTATCTGTACATGCACTCATGAAAATAACTCGTGTAGAATATCAAGTTTCATAATTTAGATCCACTAAACTGTATGGGATTCTTCTGTTTTATTGATAAAGGATTAATAATGTTTTAACTGTTCTATGTGTTTTGAAAAAAGGTTCGACAAATTTTAAAAAAAATGTATTTAATTTTGACCATCTACAAGCATGAGAAATTATATCTGTGTAAATCATTCTTATTGGTGGACGACTAAGGGCCTGTTCACATAGGAGTCTGTTGCGTTGCGTTAAGGAAAAGATGACGTTGAGACGAAAATAAACCAATCATAGGCGTTAAAATGTCATAGCTAATCGTTTGAAGTCCTATGATTGGTTTATTTTCGTCTCAACGTCATCTTTTCCTTAACGCAACGCAACGGACTCCTATGTGAACAGGCCCTTTATCATTCTTAAGATCACATAAAAATGTCTTTATTCAAAAAGTTAATTTCTGATTTTCTCTTGATTGTTAAACAAGGTATAGAAACTAAAAGGTTAAACAAAATATATCGCCTGTGTGTATTAGTAGTCCCAACATTTCTTACTGACGAAAAAAACAAAGGAAAAAACACTAAGAAATTTTTTTTTTAAATATCTGAAACCGTTTATGAAATCGTTAGTAATATTAAAGATAACGTATATAATACCTTTGAATCATTCCATTCATTATTGTTTTAGTTTACTATGTGTTGTTTACTATGATTGTTATAGAAAATTACTTCGTACTTAGAAATTTCAGATACTTTTTGTTGAACAGATATTAATTTAGCTCTACTTTATCTTTAAATTTTTGTAAAAACAATGGAGTTAAAAAGGCTCATTACTATCGAAAATTTGTTCTCTGGCTAAACATTTCTTTTGTGTGTGTTTCAGCGAATAATCCGTACTGATGTTACAAACATTTTAGCCGTCCCCATCAAAAAACGTCACGAAATATGTTTGGCGTCACAAGCTTCCACGGAGTGACCTTGGGTTCGAATCCCGTCAAAGGCACAATCGGGCTCTTCATAGGAGGGGAACAAAGTTGGTTTATCTGTATGTATGGTGGTCCAATAATAAAGTAACTAACAAAATATCCCTGTGTGGTTGAGTGTATGTGGTCAAGACAAGTGCCTACCGCTTTTGAAAAAGAAAAATTAAGTTCTTAATGTAAATAGGTATTCAAGAAATTTCACCAGCTAAGACCATCAAGGTAAGCTCAGGAGAGAAAAAATTATTCTTATATTATTATTTAATTTAATGTGGACTGAAAAACAACCCTGTACATTCCCTGGGCTCGAACCTGGACCAACCGCGTGGCAGGCGAGTACACGACCCCTGAGACAGCGCTAATACATATACATTTATATTATTATTTCTACATTTAAATTAACATCCAATGCTGTTTCACCCTACATTAAACCATTATGCAAATGCACAGAGTTATTTTACACAATAATTAATAGTCAACAACAGCTAGTAGTCAACAATACGACTTTACATTGATGCCTTACAAAATTTTTCCTTTTTTTACACTAGCTACACTGATATATTACTAAATACTTTTACACAGATACATTACTACTAGTCAACAAGAAATTTAATGCACTTCAATTACAAATCATTTCATCTACATTTCTTAAGAACATTTGTTAAGAAGGGAAATAAACTTTACAATATTCTTGTATTATTACTTTTAAATTTTGTGCATTTATCTTTTCATCAATCAACTAAGCAATAAGTAAATCAATAAAACAATAAAACAATGTAAATAGGTATGCTTTTTTTCTTCGCAATTTTCTATTCCGTAATTTGTCACCACCAGTGTTTGTTCGTGGCACCTTGGGTCATCATCTAATCTAAGGTTAATGAATGATTGACGCTAAATTTATTACTGTACCAAATTGAAGGTTTATTTGATTAAATGTCGCGAGCTATTAGTATAATTAATTATTAAAAAATCGGCATAAGTTTAATCGTTATTATTTTGGGTAATAATTTTTCAGTGCTCAATAAAGTATGATTTTTACGGCTACATTTTTGGTTGATTCAATATCTTTGAAAAGTCACGAATAGTCTTCCTTGCTGTTTCTCGGCTGAGGCAAATTATCGAGATCTCTAGCTTCTGGTTTTTCTAAAAACTTTGTCATGAACAAAAGATTCTTCATTTTGTCGGTAGATGGGAGTCTTAAATGAACCTGCAATTTACCACCTTATATCAAAAATGAATGTTTCTATATCTATATTATTGAAATATATAATACTTAAATATACATTGATCGGATAAATACCTGCTGGTTCGATTTCAACGAACTTTTTTACATTGGCGCCAAAAAAATACAAGGGGCATACCGAAGTGCATTTTTACAAAATTCTACCAAGCTATGAATGGAAAGCTTCTAATTTGTCTCTTCTAATTTATTTCTTTTTTTCTTCTTCTAATTTATTGACTTCATACATTGTGTAAAGATTTATTTATACCGCTGTCTTCGGACAAAGCCAGTTCTGCCTAAAATAAGTACCCATATTTTCTGTCTTAAGTTTCAGATTTTTTTTGATAATTTAAAAATTTGTACTTCATACGTCTGCAAATATAAAAATTTGGTACAATGCAATTGTGTATTACTATTTTTATACTCATAGTTTGTGCTTTTTATTGATTTGCATTGCTTTTATGGATGTTTATAGTAAAAAAAACAAGGGGCATCCCGAAGTGCATTTTTACTTTAGGGAGGGTCTCCCCGGAATTTGGTTCTTTTTCTGTCTTAATAAACGCATAGTGTGTGAGTTTTCTCACGCGTGCGCAAATGTTGTTACTCCTGCAAACGTGTTTGTAATGTGATTATTTCGTGACACATATATCATGATGGATGTGTATCATCGCCAACTTAAATGGCCCGTTGGCACTATTGGCGCCAAAAAAACAAGGGGCACCTTAAACTGCAGTCCTACCTATATAAATTTAAACAAATGTGCATTTTTGGAAGTTGAATGTAACAGCAGTGTTATGTCAAATATTAAACTTTTGTTTACTTTGGAATTTTAGAGTATTAATTTCTGTATTAATCATGGACATGGACGTGGATAAAAAGTTTTCGTGAGGTTCCAAATAGGGCTAAGAAAGGCCTTTACCCACGGTATGGATATGGGAAGCACTGAAGCTTTTCACGCATGGTCCAAGAAGAAATGAATCAAGTAAAAAATAAAATAAAAAGTTACAAAATAAATTAAAGAAGTTACAAAAATAAAAATAAAAATGTTGGAATTTAGTAAGTTAAAGATAACACAAAATTATATCAGCAAGACATGTCCAAAAAAAAAGTCCCAATATTATGGTTTTTAGCAAGAATAGCTGTGTCATCAGCATAGAGTGCAAGCGAAGTGTTCGGGGTGGTGGGGATATCATTTAAAAATAAGTTAAATAAGACCGGTCCGAGTTTAGAACCTTAAGGAACTTCCGCCTTAACAGGGCGTAGGTCTGAAGTCGTACCAGAATAGCTTACAGCAAAAGTTCTGTCCGAAAGATAGGATTGTATAAATTTAATTAGGGCAGCTGGCATTTTAAATTTAATGAGTTTATAGATAAGGCCACTGTGCCAGACAGTATCAAAAACTTTAAGAATATCAAAGAAGACAGCACCAGTCTGCATTCTGTTCTGTAGTCCATCATGGATGTACTCAGTAACACGAAGCAGCTGATGTGTGGTAGAATGTTTAGGTCTGAAACCAAATTGGGCATTAGAGAGGATATTATTGCTATCGATAAAATTATGAATACGGCTACAGAAAATGTGTTCAATCACTTTAGAAAGAGAAGATAAGAGATTAATGGGTCTTTTTCGGAAGGGGAGGATCCTCCCCAGGTTTATGAATCGGGAAAATAATGGCCGATTTCCAGGGATGCGGGTAGTATTTAAATTTAAAGATGTTATTAATTAAATCAGTTAAATAGTTGGCATAATGAAGGGGGAGATTTTTTAATGGTGTTATTGGTGATACCGTCTTGACCAGGGGCTTTTCTATTAGGAGGGGGTTAATTGCATTTAAGACTTCGCTAACAGTGGTTTTTTCGATCTCACTATTGTGATTACTGGACTGAAAGTTCTGGAGGATATCATAGACTTTATCAATTGTAGTTGGACAAAAAACACTAGAGTAGGGATTGAATTAGGTTTCATAATTAGCTGCTAAGGTCTCAATTTTGTCAGAGTCACTAGTTAAGATACCAGAACTGGAGTTAAAGGTTGGAAGGGGCTTATGTGGTTTCCTAATTCTCTTAAGATATTGCCAAACTGAGTTATCAGTGGGAGCTAGTGACTCAATAAATTCTTTCCATTTATTATTTTTGAAATTTTTTATTTTAATTTTAAGTTGATTGTCAAGATTTTTGTAATTATTAAGTATTTTGGGGTCCCGAGTTTGCTGCCAAATTTTCCTGAAATGGTTCCTATATTTAATTAGGTCAACAATATAATGGGGTAGTTTATGATAGAAATATTGGGGAGAGTGGACCTTAGCAGATTCCAGCGCGCTTTGGATGGTCTTAGTGATAGAGGTAACAGCAGCGTCTATGTCATCAGGACTGTTAATATCATTAAAGGGTGGGGAGGAGTTATTAACAAATTTAGTGAAGGACTGCCAGTTAGTATGATAAGGAGAAATGATAGAAGGGAGCACGGGGTTGCAGTTAATGTCAAGATGTCAAGTTTAACAGGTAAGTGGTCAGAGGATAAATCATTAATAGTATTAATCTCATACGGATAGTGAATGTTGTTTAAAAGGGCAAAGTCAATGATGGATTGGGAGCCTGAAACACCAAGCCTGGTGGGATAAAGTGGGAAAGCAATATCAATAGAGTTATCAATGGAGTAGGAATTAATTTCAGTACCATGTCTGGTTGCTGAACGGTCATTCTGGCAGTTCCAACGGGGGTAGTGAGCGTTAAAGTCACCAAAAAGTATAACTTTATGGTCAAGATTAAAAAGTTGAGAAAGTTCATTAGTTACGGGTCTACCATCGATAATTCTTAAGTAAGTGGAAACAAGGGTGAGAGTAGTACTAGAGTTTATCCAAATTTTAACAATTGTGTTTTCAATGGTAAAAGTTCAATGTAAGTTAATACTGGGGAGATGGTTATGTTTAATATTCCGTTTGACATAGATCGCCGTGCCACCGAAACGTAGGAGAGCGTTAGTATTAGGGTCAAGGCGGGGAGTGAAGTAGAGACTGTAGTTTTGAATTTTAAGAGTTCTGGGGGTGGGACACTTCATCTCCTGTACCAGAATAAGCTCAATGGGGTTCTTAATAACAAACTCCCGAAGCTCATGAATACGTGTACGCAAGCTATCAGCATTCCAGCTCAGAACAGAAATTGCAGAAGAAGTAGAGGGGAGCATTAAGGGGCAGAAGGAGTGGCTGCCTCTTGTGAGGCAGCAGAAAGAACGTTATTTATAGACGGTGAGTTAAGTTTATCAACTAAGTAATTAAAATCTGGTATATTCATTTCGTAACAGAGTTGTTTAATTTAAGAACATCCTTAATTTTTAAAAGTTTATTTAGTGTGCCGTCAAGGTTTCCCATTGACGTTACTCTAGAGGTTGGAGTTTCAATAGTAGAATTAGCAGGAGTTACAATATTAGTGGTTTGTTCAGTCGTTATAGTGGGACAAGGGGAGTTATTGGGCTGAACAGCCTGGCTGTAAGAAATTGTTGAATTTACGGGTTTGCTAGATCTTATTTTGTCGGAGGTGCCATAGGAAAATCGGGAGAGATTCCTTGGTGTTAAATCGTTTGAGTTGTGAAACTCTGTTCACCTCAAAACCAAATTCTACGAGTTGTTGTTTGACTTCCTCTACTGGAATGTCAATGGGGATACCTCTGATTAGGACTTTAAGAGGCCTTTCAGTCTTAGTATTTTTCCAAAAAATTCAGTTTTAGTGGCGATAAGGTACCTTTGGATATTCTAAATTGATCGATGGTGGTGGGAGAGATCTTAAGAAACTGTCCTGAGACAGTTTTGGGCAAATTAAATTGGATTTGGTTGTTTATATTTTCGATAATCTTTTGGTAACCTGGAACCATTTTAATAAAGAATGGTTCTGGTTTAGGCTCTCTTTCTACTTGGATGGTATCATCTGTTACAATTTCATCATCAGAATTTTCCTCAAGGGGGGCAAATTTATTTCTTGTTTCGATGACATCCGATTTTACCTGGTCTAATAAGTTTTGGCGAGCAACTCGCTTACCTTGTGGTGCATTACCTTTATTATTTCCTCTATTTTTTTACTAGATTTTTTAACTACCGGAGTAGTATTAAATTTACTCACAATAGCAATTAGGTTTTTTAAATTATCAAAGTTAGGACCAAGGGTGAAAGCAACAATGTACTTCCACATACCTGAAAATTTGCTGATCTCAAAGTCATGGTCGAGTCCAGTTGAGCTGCAGATGTTCGCCAAAGTCTCAACCAAAGTTTGTATAATGAAGTCGATCGAACTCTTGAAGTCCTTAAATTCAGGTGTCTTATCACCGCAGATCTTGAGAAAGTTCAGAACGTTTGGCATTCCTTCAATTTGAAGATGATGAGGGTCAAGGTTTTGAAAAACAATAGCTGGATATAAATCGCATTCCATAACAGCATTCGCCAAATAAGTCTTCTCTCTACCGAGACAGAAGGGAGAATCTTTCGCAGGAGTGAAAGTAGCAACATCAGAGACGGAAGGGTCAGGAGAAGTGTTTTCTCCAACATTCGTAATCCGTAGGATAGTTGGCAAAGATGTGGATTTCATTATATTAAAAATATTCAATCCACTGCTGTCAGAAAAAGGCTCCAAGTTGGCTTCCTTTCTGGCGCCAAAATGGCGTCAGAAAATCTCTTCAAATATGCAACTGAGCTCAAGCTATGAGAAACGATATTGAAAATATGAAGAGACATATTGCAGCAGATAAAAATGTACAAGCTATAAATAGCAATCAATCTGGTAAAAAGATTGGGTACTTACGGAAAATCCAGTCGACCATTTTCGCCAAATGAAGGCAATGGCGCCAAGAGGCGATTTTTAGCCAATAATGGTAAAATCTACCACACGTGATTCAAAGTTACCTTGATAAGAGTTTCTAGCTCTAGCAGTAAAGCTGTCGCTGTATTAAGTTTTATTGTAGCTCTGCGTTGTAAAAATATATATAAAATTTGGGATTTACCAACTATAGAACATGAAGCAGTAGAATTCTTTCAAAGGTATGGAATCTTACCGTCATCCAAAAAATGCGTTAATGGCCACGATATGGCGCTTTATTTAAAAACACAGATTCAATGGCGCTGTAATATTAGGAGTTGTCAGAAGCGAATATCCATTCGGAGACATAGTTCGAGAGTTCAATCATTTCATTTGTGACTGCACTAAGATTTATTTACAGCTGGCGCAGAGAATTGACTACTATTGAATGGGGAAACGAAGAATTAGACGGAGAGTGATAAGACTGTTATTGATTGGAATAATTACTTATGAGAAGTTGGTACACACAGTCTTTTAAGAAGGCCAAAGAAAAAATCGGAGGGGCCAACCTCATTGTCGAAATTGATGAGAGCCTTTTCTCAAACGTAAAAACCATGCAGGGAGCATAACCCTCGAGCAATGGTTGTTTGGAGGGATTTGCAAGGAGACCAACGAGTGTTTTAACGTAAAAGTCCCAGATAGGAAGGCAATAACGCTTATTCAAGAGATAAAAGATAACATCGAAAAAGATTCTACAACAGACTCGGACTCATGGAAAGCTTATGAAACCAACGAAATAAGAGCTGCTAATTTCGGACATTTCAAAGTTAATCATAACTTTGTAGATCCGGATACCGGCGTACATACACAAAACATTGAGTGATTGTGGGGTTCGCCCAAGTGTCGGAACAAAAGACAACGTAGGACATCGCGACACCACTTATATTCTTATATGGCTGAATTCATGTGGCATCGTCTTCACAAAGAAGAAGACATATTTATTTCAATTTTGCGCGCAATTGTAGATTTTATGCCGCCAAAATGATTGGCAGCGGAATCGGCCGGGAGGTTTGGCGAATTTGCGCCAACTTTTATGGTCGACTGAATTTTCGTAAGTTCCAAAGATTGATATCAGCATTCGACGGAATCCTTATACAGTTAGTTTGTTTGTAAAAAT
Organism: Dolomedes plantarius; assembly: GCA_907164885.2. Classification (NCBI taxonomy): domain Eukaryota; kingdom Metazoa; phylum Arthropoda; class Arachnida; order Araneae; family Dolomedidae; genus Dolomedes; species Dolomedes plantarius. The sequence goes on from OU015500.1 coordinate 100,730,379, forward strand.
GACATAAATAAATTTTAACACAATAGAACACGAACAACCAACAAAATCAATCACATCAGAGTCCACTCTCTCTCTCTATTAATCTTTTTCTACGGGATGAATAGGGCTGTAAAATACTCAGCTGCATTGTAATTTAGTATTTTAATTTACAGAGTGACTTATAAATATCATGAGAAAGAGTATTCATGTTAATAGTCGTATTGTGGAGTAAACAGTGACTTGCATTACATTAATATGTACAAACAAGAAGAAAAGGTGAAAAATTAAGGAAGTTTGGCTCTGTTCACATTGCAATCCGTTAGCGTAAGCGTAAAAGTCAAAATGGCGCTGAGACAGAAATAAACCAATCATAGGCCTTAACAATTTCGTTGCTAATCGTTTGTCATTGGTTAAGTAAATTTCAATACAAGTATTTCCTTTTAGGCTTACGCTAACGGACTGCTATGTAAACAGACCCAAAGGCAACAACCGTTAACAACGTAAATGAATGTGCTCAGATATATTTTCAAGACAAACAGAAATTTTTAAAAAACTAAGATGAGTCGAAACCACTTGAACTTGATCCAGATATGGCTTTTTTGCAAAGTCTTTTGCCAGAAATAAAAGCAATGACTGCACAACAAAAAAGTAAATTTAAAATAGGAATTTTAAGCCAAATTCTTGTAGCCAAATTCTTGAACAGAATGCTTCAGACGATTCGTCCCTCACGAGCGACAGCTGTTCTGACAGCAGGGAAATGCTAACAGCTAATACTGGCATGAGCACATCCTAATCTCCAACCCACAGTGGAAGCCAAAATTGTGGAAACCTTTCGGGAAAGGTGCATTTTTTAGGTTTGAGGCTTCACAAGACCACTTTTTTCTTATGTAATACCATAAAATGATAGATCAATGGAAAGATAAGTTAATCAAGAATGTAATGCACTAAAGTTTGTCCAAATATCTGTATTCTATCAAAAGTTATAACCAAATAACCAAAAAAGGAAACACAATTTGCCTAGGTTAGTAAGAAGTAGCTTGTAACAGCATAAAATGTAAATAATTAATTTAAAATTAACTCACAAATATTTTAGTAATTTTAAATGTTACTTTGCAATTATTGTTAAAAATAATTGCAAAGTAACATTTAAAATTATTAAAATATTTGTGAGTTAATTTTAAATAAATTATTTACATTCTACACCGTTACAGGCTTTACTTCATTTGAATGCAGGCAATGAGCATGAGTGTTTAGAAAGTCAATCAGGTGACATATGGTTTTGGCGATGAGTCAATAAGGTCTAAATGGATCTTGTAATGAGTAGAATCCGAATAACACAAAAATCAGGCTACGAGTAATCGAGTTGCAGGTACTTTTTGTTACGTTGAAAAATGTACAATAAAAAAGGCAAAAACTTATTTATAATATCAGAGTTCTACGAGTTGTGTGGCAATAACCCAATAAAAATAATAACTTATGGTTCGAATTGATGCACCCATTGTGGGTTATGAATCAAAATTAAAATTAATGAAATTAAGACTAACTAAAAGAAACCTTAAAAAGCTGAAACAAAAAATTCCCTAAAAGGAAGAGGCTGAAAAATAAAAACATTCTGTGAGGCAGAAACGACATGACACCGTATTAGATAATTTAATTAACATTATTTATTCAGAGTTGGAGGAATAACAAATTAATTGACCTTTATAAATGCAGATATGTTTGATTATATGAGGACACAATTTCCTCTAGCGAATAACCATATAAGAAAACAACAAAATTTCAATTTAGTTATGTGTGTGGTGCAGGTAAATAAATAAATAAAAATAACTAAGGCTAATAATTTAAAAAAAATAAAAAAGAAAGGAAACGATACCAGTCGCAGATGAAGAAAAAAAATGGGGAAAATTAGCGTGACTTTAAGGTTCCTTAGTTAGGATAGGTCTGGTGTTCGCCCTCGCTTTCTTCGCATCGATGGGACCATCTTTCCCGATCATCGTAGGATTGACCCTGCTGGGGATTCTCTGCTCGCCGAAAATAGGTCGTCACTCCAGTCTTTCTCCCGTCCATCCATCTCTTCGAACCCTTCTCCGCCACGAAGTAAACTTTTTCACCTTTCCTGTTCTTCCGCCGACCGATTATGCACGGAAAGGTAGTCCGCCTCCGCGCCATAAATTTAGGATAGAGAACTTTGAAAAAATAGTTGTAGGTCGCAATTTCAAACAGTTGAAGCTGTAGATTATTTTTTTTATCCGATTTGCATCTTACTTTATTGCTTCATATTTTGTTTTAGGATACAGCCATCTGCACGTGATGTATTCATGCTCCGTCTGGGATTTGGCAGGTTGTTCCGTGAGCTCGTCTCATCATCCGTCTATCCAAAAAACTCTCCCTCGCATCCAACTAGGGATCTTCACCCCTCTTGTGTCCGTCCGCCAAACACCCGATGGGAGGAAGGAGTCCGTCTGCGCACCATGAATTTTGGATAGTGAACTTGAGAAAAAAGTTGTAGAACATTCCAAAGTCCTGTTATTTCGTTTCTCGCCTCCCCCCCCCCTAGTTGGAGCATAGGGGTGGATGCAAGGAAAGAGCAAAAACAGGATTATTAAGTTACCAGTGAGAGCGAACAGCAAAAGGGAATCAGTACTGTCTTGTGGGTTTGCGCGTTGTGTTCTTGAAAGATGATGGAAGGCCGCATAACTATGAAGATTTGAACTTGTCACGCTGAAAAAAAACAGAGAGATGTGATACCAAGGGTGCAAATAATAGTCTATCACTGTGTATTTTAAATATATTGGCTGAGGGATTATTAAGTATGCGAATGGAATAAGTAACCAATGAGTGTCTATTGACAATCTCAAATGGTCCATTAAATCTTATCTGAAATTTTTGTTTTGATTTTAGGTATACTATATCCCTAATATTAAATTCACGAAGCTTGGCATGAGGGAGTTGTTTCTCAGCCTGACTAAGTGGTTTATCTTTGAGGTTTTTGACTACAGTTTTATACATGTGTTTTAAAGAAGATAAAATAGTGTGTAAATATACAGACTTATCCAGTTGTTCAACATGAACATTGTTGTTAAAAGTATCAAAAAGTAGGGAAAGTTCCCTAGCAAAATGTAACATATTAGGAGCAAAGTTAGTGGAAGAATGAACAGAACCATTGTACAAATTTTGATGGATCATTACAGCATGTTTGAAATTAATCTTTGATTCAAGTAATGAGTTTATAGTAGACTTAATTGAAGTATTTATTCGCTCACTAATTCCGTTTGCCTGAGGATGACCAGAAGATGAATGACAAAGATTTATTCCTAAAGCAGAAAAAAATTTGCGGAAAACTTCAGAAGTGAACTGAGTCCCTAAGTCAGTTAAAATAGAAGATGGACGGCCAAAAGTGGAAATATAACTGAAAAGAGAGTCTGTAACAGCTTCCGAAGTGATTTTAGAAAGTGGATACAATTGCATGTGTCTCGAAAAGTGATCCATTATGGTTAAAATATATTGACTATTTTGTAATGGACCTAATATATCCATTGAGATGATTTGATTTGGGGAATTTGGAATAGGGTTAGGTTGGAAAGGAGCTTTACGAATGTTATGATGTTTTTGCTTAATGCAGGTATGGCAAGAATTTATGAAATTAATAGTATCAGCATACATTCCTTTCCAATGATAGCGTAATTTAAGAAGGGCGTAAGTTTTATCAATTCCAAAATGCGAAAAGTGAATTATATTTAAAATTTTGGGTTTTAATGATTCAGGAACAACAATTACATTACGAGAATTTAGACTATCCTTAAGTTTGTTGTCCCAACACAGTAAATTAGTTACAGGATGAATATAGTAATATTGGAACTTCTTAGGTATTCGTTTTTGGTTATTATTTAATGAATTTTGAATAAGGTTTAATTTAGGATTTTTGTTTTGCTCAGTTAGAAAAGTTTTGGTGGAAATTTCTAAAAATGGATCATTATCATTAATTTGAGTAACATTGCTATTATGTGAAGGACAGCTATTATCATTAAGTTCACTAGTAGCAATATTTGAATGAGACACAGCATTACAATTTGAATCAATGGAAGAACTTTGAACATCATTATCAGAATTATCACAAACATCAGTAGGTGTTGCATTAAAATAAGATACAATAGGAAGAACTTCTTCAGATTGAAGTAACAAAGGATTATTAGACAAAGTTTCACAAGGAGGATTATCATCAAGACGAGAAAAGAAATTAGCAAGAGCATTATCTTTACCAGGAACATGGACAAAATTTATCGAATATTCACTAAGTTCCATGAGCCAGCGAGTAGTTATGTCAGTTGGTGAAGTAGTATGTTTGTAGTTAATTAATGATTTGCTATCTGTGAGTACTGTAAAATCACGATTAAATAGGTAATGTTTAAATGCAGTTACACTTTTGAATAAGGCATAGAGTTCCAGTTTAAGAGCTGGATATCTCTTTTCAGAGGGTCTAAGTGTCTTACTAAAGTAGGATATTAGAGTGAAAGAATTCTTAGATTTTTGCAAAAGAATACCAGATATTCCATTAAGTGAAGCATCTGTGTTCAGGTAAAAAGGTTGATCCCAATTTGGAAGACTGACAAAAGGATGACTGAAGAAAACATTTTGCAATTTAGTGAATGAATTTTGATGATTATTTTCCCATTTAAATTTAGCTTTTGGAGTAGTTATGTCAATTAATGGTTGAATTAATGAGGCATATTTTGGAATAAGGTTTCTATAGTATCCACAAACACCAATGAATCTCTTAAGTTGACGTTTTGTAGTAGGAATGTAATTTTAACAATGTTGGACTCAATGGGAGTAATTAAATTTTGCTGGACATAAAAACCTAAAAAGTTAATACTAGTAGTGTGGAATGTACACTTACTAGGAGACAAAGTAATGTTAAACTTGGTTAGAACAGATAAAACAGTAGATAATTTAGACAAAGTTTCTTGAAAATTATTAGAGCCAATGACAATGTCATCTTGATATGCAAAAATTCCAGGCAGACGAATTTCATCTAGCACTAAGTCAATTAGCGATTGAAAAACACTGGATGCAGTCTTGAGACCAAAAACCATCCGTTTACTTTTATAGGAACAAAAAGGAGTAGTGAAAGCAACAATATGTTGTAAGTCTTGAGGAAGATCAATTTGCCAATAGGCGTTTGGTAAGTCCAACGCAGTGAAAAATTTATAATTCGAAAGGTTAGAAATAATATTGTTAATTTTAGGAAGTGGATAAGATGAGATTTGATGACAGAATTTAGTAGTCGTAAATCAAGTGCAAGTCTATAGTTAGGTTTTTGATTGGTTAAAGCCTTTTTCTTGACCAAAAGCATCGGACAACACCATTCAGTGTTCGATCTTTCAATAATACCTGCAGATTGCATTTCATCTAACTGCTGAATTGCAGTAGACTGCAAGGCCTGAGGAATTGGAAAAGGTAAAGTTTTGATGGGGAAGTCATTTAAAAGTGAAATATGAGGCATCACCCTATCAGTGTGACCTAAAGTAGATAAAGATTTGGAAAAGGCGGCAGAATTATTCATGAGAAGATGCAACAAAGAAATTCTCTCCTCCTCAACCAAATGAGAAAAGTCAAAATCGGTGGGTAAAAGTTCAGCTTTACGCCGACTCAAGGTTTCCTCTAAAGCTTCAATGAAATTAATGTGTTGAGAGCTAGCAGAAGGAGAATCATGAGATTTTGAAAAACTCTGAATTGAGTCAATGGAAGTTATCCCACCAACAGTGGCGGATTTGTTTAAGTGAACAGTGTGATCAGAATCATTATGAATATAAATAGAAAATTTAATTACAGCCTTTTTCTGAATTAGTGAAGAATTAACTGCACATGCTACAACTGCAGGACATGGCGAAAAAGAATTTGAAGAAGTTGAACATGCTACGTTTGTATGACATGTCAACAAAGAATTTACAGCCTTTTGCTTAACCGCAGAAGAAAAAGATGCGCATGCTACATTTGTAGGGCATGGCAAAAAAAAATTTGAAGAAGTTGTACATGCTACAACTGTAGGGCATGTCAACAAAGTGTTTGACGAGGAAGAATCCTCACCTTCCATAGCAATCTCTTGGACTGAATGTATTGAAGGATAGCAAACAATATGCGAGTTAGCAAAACTAGGCGAAAAAAGAAATTCAGAATCAGGAACAGGAGATGTGGTGTGTACCTCTATATAAGTTTGTGTGTGTGGTTCAATTAACAATTTTTGAGAAAAATACACATTTGTGTCATTATTTGGAGCACCATGTGGAACATTAGTATCACAATTATTTACATCATTATTACTATCAATATGACCAGAGACAATATTTTGATGACTTATGGTATAGTTCACCAAATTAATATTACTTAATTTACTTAAGGGTATTCGACAATGTTTAATCAACAAACAAGAATCATCAATGTGTAATGAAACATTTTGTTTCATGAAGTCGTATCCGAGAATAGCATGAAAATTGTGAGAATTTAAGTTGTTTATGAAAAAAGAATGCTTAAATGTTAACTTATAAATTTTAAAAGAAAACTGGGCACATCCAAAGAAGTTAACAGTAGAATTAATTGTTTTTATGGATAAATTTCTAGATAATAGCTTATATTTAATAGAGTTTTTAATAGTTTCAAAGAAATGTTTAGAAATTAAGCTTATTGTGCTACCAGAGTCAATTAAAATATCAGCATCATTACTTTGTATATTTACCTTAACAATAGGTAAAGAGAATTCATTGTTATCAACTTCATTTATTATATTACAATTAGGATTATCAATTACAGAATTAGGCTAATTAATATTTAAGTTATCATTGCTATTTTCAGATACATTTTTAGTTAACTTAGTTTGTGTGGAATTATGACATGTGATTACATTTGACATATTTTTAGTATTAGAAAGACATGGCACATTTACAATAGTGGACACACCTGGTATATTTACAGTATCTGACAGTATTTGCTGACTGGGGTTGCATCGAGAACTGATTTTCAGCACAATCAGTCTCATACATTAGTTTAAATTGTTGTTGTGAGAAAAAGAAGGGGCGTTGGGATTTGGAAAGGTAGAATTACCTCGCCTACCAGAAGTACTAGCATTATTCATTCGCATAGTACTCTTAAATAAGTAGCAGTTCATCATTAGATGGTTGAGTTTTCCACAAAATACACAAGCTTGGGACTGAGAATTACGATTGCTACGATTTATTTGGCCCCTACCCTGCACAAAGTTATTTCTATTTCTTGCATAGAAGTTATTGTTATTGTTGTTCTGGCGATTCCTCTGATAGCGTGAATTTTTATTATATTGCTACCTACGATTTTGCACAAAATTAGAATTTTTAGTATAAGGCTTGTTCATCTGCGATTTGGTGGAATTTATATTTTTAATTTCTTGCTGTAAGGCATTGATTTGAGCAGTTAGATGCATAAGAGAAGTATTATTCGGATCATGAGCTGTTAAAGTATTAGTCTCTAATTGAATTTCCTGCAGCTGTTGGGATCTAGGTACTGCCTGATCATAAGATTTGATGTTGTCTTCTAGGATCTTAATTTTGTGAGACTGGGGAATTGCTTCTAGAAATTTCTGATATTTAATTGCATCAAGTGCTTTTGGGTCATCAATTTCCGGATAGACCTTCTGGATCAATAAATCTAATATATGTGCTAAGTTGCTTATCGTCTCGGAGGGTAATAATTTCAAATAGTTAAGCTCCTGAATAGCAGTTAATTTAGACTGTGGTTTGAAGAATTCTGCAAATTTATTCTTAATTTCCTCAACAGTTTTCAAAGTTTTGAAAGTAGCACATTCGATGAAATATTTTAAAGCTACACCGGCTAACTTCGTTTTTAAGAAAGCAATGGCCTGAATATCAGTCCACTTATTGAAGGACTGGAGGTCAATTATTTGTTCGAAGAAAAAATTTAATAGGGTAGCATCCCCTTCAAAAGGAAATATGTTAAGTAACATAGACTTAGAAGCTGCCATTTTCGGCAAAAAGAAATTATTAGTGGGTAAAAATTAACAACAACAAAAATTACAACATTAGCATTAGTATAACCATTTAAAAAAAGATAACGTACAAGAAATGTGCAATAAATTAACATTATATCTATGCAAGAAAAGAAAAGATAATGTGCTGTCAAGCACTATAAATAATTTGCAAAAAAATCATTATACATACATTTCAATATTGTAAAATCAAGTGAGATGTTAGATAAAAATATCACATTACTATGTAGTCACATTATATTAAAATATCGAAGTAATATTAAAAAAATATAAGTGTCATACTCATGAAAAATTAATAAAATAAAACAAAATCACAGACCTTGTTGCTGGGAATGGTCACGAGTACCAGTTCTTTGTCGTGTGGGTTTGCGCGTTGTGTTCTTGAAAGATGATGGAACTTGTCACGCTGAAAAAAAAGCAAAGAGATGTGACAATAAAAAATCGAGAAAAAACGTGGTTGATGATCATCTTATGGGTTTTATTTAATTATGACAAATGAAATGCAGGTGGCTTAAGGCCATGATAACATTAAAGCTGACAAAATTTAAGCTAGGATAAGTCGTCACGCAGATCTAAGGATGCCTGGATTCTCATGCGGCGACCTCTTCGTCGACCCAGGGGGTGGTCTCTTCTGTGGTCCACATCCTTCGTTATCGGCAGCCAGCGGTGCTCTGTGTCTCTCGTTAAAATTCCCTCTTCCAGCGTGGGTTGGTCACGTGATATGATGAGCTGGCCAGATGTTGAATTTGGCGCCGCCAACCAGCAGAGCTGTGCCCGCCAAGCATTGGAGCGGAGCTTAGGAAAGAAAGATTAGCTTTTTCTGCGTGTTGCGGGGAAGGGCGATTTATCGTGCCAAATGTAAGTTTGCCCGAATTTTTGAGGATTAAAGGATTAAGGAAGAACGTGAGTACTTCCCGATAACAGTTCTGTTGGTCCGAAAAAGAGATGCATTTTCAGAAAAACCCAGAGTGTCTGGGGAAAAACTACAAATTAAGGAAGCGTCTGGTTAAACCCCTTTTTACAAATTGAATCGTTATTACAGTTTTTGGATTATTCTTAAGCGCTTATAAGGCGTTGAAAAGCGTTACGACAAGTACCAAGAGAAAGATTAACTTTTAGAAAAAGCAATAAAAGAAACACACTAAAAACTTAAAGATTTAATTTTGTATTAATTAATTTGAAACCAAAAATTCACCAGCCAACAAAAACTACTTTATACCAGCTACTTTACAGAAATTTCAAATAAATGGTTAATATTCTAACCAATACTTATATAAAAGAAAATCAAAACTTGTCATGACCCAAATTATTAATGTACGCTTGTAATGTATTGGAGATTCAGGAAAATTGTGCACTTTTCCCAAATCGCATTTAAATTATTTAGGCAATTAAAAAATCAGATCACAACCAGTTGAACCAAATTAGAGTAGAAGCGTATAAAGGATATTTAAACAAAGCTGTTATATTTGAAGTTATTTAAAAATTAAAACGAGTTACAAGAATGATTAACTACTATACTTATATTAAATTAAAGGCTAATTTATATACACAACAAATACTTCCTCCTTAGTGAAAAAAAATTTGCACAATTTTTTTTTTGTACAATGAACAATTTTGAAAAGAATTTACGCAAAATTAAACGTTTTAGGTAATTCATATATGCAGATAATGACATTAACCACACGTGACATATATAAACAAACAGACCCGGGTAAAAATAATATAAAAAAACACTATATATAGTTTGCTCACAACAAAAAAGGATGATAGCAGTGAAAATCTAGCATACAACCTTAAATGTATGCTCAACTCAAAAATAATCATCACTTTGCGAATGAAAATTCTACCACAAAATCAACTTTCCGATTTCAAACCAATATCACTGTTCAAGCAAAACTAATCCTTTCCGTCATAGCTTCCGTTTCGTGGAATGGCTTTGTCGCAGTTTGTGGTGGCTAGGGGGCAATTGCCTCCGCCACCTGTCTAGAACATTTGCTGCCGTCTTGGGGGGTCATAGCCATCATTAATTCATCTTGATCAGTCAGACCCCTTCAAACCTCCACCACTTGTGGGTGGAGGTTTGAGGGGGGGGGGGTCTGACTGCTATCTTGGCGAGGTCAGTATTTCCGATCATACTAGGGATATGAGTGTTGGCCAACTTTTTTTGGCAAGCTTTGTTTTTGCTGGCGGTTTTCTGGAGGCAAACATTTTCTGGCAACCCTTGCTTTATAAGGACTGATCACAGCCGAAATTTGAGTACTTATAGGGGGTTTTCAAACCCACTTTTCACAGGTTAAGGTAGTCTGTTCAATGTATTAGTATGAGAATAAACGTTTCTTGAAAACTACTTAAACGGGAGGTTTGTGGCTCCGGAGTCCTGATTGTCCTAAAGGGCTGATTTTTCTTTCCGTTTTCTACACAACGCAATGCCTGACACAAGAGAAGAGTAATGTCGCCATAACAGCAAAGGCGTATGCCGAGGCACGGCACACACTTTGAGAACCCTTGGAGTAAACCATTAACATAACTATATTACTTGGTCAGCGATAATATTTAAATACCTTTTAACGTTCAAACGTTCTTCCACAAGCATTAAATGGACCAAACAGTGCAATAAAAACTTCTCCAAACCAGTACATTGCTTCCACTAGCTTGAAGTGTAAAGGCAACACACGTAAGGTCCATGCTTTCGTGCTGTTATATTCACATCTGCCATCTGCATGGTTCCCCTTCCAACCTTAAACTCCAGTTCTGGTATCTTAACTAGTGACTTAACGAAACTGAGGCCTTAGCAGCTAATTATGAAACCCTATTAAACCCCCACTCTAGTGTTTTTGCCCAACTACAATTGATAAAGTCTATGATATCCTCCAAAACTCTCAGTTCTGTAATCACAATAAAGTGAGATCGAAAAAACCACTGTTAGGGAACTCTTAAATGCAATTAACTCTCTCCATAATAGAAAAGCCTCTGGTTAAGAAGGTATCCCCAATAATGCCTTAAAAAATTCCCCCTTCATTATGCCAACTATTTAACTGATTTAATTAATAACATCTTTAAATTTCAATTACTACCCGCAGCCATGGAAACCGGCCATTATTTTCCCGATTCATAACCCTGGGGAGGATCCTCCCCTTCCGAAAAAGGCCCATTAGTCTCTTATCTTCTCTTTCTAAAGTGATTGAACACATTTTCTGTAGCCGTATTCATAATTTTATCGATAGCAATAATATTCTCTCTAATGCCCAATTTGGTTTCAGACCCAAACATTCTACCACACATCAGCTGCTTCGTGCTACTGATTACATCCATGATGGACTACAGATCAGAATGCAGACTAGTAGTCTTATTTGATATTCTTAAAGCTTTTGGCCCTAAGAATATCAATACAGCCGCCCTGTCTGGCACGGTGGCCTTATCTATAAATTCATTAAATTTAAAATACCAGATGCTCTAATTAAACTTATACGATCCTATCTTTCGGACAGAACTTTTGCTGTAAGCTATTCTGGTCCACTTCAGCCCTACGCGGGTTAATGCGGGAGTTCCTCAAGGTTCGAAACTCAGACCGGTCTTATTTAATTTATTTTTAAATGATATCCCCAACACCCCGAACACTTAGCTTTCCCTCTATGCTGATGACACAGCCATTCTTTCTATAAACTATAATGTGAGATATATGCATACTTACCTCCAATGTCACATTAAAATTCTTGAGCGCTGGTTTAATAAATGGCGTATTAAATTGAATCCCAGTAAAACAAAAGCTATCTTCTTTTCATACAACAAGATTCCCCCACCCCCAGTTAACGTTTATGGTCAGCTCCTCTATTTTGAAACGGAAGTGAAATATTTGGGTATCTTCATGGATAGTAAGCTTACTTGGAAGAAAAATATTGATAACTAGCGGCCCGTCCCGACTTTGTCCGGGTTGAACAAAATATTATACCAATAAATTTCCAGTTGATAGCCAATAAATTGTAAATCTTTTTTTACCTTAATAATAACCTAAATAATACCTTAAATTAATTTTATGTTTGTTAATAATTAAAATAATTTTTTTAAAAGAAAAAGGCGTGACGGAGAATGGCTAGGTTCGAACCGCTAGCGTCAGAACAGAAGCCCACCGCGATAGCACCACGATAGGATCGTTGAAATCTTCGGAACAAAAAGCGGTAGACGACAGTAGCGGAAACAATGGAAATTGTTAGGATTAAGCCCCTAACTTTATTTCTACTGATCAGATATACATAATATATAGCCTATGTTCATCTGGAATAATGTACCTTTCAAACAGTGACAGAATTTTTCAAATAGGTACAGTGGTTCTGAAGATTACCCTCCACGTACAAAATCGCTCTCTCTTTATATATAAGTATAGATAGCACCACGCTAAGGATCATTGGAGACTTCGGCGCAAAAAGCGGTAGAGGACAGTAGCAGTAACAATGGAGATTGTTAGGATTAAGCCCCTAACTTTATTTCTACTGATTAGATATACATAATATATAGCCTATGTCCATCTGGAATAATGTACCTTTCAAACAGTGAAAGAATTTTTCAAATAGGTACAGTGGTTCTGAAGATTACCCTCCACGTACAAAATCGCTCTCTCTTTATATATAAGTATAGATAGCACCACGCTAAGGATCATTGGAGACTTCGCAAAAAGCGGTAGAGGACAGTAGCAGTAACAATGGAGATTGTTAGGATTAAGCCCTAACTTTATTTCTATTGATTAGATATACATAATATATAGCCTATGTCCATCTGCAATACTGTACCTTTCAAACAGTGAAAGAATTTTTCAAATAGGTACAGTGGTTCTGAAGATTACCCTCCACGTACAAAATCGCTCTCTCTATATATATAAGTATAGATAATATCTACAAATTTTTGAAAGCTATAAAAGATATCTCCCACCTCCTGTACAAGAAGGAGATAAGTATAGAAAATAAACTTCTGCTTTGCAAAACAATACTTCGATCTATACTTCTTTATGCAGTACCTGTTTGGGAGTCAGCGGCTAACAATCATGTCCTGAAATTGCAATGCACACAAAATAAAACCTTGCGTCTAATCACTGAAGCCAATAGATTTATAATTACAAGATAAAAAGACTTTTTATATACCATGTTTTTAAATTTTCTGTTGAATCATATAAACTTGACAATTCTATGTATTAATAAATACTTTTTTAAAATTTTTTGATGAATTATCCCACCAACTTGAAAGAAAATGAAGTTCATTGGAAGTTAACTTGCATTTGACTTTTAGTTCCTTTTCCTTCCAATAGATGACTGCACCAGTCTACAAAACAAAATTAACTGAAAATAATAAAAACATGGTAAAAATCTGCTTAAAGATGGCTAAAAGTATTAAAAAATGCATTGTCATCGTGTTCTGAGCTATTCTAAAAGTTTCAAATGCCTAGCTAGTCTGGAAGTTAGTTAAAAATCGATTGCAAGATTTGTACTAGACAAACACACACACACAAACACACAAGAAAGCAAGTTAATAAAAACATGGTAAAAACTAACTATTCCCTCCACAAAGATTTAAATTTTGAACCCATTCGCCTGGCTATAATTAATCTCGCCACTAAATTTTATAATAGTCTTTACTCCATACCTAATGAAGAAATTGCCATTCTTTATGATTACGACAATAGAGAATTTAGTCACAGACCTAGAGCGATTCTAGTGCTTGACACTGGAATAACTGCCAACTCTTCTTTCTCGTAAATTTAAATTTTTTGTTATGTCATTCCGTTTTCCTTAAATTAATTCTAAACCGCTTAATTCTCCCCCCCCCCTTTTTTTCCTAATTATATGCAGTCACATCCTCTTAACGCTTTTTTGACACAGGAAGTGTGTCGTCTCGTTGGTGTAATATACCTCTGCGAATCCCCAAGGTCAATTTGTCAGCCGTCCTCCCTGATACTATCTTCTGCTAAGATCCTGGACCTTGTTTCGTCAGCCAATCAGGTTGCGGTACTTATTTTTCTATCGACCAGTAGTTAAGCTTGATCTTTTTTTAACCTCTGTAATACAAATTCATCCTCTTGCTTCCTTTTTCGGCCTGTTTACAAGCACGGGTTGCTTGATAGTTCTTTCCCATCCTGGGTTTCATCCCAGCGTTTAATATCTTTCTGCAATCGGTCCTCTGTGGCTCGTCTTCGACTTTTGAGAGTTTAATGATCTTATATTGGAACATTTTATTTTGACAAGTCTTGCTGATTTAATTTTGTGTTAGCTTTAACTTACTAAATTCTAATGTTTTTATTTTTATTTTTTGTAACTTCTTTAATTTATTTTGTAACTTAACTTTTTTTTATACTTAATTCATTTTTTCTTGGACCATGCGTGAAAAGCTTCAGTGCTTCCCATATCCATACCGAGGGTAAAGGGCTTTCTTAGCCCTATTTGGAACCTCACGAAAACTTTTTGTCCATGTCCATTGGTAGCCCCTTTGAAATCAGTATCTCTTCCGAGACTTGAATTATGTGCTGCACTGTTACACTCGAAGTTGTATAACACTATATCAAATTCCGTAAGTAAGTTATGGAGTTGTAGAAATCACGATGTGATGATTGTCATACATAATACTCCAAAAAAAGAGTCATCTCAGAAGGTTTTTCTTTAAACTCAACAATTCGATTTTTATTTTTCCGTAGGTAAATAATTACAGAGAGGAAAATACTGTAGCGCGATTACAGTCACAAGCCGCGAGCCGCTATCTGACCAACAGGTGTCAGTGTCTAGTACGGACTAACTATCGCTTGAACTTGCGTGAACTTACTGACCAGTCCTCTTTCCTTCGCGCGCATCTGCCCATGCGCAGTGTTCGCGGAGCAGAGGCCAGCGCATGCATCCATACGCTGATGTTCGCTAGCGCTGACATCTAGCGGCGCTGACATCTAGCGGCGCTGAAGCGTTCCCCACAGAGTCAAGTTTTCCTTTGGTCGGATTCAGAAATCGTGCTTAGTTGGATTCGATCAAACTTCCAGAAGGATATATTTGTTAAAAACAGAGTGTCTGTTATAACTTCATTGACTGATCAAAAAAGTTGGAAGCATGTTTCTGGCCTTTCCAATCCTGCAGACTGTGCGTATAGAGGAATTTTCTCCAAGAAACTCAGGGATTTTGAACTTTGGTGGCATGGTCCAACATGGCTATCCAAGGAGAATCTAGACATCGTTACAGCATCGATGATCGATAAGAAAGTTCCAGATTTTCTCAGCTTAACTGATGATTTAATAATTTCGTGAGCAGCAACTGATGATTCTGAAGAACTTTTTCATTGGTTTTCATCGTACACCAGACTTATTAGAGTGATTGCCTGGTGTAGAAGATTTTTCTTCAACCTTAGAAGCAAGCCTCAAATTAGACTTAAAGGTAGACTTGAATCTTCAGAACTAACCAAATCTTTACTATGTATTGTAAAACAAATCCAGAAAATTCATTTTAATTTAGAAATTAGTTCTCTTTATTCTAAACGCATTCTTCCAGGGAATTCACAGTACCTTCCACTCTCACCATTCCTAGACGTTGAGAATATTTTGAGGGTTGGCGGAAAATCGAAAAATTCAAGTCTTTCGTTCAATGCCAAGCATCCCATACTTTTGCCAAGGAATCATCATTTTGCAAAGTTAGTTATTGACTATTTTTATAAAATTTCTCTTCATGCTGGAACGTCAGTAATGTTGTCATTGATACGTGAACAATTTTGGTTCACTGCTGGCAGAGACACTGTTAGGAAGTACTTGAGAAGGTGTGTCACCTGTTTAAGGTTCAATGCCACTACCTCAATATATCTGATGGGAAATTTCCTCCGTGAGCGTTTTACACCTTCAAGGCCTTTTCAGCGAGTTGGTATTGATTTCTCCGGGCCTATAGTTAGTAAACAAAATGTTCAAAGGTCCAAAGTTAAACTTAAATCAAGCATAAAGTCAACAAAGAGACATTTGTTTAAGTCTGTGGTACAGTTATTTTAAATTTTGAGGAATCTACTACACTTTTGTACCAAATCGAAGCTTGCCTCAATTCAAGACCTTTGTATCCGTTCAGCTCGGATCCTGTGGATCTTGAACCGCTTACGCCTGGACATTTTTCTTATGGGTTTTCCACTCTTGTCGCTTCCTGAAAGGGACTCGTCACCAGTGATGTCACTCAAGTCTCGGTGGGTCTTGATCTAGAGTCTTAGATCACAATTCTGGTCACAGTGAAGCAAGGACTATCTTCACACTCTTCAAAGTAAGGCAAAGTGGCTCATGTACAGTTCCAATGTGCACGTTGGTGACTTGGTTTTGCTTAACACAGACTCTGTCCCTTCGCCATTAAAGTGGACTCTTGCTCGAATCCAAGAAACAGGTCCTACAGGTTTTTCCAGGTAATGACAAAATCATCCGAGTAGGTAAACTTCGGACTGCAGCTGGAGAATTCACCAGGTCTGTGACTAAGATCTGTCCTTTGCTCAGAGACTAACTTCTCCACCTCCTCGGGCAAGAGGATGTTTGAACTTAAAAGACAATTTTATTGTTAATTTTTATATGTTTTATTTGTGTTCACGAACAGATCTCAGTGTTTCATTTGATTGGGTTTTTCACTTTTCTGAAGTGGCAACGGTATAAGTTTTTAGAATTCTGTTTAAAATATCTTTAACAACTAGCATTTTTGAGAGGATGTCATGTAATTTTAACGCAAAATTTTTAGGAAGCGGCTTGTCAAGATTTATGATTTTAACAAGAAATATTTTAGCCAGGGCCTGCACAGGGCAGGTCCTCCCATTGGGAATCCAGGTAATTGCTTCTAAACGTATTTATTTTGGGGCCAGTTCTCCCTTCGTCGATGCCGCTGAGTGAATCGTTCCCATTTTGCAACGTTTTGGTCTCCACATTTACTGGTCGTGAAAATTGGAATAAATAGCTACAAGTGAAATGTATTTTGATTCTATTTAGCTTATGATTTGGAATATCTCGCATTGCGGTGACACCATACTACAAGAAGACTGGAAGTAAGAATGTTTCATGTTAAGCTTAATTTATTTACTTTCTCACATTGGTTGCATGGCAGTCGGTGCTGGGTTGGTTTGAATAACTCTTTTAGTTTACCGATTTACATACATTTGACGCCTCCGCCATTGTCCGTTTTTTTTACATTACATTATAGACTTACTAAACTACTACTTTCTTTTCTTAATTCCTTATTGCTATCTTGAATACTTCCTTTAAAAGTTACTTTGTTAGTATATTGACGGTTTAGTAGGAATTTAACGTTCGGTCATCTAATTAACATTTGAAAAGGCTTCTTTTTGGGGAAAACGATAAACTTCGAGCACCCCAACCAAATGGTTATAAGGCAACAACTACTAGACACCCAACCTGGGGACCACCAGCTCGTCCGACCACCAACGGACACGCCACAGTCACCCACTAGGAACCATAGAGCAACTACATACAAAATAAACAAGGTACACCAAGTTACAACACCACCAGGCCGACACCAAGCAGCGCCCCACACCAGTCAAGGCCCAAGGCCAGGAGGAGACACCAGCCCCAAATTAGTTTAAACAAATGATTAAAACAATTACACCAATTTATATAAAACCCAAATCCAATGCCAATCTAAACTTAAACAAAGGCAATAAACCAGTAATAACCCAATTACAACCACAGCACGAGTGAACTGGCAGCACGGCAGTGGCCCGAACACAGGAACGGTCACGCACCAGCCCGTACCATAAGTACCACACCAATAATTTCCCAAGAAGCAAGAAACAACTAACATACCAAATAAGAGCATGCGAAACTGAGAAGGACGACTCGAGCAGAGGGACCAATTAAACCACAACAACCCCTACTGAGATAACACTGCTTCCAAAAGGATACTCACCACCTTGCAAATATAATTCTTGCAATAAAAATCATTGAAAATTTTGTATTTTGACCAATTTGCAATATCCCTGGGAAGATAATGACGAAAATTATTTAATTCCGGACATTCGAACAAGCAATGCTCAACTGTCTGAATATCATTACAGGAGCAAATATCCTTTTTATTATGAAAACGCCTCTGATATTGCCCGAAGGATCCATGACCCGTCATGGCCTGATTTATCAAGAAGTCTGCGCAAAGTCTGGAAGAACTAGAAGTTTTAAAGATTTCAAATACCCTTCTGCCTTTCTCCCGCTCTTCCCAGGCAATTTGCCAATTTTTAATTTCGTCCTTATCCAAAATGTTCTTTATCCTTCTTCTAGACCATGTGTAGGTGCTTCCCACCTCTTCAAGTTTTGTAGCCTCTTTTGTCATCCTATCTGCCTCTTCATTACCCATGATCCCCACATAGTCCTTCACCCAGTGCAGGTCCTTAACCTGCATGTCATTATTCCTGATTTCCCTTTTTATTTCTTCTACAAGTCTGCGTCTGTATTCGATCGAGTTCAAAGCCTGCAGGGCCCTTCTAGAGTCCGTATAAATATCAAACTCTTTGAGATTCCTATCACTCATCATTTTAACAGCCATTTGCAGAGCACTTAATTCCGCCATATACGAGCTAGATTTCTCTAGTCTTTCTCTAAGATAATATGTTTCACCTTTCTCAGGATAGATCACCACTCCCGAACCAGCCCTATCTTCCTTTTTTGAGCCGTCAGTATAAATTTTGGTGTTGGTTTTAGGGGCAAGATCATAAGTCCAGTTTATCCTGTAAAGATCTTCAATTTTAATGATTCTTCTAATTTTAATTTCACTATTTTCCCCTATTGTAATTTATACCATTAATCTCTATCTCCTTCCCTTCGTCAAATAATCTGTATTGCAATTTAGCCGTACTAGCCTTAATGTGTAACGGTATGCAGCCCGCCAGCACATTCAGAGCATCAGTAGCAACCGTTCTATAGCATTTGGTTATCCCAAATAGATAGAGCCTCTGTATCCGCCTAAGCTTGTTATTAGTGTTATACCTATTTTGGTACACAGATTTCAGCGGTATATAATAGCATTTTCTCTATAACACTCAAGTAGATCTGTTTCAATATTTCTGGTTTATTACCCTATGTATTAACCGTAATTCTATTTAAGTTATAGAAGCACTTCAGGGCCTTTTCCAGTATTTTTCCCAAATGTATAATGAAGCCAAGTTTGTTATCATCAATGTACACCCCCAAATATTTAATCTCCCTTTGATATTTAATATTCTGAGTACCCATTTTAACGGTGGGTTTCCAGACAACATTCCCAGTCTTCTTGATAATAGTGTAACTGCACTTATTAATACTAAGCTGCAAATTGTTATTATTACCCCAGTCATAGCAATGATCCATGATATATTTAGAGTACTCCGAAAATTTATGTACATATAGGGATTTAATCAAAATAATTATATCATCGACATATGCCTGTATAATGTATCTGCCATTGCAATCTTCGATGCGAAGGACCTCATTCATAATAAGCCAAAGAATAGTGCCAAGGGACGAGCCCTGGGGCACACCCACGTTATAATCTACTTCACCTTTATCGGTTATTATTTTTCTATTGGTTATGTAGCCAACAATGATACAATACAAGCATTCCTCCAATCTCAACCTTTTCAGTTCTCTGATTAGGATTCCTCTTCTAACTGAATTGAAAACATTTTTAATATCCAGCGAAATGAGGCAGGTATGCTCCCCACTAGCTTTATTCTCCTTTATTTTGTCCACCACGTTACTCAGAGCCTGCAAGCTACCCAGGCCTCTCCAGAATCCGTATTGCTCACTCGACAGCAGTTCATTATGCTCAAGATGTATGATTAGTCTATTAGCAATGATCTTACCTAATATTTTACCAATGACCGGTAATAAACAGATAGGCCTGTAGGAGCTGGGTTCCAGTAAATCCTTACACTCCTTAGGGAAAACAGTACCATCGCTTTCTTCCAAATGTCCGGGAAATATTTCTCCCTGATACATCTGTTAAAGATAATTTTGAATATACAGTGGAACCTCGCATAACGAGCATAATTCGTTCTAGAGTCTTACTCGTAATGCGAAACACTCGTTAAGCGAAACAATTTTTCCCATATAAATTAATGTAAAATAAGATAATGCGTTCCTTGCCAAAAAATACTCAAATTTTTTTAGATGTAGCGTTTATTATTTGAAGAAAATTACTTATACATAAATTCTTAAGGAGCAAAATCATCCATATGTAGTTTATTATTTACGAATTTATGACACATATCTAATTTTTTACTAGAAAGCTATCTAGCGACATTTTTTTTCTTGGCGCTTCAAAATTTGCTGAAAATGTGTCACCGCATTGTCATTGAATAAATTTATAGAGTACATAGCCACCGCCTTATCAGGGTGATGCTTTGTAACTTACGATGCAACAGTTTCCCATGCTTTCATCATTTCTTTTATTGCTCCAGAAGATTGTTTCTTTGTCCTTCTCCACTGACAAACTCTCCTCTACAACTGCTTGCTGTGAAAGACACTGCAATTCTATTAGCTGTTCGGTGGTCAGCTCTTGGTTGTGCTATTCCACAAGCTCCCCATTATCATTGTTATCCCCCAGTCTCATGATATTTGCTTCTTGTACCATCCATGACTACCCTTAAATACTTATTTTTCGGCCGTTGATGATCCTGGTGATGTGAAGAGGGGATTTCCTTCCACGTCACTCGTTATGCGAAATGCTGCTCATTAAGCGAGCCATTTTTTTTACGATTTATTTTGCTCGTTATGCGAAATACCCGTTATGCGAGGTGCTCGTTAAGCAAGGTTCCACGGTATCTTTGTCATTACAGAGGCTGTTCGCACATTTTTTAGACGATTTTGGTAAGCGGTAATAAAAAATCGTTTGCTGAAAAAGAAATAATTGCAATTGTACTATGTTTTTAAAAGTCAAAATTATCGTCTACGGCTTGAAAGTTTTATTTTTATTCAAAATGGCGTTTTTAACAAAGCAGTGGTTCGAAGGCTACATTTATGCTCTTTCCGAAGAGAAATATGCATACTCCGTTATCCAAAAACGATGTGAGAGTCATGGTTTTGTGATATCTAAAGCGTCGATAGGTAATATCGTCATCAAGAAAGGAAAAAAACTTCAAATTGGAGCCTCAAGTGGGACAAAAATTACAAACAAGTATCCAAGGAAAAAACGGACATCTTCGACTATTGCAAAGGTACGTTGTTTAATGTTAAAAGAAAATCCCCCTAGTCAAAGGACAGTTGCAAAATCATTAAAATGCTCGGTGTCCACTGTAAACAAAATGATAAACGTTGATTTAAATCTTAAGAAAGCGAAAAAACGCAGTGTGCATCGTCTTCTTCCAAATCATATCGCTGAACGCAGGACACGCTGCAAAATTCTATATGAGAAACACTTATCCACAGAAAAATGGAAAACAATTGTCACAATAGATGAATCATGGGTGTATTTAAATGACTGCAACAAAAAAAGAGCCCTTTATTATCATAAAAGGGGAGAAAAAAATTGAAGTACATGGTTCAAAGAATCGAAAGAAAGTTTTTCTAAGGGATTCATGATTGTTGCTGGTTTTTCTTATAATGGCAAGTTAAAAATAAAGAGAGTGGGAAAAAATGTCAAGATTAACGCCAAATACTATCAGGAACATATTTTATCGCCAATTTTTCTGAATGAAATACCATCGCTTTACCCACAGTGCCATCAATCTGTGAGACTCCATCAGGACAAAGCTAGCAGTCACACATCAAAATCAACTGTAAATTTCCTAAAAGAAATGGAACAAAAAACTGGTATCAAGGCCATACCCTTCACTGATATCCCTACTAAATCTCCCGATGTATCACCTATGGATTTTTGTGCTTTCGGACTTTTAAAATCTGCATTATCCAAATGTCGTCCCAAAACCCTTACAGGACTCTGGAAAGCTGTTCAGGAGGAATGGGATAGAATACCTCTTCTGACACTTCAAAAGGCATTATTATCCTGGAAATTGCGGTGTCGAAAGATAGTTCAGAATAAGGGATGTCAAATAGAACATTTAAAACACAAGAATTTTATGTAATTTAGTTTTGTGAAAACAATATACATCGTCTAAAAAATGTGTGAACAGCCTTTGTATTATAGATTTCATTGACAATGCTCATAGTGAAGCCATCAAAACCCGGCGCCTTCTCTTTACTTATTTTATTTACCATCATATCTATTTCATTAATAGTAGTTTCAGGGTAGTCCTCTATTGTAATGTAATCCTTTTGGTCATCTTCTATTTCAGAGGCCTTCATGAAATGGTACTTGACAAGCGATTCCTCAATCTCCTTCTCCCTATCCAATATCATACCTTGAGCGTCTCTAATTTTTTCAACCGTATTGTGCCTCTTTTACCTAATAAGGTTTTTAACTTTACCAAAAGTGTCCTTAATAGTGAGTTTGTCAAGAAAATCTTTAAATTTTTCCCTTTTAGTCACTAGAATGAGTTTTCTATATTTCGCTCTTTCCCTTTTGAACCTCTCCTGCCAAATGAGTCGTTCCTGATTATCATTTGTTTTTTGAAATCTTTTTCTCAATGCCCTAACAGCGCTGCGTTTAGTTTTCAATTTACCATTCCACCAGGGAGCAGACTTTGTTCCTTCATTTTTCCTCCTTTTACTAAATGTACGGCAAAGTTTCTCAGTTTCCTCATTTATTTTGTCAAGAATATTATCAATGCTCATCTCGTCCAATTTATTCTTTAGATGTTTCATTTTATCTCTTATCCCTATTCTGAAACCAAGCCAATCTATATTTTTTATCTCCTACCTCTTCCCCTTCATCAACCTCTCGGTTTCCTTAGTAGTTAGAACCTCAAATGAGATAGCATTATGATCAGTGTTAACATAGTTATCAACCACTTTCCAACTATAAATGTGTTCTTCCATAACTCCAAACGTGATTGTAAGGTCCAGCCAACTGTGACCCGTAGGGCCGACAAAAGTGGGTAGGCTATAGGGAACATTTCTAATAATGCCCCTATGATCAATAACGTATTTGATGATTTCTTCCCTTCTTCTGTTCATAGGTCTCTTCTCCCATAATGTCGAATTGGCGTTAACATCCCCCATTACAATAATCCTGTGGCCTCTGTATTTTTCCGTGATGTCTCTCAATTGGCTCCACTGAGGCTTCATTCTTTCGGTGGTGCCATTAGCTGGAAGAATATAAATTGACATCACGATAATCTCCCTATTGTCTCTACCAATTTTGATAGCCACAATATATTCAGTATCAATAAGTTTAATATATTTTAGCTTACGTCTAATCACTAGGGCAGCTTTCGGATCTTTTTTGCTGTGTATACTTTGATACCGATCAGGAATCCCCAATAACTCATGTGTCTTAAAATGAGGTTCATTTTAACAGACTGAATAACAGTTCAGACAGAATATCATAATCCATATCACCCATTAGCTCTTGGGCAGCGCTATACGATCTATTAAGGTTGAGATGCAAGCACGAACAGAAATACCTAGAATCTGCCCTCGAAGCTACCGGTACCCGTGGCCCAGGCAAGGCAACATCATTTGCCATAGTCGGTCCTAGCACGAATCCTGTCAATTTCGGCAATATAGTTATGGCAATTAACGTCAGTGGCTCTGTGCTTAGTATCTAAATTAGCCTTAGTTCTTTCGTTAATACCCCGACAGTTTGAGCAGCAGACCTCCTTATTACACTCTCCGTGTTCTGCCTGACCGCAGTTCCTACAAATCTTAGGATTCCTGCAATATCTAGCAATGTGTCCCGTTTTAAAACAATTGAAGCAAATAGTTGGCCTAATATATTCTCTAATGCTATATTTCTGCCAGTTAATCTTGACCTTTTTATTTTTGATCATTTTTTTGAAAGACTCCGCGTTAGTGTTGATAACCCAGTTATATCCGAATTTTCCCTTAAATTTGAAGAGAGCTTCCGTTTCCTTTTTTTTTGGGGGGGGGGGAAGGTAAAAAGTGCGATCTTGTGATTTGGGCCCAAGAAATGGGTACAGATTTGCCTATTGCAGCACGTATAGTTGATATTAAAGACATCATAAAAAAATCGGATAAGTTTGATGAACCTTTCGCTCGAGATTACTTAAAGATTATAATTGATGAGCGACTGGCCAAAGAACGAAAAAGGACTGCTCAAGAAAAAGCCGAAAATCATGAAAGATCGTTGAAAGAAAGGGAACAACAAAACGCGTTTGAGTTACAAATTGAAGCGCAAACACTTTTACTACCGTCTTCGGATACCGTTTCTTTAAACAGTCAACCAAATTTTCAATTAAAAAAGACACTTCAAAACTTTTATCCCAAATATGACATATCGCTATTTCTAAATTTATTCGAACGTTAAGTGAAGTTTTTAAAAGTCGAGAAGGAAAACTGGGTAGCGTATCTACTGGGAGTACTGCCCAGTGAAGTTGCCCAACTCATAGCAAGGGAACCTGAAGAAAAAGCCCAAGACTGACCACATCAAAGAAATTCTTTTACAACGGTTCAAGTTGAGTTGAGAGAAACTACGTCACTTTTTTCTACGCATCGAAAATCAATGAACAACACGTGGCGAAATTATCACTTTGAACTGCGAAGCTATTTTGAAGGTTGGTTAGCAGAATTTGACATCAAAGACTTTGATGGATTAAACAAATTTAATGATTCTTGATGAAATGAAAAAAAAGAGTCCCTCCAGATATCAAAGGCCACCTTTTAGACGTATGGTGTGACTGGGTCACCCCTGATGACCTTATCGAGAAAATGGACACTTATGAAAATCTTCGGCCAAACAAGAAACAAAAATTTAATACAAAAATTTAATACGTAGAAGACAAACGATTTCATCCAAAACAAAAAGAGCAACACAGACGCAGTTATCAAGAAAATTAATCTTATTTCCAGATATCCCAAGTTGCAATCTGAACAAAATTATGACCAACAATCTCTGTCCGGGATTCCGAGGCACAGTGGGCGGGATCCCGGGGTCCCAAGTCACAGGAGGCGGGACCCCATTTGCTGTGACAAAGCCCATGGAAGAACTGTTGATAATTTTAAGGAACCCCTCTGTTCTGTTATGGCTGCGGAGCCGCAGGCGTTATTAAGTCCAGATGCCGCACGTGTAATCCATCAGCGCGGAAAGACCTTACCCAATCGTCAAGTCTCAATCACACAAGCTTCTACAGTTTTTCACTGGAGAGTCAACCACTAGGCATCATTGAAATTTCCATTTATAACACATATGCAGCAGTGTATGCTGACACTGGTGCTTCCCACTCAGTGGCTGGAGAGAAACTGTATCATCTTCTCAAAGATAATGGCCTGATTTCCACAAACAAAATTGTTTATATTACACTGGCCGAGGGACACGTTCAAAGAACAGAGATACTCACAACAGTGAACACAAGCGCTAAAGGAAATGTTATTCCTACTTAACTGATAGTGATAAAAAATGCAAAAGGAAACCGAACCCTTCTCGGGGTAGACTTTTTGAAAGCAGCAGGTATCGTCCTAGATCTTTATAACGGACACTGGTATTTCTCGGAATCTCCCCAGAGACAGTATAACTTTGTAGAAACGCCGCCAAACATCAATGCTCTTCTGGCGATGGACACTGAGTCACATCCTTGCCAACTGCGAGAAAAGGAAACTGCCCACCTCTATTCTCAACAAAAGAAAGAACTTAATTCCTTCCTTGAAAAGTACGAGAAATTTTTTCCGACCAGGGGGAGAGCCAACTCCTTATATACAAAACCATATAAATACTGAAAGCCATCTACCGGTA
Source organism: Dolomedes plantarius (assembly GCA_907164885.2). Classification (NCBI taxonomy): domain Eukaryota; kingdom Metazoa; phylum Arthropoda; class Arachnida; order Araneae; family Dolomedidae; genus Dolomedes; species Dolomedes plantarius. The sequence continues at coordinate 100,756,155 of OU015500.1, forward strand.
TCCCTGCCACCATATCGGATGTGTCCAGCGAAGAAAGAAATCTTGAAGAAGGAAATAGATGAGTCGCCGGAGAAGAAAATAATAAAAGAGTGCGAGTCACCTTATACTACATCCGTGGTTATGGTTCTAAAGCCGAATGGAACTGTCCTACTCTGTGTCGAATACGGAAAATTGAACTCTGTCACTGTACCAGACACATATCCCTTACCTAGACTAGTTGATCTGATGCACGACGCCGAATCAAACAAATACGTGTCGACAATAGATCTAAAGTCAGGGTATCAACAAGTTGAGGTTTATCCTGCTGACAACGACAAAACTGCTTTTGTTTGTTCGTTTGGCCTTTTCATTTTCAACCGAATGCCATTCGGCCTCCGAAACGCTTCTGTGACGTTCCAGAGACTGATGGATCGTTTTAAAAATAGTCTACCATTAGTTAAATTATTAGTATATCTGGATGACCTTATCATCTTGTCTCCAACATTTGAGCAACATTTGAAATATTTAGAACTTGTGTTCCAGCGATTTAAAAGTTCAAATTGAGTGCTAATCGTGATAAATGTGGATTCACTTGTTCAAAACTGAAGTACTTGGGATTGTGGATAACTCCAAATGGAGTAGAAACCGACCCTGACAAAGTTTCTGCCATTCAACAGATCCCAACGCCAACGAATTTGAAGCAGTTACAGTCGTTCCTTCAGACATGCTCATGGTACAGGAAATTGATCCCAAACTTCTCTGAAATAGCTCGACCTGTAATCTGTTTAACTCGTAAACGTGTTGCCTGGGTGATAAACAACAAAAATCATTTGAAGCCTTAAAGAAAAAGTCTAGTAATGCATCCTATACTAAAGCAAGTTGATGAGACTAAACTTTTTACCATCAAAATTGATGCCAGTAATTACGCTCTTAGAACAGTCCTCCTTCAAACATACAAGGATGGCGAACAGCCTATTGAGTACGCGAGTCGATTGCTAATCCCTGCTGAACGGAACTATTTAACAACTGAACGGGAGGCACTAGCCGTCATGTGGGCTTTACAGAAATTTCGAGGCTATGTAGAAGGAACCAATATCACAATTGCCACCGACCACCAACCTCTTAAGTGGTTGATAAGCTTAAAGTCTCCCTCTGGTCGTTTAACTAGATGGGCCCTTCAACTTCAGTCTTTAAACTTTAACGTACAATACATCCCCGGAAAGGCAAATGTCGTTGCTGATATGCTCTCCCGCCCAGCCTGTGAAAATGAAGTGTCTCCCTGCGAAGTTTGTAACACAGTTATGGGTGACATGTCTGCAAGAAGTTCAAAGAACATGCGTGTGTCCCAGCTTAAGGATGATAACTTGAGAAAAATTATTGAATGTTTTGAATCTACTCAGAAAATTGAAGAATATGCCAATCGGACTGAACGTGGATTTTTGATGAACCAAGGAGTTCTCTACCGGTACGTACCAGATACCAATTCAGAAGAGGCTCAATTAGTCATTCCTAGTATTGAATGTAAATCCATTATGCAAAAGCACCATGATGATTCTATGACATTATGGAGAGGAACTTTTCAGAGAATTGCCAAACGCTACTATTGAACGGGTGTGAAAAAGTACATCTCCGACAACGTAAAAAACTGCCCTGAGTGCAACCGTTACAAGGCTACCAACCAAAATCCAGCTGGTTTGTTGAGGACCCCCGTCTATTCTCAGCGATTTAAGATAATCTCTATAGACTTGTTTGGACCATTGCCACAAACTGAAACAGGCAAACAATGGATCTTTATTGTAGAATACTGTGCTACAAAATGGGTTGAGTTATTCCTTCTTGCTCAAACCACTGCACGCGAATGTGCCACAACCTTTGAAGAACTCTTCATGTGACATGGTATACCAAGATGAATCATCAGTGACAATGGACCGCAGTTCATTAGTTCTGTTGTTCAATAAGTTTGCTCTACTCTCAAACATCAGTCAAAACCTAATACCAGTTTACTTTCCGCAATATAATCCTGTCGAACGAAAGAATACGGATCTCAAACACCGCCTTGCAATCCTAGTAGGAGATAAACATGACAACTGGCATTCAAAACTCTCAGTTATTCGATTTGCCATGGATACGGCTGTTTTGTGATACTACAGGCCATACATCCGCCTTCCTACAGTTTGGAAGAGAGTTGCGGACTGTGGATGATGTCGTGCAAGATTTCAGGGCTGTGGTTGAAAACGACAACTTTGTTCCTGAAATCACACATGACCTTAAAAGATTCGCAAACATCACAACTGACATAGGGAACGAATAGAACTGAAACACGATCAACGAAAAAAACACCAATATGACAAGAAGAGACGACAAGTACTTTATTCATTCGGTGATAAAGTCTGGGTTACTTTGCATCCCATTAGTAATGCTAAAAAACAAAAAGACGTCGAAGTTCATGCCAAAACGTGACAGCCCATATTTAGTCCTCACTTGGAAATCGCCCGCTTCCTATGTCATTGCAAGCCTTGACATCTCTTCAGTACCAATAGCGACGTACATCTGCATTGACACCCTTCAAAGACACGGACACTTCACCGGTTGTCCGCTCAGAAAAAGAGGCCGCCCACCAAAAGTCACCCTAGAATCATGTCCAAATCTAAAACTTCCCTGTGTATCGGATAATTCTTCAAAGACAAGTCCCTTTGCCCAGAGAACAAAAAGTGTAATACAAGAGCTCGCAAGTCTTTGGATCTATCTCCTTGCCGGGACGTCGGCGGAGCCAGAAGGGGGGGGGGGGGTAGCCGTTCTTGCCGCCAACAATACCATAATAAACACTGACTGCCAAAAACAGCAGCAGCGCTCTCGGACAACCAGCTAGAGCGAACAAAAGAGAAGAAATTTAGTAATGGTCAAGCTTCTGACTTGTGTGCATGCATTGCACATTTGTTCTTTTATTTTTAATTAAAATGTTTGTCTTTACAATGTTTCAATAAATAATTGTTACACTGAATCGTTCGTTTAATGAACCAACACGACCCCGCCACATGCCTAAATAATATAAACGGGATTTGGGAAAAGTGCGCAATTTTCCTGAATCTCCAACACATTACAAGGATACATTGATATTGGTCATGACAAGTTTTGATTTTTTTATAAGTATTATTTGGATTATTATGTAAAGAGGCTGGTAAATTTTTTTGTTTCGTTGGCTAGTGAATTTTGTTTTCGGGTTCATTAATATAAATTTAAATATTAAATTATTTAGGCTTTTTAAATTTTTCTTAAAAAATAATCCTTCTTTATTGTTAATTGCTTTTTGCTATAATCTATCCTACTGGTAATTGAATATGCTCTCTTTTGCCATTTCGTTCGCTTTTCCCCGACTTTTACGGGGGGGGGGGAGCAAAGGAGCTAAACTATTTTGCAGACGGCTAGCAAACCGACTTTAGAATGTTGATGATCGATACGCGGGTGGAGACAAAACGTGTAGATTGCTATGTCCCAAAATTGAAATATTAAACAAGAAACCAGGATCATAATCGATAAAAATATCAACTGTCATCCATATGAATATCCCCTTATGCTACCCCTAAAATTTGAAGTTTCTATCCTAAATTCACGGCGCGAAATGGCGGCTCCAAGGGGGGGGGACAGTAGGGGCAATTGCCCTCCCCCCCAAAAGAAGCTCGGCGTATTTTTTTTCATAGCCTAAAATTATATGATCGTAGACCTAATACTAAATGAGTTTAAATTTAAAATGAGACGATGTTTATTTCTTATATATATAAAAATATAGATATATAACCCCAAGAGACGACGATGACCCCCCCCCCCCCCCCAAAAAAAAACCCCTCTGGACTGGAGCCGCCCCTAATGGCGCGCCAGGGGACTCTTTTTTTCGTGCATGTTTCAAGTGGCGGAAAACAAGAGAGGTGAAAAGACGGGGTTCGATAGCGAAGGAAGGGGTTTTGGTCATTCGAAATTCGAATGGAAACCGAGCTGAAAGGTGATCGACATCAGCTCGAGGGGAGAAGGCGTACCCTCACGAGACGAGTTCGACTGATGCAAGAACCAGGAGACGCCTGGAATGGAGATCCGAGAACACAAGAGCTTGCTGTGCACAAAATTGAAATATTAAGCAAGAAACCATGATCATAATCCAAAAAATATGAACTGTCATTCACGTTTTTTTTTTTTTTTTTTTTTTTTGGGGGGGGGGGCATGCCCAATTCTAATCTTTCCCTTTCCTTATTCGCTGCAGCGGTATGCCTTTTTTAATTTTTTTTTATCATTTAACTTAATTACTTGAAAATTTTTTATTTCACCAGCCACTTCTTAGGCCTGATAAATTTTATTGTATTTTAATATGACTTTTAATATGAATAACCCTAAGAGGCAAATGTGTCCCAAGATATATAACCCCAAGAGACGACGATGACCCCTCCCCCCCCCCCAAAAAAAAAAACCCCTCTGGACTGGAGCCGCCCCTAATGGCGCGCCAGGGGACTCTTTTTTTCGTGCATGTTTCAAGTGGCGGAAAACAAGAGAGGTGAAAAGACGGGGTTCGATAGCGAAGGAAGGGGTTTTGGTCATTCGAAATTCGAATGGAAACCGAGCTGAAAGGTGATCGACATCAGCTCGAGGGGAGAAGGCGTACCCTCACGAGACGAGTTCGACTGATGCAAGAACCAGGAGACGCCTGGAATGGAGATCCGAGAACACAAGAGCTTGCTGTGCACAAAATTGAAATATTAAGCAAGAAACCATGATCATAATCCAAAAAATATGAACTGTCATTCACGTTTTTTTTTTTTTTTTTTTTTTTTTTTGGGGGGGGGGGGGCATGCCCAATTCTAATCTTTCCCTTTCCTTATTCGCTGCAGCGGTATGCCTTTTTTAATTTTTTTTTATCATTTAACTTAATTACTTGAAAATTTTTTATTTCACCAGCCACTTCTTAGGCCTGATAAATTTTATTGTATTTTAATATGACTTTTAATATGAATAACCCTAAGAGGCAAATGTGTCCCAAGATATATAACCCCAAGAGACGACGATGACCCCCCCCCCCCCCCCCAAAAAAAAAACCCCCTCTGGACTGGAGCCGCCCCTAATGGCGCGCCAGGGGACTCTTTTTTTCGTGCATGTTTCAAGTGGCGGAAAACAAGAGAGGTGAAAAGACGGGGTTCGATAGCGAAGGAAGGGGTTTTGGTCATTCGAAATTCGAATGGAAACCGAGCTGAAAGGTGATCGACATCAGCTCGAGGGGAGAAGGCGTACCCTCACGAGACGAGTTCGACTGATGCAAGAACCAGGAGACGCCTGGAATGGAGATCCGAGAACACAAGAGCTTGCTGTGCACAAAATTGAAATATTAAGCAAGAAACCATGATCATAATCCAAAAAATATGAACTGTCATTCACGTTTTTTTTTTTTTTTTTGGGGGGGGGGGGGGCATGCCCAATTCTAATCTTTCCCTTTCCTTATTCGCTGCAGCGGTATGCCTTTTTTAATTTTTTTTTATCATTTAACTTAATTACTTGAAAATTTTTTATTTCACCAGCCACTTCTTAGGCCTGATAAATTTTATTGTATTTTAATATGACTTTTAATATGAATAACCCTAAGAGGCAAATGTGTCCTCATGTACACTGATGTAAGAAATTGAGAGAATTTGCAGACTTGGTCGATTATCTCTAGAACTACTGTACCGATTTTAATGAAATTTGATATGTACATACATTGATACAATACAAAACAAATAACCATTCAATAATTGTAATACACACGCATGATCGTGCGTAACACTCGTTGGAGTCGGAAGGTATGAAACAGCGGTTGCAGAATAAACAAAAAATGGGTTAATAGGGGGTATGGTCCCCTCTTACACATATACAGGTCTCGCCACGTGATTTCATACTTGAAATAAGGCAGTTTATCATTTCCTGTGGCAATTGGTCCCACTCGTTCAGAAACGCTGTTTTCATTCCCTGGATGGTTCTCGGAGGGAGGTTGCGAGTTGCAATTGCCCTCCCCAGAGCATCCCAGACATGCTCTATAGGGTTAAAGTCTGGAGATCTGGCTGGCCAATCCATCCGGCGAATATCCTCACTCTCTAGAAATTCGTCGACCAGCCATAACCATTCAATAATTGCCATTCAATAATGTGGCCTCGCGTTATCGTCCATTAAAATGAACTCAGGGCCAACTGCACCTCTGAAAAGGCGAAGATAGGGCTCCAAGACCTCATCCCTATACCTCACACCAGTCACAGTGCCTCTTTCAAAGACATGGAGAGATGTGCGGCCATCCAACATGATGCCTGCCCAGACCATTAAACCTCCTCCGCCATAACGGTCAATTTCGCGGACATTGGAGGGTAGGTAGCGGGTCCCTGGTTCTCTCCATATGAATGTACGGCGAGAATCGGTGTTTAGGCTGAACCGGGACTTATCAGTGAAGAGAAGTAACCCATTGATCCCTACTCCAATCTCTATGCTATCTGCACTATGATAAACAGATTCTCCTGTTCGTAGAAGTTAGGGGGACGCAAACAGCAGGTCTTCTTGCAAACAACCCTCTCCCATGAAGTCTTTTGGAAACAATCACCCTTGATACACGGGTTCCTGTGGCTGCATACAAGTCACGAGAGAGCTGAGAAGCTGTAGCACTCCTGCTACGCCTCGCTATAATCGACAAATGGCGATCTTCTCTGGCCGTCGTGGCTCTTAGCCCAGGCTTTCTCTCGTTGGATCCGGTATCCTGGAACTGTTTCCATAAGTTACACACAACGCTGGGCGTTAAATTGAACTCTCTACAAATTTGGACTTGAGATTGGCCTGCTTCTAGCCTCCCCACAATTCGCCACCTCATTCCATCATCTAAACGTTGGTGGTTACTCAATTTTACTGTTACAATTTGAAATTAACCGATTGCTGTAAAATTAACCCATTTTTTTGTTTATTCTGCAACCGCTGTTTCATACCTTCCGACTCCAACGAGTGTTACGCACGATCATGCGTGTGTATCACAATTATTGAATGGTTATTTGTTTTGTATTGTATCAATGTATGTACATATCAAATTTCATTAAAATCGGTACAGTAGTTCTAGAGATAATCGACCAAGTCTGCAAATTCTCTTAATTTCTTACACCAGTGTATTTAAAGATGACTCCATTTAAGAGGTCATGTAAAATCCTGTAGAATCTCTCAACGTTAAATAAATAATGTTATTTAAGATTCTCTAAGATTGTGTCATGTCGTTTCTGCCTCTCAGTAATGTTTTAAATTTTATTTTTCAGCCTTTTCTTTTTTAGGTTATTTTTTTTTTGTTTTAGCTTTTCATTCAGGTTTTCCTTTATAAGTTTTTATTTTTTGATTCATAACCCATAATGGGTGCATCAGTAAGAACCTGCATTTTTCGGTTATTGCTCGCTCCTTTTCAACAAGAGCTGTTCTCGAAGATTTCACAAGCGAAGCAGTTTCGCTGATACTCGCTCTACTGCTTCTAGCACCCATGATTCCACGTTAAAAGTCCAGTAAATCGTGTTTTTTATCCATTCTTACGCAAGCAAAACACTTCAACTGTCTTTACTATCATCCAGCAATCCCTTTTTATATCAATCTTCCCCTCTAGCAGCAACAGTGTGACGCCATAGCTGATTTGCATAAAATTGTCGGGTGGTTATAATATATTGGCCAATCAGTATACATTTAGAAGATATTTTATGCTAAGGACAACTCCTATAATTTCACTTTTCAAACACTCAAAATTTATTTACTTATATTTGTGTAACTTTGAGTTGAAACCATATGTTCTCTCTATATATTTTTGATTTATCAGTAATCAATATAGAAAGTCGTTCCCACTTTATGGAAACGATTTTGATAGTTAAGTTTTATGCATAAATGCCGTATTTTTTGCGGCGATTTGCTTCTATCTGATAGCCATGGTTCTTGACAATAGCTCGAATTTTCCATGAGAGTAAACTTTTTCTTAGTACTGTCATGTCAAATTTACCCCATTCCTCTTGGACCTTTTTTCCAAAGTCCGCTCAGTGTTCTTGGATGTCGTTTTCCCAAGGCTCGTTTTAATAAACCGAAAGCGCAAAAGTCCATTGGAAAAGTCAGGTGATTTTACAGGTATTTTATTAAATGGGATACACTTTATTCCTGTTTCTAATTCTTTCTTTGCTAAATATGCGACGTGTGACTAGAGGCTTTGTCCATATGAAGCTCAACTTTATCAATGTCCTTATATAAGGCTGGAATTTTTTCTTCAAAAATTGGTTATAAAATATTCTGCTGACAGTAGAATTAATTAATTTTGGCTTTGCTTGAGACTTTTTTTATTTTTAATTTCCCGTTGTAACAAAATCCTGAAACTATCATGAATTCCTTTGAGAACTTTTCTGTACACTGGCGAAGACATTTTGTACAGTCATTCCCGTCAGTTGAGCAATAGAAAATTGATCTTTTTTTATTACAGTAACTTAAATACACCCATGCCTCATCCAGTATTACCACAAATTTCCATTTTTCAGCAGCCACGTGTTTTTCATATAATTTTCTACAATTTGTTTTTCTTTCAGGAATATGCTTTGGCAAAAGCAGATGAACTTTAGGTTTAAACATCTTTTTTAACTTCAAATCTTTATGAATGATTTTATTTACAGTGCCAGAAGACATTAGTTTCGATGCAATGGATCTTTGAGTCGGCGGATTATAATGTATTATAAATGTTATTATTAATATTATTATATTTATAATTTAGTTTTCAAAACTATGTTATGTGATTAAAAGGTGCGTATTATCTTGTATTCATTTTTTTTTTATTTATTTGGCAACCTCTCTCGTGACATTGGCGATGGGTCGGTATAACAGGAAAGTACCGAATTTCCTATCTACTTTGAGAGGCTCTTAAAACTACCTAATATATTTGTCCTAACTGCATTTCAGCCTGTATCCTAAAAGCTTTGTATTTTTCTCTAAAAGTTAAAAATGTTAGTTACGGCACTTTAACTAAGGAGGGCAGAGTGGATAGTAAGTTATCAAATTTAATAAAACTGGGTGGTTAGCACAACTTTTATTAATGGCATTTAAGACGAATAAGCAATGAACGTGAGGGTACGGTTGATTATAAAAAAATAATTAAAAATATCTTGTGACACAAGAGAATTATATGGAAAATTTTAAAAAGCAGTAAACTTTTTTATTTTGAAAGATAAGTGATGTTTGTTAATCATATATGAAACTTTTAATGAATGCAATGGCATATAACTTATACAAAGAATATTTTTATATCAACTGCTCTGAATGGATATAACGATTTTCTGTACATAAAAATATGATTTCACTTCATAAAAAAAAACAACCATAGAAAAGCATATATTCAAAAAATGGTGTTAAAAGAGAAAAAATTACTATGTATGGCAAAAGTATTAATCAAAACTATGGAATACTTTTTAGAGAAACCATAATTTTACACACACAATAATTGCAAACTATACATAATATTTTGTTCTTAATCCTTTTGAAGTGGGGTATTTTCAGCAAAAAGTTGATTATCTTTCAGAAAACACTGCTCACAATTTTCTCCTATACTTTCCAGTATAAGTTTTTGTGCGTGGCTTGGCAGTATCATTTTCAGAAAGTGAAGGAAGTTGGAGTTTCTAACAATTTTGAGCACAGTAATATTTCTTAAACAAATAAATATCTTTATGCAAATGATTGTATATTCACAAATGCCAATGGAAAACATCAAAAAATGTAAATTTGCATTCCTTAAAAATTCTTATAAAATTAAACAAACTAGCTATATTAATTTTTGAGATTATCTGAAGAAATTTTTGGAAAAAGCATGAATGAAAATAACTATATATCTACTAGTAAACAATGTGGGATGAAACACAGACTGTGATATGAAAACAGATGAGAATATTAAATAAAGAACATCATGGTAAGAATGATTAAGTTATGAAATGTCCATAAATAGATTAAACTAAACTAAAAATTGTTTACATAACACAAAATTTAAAGGAAATAATAAACTAAATTAAAAAAAATGTATATATGAGCATGTGGGATCAAATATATTTTTTGGAATAGATTTTCAATAAAATTATTTCATTGTTTAACAATAACATTTTGCTTGTCTCATACACTAAGCAAGGTAAAAGACTATTGTCTGATCAAATATTTTACACTATTGAAGAACTTAATATTTCATGTTTTCTAACATCAACTACTTTTCAAATGTCAGCAAATAAAACAAAATAAATACAATAAGTTTGAATGCACGATTTTACTTAAATAATGTTCAATAACTTTCAGAGATGTTTATTATAATTAAACTTTTGCTTTAGAGAAATATATTTATAATACACAAACAGAACTTTTTTTTCTATCACTGAATTTATGGGGTAGTTTTCAAATTAATACAGCTTTCATATTTTCAGTGGCATTATTCACATATTTCTTGATTTCAAGAGTATGCTCATTTGTAAGCTTTTGTCCCCAATATATCATAAATATGCTTCCAATATGGCCTAGAATGTGATATTAATTTTTTAAATTACCATGTTCAACTATACTTATTTTAGATATGGAATAAGTTTAAACAGGATATTTACATCCAAAGCTGTTAAAATTCCAGAAAGTTCTCACATGCATAAAAATTAATAAGACAGAGTTAAGTTTTCATACAAGCTAGTTCTTGAAATTTTGATTTACATTCAGATTAATTAAGACATACCAACCTATTTGCTGACAGTCTGTCAATAAATAATTTCCTGCTATACAAAAGGGTACTGTAGATACTTTGTGTCCAGCATTAAATAATATTTTAGGTATTTTTATACTAAAGTGCAAGATTCACCAATTTTTATCTACTCAATAAGTTTTACATAATTTTATTAGTAAAACTGAATGTTATGCATTAAATTACTTACTCATCAACACAAAGAAAATTTTATTTGTCACAATATAATAAAAATATGGCAGTATAACAGATCATTTTAAAAATAACTCTAGACATGCATTAAATTGTTCTACTTTCAGACGGGGGAAAAAAAGTCAGCCAGTGGTACAACTAGAATCTGGTTCTATTACTAAAAATGAGCATTGCAAATTTAATTTATTTAATTAGCAAAACTGTTTTTTTAATCACTATCAATTATTATAAATCTGGGTGGAAGGTTCCCCTATAAAATGGTAATATCACTGAAGATTTATTAAAATGTTACAATTTCAATATGCCATCAGTTGAATTTTTCACATTATAATAAAGCATTTATGGTGAGTATTTCAGGGCATAAAAAGTACTATCAAAAGTCTTACTTCCATTTTATTTCTAGGAACTAAAACCTAAGTTATTCTGATTAAATTTTACATCACATGGATTTTGAAACTGAAAAGAATACATTCCCATATTTAAACAAGCAAGCAAAGAGAGGAATTTTTTTTTACATGTTAGCATGAAATGTGTCTATGCAAAAAATTCACTCCATTTCTACATATATTAAGTTTACTGTTAAAAATAGACCTATAGACAACATTATAAAAATATATGTAAGTACCCAAAGGTCAAGATCAGCTAATTATGAATATTGTGTCACTATATTTTATACATATGAGCTGTTTTTCCTTTGAGCATTTATATACAACTTTATGATCTAAAATATACTGAAATACCTGAATATTTATGAGATTAGTTCAGAACATTTTAAAATTATAAGTTTATGATGAAACAAAAAAAAAAATTGTTCATGCTATTTTTATCCAAAGAACTTTAATATTTCCTTCAATAATTTATTGTACAATAACTTTCAGAGTGAAAATGTATACTAGTTAATATAACTATTAATTTTATGCAAATAATTCATTTTCAAAACAAGTTTACATAAAAAAATAAGAGAAATAATTCTCTTCTGATAAAACATATACCTTTACATCTTAGGGAATGGGGCTATTTTTAAGAAGTAAAGTAAGCGAAGATTAAAATTTTAAGACTGTGTTGGAAAAATTCACAATTATTTATATTTTCAATAATGGATCATTTCTAAATATGCATTTTTTCATGTTATAAATTCAAAAAATTTAGGGGATAATAGAGTCATTTTTAAACATTCTTTTGAAAACATACTACATTTTACATCACTCAGTCATAAATACCTAAAAGTATGGAGGAGGACATATTTAGTAACTGATTAACCTCCTGAAAAAAAAAAAAAGAAAGAAAAAGAGAGAATCTGTATTTTTTTTATATGCATCATAATGTTAAATGCACTTTTGTGATCAGGAAGACTAATTTTGGTGAACACATTTTTTAGAGTAGTGAATTAATGAAGTTCAAATCTTTTTAATTAACCATTCATAACCTAGAATCTCATGTTTTAAAGTCATTTCCAGGAATTCTCCTGACAGGAAATCACTTCCATATACATTAGATACTGGCATGGCATTAGTTTTTTAAAAGAATGCTCAACACATTATTGGCCAGAAATGTATCAATACATCTTTTGTTGCCTGAACCTTGTTGACTCGGGATGCATTCAGATGCTCTTGTATGAAAATTAGCTGGCAGTAGGTATTAGTTTCTGCATAAATCCCCATGGCAACAATGGTTTGATAAAACATTTTATGCTTCCTGTGAAAAATTCTATAGGCATATTATTTGGGTCTCTTGCCTGTGCAACTCTGGGTGAGATATACTACATTAATATACTGTTAATCTTAAACAGCACATTTAAAACAACCAAATCTTGAATTTGGATTAATTTTTTATTTTTGAAAATTGTGAATATGAGAGGATTAATTCAAACTTCAAGAGTGCACTACTACTGATTGAAAGAGTTATTTGAGAAAACAACACAATTGAGAGTTCAAGTATATTTACATAAAAACTTTAAACATAAAATGATTCTGAAATTATAGCCAAGACTCAATGATTTATGAAAAGGGTAAATACTTTAAAATTAATACTTTAATATAAAATAATACATAAAAGTTTTTCTTCAAAACTTTTTAATAGGTAGTGAATTTCATTTTTTAGAAACGATCTTTTAAGTCTTCTTCTCCAATGCGGCAGATGGTTACTTGGGCATTATATGGCACAGCGGTTTTGCTGGCCACTTTTCTGGGAGAACCATATAGGTGGACCAGCATTACCCCCCTATGGGCTGGTCCCATAATTTTGAACAGAGTCAAGTGACAAGGCCGGAACACTTGCCTCAGATCACTGGCTCAACGTCTTTGCTAACCGGGCCACAGCGCCCTTACAATCTTTTAAGTATAACAATGCAAGCAAACTTCTCACAGACTAAAATATGCTAATTCATCCAGTTTCTCTATTTGGCAGTAATTATATTTACAAGAAATAAGTTAGTGTGCGTTATTCATTAAGTAATGCAACACAAATTTAGTTAAGTAACCGACCAGATAATATATGTATCTAAACCTTAGCAACCAAGTAGCATGTTTATCCTATTTTCTAAATTTAAATATTAAATTCATGAAATGAACATTATATGCTAGTTGAAGTAATTAATGATAATGTATTTATTGCTCATGAAAAATATTATATACATTTTAAACTTTTGCTTGAAGAAAATATCTACAAATGTACATTTTCCCACTAATAAAACACTTTCTTGACTGTGTTCCAAAGTACACATAGAACAATATCAAACCAATAAGACATTATAGAACAACTGACGTAAATATAGTATAAATAGAAAAGAAAATATGTACATAGATATCGATCATATCTTTTTATACTTCTTAAATATGTTTGCTCTTTTATTTCTGAATAGATCTGATAACTGTCAAACTGAAATTACAAATTTTGTTTTTTAATATGAATTTTAAAAACTAAGACTCATTAAAAGAGCATAAGAAAGAAATATGAGAAACACAAATAAATGATTTTCAACCTGATTACTCTTTGTACCTACTCAGCTCAGGTTGTTTATCAAAATGGGTACCAAAATCTTCATTTCAGATTCAAAGAACAAAAGGGCCATGTCTCAAGGGGATTTTGGGTAAAAAAAATAACTCTTTAGTTTAAGACAGCTATATGGCTAAATGGTTTAATATACACTTCATGTATGTAATGCATGTAAAAAATTCTTTATTTGAGAAAAATTTTCTAATTTATAAAGGCAAGATACTTAGAAAGAAATGTTAGGTCCAAAGAGAAATAAAGGTGCAAGCACAGTGTTTGTCCCTTAAAGGGCTGGAACACATTTCATTTGGACATAACTTGCCCTCTGTGCCGCCAGGGTGATATATGGATGGTGACCACCTCAAGAACTGCCCCATTGTTGTTAAGTTTTTTATAGACAACTCTGTGGATGCTAATTTTATCTCTCGCTTTTATATATCTTCATCGCTATATTGGGCTGCTCGTCGACTGATGGCAGAAATGCCGAAGACAGGAATAGGATTTTTTTTTAAAAATGGACATAACTCAACATAGACAAACAAGATTGAGTTTTATACATATGACAGGCAGGTCACTAATACAACACAAAAATATAATTCAATAGAAAACTGCTGTTGAGTATAACATTGCATGCTTTCCGTTTTTTTTTTTTTTTTGTGTGTGTGTGTGTGTCTTTATAATGCTTTTGATTTTCTGTGTTTGGTGTGGTGATCTTGGGTCCTTGGGATGTGTTTTGGCTTGCCTGCATCCTATCAGAAAGACCCACCCTGAGGTGACCAACTCAGTCAGGCCTCCTGATGAAGAGACAGGTTGATCACCTCTTTGACTTTTCTGTTTCTGATTTTTAATGGTGGTTTTAATTTTTTTTTTATTTAAATTGTTCTTTTCGTGGCAAGTACAAGATACAATGGAAATCTAATACCAAATAATTGAATTTCTTCCTTCAAAATTAAAAAAAAAAATATGTTTAGTATATTTTTTACTGAGTATTTAACAACTGAATAAATAAATACAGGTATATTGGGCTGTTATGTTTCAAGAACCACAATTTCACACACTGGGACAGAACTGAGGTTTAAAGGGATTGTATAGTATAACAGCACTTCAGATAAAATCAAATTTTGAATAATATGAGCAATATGTTAAATAAAAAAATTCAAGGGTAAAATGACTAAATGTGGGGGTGAGCATATCTAGAAAAACTATAAAAACATAGCATACCTAGAAAAACTATTGAAGACACAGCCTAAGTGACACAGTTCAATGTCAAGAAATTTAACATGAGCTAACTAAATTCTCATTGTTTACAAAATACTGTAAAACATTCTGTTGCTCAACTTCCTGTTCTGGAAAAACTGGAATTAGAAAATTTTTAAATGAAATGGCTTACATTTGGAAACTAGGATGAAAACAGTTGTGTAAGGCGCTCCTATTTATTCTAATCTTAATTATGTCTAGACAATAAATAAATAATCATTCCAAGTTTTTATTCAGAAACTATCCATCTTGCTTAAAATAATTTTAGTTGGCATTCATAAAACTTTCTTCGCATACAGTTTTTCAGGTTGGTATATCTATTAGTTTCTTTAAAAGTATACCACACAGTTTTATCCTTTGTGTACCTTAATTTCCTGTGCATAATCCACAACTTTAATTATAAAAATTTTCTCCAATAATCTGCAGAGAATTTTGCCTCTGCATGCCAGCATTATTTCAACATATTTTATATTGCTAAATTATAAATATTATTTACAGATTGCTTGCTAATGCAATTATAATGTTTAACATTCTATGAAAAATATAAATGTAGATAATTTAAAATACAAGAGTACAGTTATTTGAAGTTGCTCTGGCCCAGGAATCTCAAAAATTATAATATATAATTTTGGTCTCATACTTTAAAAAAAAAAAAAAAAAAAAAAAAAGTTTAAATCAAAATAGAATAATTTTTCTTATGCATGTCATTAACAAACTGTTAGCTATGCATAAAAAATTCATTTAGTTCACTGCATGGTACTGATATGATACTTGTACATTTAAGATTTAACATTATATATTTTAATATTTTTTCATATTTTTTTAGGGGGGGGGGAGAGGGGAGAGGCAAGATTTACTGGTCATAACCTAAAAGTTTCAGAGCCAGAACGTAAATTGATTTATAATATTTCTTCAACAGATGTAAATACTAATATAATGCATAGGATATATTTTAGCTGTCTTTTATGGTCCCACATAACATGTCAAGCAGTATTTATCTAAATAGCTAACTTTAAAGCAAGTAAAAAGAATCTTCAAACCAATAGAACCAAATCACAAGCAAAATTACAAAGCAAGACCTAAACAAAAAATTTCATTTTTTTTAAAAAAAGAATCTTTTCAAAAGAAGAAAGAATAAGTAAATAAATAAATAACAACTAGTTTCAAATTTTATAATTTTTGACTATCTTTTACTCAGTGGCTATTGATCTAGAATTTGTTTCGCAGGTTACAGTAACAATTATAAGAATATACATTTTCTCTCTGAATATAGAACATAAATATACAAGCAGACAACTAAATTTAATGTGGTAGGTATATCATATGAAATAAATGTAATAACACAATTATATAAAATAACATAATGAATCGGTATAAATGAATGTGTTTGAGCAAGATACTAAATAACATTGCAAATCAACATAACACTTTAAAATGTTTGAAAACTATGTTTTTAGTTGAACAATTATCATTTCTCTAGGATACAAATCAACTTCCTTCAATGTTTTTAACAGATCTAAATGACACAAGTTTCTTTTAGGAAAATTTGTAACTAATTCATACTTCTCTGAATCATATCCAAGTTCTCCTAGGTACAAAAGTAAAGATTTAATTTTAGTTGTACATGGCCAGGTTATTTGTTCTCTCTTTCCATCAGGAAGACGAAGTACAAGGTCTGTTTTAGGATCACTTTCTGCACCCAAGAAATCTTTCCAATTTTCCTCTACCTGGTCAACATTATCGTTGCTCTCAGAATAGCCCACAACATCAATAGTGTCACAAGACTGATCGGAGCTCAAAGCATTATTTTTTGACAATTTATCCCCAATACTTTCTGAATCCGAATCAAAAGTTTCAAATTCGCTCTCATTATCATCACCACTATTGTTTAATTTTGATTCTTTGAGTGATGCTGCAAGAGCAGCTTTCAGCTGATCATCTTCACTCTGATCCAGTAAACTGCATTTGGATGGGGATGAATTGTCATCAACAGCTGTAGTGCCATTTGGAGAACAAAATTCTTTCAAGAAAATATCAATTGATTCACATATAGTTGCTGAATCTACATGATGCCACACCACAAGTTTCTCGCCAGTTCTGGGATCAATCACAGCTATGTATGGAAATTCTACAGGTTTATAAAATTGCATATAGCGCTCTCCATCTATGCTGTCACTGTAAACTTGCCAAAATACAAAATATCTATTAATCAAGTTTTTTATATCAGGATTACTCCAAACATCACGATTCAGTACTTGACAAGCGAATTCTTGAGAGTTCTGAATATTAACCATTAACCACCGATTGGACGCTTGTCCCCGATCACGAGCCGATTCAAATGTACCTCTATGCATTAAATCTAGAGGAGGCCTGAACAGATCTTCTAAAGTACGCCTTTTTTTCAGAGTTTCACTGTTCTCTGCAGAAAGCTCTTGAAGTCGAGCCTCAGCCTGAAAATCTCGAAAACCATCAAATACAGAGTGTGGTCTACGTTTTCTACCTCTCAATCCATAATGAAAAGTCAAATCTTCTTCCACCAGAACACCCCTCGATTGGGGAATAGGGGGGCGAACATCATCAACAGGATTACTCTGCTCATTCACTTCATTTTCAATGTAATCAGAGTCAACATGCATGTTTATAGCCATTTCAAGATTCCAATTACAAACTTCCAACATTTTATAAGCTTTATCACGACTCGAACCAGTTACAGAACAAAACTGTTCTATTAACAAGCCATTCTTTTCAGACGTTGAAGGGGAACCCGAAGTTGAAGCCATATTAACACAAAAAGTTACGACAGTTTTTTTTTGTTGCTAATGGTTCACATCACCCATCCATGAATGCAGCCATTTTTGTTGACAGTTGACAGTGAAAAAAAAAGCATCTTTAGTCCGCACGTTAAACTACGATTATGAGGCAAATGGTTAATATTATAAAATTAAAGAGACTTAAGTTCATAAGTTTAGATTACAAAGAAAACTAAAAACAACGTAAATATTATTAAATTCATAAATTACTTTATCACGATGAAAAAAAGCGAGAACTATTACACATTTTCAATAACTAAAAGAACTTGGAAGTAGGGGATGTAGCTCAGTGGTAGAGCGTTCGCTTTGCATGTGAAAGGCCCCGGGTTCGATCCCCGGCATCTCCAGTATGTAAAGAAAAATTTTACACCTCTGCAAATCTACAGTAATTTTTTTTCAACTGTCATTAGTAAGTTAACTAAATTATAGAAATTGAATATACATGTATTGTGAAATAAAAATTTTGTTGCTGTTCACAAAAAATGTATTGAGCTAAATATAATTTAATTTTCAAATTATTTGATTAAGATGACTTTTTAGCAGTAAATATTACAAGAATTTAAACCAGAATAAGAAATATTCTTAGAAATTAATTCCCTTTAACTATTTATATAAGCTCATTTACAATCGTGGGGGTGTAGCTCAGTGGTAGAGCGTTCGCTTCGCATGTGAAAGGCCCCGGGTTCGAACCCCGGCACCTCCATGTGAATTATTTTGGATGACATTTATGATGTTTTTACAGTATTAGGAACCGCTGCAAGTGTAGGCCTTTGTAAACGTAGTTTTACTTTCATTACCTGATTCATACCCTTTTAAATCTGACCGTTATTTATTGTAAGTCATTTTTATCTAATAGATGATTTTCTCCACATTAATTTATTCTTCAGCATTTAAAAATATCTAGAACAAACTTTTAAGAACTTTTAAAAATATTGACTTTCTAGAACTTTTAAAAATATCTAGAACAAATTTTATCGATAAATTTTGATACTTTTATATTAATATTTTATACCTTCTCTCTAAATTATTCACTGTTCTCCCTCCCCTAACTATACCTTAATCCCTGTTTTATTTTTCTTCTTTTGAATCTCAGTTTATTATGTACTGTGAAATTATGATTTTAAGATGATAGAACTTTTCAGAATAACGATACTTAACAAAGAGCTTTGCGAATTAAAAATACCTTTTATTTTTTTTATAGTCTTAAATCAAACAAATAGTTTATTTGCTGACAAACTGAGTCTATTAATAATTAAAATTGTATCATATCAAACAAGAAATAAATTTTACCAAAGAATTTTTAAAAATTAAAATTTTTTGAACAATACAAAGCAGAAAAATTTGCAGTTTCAAGTGAGAAAACCAAATTATACTCATCAATAGTTTCTTTTTATTCTTATCATAGAAATTCTGTGCATAATGGTAGAACACAAACACCTAATGTTTACCTTGAAATGATAGAAAACTTCAGTAGAATTATAATGTCCATTACTTATTAACCATTCCTCTTTATACATACGCACACACACACACATATATATATATATATATATATATATATATATATATATATATATATATATATATATATATATATATATATATATATATATAAATATATATATATATATATAAATTTATTTATTTATTTATTATACATATATAAGAGCTTAAATTTAGTCTGAGGGGTTTATATATAAAGGAAAGAAACAAAAGAGGGAAATTTCATCATTTTTTTCGATATTTAAGGAGACGGAAGAAAATTAAATTTGGAGAAATTTAACCTTTTTGTCGGGGTTTACAGCAATTTGGAGTCACAAGCAGAATTTTTCTTTTATTAAAGTGTCAATAACTCAGTCACGGATTGATTCAAGAAAATGATGAAAATTTAAATGACACATTTAGGATCACCTGGAAGCTGTTATTTAGAGATTAAGGCCACGGGAAATGCGTTTCTGATTATACCTTTTTACTTTCATTACTAGAGTATCTGGAAGTTTAACTGTGTGAATAAATTAGAGATTAGGACCTATGAGGCGATAGACATTCTGTTTGTCGTGCAGTGCGTTTGTCTGTCTGCAAATAAATAGTGTAGGAATGTTTTATTTGTTAAGGGTCTATTATTAATTTTTTTCATTTACTAAAAATTTACCGTTGGAGGAGTTTTTTTCTTCTGTGTATCAATCAATAATTACGGGAAATTTTTGTTAAAATATTATGATTGGAGGATTTAATTTCATTTTGTTGACAGAATTCATTTAAGAATCCTTTAAATATTTTATTAACAAGAAAAATAATATTGGTCAATTCTTTTTATTACTTAAACTATTAGTTATGTACACTTTTTTTTCATTTATTAAGCATTTCCCCATCATTTAAGACAATTGTGGTGAGAAATGCTTAATAAATGAGAAAGAAGTATAAATAAGTAATGGTTTAATAAACAAAAAGAATTCAACAGTGAATTTTTTTTAACAAACAAACAAACAAAAAAATATCTGTGAGTTGCATTTTTACGCACGAGGCTACATTTGAATTAATTTTAGCAAATACCCGTAAAACAGTTATTCTTCATGCTGTGCAAAAATATAAAATTTTAAGATCATAGAATAGACTCAGTTATGATATAGATTGGGAGATTTCTTTGAAGCAATAGGATACATATTGATACAGTGACAACGTGGAGAAGTTTGTGCTGAATCTTTTCATTTTCGTAAGTGTACAAGAAAAAAAAAAGAGTCATACAAATTTTAATATGTTTGTTATAAGTGCAACTGGTACAGCATTTTGGTACAAAGTCTGAAATATTTTCATTAGAAGTGTTTTACGATAGTAAGAGCTTGATAGTTAAGAGCGAATTGGGAAGAGCGACTTAGGAAATTGATGAAGGTTTCTCTTCTATGATTTACATCTAATATTCATTAAAATGAGAAACTCGTTGAAAAACGTATTGAGAATTCTAGTATGGCAACTCACCATAAGGGCTCTCTACAAGAAGGGTGAAGGAAGCTACCACGGGTTTCTTCCTTCGCTATTTTTAAGTTACATGCTACGAAAATCCTGAATACTCCCTCCGCAATGTTATAGTTAGGATTTTTAATTGTTGATCTGCTATAGTCATGGACCCCTGTGTTCAGTGGCAACAAGCAGAATCTTCATCCCTTGCCTCAAAAGAAATTAAAAAGAATAAAATTAAAATCTCAAAAAGATTATGTAAGTGTTGACTGTCATTAATTCTACTTTTTCGGAAAATGTTCTGGTAGCTCCATTGATTAAAAACTTCTTTGCGATCCTAGTAAGAAGCTCTCGGTATGGTCTGATTTTTTTTCGACAACGATGTTAAATAATATCCATAAATTGGCCGATTAAATGCTTTAAAAAATGTGTTCTGAAATTTTCCATCATGAATATAGTAGATAAAAATTAATTAGTGCACATCCAACCCCCAGGAGGAGAGAGAGGAACTTTATGAGGGGAACTACTCCGTATCTAATGATGTTCTAGGAGAAACTAATGCACGCAATTACTTTACAGGGGTGACATTAGAGGAAGCATCGGTTCCATGAACTGCTACTCTTTGTGATAGGAGGTGCTAACCGTCTATATTTGCAAATACAGTCGTATACACTGAGTGGGGGCGCTCTTCAAAGCTAAGAGATCATCTACGATAAGCAGACACGTGACTGGCAGTCATACGACTGCGGTACAAGGCTATATATTAAGATCGTGTAAGTATGCCTGAAATTCCCGTCTAGTTTATAAATCAAAATTGAGTGATTTGAAGCAGGGTGTAACAGCTGACATCAGACTAGCTGGGTACGACATTTCTGAAACAGGAAGCAGACTGGTCTTTATTCGCAAGACGATTGCTCGTTTAGTTCGAGAATGATGCTACCAGTGGCACAGAGAGCATAGCTGGCGCCCGGGGCACGATACCTTTTTGGCGCCTCCCCCCCCCCCCCCACGAAAAACATATAGTTATATAATATATAGAGTCTTGTTTGTGTTGGGGACCATTTGGCGCCCCTCTGCCCTCGCTATGCCACTGAATGCTACGCCCAACGAATGCTGACAAAAAGATAATCATGGGGTCGATAACCTGTCATCAGTGAGAGGAACTGGTAACGCTTGGGCAGGATTGAAATCACCAATCCGCGGCCGACAATACAGGTAAAAAAGTGGAGATTATAATTTTGAATTGAAGACGACGATGTGGGAGCGCTGAGCCTAACGTGGTTTTAAATCAGCTATAATAGCGAACGAATTATACGGTTACACTTCTACTCAGCGTTCGTGAAACGAGATTGCGATTACAATGGCATGGTAATCTCCCAAACTTCACTATCCTCAATTAGCAAAATGTGCACGGTCCAATGAATCATCGCTCCTCCTTTGAGATCTATATGGCCACGCAAGTTTAGCTTGAACAGCAAGAGGCAATGAACCCGCCTTGTATAGTATCGACTATAAAGGCCTTATCATTGTTAGGGGAATGTTGTCACGAACGATTTTAGTTCTTTTACGTGTATATAACTCCCTGGATTTATATGGTATTAGAACATTACTGCCAGTGGCGTAACGAGCATAACTGGTGC
The DNA here is from genome assembly GCA_907164885.2 of Dolomedes plantarius. NCBI lineage: Eukaryota > Metazoa > Arthropoda > Arachnida > Araneae > Dolomedidae > Dolomedes > Dolomedes plantarius. The sequence continues at coordinate 100,778,732 of OU015500.1, forward strand.
CCGGGATACGATACCTTTTTGGCGCCGCCCCCCCCCCCCCCGAAAAAACATATAGTAATATAATATAGTTGAATTAGTTAAAAGGACCATTTGACGTCCATCTGCGAGTGGCGCCCGGGGCATGATAGACCCCCTTGCCCCCCCCCCTTCCTACGCCACTGATTACTGCCACTTCACTCTAGGATGAGGTATAGTGGAGTGGTCCATTTCAGTCGCATACAACTTGCTGTAGCTACCTTTTGAGATCCAACCCGGTACCAAGAACGCATTCTTATTAGATATGTCGATTAAGTATGTAGCACAAGGAAAAAATTGCTCAATTTTTTTTCCTTTGAGCAAGCTGCAGTGGTCCCTTCGGTTCGCATTCTTCTCCCATCGAGAGAATACGGAGTTTTAATTTCAATTTTACCCTGTTTAACAGAATTTATCCTTACCTTCATAAGAATATTTTTTGGATAAAGATATTCTGCTCTTACCTTTGATGTTCCCCTCCTCTTGGATATAAATGATTGATATGAAGTGCCATTAAGAGGCACTAAAATTTTGTCGACAGTTTAGTGCTTTTATAGGGATCCCAATTAAAGTAAAGGCATTTTCCATGGAAATTAATTTGTAGAATGTGTGGTTTCAGGTTTGTCAATATAAATTTTTTCTAAATCTATCTTTCAAAAACAAATTCTTACGTTTTATTTTTTAATTTAGACAGTTTCTAATTGAATTTGGGATGGATATGTACTATTAAAAATAAACGAAATATATTATGGGAGTTTTTTACGCTGAATATGGAAGGTTGAAGAAAATTTTTGAAGAAGAGAAAATTATGAATAATTTTAGAATGCATTTCACTCATTTTTGGGAGATACTATTTACGTTTATCCACAATAGATGGCAGCACTTTAAAGCAAAAGCATTACGTAATATTTTGAAATATTTTTCTATTTACTTTGGATAACGAAGTAAGTGCTCGTTGGCATAGTAAACAATTAAAAACTACATTATTGTTAAAATTATGAAATATATTCCACTAAAGCCTGTTTTTCTACAACAGTATCTTCAGTTTTTATGGCCGATATACTTTTATTTCGTTTAATTTGACGATTAATAAAATCAGCTTGAGCAAAACCCATTACCTTTTTATACTACATTTCCAGAAATAACAATGCTACATTTTTCTGTCACGTAGCGAAGTAATTTTTTTACAAGCGTGCTAGTGTGAAGGTTTATTAAATATGTTTTTGCATTATTACTTCTTTCGCTTTTTAACTGAAATTCGTTAATTTCCTGTATAGAACTTATCTCATGATCTTAAATTATTTGTCGGTTCGATTTTTAAAATGTAAAACAATACTTGATACTATTTCAATAAATTTTGCCGTTATTTTAGCAGAATTAAGTAAATAGTGAGTTCCAAAGGGAAATAACTGGGTGAAAATTTTGAAAGTTCATTACAAGAGCTGGCTAATAGCAAATTATCTAGATTTTTTAAAGTAATCTCTTCAGTTGTATGAAACGCAAAAGTGAATAAGCCTTTCTCATGTAGCGTTGTGAAAATATTTTTACAATGTTGTAAATATGATATAATCTCTACAATGTGTAAGACTAATCTAAATCTCATTTTAAAGTATAAAGATTGTTTCTGCTTACTGTTGAGTGTATGAAATGTGCGATCGTGTTCTTGTTGATTAATATATCATATAGATCTAGGATTGTGCGAAAGGGACCAAATAATTTACAAATGTTAATTGTGATGATTAGACCAAATCTCTTCAGCTTGATGATGAACTATTAACTAGTTCGAAACATGTAGCCATCCCCTTTTTAATTTATTGTGGTATTAAAGTGTACTGTAAGTCATAAAGGTGGCTATTTTCAATTTTTGATATAAACACTAAGAAATGAATATGAATTATGTTATATGTTGTAATAGTTGATTATAATAAATTTCTATTGCTAGTCACCTCTTGGTGCTTAATTATAAATTTTCATTTTTTTTCCTTCTTTGTTTGATGGACTATATTTTTTCACTACTTTATAATACTTTTTCACTACCTAGTATTCTTGGACATTTATGATCCTTGATTTAGCTTTGTATGGAATTAAAATCTACTTCCTTGGCAGCTAGAGAATTTATGTGATGCATAAATATATAATTTTTCTCTTATAGTATGTGATGTATTAATACTACCTAAATTAAGTGTTATAAAGGTCCTTTATGCATGTAGTGAATTTTGTGTCCCATTTATTTCTGAAGCTTTTGAATAATTGTCTATTTATGGGTTTTATATAATTTTTTTTTTTCATATATATAAATATATATAATCTGAGCTACAATTCTCTAGCTTTTTTATTCCTTTTATTTTCTTTGTTCAGATGTCTGATGACGAGGATTATATGTCAAGTGCATTCCTCAGTGTTACTGAAGATATACGTCCTGGTTTGGTATTTTCTAGGCAAGCTAAAAGAAAATATGAGATAGAGAATAAAAGAGTTGTATCAAATAAACTTCATAAAACAAAATCCCACAAGGAACTTGAAGAAGAATCAAGAAATGCTGGTTTAAGCAATGCAATTAGTTCGAATAATAAAGGTTTTGCTATGCTGCAAAAAATGGGATACAAGCCTGGTATGAAATTAGGAAAACAGAAAGAAAGTTCCTCAGATTCTGGGCTTTCAGAGCCTATAAAAATCCAGCTTAAAACAGACAGGGGTGGTTTAGGCAGAGAGGAAGAAATTCGAAAAAGAATTGCTGAGCGTGAGGAGAGAAAATCTAAAATAAAAGTTTACAAAGAAGAAGAAACTGAACGCTTAACTCAAGAATTTCGTGAAAGAATGAGGAACAAAACTGTTATGAGGTGTTTAATGGGAGACTTGAGGAAAAGTCAAAAGGTTTGCCAGCAACTTGATGCTGAAAATGATGTGACAGAGCCTATGCGACCATGGTTTTGGTATTCAGTAGAGCGAGATGAAGAGGAAGAGGAGGAGGATGAAGAGCAAGAGGATGAAATAGAGCCTGATGAACAACTCAACTTTATTTTGGACTATTTAAGGAGTAAATACTTTTATTGCCTGTGGTGTGGAACAAGATATGATACTGTAGATGATATGAATACAAATTGTCCTGGTACTGAAAAAAGTGACCATGATGATGATTTATAGTTATAAGATTATGATAATTTATAGCTGTAAAAAGTGTAAAGTATAATTATTTAACAAATTGTTGTCTGTGATTATTTAAAAAAAGACTTTGTGTATATTCTTTTCATTACTGTGTGGTTGCAGGTTTAGGAATCAAACTAGTCTAAAAGATAGACCTTATTTTACTTATAACTTGTAAGTTGTTTATTTTGAATGCAGCAGACAGTTTGTCTATTATGACATTTTCCCATCCACACAGCAAATTTATTGGATTTAATTTGGGATCACCATAAAGGTGAGCCAACATAGCTCCCTAATCTCAATATTGTCCTCAGACAAGCGGGAATCAAACCCAAAACTTGGTGGTAAAGGTACTCAGAGAATACCCGTGGGCCAAACTACTGCACCACCTCGCTGGCTTTAACTTGTAAGAAAGTTGTACAAAACTTTCTATCTTTTAAAAAATGAAAAAAGAGAGAGAGAGCTTTTAATAAGTCTAAAATGAGAGAAAAAGATCGCAGACACAAAGCTATTAGTACTATTAGTAACTTTCCTTGTTTATTTATTTAAATCATGATTAAAGGAGTAAAGCCAAAATGGCAAAATTTTGTAGCTCAGAACCTAAAGAAAATATAAGCATTTTAGATAACGTAGTGAATCATATTTGGCAACTTTGGTAAGAACAGTAGCTATTGGAATAAGAGATTAGTGAACTTAAGAACTTAAATTTCTGCCTCCTGATGTTTTTTTTTTTTTTTTTTTTTTTTTTTTTTTTTTTTTTTGCGCGCAAATCAATAAATTTTGCAAATTCTAACCAGACCTCTGAAATTTTGTTTCCTGGATGGAAGTGAACTTCCATCTGGGATTCTCACTGACTGAAATGGATAAATTTCTTTACAACTAGGTTAAAAAAAAAGGCAAATTATGCAGGAAATCAGAGGAGCAACTAAACAAAACTTTTATCTATAGCATATATCAAGTCAGACTTAAAACCAAGATTTTACCCTTGTTCACAGACTCATTCCTCTTATATAGTTCCTGAATATAAAAGAGACAGTGCAATTGCATATGCAAAATTACTTTATATACATGGTTGGAATTATTGGTATTGTCCCACATAAAAGGATGAAATCAAGACAATGACAACTGTTAAATATACTGGTAATATGCATAATTTAGTGCATCTCTTTTCAATAACTTGCAAAATTCTTCTTCCTGCTTTTAAATTTTTTTATCTATTTTCTTCATAAAAAAAAGGGGGGGGGGGTTCTTTTCCATAACATTCTAATATTTATTGAAAATTTAATGAAAATTATTTTAAGTGAAGCAAAAATTTTCTCTTTTATATTGAAATTTTCACTTTAAGTTGATGACATAATCATACTTTTTAAGATGGGAAAATAGTTTTTCTTATAAATTGTACTTGTCATTAAACCCAAATTTTTTAAGAAAATAAATAATAATTAAAATTGTGGTGATATAATAAATAATTATAAAATAAAAGGAAGGGGAAACCCCTGTATCTCATCTTGTTTTTAAGAAAATACATTTAAACTCATTTTGGGCAGCGATAGTTTAAAAAAAAAAATCATCCATTCTGCATTTGGTACATTTTTACTGCTTATAATTTTGTTCTACACTTAAAATAAACTATTTTGAATGTTTCAATTGAAAGTTAAATTTCATTTTTTTTAATGAAGAAAATTTAAAGCTTTTCAATTGCTTTATCCAAAATTTGTTTGCACTTCACACTCAAATGTATGTGAATAATTTTGTTTTTAAGTTAAGTTGTCTATAAGATGTGAAAATTAATTTAATGCTCCAAACTAATATTATATAATGTAAAATAATTTTAACAATATTTAAGGGAGATTTGGATGACTTTGTTGCAGTTTCATTTATGTTTAGCTAAGATACCTTTTAGAAGTGAAAGGTATCAACAAAAGTATATACTAATTATTGTAATATTTTATTGACTTCATCCTTTATGAAAGTTTCTTACAGGAAAAGAAACAAACTGAAGAATACTTACTATCCTAATATAACTTTGTGAACTCTAACTTTTATAAAAATAAATTAATATTTGCAACATTTAAAAATAGTGGTGACCAACTTTTATAAATACTTGAAAGTTCACTGACAAATCAGCCTCCCCCGCCCCCCAAGAGTCTGCGAACTCATCTCTCAAATGGTAGAGGCTTAACTCTAAAGAATCTGATTATTGTTATTAAACCATGCCAGTATTTCCTTCAAGGTATAATTTTTTTTCTTGCAATTACTTTGATCTCCTAAATGCTTAAATACAATATCTATATATATAAAATGCGTAGGTATGCAGCACAAAAATCGATATTTCTACACTCCGAATGGCAACGACTACAACTACCGGATGTAAACATTAGCGGCCGTGCATGCGTGTGTGTAGTGGTTCGACGATAGCACGTAACTTGGTACAATTTAATTGCTGTATTTTACTCGTGAATAATTTTAATTTGTTCACGAAATAATTTTAATTTATTCATTTGATATGATTAAGTGGAGATCTCTGAATTGCGAACAATAGTACATACAGAGAGTGATGTAATCTATACTATATTTTAGTACTTGCTGAAATTTTACTCCTTTTTATAAGTGAAGAAATTTTCCCAACAATTTATTATTTGATTTAATGATAAAGTGTATATATCTTCATTTTGAAAAATAGTACATACAGAGAGGGATGTAATTTTTAAAATCATTGGTGTTGGGTTTCTCAGTCTTATCTTTAACTTTGTTCCGAAGTAATGGAAATTCACATTTTTTAATCACGATGTTTTAGAATCAGCCTTATAGTGAATTTAGCAATGATTTTAAATTTTTTGGCTAAACTCCCACTATCCCTTAACAACGTAAATTTATGTTGACAGGTAATGGTAACATTCTTTACATATGTTACTTTCAGTTGAATTGTTTTGCAAAAGAAAATATATAACTAAAAGCGACCATGTTGGTCGCGCAGCGGCTAGTATTAATATAACGAGGACCGTTAATGAATGCATTTTTGTTTCTTAAAAAGTGCTCTGTTAAAGGTATGTTCATGTGAAATTCCTAAAATTCTTAAATGCAAGATTTCAATTTACTTCCATTCAAAAAACAGTCATTATTTTGAAAGGAAAAAAGTCTGATGTATTGAGGTAGAAAATAATTATCACATACAAATGACTTAAGAGCGTAAAGTGATGATTTACTTAACATATAAATAATAATGCATACTTTTAAATACTTTATTACGACTAAGAAAGAGAATGGCTACAAAATATGTAACAAAAAAAACAAGTCAAATTCAGATGTATGCAAAGAATGTAACACTAAAAAATAATTTATCATTACAAATGTCACATGATCACACAATTTTAGACATCACATATAAATTACTCCTTCCTTTGAAAATGTTACCACTATTTTATACAAGAACACTTGACAAGAAATATATTTACATCTTGTTTCACAAAATTTATAAAAGCAATATTGCACTTATTTAACAAAATTACAAAAGACTAGATACACAAAAATGTCATACATAGAGCTTCCAAATTGATATTGGTTGACGATAAATGCCAGGAGCTCCTTGTTCTCTACCACCAAACATATACAGACATAACTGCCACTGGTGTTGCTCGGGTTTAAATTTTGCAGGGCTTCTTGACCAGCGGCGGTCTGTAGATTCTGTCATTTCTTTCCTTTTTGAAGTGCTGATAGCATCTGATCTCGAGGCTCTCTGCTCAACACTAGACATAAAGCTATCTTCCACTATACTAGTAGACATCAAAATAGTAGGTGTGATACTTCCTCCTGATGGATAACTTCGAACTAACTTCCTTTGAGACGCTCTGTCTAAAGATCGAGCTCTCTCTTTGCATATTGGGGGTGGGGGAAGAATAATTTCATTACTAGTATTCATTTGATTATTTTGAGATTGTTCACCAGGGCAAAATGTTTTCAGTTCTAGATCTCGACCTCTGAATGAAAGCTTTCTAGCTGCTGATATATTTAAGCATCCAGCAAATTCACGGTGACAGTCAGAACCATTGTCTTCTTCTGTAAATGAATGATAGCCAGAGCTGTGAGAAATAGAATGCGGAAGCTCGCGATTCTCGATGCAAGGAGTAAATGCTTGTGTAGCAAAATCTGATATTGTATGACTAGACTTGAAATTACCGCGGGGTGTATAGTTTTCATTGGGTATATCTAAATCAACTAGTAAATCAGTCTTGATCTTCTGATTGTTATTGACCTTTGCATCCATGTTGTTTGTACTCACCATCATATTTGGTTCATCAGCATTTTCACTATTTTCTTCGATAACATCCCTTACTGTCGATAACTGACCATCAAAAGCTAGTCTACTTAATCTCGTTGTTGGTGTTGTGCAAGCACTATGGTGTTCATTTCCATTTGTTCTACTGCCATTGATTGGTAATGAATGTCGATGATTTTGAAAAGTATGTTCAGACCATGATGATCGTAACAATGTGTTTGGATTTTCAACCCATAATGGAGGAGAATCTGTAATATTGTTAGGTTTGGGTTTATGTTGGGGTGTTGATTCACCATCAGATTCAAGAACAGCATCCGAACTTTGAGACTTTTGAATCTTTAAACGGGGTCTATGCTGCTGATGGGGTGTACTTTCTTCTACCAGTTTTTCAAGTTCATCTTTTCGAGCATCATATGAAGACTGATTATGGAGGATGGAGTAACTGCCACTTGATATACTGCGAACAAGACGGCTGCTATGAAATTTATCTCGTAGTGTCCTACAAAAAATAATGAATAATTAGAATATTTTACATTATTGTAATCATTTTCATCAAATATAATCCTATTGTTTTGCCATAAGAGTATTAACATTTAAGTGAAGATCATAAATGGCAGTATAAATTCCTTGCTCCAGATATTATTTTAATATGCAGAAATTTATCTCGTAGTGTCCTACAAAAAATAATGAATAATTAGAATATTTTACATTATTGTAATCATTTTCATCAAATATAATCCTATTGTTTTGCCATAAGAGTATTAACATTTAAGTGAAGATCATAAATGGCAGTATAAATTCCTTGCTCCAGATATTATTTTAATATGCAGTCTCTCTTTTTTTGACAAAGTATTCAAACTCAATGTAAAAAATTCAAACCATTAATGAGCCTAGCAACAATGAACATGAATTTTACCTTTATTATGTTTTAAACCTGACATAACTGCATAATGTGCTAAAGACAGCTGGATTTCATTAGTGGGATTACTCTATATTTCAACTGGTGATGGAGCATATTCTCTTTAATCCTGTCCATAATGTTGAAAACCAATTCTTCCTTGTTTTGTATTATAAAATTTTAAAAATTGGATGATTGAAGAAAGACTAAAAATGATAAAGGTATTTTGGATTTTTGGAATGCAGGGTCTTCAGGATCATTTTATGAAGATCAAAGAAAATGATTAATTGTATAGATGATATAACTTCTAATTTTATAAGATATTTTAAGAACCAGTGCAGTTTATAAAATTATATCATCTCAACTAGACTGCAAGCATTATAAGAATGAATGATGACTGTACTGTAAAGAAAATTTTCAAAGCCACAGCAACAGGGAACTTTCAAAAAGGGCAGCCTAAACTAAGATGGGTTGGTGCAAATGACCAAGTTCATTCAATTCAGAACTATAAGATAAAACTGGGGATATATGATGAAGAAAGTTTTGGCCCATCCTGGGCTGTCATACCATATATATATATATATATATATATATATATATTTTTTTTTTTTTTTTTTTTTTTGGGGGGGGGGGAGGAATGCTGATTTCCTTGATTTAACTTTTCCTTTATTATTAAAATAATTTTATCAAACTTTCTCTCATGAGTGAAACATATAAATACATTTTTCATTGGAACATTTTAGCTGTAATGACAAACAGTTCATGATAGATAATAAGATGACATTACTGACAGACTAATTATACTGACTATTAAAAAAAAACCTGGGAATATGTATTGGATATGTAGAAACATGTATTCTGTAACTGCTAATTTCTTTATTTAGAATTTTATTTGATTTATCTTCCTGGTGTGACAGAGATACATGGCAAGCATCATATATAAACATGTGTCTATCTGTAAGACTAAATCCTTAGTGCTAATCTAGAATAAAAAATTATGAGATGATCTGTGTTTTTTTAAACTAGAATCTGCTAGAATCTTTATGTCATCTAATATTCTAGCTTATTACTAGATTTTTGTAAGAATTGGATTTTTGTAATGATTTGATGAATGATGGCAAGAAATTCTCTTACACTCTATTTCTTTAAATAAATTATCATTTATGTTTGAATAGGTAAATACAAAGTGATATTTATAACTCAAAAATATAGCTTGTAACTGAAAGCGATCTTTCTACAGAATGATTTTTAAAAATATTTTAATGGTACAGTTTTTACAATTTTGACCCAAGTGAAATATTATACAAAGGATGTTTACCTGAGATTAACTTGGGCGGAACTTTGGTTGTAACTCACAGTATATTCATCATCATCATCTTCATCTGAACTAGTATTCTTGCTGCAGAATCTTGAGACTGGATGGACACGAAATTTGAAGTGTCGCTTGGTTTCAGGCTCATTATTTTGTCCAAAGCACATAGAGATGGACTTGGGCGGATTTGCTCGATTTGGCACTTTTTCATCCGGATCACCCCAAGCTTCGATTTTAGTATCCCACTGATAGAGAGCTGGATTTGGAACTGCAACATGTCGACAACGAGGTGGTGGTACAACACCTTCAGCATTTATTCTCTCCCAAGTTTCAGTTGCTGAAACAATATTCATAAAGCATGTTAAATAATGAGGGATTATAATTTTGTCTTATTGTATTTAAAATAAAAACATTTCATTTGGAGTAAACATATATGAATTTGCCTTTACTTTAACAAAGTAATAAAAGAAAAGATACTGGTAAATATGTTGAAAGGAAAATATTTTGTATTTAATTATATATCTTTGAGATTAAATACTTTTCATAAAAGCAGAAATATTGAAACTCATTTATTTATTTGAAAAATTGAAGGTAATTTCAAAAATGTATGAAAAGGCTGCATTTTGCCTAATTTTTTAAAGTATTTTAAAACCAATGAGAAATACTGAAATCCATTAAAAATTTCAAAAATGAAGTCACTATTTACTAACCTATTTTCATTTAATAACAAATGGGATAAAATAATGGCAGAAATTGTATTTAAATACTTAGAACTTTAAGAGAAAAAAAACTTTTATGAAGTAAAATATTTGAATCTCTCTCTAGATATATGTTTTTAATACATTAATAGTTTAAAGCTGTTTTTTTTCCAACCTTTTTCTAATAGTGCAATTTTTTTATAATGAATATTCTTGAAACTCTAATTTTCTCAATTCAATTCCTTTGATATTTTAAAAGTTTAGCTTAATTTATTAACCCTTTAAGTGTTACAGGAATTTTATGTTTGCAACTTCAACTTATTTATAGCTCATTAATAGCCTCTTACAGAATGACTTGAAACAGTACATGACGATAAGAAACTGATAATAACTGTAAGACATACCAAAATGGAATCTCCATAGTTCATTAAGCGTAATACCAGATCTTTCCCCTCCAAAAATGTACATATGAGCCATTCCTTTCACAGCTGCATGACTGTGCAATTCGCCCGGTCCTCGCTGTACTTTTATTCTTGACCACTGATGGGTCGCTAAATGAAAGAGGGATTTTTTTGTACAGTGGAGATATATTCAAAGTCATATGTTGCCTGCACTTAATATATTTAAAATGAGTAAAAAGAAGTACGACATGAGTAACGTATGAGTAAAGATAAGTACGACAAATGAAGATTAAATACTTTACATACATTATGGAACGATACAATTGTTTAAAAATCATACATAGAATCTAGTAAACATTTTCATAAACCAAATTTGTTAACAGGTATAATGAGACTTTACAACAATTACTGTGAACAGTTATGCTAAGATTTGAATAATAATAAATGAAAAGTTATGCTTTGTTTTGAATAAGACTAGATTGGATAAATGCAATGATTTATTAAATTAACTCACTGAAGTTGTAAATTAACTAATATTCCTCTGAAATTATTCACAAACTAAATTATGAATGCATAAAAATTCTTTTTGAGTGTGCATCACAGTGATCAGATCATTAGAAGGTCTAGAGTATACATGAAGTATGCAGCAATAATTTTAAAATAGATGAAGTGAAATTGAAAGTTATGTTAAAACATTAATTTTAAAATTTAAAGGTATATATTTTAATATCTCTAAATATATTAATGTTAAGTGGAATCTTTTAAAGGGTGAACAATGTTTAATATCAACTTAGTATTATATACTGAACTTACTGAAATCCCACTTCCAGAAGTCTGCTCTTGGTTGAAGATCTGTAAGACCACCATAGATCCACATAGCAGCATCATGAATAACACAGGAATGATTATGTCTTGGAGGGGGTTGCTCAAAATAACTTGGTGTTAAAAGAAGAGTCCACCTTTCTGAATCTGTAACAGATTTAAAATAAAAAAAACAAAACATTTAAGCAAAAACACATCATACTTAATTTAAGCATTTGTACAATATGTAAAATTTCTGAGTCAATATATTTAAAAGCAGCTTTATTATTTACTATCTTTTTAATATAAAACAGAGAGAATACACCTAAAATTATTTTTCAGGATTGGAGTAAAATAATCTGTCATTCATTTATAACGAACACCAGAGAAGTCACAATCTTTACATAGAATTTAATATGTCTTTGCTTTAATATTGGCATATTTAATATTTCTGAATTTCAAGCCTTTACTGCACAAAGAGGCTTAAAATCAGATAAATATAACATTTAAAAATATTTACTAATGAAAAAACCTTTTCACTTTCAATATATAGTTTTCATTCTAATTAAATAATAAATATTTTGCTTTATTTCATTCTTATATCGGTATATTTTATTTATGCAAGCATTTTCAATGTTTTTAAGAAAATTATACTATTATATTCAAATTACAATTAACGTTATGGCTCTGCGATTTATCGAGTAAACAGTATGATTTTAACCCTTTATTCCCACAAGGAAGACTATCATAACCATTAAAGAATGTAGTAAAAGTTACATCTAACAATAAATCTAAAGACCTAAAAATTAAACAGCCCAAAAATTAGAAATCGTCTGCTCTATGAGTTCCATAATACTCTCTAAAATAATCATTCAAAAAAAGGTAAAAATGTCTCACTGGAACAACAACATTTAGGTTGCAAGGCTGACTATATTCGTGAAGTTATCTTTATTCAATTTCATAGAAAAGGAAATTACAACCATGATATTTCATAATTTATCGTTTACAAAGATTCAGAAAAATAAACAAAGCAAATGTCTAGAAAAAGAATTGTCGATGTAAAACAGTTTTATCTGCTATGTGTACGGCAGAAAGCAGAGAGGAGATAAAGTTCGTTTCCTGGCGTGAGCGCATTTACAAAGGAAAAAATACTTTTACAGGCAAAGATAAGTGAAATTATATTTTTTTAAATAACTGTTCCAGTGCTTATTAAAAATGAACGCATTTTTTATTTTATTTTACAAGTTCATACGAATATCAAACACAAAAGCGATTTTTATGCATGCATGGGCTTCAAAGATTAAATAAAAAATTTAATTTTTTGTTTCTAGTTTTTTTTCCTTCATAAAAGTACATAAACAATACTCACAGAAGTTTTTTAAAAATATAACAATAAATACACCGAATTCCCAATTATCAAGGGGCGTATTATACAAGCATCATAAAAAATGAAAAGGTTAAAAAAGACTTAATTTAACTTCTATCATTATTTTAATTACACCACGTTTACATTACAGTATGTAATTCATTTAAATCCTCCAAGCAGTTTATTTTTTACGGTATACAAGACATTTTTGGGGGAGAGGGGGGAGGAGAAAGCTCGGTTTCCTTGCATACTCGTGCATATTAATTAGCACTGATAATAGGGAGTTCCTTGTATTAATTTAAAATTTATTCATTGTGGACACTGACAATATTAAAGAAACTCTAATAGCGATATTGAAATTGAAATTATGCATGTATTTTTTAACTTACTGTCATATTATAAATCATTTAGTTAATTATTTAGCTATTTCTTGTAACATTACACTTTTAAGAAGCATAAATATTTTAATAAAGAAAAATACTTTTTGGGGAGAAGTGTAAGCCTGTTTTTTTCCCATTAAAATGAAACGATTCTGAAAAGTGATGTAATTTAAGAAATTTGACCAATAAGATATCAATTCATAAAAAATAGATAAACTAAGATTAAAAATTAATAGATAAAATAAATGGATAATATATAAAACCAAAGATGCACTAGAAAAAAAAGTTTTGATAGATGAAAGCGAAAAAAAATAAAAGCTATGGTACCTAAGCGTATTTGAAAATAGTTTCCTCTCATTCCCCTCTGACTATCATATTAAAAAATATGACTATTAGAAAAATATGACGAGCAGAAAATTTCAGCAGGAGATAGATTTACACACTAAATAATTGAACTCAAAATATCTGGGTAGGACAGAGTCAGACAAAGAAGCCTTTTCGTGAAAACACACATACACATGCATACAAAAGTAAAATGATACCGTAATGTTTTATTTCGATACTTATCACCCACCTCATCAATATGTTAAAATAAGACCATATTTTAATTCAATAAATGTCAAATTTTCTGAACATTTAATTTTCATTAAGACAGGGTTATAGTCAAAGGAATATAACTTATGTAATATCTTTTCGGTAATGTTATGCTTTTCTTATTTTTACTCGTATAGTGGCTTCTGATGATGATATGAATAAATGACACAGTTTTTACTCTCATCAGTGTCAGGCCTGAAGGTCAATATCTCATTGGTATTTAGTGAGCTTACATTCATTTCTTGGTGAAAGATGGCTCAATGTGAGACCAATAGTTTCAGTTTGTTCCACACAGTTTTAACTTACTCTTTGAAAATTAAAAAAAGTCCTCTGATAAGATCACTCTGTCATGTATTCTCACTTTTACAAATTTTTCCCGCATTTAATCCTTTAATCGTTTGAGGATGATTTTTCTGTCACCAACTTTCACTTTCAAAAGCGTTTGCGGCGGATTATTTCTTCTTCAAGCTTGCTGCTCAAAAATGTCGGAGACGATCCCTTTAAGGCCTGTTTACATAGCAGTCCGTTAGCGTAAGCGCAAAAGGAAAGTTGAAGCTGAGACGGAAATAAACCAGTCATAGGCCTTAACAATTTCGTTGCTAATCGTTTGGAGGTTTGTCATTGGTTAAATATATTTCAATACGAGTAACGCTTACGCTAACGGAATGCTATGTGAGTATGCCCTTAGGATGTGTTGCCAAGCTAGATGGATAATCCACCAAAAACGCTTTTCAAGCCATGAGTGGGCAACTGAGACATCTGAATGAAATGCTTAAAGGCATAACATACGGTGAACCTTTGAGATAAAAAACAAGCCTGAAAAATTCAGCGACCCTTTGACACCTGGAACACAATCGAGGCACTTCAGATTTATCAAAATGCATCGAAAATTTATTTTAGCTCTTTCTTAAGAAGAGAAATTTTGATTTGTTAAATTAATGATTACGTAATACAGAACATGTTTAAACATTACACTAGGTTTAAAAATTAAAATCCTTAAAAGCACATAACATTTTTCGGTTGCTTATACATTTTTAATTTCTCACAATAAATCATAAAAAAATCCTTAAAATTTCAATTTTTGGAGCTAGTATAAAATAAAGCCCTATGCTTTTCTCATCGATTGAAGGTGAATTAAGACCAGGAAATGATTTTGGTTTCACTTTGGAAAATTCCAGATGTGATGAATCTGAAGATTTTTTATAAGATGCGGTCAATAGAAGAATAAAAAGTATTCTTTGTATTATTTCCGTAATAGCTTTTTATCAGCTTTCAGCATAAAGGTTTCGATTAAGAAAAATATTTTCGTAGTCATTTATCACGTTTTGCTGAAACATCCGTTGTTTCCCTTTTTTTAAAATAAAAAAAGGGGAACACGATTATACATGAAGCATGATTGACTTTCATTTATCTAATATTTAAGAACTCTATAGCTTTCATTTCCTTATCTTTTTTAGCATTTTAATATACAATGTTATAGTGAGTATCGTTATCAGGTGTAGGGAAACACTACATAAATGCCATTTTTGTAACTGTGATAACAGTCATACGGAGTAAATGGTTTAAAAATTTGAATCTTTATATAAAACCTTAAAATTTATTAAAAACTTTGCTAAATTCCATACAATACTCAATTTTTGAACAAGCAAAGAGAGAAACTTGTACATATATATAGTAACAAATATTTATGCATTATAGTTCAATAATTTGCTCCATGATATCAGACAAACGGGAAGGCCAAGGGAAGACCTCAGAATTTTAGGTCTTTATACCATTAAAATTGTATAAACGAAATACGGACCAATGTTACAATATTTCCCCACATATTCAGTAACAAATATTTATGCATTATAGTTCAATAATTTGCTCCATGATATCAGACAAACGGGAAGGCCAAGTGAAGACCTCAGAATTTTAGGCCTTTATGCCATTAAAATTGTATAAACGAAATACGGACCAATGTTCTCTTAACTCCTCGATAGCTTTCTCAGGCTAGGTCACTGATTTACCTTATATTTCCAACACGGTATATTTTTCTCACAAACGGACAATAACTACCATAAAAAAACTTCAACTGTTGAACTTACAATATTTCCCCACGCCCTTCAACAGGCTGAAAAAGCATTTTATCAATGCATTTTCAAAAAGTTCTTACACTACATAAGTCACTGCTTAAAAAATGCATCAAACATTTCGCAGGGTGGGAGGAAGTAAGCAGCCATATTTAGAGCAGAGGGGTGTCTGGGAAACTCTGGAGACCAATCATCCATTTATCGATACACCCGTTTCGAGGCTCTCTTCATCTCCCCCGAGTGGCAGCATCGGATGCTGAGCGGCGGGATCACTTTGAAGGGATGCCCGGAATGACTCATCCGTCTCCACAGTAACGGAGGACGGGAGATCGGCGAGGTAGATTCCCCGCACGCAGCTCACAAAGGGGAAGCGTATTCGTTCCTCGTTAAGGGCAAAAAAGACCCAGTGAGAGTGATATTTCTCGTGGTGGAACACCTTAAAAAACAACAGGTATAATGAACATTCGTTCGAGCTCAAGAGCTATGTAGTCTCGAAGAACGCAGAAATTGACGATAGCAGGAAATTTTTTCGCAATACCTACCAATGAATGCTTCTTACAGATATGCGCAGTGATAATATCAAGATGTCAGGGCCTAAGAGTCTTGCGGTATTTAATGTCATATTATATTTAGTGTAATTTATTTAGTATACAAAAATTGCGTTCATTCGTAGGTATTAAGCATAAGTTCCACGATGTTGTCAGTGTCAGAATTCACGACACAGACAGAAAAAAAAAGCCCAAAGATCAGCGCACAAAGCCGATTTATCTGTTTCCGAAAACTGTTAAATTTATCCGTTTACTTATTTATATTAAGAAAACAATTAATGTAACAACTATGACATTATTCATACCTGAAACCGGATTTATAATTTGGATTTTAAACATCCTAATCAACGAATTCGCTTTGTGAACTTTTTTTTTACAACCTCCTATTAAAAATGTGAATTGTTAAATTTTGCAATCGTGAATAAATTCAAATTTACAGCTACAACATTAGGAAACGAAAATTAGGAAGTAAAGGTAAAAGTGAAGTTTTCATAATTGTTTGAAAATTCATAATAGCACGACAAAGCAACAATTTCTCCAAAGATAAAAATAACTGTACAGTTCGAACCCCGTTATAACGAACTTCAAGGGACCAAAGGTTTTGTTCGCTTTATCCGGTGGTTCGCTATATCCGAACCGTTAAGAAAAATGCTACAGTTCACAAAATGTATAACTCATTAGTTGCAATGTGTATTCAATAATGATATATTAAAAAATGATAAAATCTATTAAAAATGATCATTAATGAATTAAATCGACTAAAATCGATTACATTAAACTGACACAATACTAATTAAATTACGCACAATAGGAAAATGGCGGGACCAAAATTTTCATTCGTTATATCCGTGAGTTCGTTATATACCGGGTTCGCTGTAACGGGGATCGACTGTACGTTGCAATTTGGAACTCACAAGATGATTTTAAAGCTATTTTGCTGACAAGCAATAACTTATGGTTTTTGCCAAAAAAGCATGCACTAAAAGGAGTATATAATACCCGACTTAACTTTCGTGAGTTATGTAACAGTATGAAAGGAATATGAATAAAATAGGAAAGGAATGCCACACTGAAATATACATATCCAGTTGTAATTTATGCGTAAAAACGTTTTAAAAGTCGAGTAACAAAAACATTTTTATAGGCCAAACATACTTTTTAAGATTTTAAAGGCAATTAAAAGCAGACATGAAAATAAAGAATTCTGAAGGTACGTTTTGGACCATGCTAGTTCTTGCTTCTAAATGAAATCCAACGATGTTTGTTGCGGGGAAAGGGGCCTCTCGTGATAGACGATTTTCATGTCCTTGAGAGATGTTCTCTACTCTTTAACCCCACTCTTCTAAAAAAAAAATTAATACGTCTGTTTTCCTTTAGATATGGAGATTAAGATATGTTTAGTGAGGTCGAAAAGATCACTTTGAGATTTGGGACTTTTTTTTGGAATGTTTTCTCTCATTCAACTCGATATAAATTATACTTGCGATTGTAAATTTTCTTCATCCCATCCCAAAAACAGAACACAAAAAGCTCTCTTTAAATAGAGAAATTTTTTAATTCAATTTATCTTACACTTCATAATAGAAGAAAATGAAGAGTAAGATCACTTCAAGATTAAAGAAAATGAAAAAGTGGATGCCGCAGCAAAAGAGGCTACAGAGTTACCAACAGTAGATATTTATTATAAGAATTCTAAAAGGATGATTAAAAATAAATTAGTAAAATATGGCCTAAAATTAAGGCAAGATAAATGGAACAGCAGTGATAAAGGCAGGAGAGTATTTGAAATATACAAAGAAGTCAATGGAGAAAGTATTAGTGGGGATTTTAAACTTAATCAACTGATAACGGGTCATGGCTGCATATGCCAATATGAACATAAATTTCATCAAAAGACAGATAGGTACAGTTGTGGTGAACAACAAACTGTAGAACACTGTATATTTGTTATTTTCGTCTCAACGTCATCTTTTCCTTAACGCAACGTAACGCAACGGACTCCTATGTGAACAGGCCCTTACCATCGAACATTATGAGTTGGTAAAAGGATAAATTATACACTGATTACTAATGTAGACAATACATGGAAAAATAGTCAGTATTCTTATGGATACACAATTACCTTTTGTAAGTGTAGATTAACAATGACATTTGTTTTCTGTTCTTGGATTCTTTTTTGTAAATATTATTTATAAATATTATAATGTAACGTAGTCTTTCTGGCGGCAGAATTGCTGTCGAGACGGTTAGTCATCAGGATTTTCCGCATACTTTAAACAGGTAGGACGGTATTTCATTTCATTCCATGAGATCAAAGGTATAAACCTCCGCCTTTATGAACATTTCGTAAGTAAATGACTTTGTAAAATTAGAAAAAAAAAACTCTTTTACAAACACATTACTCAACCGTACTTAAAGAAATTAACTATTAGCGTCTAAAAAACTGTCGGCTTTGGCCAGGGATCAAATATGGTCTCTTAACGCAAAAGAATGCTGTTACCCGTAATGTTAGAAATTGTCATTTTAAAATTCCATTTCTCGCATTTTTGGAGGCCAATGACACAGGATGTTGATCTGTATATATCTATTTTATCAATCTAAGGTTTTCGGCTCTGTTGAATTTTATTTTCACTCTAGATTTTTTTTTTAAACGTATGATTACGTTCCTCAATAACGGTCCTCAATAACGGACGGCAAAATTTTAGCGTCTTCGCGAGTTATAATTTTGGCAGCGCGCCAAACCTAGTAGCAGTAAACAGTTAAACAGAAAAGTACCAAAATGCGTCCAAAAAAAAAGAGGGGGGGGGGGGCGTAAGCAACGATAAGTAATCCTACGTTAATAACCCACGGTAGTTTCGTTAGAGGAGACTGCCTGAAATATTTTTTTTAGAGAAGTTTAACTAATGGCTGGTATTTTTCCCAACGGTTGGGCGCCACTATGACGACTATCTACCAAGACGGGGAGATGGATCCCATATTTCCTAACTTTGAGGGCAGTTTTATCAACTGTACTAAACGTACAAAGTACGGATATCTGAATTTTTAATCTTCAATCCTTACAAGTTTTAAATTGATAAATGAGTAAATTACAAGACATAATTATGTGTCAAATTAAGTATTTAACTTTCTCTGTTCATCTCTCAGAATAAGCGATAACAAAAATCCAAAATATTTTTTATTTATATTTGAAGATAAATAAATAAATAATACATAAACATCCAAAAGCCGTTTTTCCGACAACAGGTAAAAAACCAAATAAGTGTTGATGAGAAAAGAATACAGTGATTTCCGTTTATAAGAATCACGTTTGTTATTACTGTTTGTGATTCTTATAAGCGGTTGATTCTTATACCCGAAATTTAGGTTTTTGGACAGGCACACACAAACCTATATATACATATATTAGATAATTTACCATAAAATACTCTTAAATTTACGTTAATTATCTTTTATTAAAATTATTCTTTATAATTTGAAAAATAAAACTTAATTTTTAGACCTCTAGATTACGTTTTACGGTTTGATAACGTACTGAATCTACTAATGTCACGTTTGCCTAAGTGATAGTGGACACTTCGCCAAAGATTTATATGTTTCAGGGTCCAGGAAGCCGCGACCAGGATGTGGGAGGTAGAAAAAAAAGAGTCCCCGTCTTTGTTTGTCAGTGGAGAAGAGTGGAATCGGACCCGGACGGGCAAAGATGCCCCCGGGTGTAGCTAATAGGTCAGGGCTGTGCTAAAGCGTTTAAGGGGAAACTATTATGTTAAGTCTAACAAAGAAAGGGATGCATTTTACGACTGTATTCCATCCCATCTTATCAGTCTTTTTTTAACAAAAAAAAAATAAAGAAAGAACTTCGTGCCTTTTGAGGGTTTAAGTGGCTTTTTTGGGAAAATGAAAGAAAAGCGAAGAGTGTAAGCTGATTCTTAAAACCGGTGGATTGATTCTTTAAAGCGAAAGTTTTAACATGGAAATAATACATTTGTTTTTGTTTTTGCAATATTGATTCTTATAAACGGTTGATTCTTATAACCACTGATCACTATAAGCGGTGGTTACTGTATTTACATAAAGAGCAAGAAAATTTATTGCAAGGAGTACAGTACTACAGAAAATTTGCACACATACATACACATCTATACATATAAAACAGTTCCGTAACTGACTGATTGACTGACTGACTGACATAACGCACAGACCAAACCGCTGGACCTAAAGGGCTGAAATTTTGCATGGCGATTCTTCTTATAGTGTAGGGGTGCACGAAGAAAGATTTTTGAAAAATTCTTTTTAGATTTTTAAAAATTAAATTTTTAAGCTGTTTTTGTAACACTCTTTAAAGTTTGCATTAAAAATAATACTCCAAGGGTTATAAAATTTATATCACGAGAAAGATCATAAAAATTCCTTTAAAATGAAATCTTTGTCGAATCTTTACCTCCTTTTTCTGATTTTTGGTGAATTTTTAAAGATTAATTTTTAGAAATTAATTTATTAAATGCTGATCACGTGGTTTCTTTTCTTTTTGTGATACTTTAAAATAATTTTGCGCCATGTGCATAACAACAAAATAGACAAAATTTTTATATTTTTTTCTCTTGCTAATGCGGCAGACGATTGGACATATTCAAAAAATATTAAAATACAGTAAAAGAAATGGTCCTAAAACTGTACTATATTCTTTAGTATGTTCTATTAGATTTAATTTTAATATTTTCTTCTACACTATGTTGTCTATAAAAATATCCGTTACGATTTTTTTATTAATATATATATATATATATATATATATATATATATATATATATATATATATAATATATATATATATATATAATATATATAAATATATATATATATATATAATATATATATATATATATATATATATATATATATATATATAATATATATATATATATATATATATATATATAAAATATATATATATATATATATATATATATATATATATATATATATATACATACATTACATCAATTGCATACATTGATCGTTGTATTTTATATATATATATATATATATATATATATATATATATATATATATATATATATATATGAAATGACCCGAATTGGGTCATCTCTTGAAGAAATACAATCGAGGCGGAAATTAAATCCAGTTCCAAGTCACAACGAACAATTGAAGTTTATTCCATGAAAACAGCGGCATGTTACTCGCATCCAAGCCAACCTACGTCTGTCGTTGCGCGCGAATTATAGAATTAGATCAAAGAGGGGTTGCTAGGAATTCGCGGAGAGAGTTAGTATATGGGAAGGTGGAGCATCTCGCCAAGGTGTCAGAAGGTTATCACATTTAGAAAGAAAGTTCAGATAAGGGCGATTAAAGATTATTAATAATATTATCACATATATATATATATATATATATTGGCATTAATTGCACACATTGACCGTTGTATTTAATTTGAATGTACTCCGTAGCGAAGTACGGGTTTTCAGCAAGTATATATGTGTGTATATATATATATATATATATAATATATATATATATATATATATATATATATATATATATATATATATATATATATATATACTAATATTCATTCTTGGGCCCGTATTATTGGCATACATGCTGTCCCATCCCGTAAGGAAAAGGTTAAGCAATAATTAAAAGGCATGCGCCAAAATGACACCGAGTCAAGTTGAGTCATAAATCAAGCTCCGAGGATCGGACGAAACGGAACCGCTGTCACATACCATCCTCCAAGTTAAACGTTTTCTTTGTCGGGGGTGAGTTTATCCCGATGTTCTGAGTGAAAAGAGATCCCCGTACCTTTTTGATGGATGTCTGCGATGAAGCAGCCGAACGTCCAATTTGATTTAAACCCAATACTGAAAATTTTTCTCTCCCTCTGTTTCCTTGACTGCTCATGAATAAATGAACGTATGGGGAAAGTATAGAGAAAAAGACTAAAAAGGGAAAGTCCCTGCGAAATCGCAACCCAACACGTGTGCCACAAGTTCTCACTCGGAAGGAGAGAATCTGAGCCTTCGATATGCCATTTGACAGATGAAATGAGTGGGGAGAGAACTTTTTATTTCCCTCGTGGATAATATGTGCTTGATGTAGTACTGTATTTTCTTGTTGGAAATATGGTATTGCATTGGACCAACCCATCAGCAGCTGCGGCTGTGCGCTCCGTTTGAAAACTGTAGATGATGAATCTAAAATGTCGGTTCAAAATGCAACAGGCTTTTGTAGCAACAGGAAAACTGTATTTACGCAACTTCCCCTTCCAGAGGATGTCTGACAAATTTTCAATGCGCAACGTTGTCTAAATTTAAACTAATTGAACGAAGTAAATAATGCGTAATATATTTAGTCTACGGGATTTACACAAACACAGAGTAAACAAAATATCTCATTTATATACATTTCCATGTAATTGATCCATTTCAGTGTGAGGTAAACTCTGACGTGGCGATACTATCATTCCTGAGAAATCCAAAGTCACTTCTGATATGAGACTTCATTTGGATAATAAAACAAATCAAAAGGAAACAATTTTGTTAAAAAAATGCTCTTAAAGCATATATGTATGTATGTACATGCATATGCAAGTGTCTTGTGTTTTACATTCCAAAGCGGTAAATTAACTGTACGTTCGTTATCAAATTTCTTCAAACACAATTGCATACTTTCAGCTTCTTTGGAGAATTACTTTTACTCGCAACTTGATTATAGTTCGTTCTGAGCTTATCTATATATATAAAACAATTCCGTAATTGACTGACTGACAGATAACGCACAGACTAAACCACTGGACCTAAGGGGTTGAAATTTTGCGTGGCGATTCTTCTTATAGTGAAGGTGTGCACTAAGAAAGATTTTTGAAAAATCCTTCTTAGATTTTTAAAATTAAATTTTTAAGTTGTTTTTGTAACATTCTTGAAAGTTTGCATTTACAATAATAATCTGAGGGTTACAAAATTTATATTACGAGAAAGATCATAAAAATTCCTTTAAAATGAAATCTTTTTCGAATCTTTAGCTCCATTTTCTGATTTTTGGTGAATTTTTAAAGATGGATTTTTAGAATTTAATTTATTAAATGCTGATCACGTGGTTTCTTTTCTTTTTGTGAAACTTTTAATTAACAATGCGTGACGTGCATAACAACGAAATAAATTGACAACAAATATTTTTCTTTCTTACTAATGCGGTAGACGATTGGACATTATCCAAAAAAATATTAAAATACAGTACCAGAAATGTTCCTCAAATTGTACTATATTCTTTAGTATGTTCTATTAGATTTAATATCAATATTTTCTTCTACATTATTTTGTCTATAACAATATCCGTTACGTTTTTTTTTATAAATATATTTTTTGGTTTTTTTTGGCATTAATTGCAAACATTGACCATTGTATTTATTATATATATATATATATATATATATATATATATATATATATATATATATATATATATATATATATATATATATATATATATATATATATATATATATATATATATATATATAGTATACATATTTGGCATTAATTGCATACATTGACCGTTGTATTTAATTTGAATGTACTCTGGAGCGAAGCAAGTGTATTCAGCTAGTTTATACATATGAAAGTTCAGTACATATAAGGTAGTGTATGCCTCTATGCCCTTTTTTAACTATATGTATGGAGGGTAAAAGTTAGTTATTATGAAATCAAAGATGCTGATGATTAATTTGAGGCCATTTGGATAGATGGTTAAACTATGCATAATATCCGCATTTCTGCCCCAAAAACGCAATAACTGACTGGTCTCCTCAAAAAAAAAAGTAAATAATAAATAAACAAATAAATTTATATATATATATATATATATATATATATATATATATATATATATATATATATATATAATCCAACAGAAGTAGATAAAAATAATACGAATATAGACAAAAAACAAACAGAAATCAAGCACTCTGGGCATCCACGCACCAACGGCAAGATTCTGTATAAGTGCCGGAACTGAACCATAAAACAACATAGAGGTAACCAACAGGTCTCGTCATCAGGGAGCCTAACCAAGGTCATAATATCATCAGGGAGCCTACTCCCTGATGTCGAGACCTGTCGGTTACCTCTATGTTGTTTTATGGTTCAGTTCCAGCACTTATACAGAATCTTGCCGTTGGTGCGTGGATGCCCAGAGTGCTTGATTTCTGTTTGTTTTTTGCCTATATTCGTATTATTTTTATCTATCTCTGTTGGATTATTTATTTGTATTTTTTTCATTATGGGGATATGAAGCTTCTGCGCTATCCTCTATTGAAAATGTTTTATGTTTTCTTTGCAGGATATGTTTTATATTAAAGTGATTTAGCAGTCTATGCTTGATTTTTAATTTTTGTTTATTTGAATTGTTTATATTTTACATTGTGCTTTTTCGGTATGAAGGTTTGAAGCTTTTGCGCAATCTTCTATTGGAAAGTTCTTTTATTTTATTTTAATTTTTAAGTTAGGTTCATGTTTATGGTTTGTCTCGAGGTTCCTCATGTAGTAAGCAGGCTTATCTAATGTATTCTTTGCTTTTCAGGTAAAAACTTATAAATTAATATAAAATTTTAAAAAAATATGCAAAATGTAAAGATAAAAGATGTCTTACGTGCCCTATGGCGAACAGTAGTCAAGTGGGGGTTGGTTCCGGCAATAGTAATTTACAATGACGTAACTTCTAGGACAGAATTGGCTGCTGTTTCGCCATAACCGTCACTTACGGAATTGGGGTGTGTATGCATCTTTTACTTTGCATTAGGATTATTTGTGGGCTTGCATGTACGGTGCGTTGAGCCCATACTTAAGTTGCGTTTGTCTTTTCATTTTCTTTTGACTAATTGCTTTCTTGGGGGACTCGGGGCCTTAAAATGTCTTTTGGGCTTACCTGCATCCTATTCAGAAAGTTCCCCTTGAGGTAACTGATTTGGTTAGGCTCCCTGATGACGAGACCTGTCGGTTATTTCTATGTTGTTTTATGGTTCAGTTCCGGCACTTATACAGAATCTTGCCGTTGGTGCGTCGTTGCCCAGAGTGTTTGTTTTTTGTCTATATTCGTATTATTTTTATCTATCTCTGTTGGCTTATTTATTTGTATTTTTTTTTTTATTATAGGGATATGAAGCTTCTGCGCTATCCTCTATTGAAAATGTTTTATGTTTTCTTTGCAGGATATGTTTTATGTTAAAGTGATTTAGCAGTCTATGCTTGATTTTTAATTTTTGTTTATTTGAATTGTTTATATTTTACATTATATATATATATATATATATATATATATATATATATATATATATATATATATATATATATATATATATATATATATACACCACACACAAATTAAAGGAGTTTTCCAGCTCTATCAAGACTTTGTGTGAAAGCTATAAAGCAACCGAACCTTATAAATCCTCATCTACTCGAAGCCGTACACGCCATTGATATTATATTAGTGCAATCTACATTTAATTTAATCTTAATCATATCATAATAGTGAAAAGAAATATTTTCAATGGGTAACTCGTCTTCTACTGTTTAAGAAACTTTGTTAAATGCCACTACATGCGACTTACCTTTGATTCTACCGTATTTTGTTTCAGCTACAATCTATTATCTTTTCAAATTCCAACTCTAAGCACATTAAAGCGCGCTCACAATCTCTCCTTCTCTCACTCCCTTACACAGGTTTACTGACGCACAACAGGTCGAAATTGTTAGATTATTAGCCCTAAGACGCTACTGATATTACTCTGACATATTTGCGTTTTCTCCATATTCAAGTTCGCCAAAATTTCCAATTAAACAAGTTGTATAGCAATGCCTTGGCAACGTTTAATAGAGGAAAATAAAAAGCAAACCAAAACAAAACAAAAATATTGTAGCAATGCCTTGTAGAAGCGTACCATTCAAGCAATTCGTGTAATAACTCCTGATATGCTACGAAACACTTGGAGAGAACTCGATTACCATTTAGACGTTTGTCGTGCTACAAAAGGTGCAAACATCGAAATCTATGATACTATGATTGAAGTCTATGATCGATATTAAAACTTGATGAGAAGCTCTTTTTATTTAAATATTTTTTAAAAAATTCTAATGGGTAGTTCCGCAAAAATAAGTCATGACTATTGGATACCTTTAGTCCGGACACCCTGTATATAAATCAGTTCAGTGTGCATATCATTTTAGATACAAAAAGCATATAAATGATAAGTACAGAGCCATCATAAAAATACCGAACGGAAGCAGATGATGTTGATTGACCTTAACGAACAAGGAACTGATAATCAACATTTGTAATCAACTTTATACTTTTACTGCTACTTAATTTGGCAACGATACGGTAACTGCGTATAAAATCATTTGCCATAATATTTTTAAAAACTAAGGTATACATGTACAAGAGGTACAATTTTTAAATTTAGTCATAAACAAATTGTAGTCGCGTCATTCATCACAAATATCGGCTAAAATGTTACTTTTAGGTGTTAGAATAAATAGAGATCATACAGCTAATATTTTAAGAGAATGATAGCTCATACTTTAGGGCTATTTCAGCGGAAAACCATATTGGTAGGAAAATACTGTAGTAAGCTTTTGATTTAATATACGAATTTCCAGGTAAACGATAATATCAAATCCTTAAAATGATGACTTACATTGGCTAAACACAGCCTTTTGAAAAAATACGTTACTCGACGTAGTAATAGAAAAACGAGGAGAAATATATGATTGAATACGGCTTTTGTAAATTTCCTACATAGTTTTCAAAAAATTCTGGTAATGTCCCAAGAGGAGAGCAAATAAATTTTCCTGCAATACAAAGTTAAACGCCACTATCCCAGCGGACATTAATCATTTTCTCTATCGTATTCGTCTCATATTAAAGGTTCAAAAAGAATGGGAATCTATACAATTGAAAGTCAAAACACACTTCATGCACAACTTTCACAAGCAATGAAAAATAACGCAGTTAAAAAGCAGACTATTGGTAAGTGATTGCATGTTATACATAAAAATATTTAAATACTATAATTTAATGCTTAACAGAGGCCGAATTATACGATATTTTACCTATTCTATAAATGTATCGAATTTTGCGATTAATTTAAAAGCTTTTAACATTTTAATGTGGGAAAGTATAAAAAGGTGAAGAAAATTACTTAGCCTATGCTCAATTTTGTTAAGTAGTAAAATTGATTAACATATAATTGCTTAATGAGGGCTAAGTAAAAGCATAAATACAAAAACTGTAATATTTGTTGAGCTAACTGGTCCTAAAGGATTTTCATCCAGCTCACAATGCTTTTATCAGTAATAATCTTATCACCAAAAGTAAGAAAATTAGATTTTCAAGAAATTGAACCTAAAATTGTCTAGAAATTCTTTCCATTTTGCTTTTTTAAACAACTAAGGGCAAAACAGAAAGTAACTTTTCTCTATTTTTCGGGAAATACAGGAAAAGTACGCTACTAAACCTCTTTCGGCTGAGAAAACTCACATTTTCTAATTAAGTGTTAACGATTAATTACACGGCAATCTACAATTACGGAGTTGATTCGGCGTAAAGCGATAGCGAATAGACGGATCTATATACAGAAAGAGGAAGCATTTATAGAACTTGCATTGCGTGTGAATTATCCGGTCGAAAAAGTTTATTGCGTATATCCTTTAAAAAAATGAAACCGTCTACTGAACTAACATTTTTTTCATAAAGTGCAACCCTTTACCAGAACAAAATACCGGTACCATACTATGTGCAACCATCATCAAGGAAATTATCGCAAACTCTCATAAAATGAAACTGCAGAAATATAAAAAGTAAAGTTCCATCAGTTTTGTAAAATGCAGTAGCGAATAATAGTGCTCAGTTTTTTTTAAAAAAAGAAGAGTTCACATGATCTTCGTGGCGAGGAGAGAATTGAGAAATTAGTTAATAGAAATAATTTCAGTAAATTTGTTGAGAATAGATTTTAAATACGCAGCAAACAATATGACTGATTTTATGAATGATTCATTTTCCATTCATCTATTTTTAAAAAAAAATTGCAACATAATGCATATGAGACAACCTCAAAAAATACAAATTAAGCTAATCATAAGGTTTACAAATTTTTTTTCGTTATAATCTTAAATAATAAATCCCAGAACGAAAGAAATCAATACAATTAAAACGCATCCACAATAGAAAACTTAATACGAACTGAAATTTATTACCTGAGACAAATAACATTTCATTAACAGATTGCAGATTAACAGTGAAAGATTACGCAGGATTGGATATTTCTACAGTCATCTGATTCTGCATTAAAATTAATATTTTATGAGGAAAAAAAATAATGGATATTTTCATGGACATTGAAATTTAACCATAAGTCAAAGAAAAGAAAGATAAAATTGGTTTAAAACAGCTTTTAAATAAGCACAAAATGTCAAAGTTTTATGAAAAATTTTAAATATTATTTTTAAAAAATGTTTTCAGCACAACTGCACACGTGACAATCGCAAACAAAAGTAACCTTTATGAGGTGAAAACATCCATTATAACTAGTTTAATTATACCTATTTTAACTGGTTCTTTAAACACTACGGGTCCTTCCTTGTCAGTCACCATTTCTCCTGTAGAAAAACAAATATTTTATTTTTGTTCTCTAAATAATAAGTTTTACCCTACATTTTTTTAAACGTAAAATACCATTTCAATTTTTCTTGAGAGTTTAGTTATTAACTTAAAAACATAATTATTCTTAAGAAACAAAGTGTTTTCATTATTCTTCTAAAAAACACAAAACAAATGATTTAAATAACGGAAAAGTGGAGGAGAATTATCAACCAAAAGGTTTTATTTGCTTCCATCTCATTTTAAAGGCATTAAAATTAAATCAACCTGGAAAACTATGCTAAGAAATTTAATCCCAATAGGATTTTTTTTTTTTTTTTTTTTTTTTTTTTTGGGTAATTGGGCTTGTAAAAATATCGATTTCAATTTTTGACGTCATACGCCGCCAGAGGCTTCTGTAAAGCGAATTAACTCATCAGACATTTTACGATTCACTTTCGTTATTTTTGTTTTGGCAGCTTTAATTGATGACGTGAATGAGGATCTTGGAATTCGCACCCTCAGGATGGAGGATAAGCAGCTAATTCTTACGATAACAAACGATGTACTCGTCTTCATATTTCCACACGGGATTGAAAAAGGGCTTGATATGGATATGAACTTTAAAATAAATAAATAAAATTTTAAAAAAACCGATCGAATCAGTTCAAGTGAAATTTTAATTTATTTACTCACATGAAACTATTATTTTGGGATCGATTTGATTTTTCGCCTAAAGATTTTTATCGTTCCGCATATTTATCCAACCCAGAGCCATTCATTCGCTCCCAATAAGGAACTGTTCCGAGCCGAAACAAAAGACATTTCTTTGTTGATTTTGCTCCTTTTTTTCCTCTATGGCGAATTTTTAAAGAAAATTAAGTTCTTCCGGTAGAGCTAAAATTTTTTAAATTCGGAATTTAAAACATGAACATGAGGTGAGAATATATGTAAAATGGTTGATGAGGTTTTAAAATATTCATAAACAGGGGCATTTTCTTTTAAATGCAAATATATGGGTCATGCGCTTTAAACGTTAGAGACAGTTTTTTCTCTACTTTCAGTTTGAAAAGCGTTTTTTTGACGTATTATGCCATCCTTCTGTTCGGGATTCACAAACGTCTGAAACTGAACGCTCCAGATGCTTTCGGACCCCAAGAAATACAATGGAATAATTCCCTGTGAACACTTTTCATCATAAAGTAAGTAAAAGAAAAATCCGTCGCAAATGCTTAAAGGGTTAAACATTCGTGACTTATCCGTAAAGCAAACGGAATACCATCTCTAACGATCATCGTAGTTTTAGCCTAGTAGAAATGCGAGGCTTATTATAAGTGTATAATATCAAACAGAAGATGTCAATAAAAATTAATCCAATAGTTGATCTGATCCGAATTAACAAGGGGAACAAAATGTAGAAGATATGACCCTTAAATCTCCCAGGAGGTGGCACTGGAAAGTGTTGCTCTGATTTTGAAATTTTAGAGGTTGGAAGGCAGAGATTTATAAAAATAATTCGCGGTCGGTAACCGTTACGATGGTGCTATTTGTGATGATGATTTTTATGTAAATACCGTGTTATATATTTTTTAAAAATGCATGGTAAACGGGTTATGGACTTCTGCAAATATATTTACCTCCAGCGTACTCAGCAAGGGCGAAACCTGGGATCAAAGCTACTGTGTACGCTAGGTGTATATACAGAAGGTCGTTCGCAGTTTATGGAAACGATTTTGTAAATTATTATTTTAGTTTTAATTTTGAGGTAAAAATTTGGCAACTTCAGAATAATCGTCTGCTACTGTTTTGTTTTGATTGGAATGTAAAATAAAAGATTTATTTTGAAAATGGCTCCTAAAATTGATAGATGGCTCGAAGGTTACGTAACTGCGCTTTCCGAGGAGAAATATTCGTATGAACAAATTATAAAGCGATGTAAATATCGCTGCTATGGCATGTCAAAAAAAGGTATTTCTAATATATTAAATTTGAAAGAAAAAATGTCTAACTGAAAGTAAAAAAGAAAACATGACCGCGAAACCTCATCCTAAGACTGTTCGAACGCAGGTAAATTTTAAGAAAGTGAAGTATGTGAACCTAAAAGAAAATCTGCCGACTCAAAAACTCATTGCATCGAAACTAGTAATGTCTTCTGGCACTGTAAGTAAAATCATTCATAAAGATTTGAAGTTAAAAAAGATGTTTAAACCTAAAATTCATCTGCTTTTGCCAAAGCATATTGCTGAAAGAAAAATAAATTGTAGAAAATTATATGAAAAACACGTGGCTGCTGAAAAATGGAAATTTGTAGTAACACTCGATGAGGTATGGGTGTATTTAAGTGACTAAAATAAAAAAGATCAATTTTCTATTGCTCAACTGATGGGAATGACAATACGGAATGGCTTCGTCAGTGTACAGAAAAGTTCCCAAAGGAATTCATGATAGTTGCTGGATTTTGTTACAACGGGAAAAATCAAAAAAGTCTCAAGCAAAGCCAAAATTAATTCATTCTACTATCAGCAGAATATTTAATAACCAAGTTTTGAAGAAAAAATTCCAACCTTATATGGAAAGGACATTGATAAAGTTGAGCTTCATATGGACAAAGCCTCCAGTTACATGTTTGAATCAACTGCCGGTTATATAGTAAAGAAAGAATCAGAAACAGGAATAAAGTGTAACCCATTTAATGAAATATCTGTAAAATCACCTGACGCTTCTCCAACGGACTTTTGCGCTTTCGGTTTATTAAAACGAGCCTTAGGAATACGGCATCCAAGAACACTGAACGGACGGACTTTGGAAAAAGGTCCAAGAGGAATGGGGTAAAATTGACATGACAGTATTAAGAATAAGTTTCCTTTCATGGACAATTCGAGCTAGAGGTTTTGTCAAGAACCCTGGCTATCAGATAGAAGCAAATCGCCGCAAAAAATTCTTTATTTAAACATAAGACTTAACTATCAAAACTGTTTCCATAAAGTGCGAACGACCCTCTGTATTTGCATATGCTTACAGAAATAATTTAGTAAAGACTATAAAAGAATGATTTAAAGTAATGTATCACGAGGCAACACGGAATTCGGCCTGGAATTGAGAATCCGTGTGACAATTGAAATCGACAGAGCTCAAGGACTCACAGGTGATGCTAATTGGTTTCGCTCCTTGATCACGTTTTAGTCGTACAAGAGTTTGATAAGCGTCAACAACCGATCAAAGGAGACAGAACTTACTAAGATCGAACGTCCAGAGCTCAGAGGAGGATCCCCGAAGGTCCTGGTATCCCCCAAAGACGTGCATCACTCCGTTGTAAACCACGGCCGAGTGGCCGCGACGCCCGGACGGCTGGTGCACCGACGAGCCCCGAACGTGGTGCTTCTTCCACACCTGGGCATCTGAAAGCGAAGGATAATATATTAAAAAAATATTCTAAAGCTTTTAATGGTTCACCCCCCCCCCCGTTTCTCTAAAAGAGGAAAAAATCATCACCCCAGTTTCGCCGACACAAAAATTCATTCCCCCTTCTCGTTGGCAAATGTTTATTTACAAACTATACTACGCACACTCATAAAGAATAAATCTAGATGTCTTAAGTAACTTCTAGAAAAAAATTTCGGAGGCCAAAAATTGCACAGCAAAATTGGTTGAAGCGCCATCCCTTTGGGAAACTGTCACAAAATACTTCGTTTCAAATTTTTTACTGAATGTTTTCCATTAGATTTACGGTTTTGAAAATCCATTTTCCTAAAACAAGAAAGGTTTTTGTAAATGAAAAAAAGTGAAGGATTAAGGAGCCAAAGTCTTCGGTAAATGAACAAAAGGCATCAAATCAATGGTTATTGATCAAATATATTTTTAAACATATTATAAACCCTCGCCGACTTGAAATCCCTAAATATCTCAAAAGGGAAGCTTGAACGGGAAAAACAGGGCGGAAGGAAATTTCGTGTCGGCGAAATGGCGAAAAAAAGGGAATACGGAAATTTGGTGTCGGCGAAACGGCGGGGACACCCTTTTAATTGGGGTTGCCTCTTAACGTTAGAACAGCGATCTTTTTTTAAATTTTCCAATGGTAGGCAAAACGCAAAGAATACAAAAGAGAGAAAGGAAATTCAGCACTTGCCCAAAAGTTCTCTTGCTCGCCTATACCACTTGAAAATATCTCAAGCACAAAGAGCTGGGTAGTTGTGCAAATGTTGGGTGTTCATTTCTTTGGATGAATTTCACAGGGAATAGTAAGGTGTTGCGAATATGCCTACCTTAAACAAGTGCTTAGCGAGATAGTCATGGCCTAAGATCAGGCAAAAAGACGCCACGGCCTCACAACTGGGGGCATCTGCGACAAATCTCATGTTGTCAAGCCAGGCCTTAAGGCGATTTCCATCAATCCTCTTCCTAATGAAATACAGCCTCATAATTTTGCGAATAGAATAGCGATCTAAAGTATTCCGAATATGTTATAGGCAGAACATACAACTGAGAGGATATGCAGAGTGAAACTATACTTCATATCCATCAAAATAGTGCCACGTAAGGACGTTAAAGCATGCGGTGCCCATTAAAAGGGTTAAATGTGAAGTGGAATTTAAAACCATATTTATAGTCACCACCATTATTACTATTCGAACAGATTAAAAAACACAAGCTGGTTTGGAAGATAAAATATGTCGTTAAAAATGTTTAATGATATTTGTTTCATTAATAAACATCAGTGAACGCAAAATATTAGTTCCGATAAAAGTTTGTCTCTTTTCAATCACTTACGATAAAAATACTATAAAAAAAATATGTGTATAAAATGCACATTGCAGTCTGTGGCGCCATGCAATTTTTAAACCAAAAGCTAGTTTCAAATTGTATACTGCGAGCAAAGAAAATGAAAAAGTCTTAAAATCAACTGAAATCTCTGTTTTTGACGGGTTGTTTTCAGATAATAAAACTTTCCAAAGAGATTATTATCTTGCAAAATAGAGGGGGGGGGGAATGTTAACTGCCATCGAATTGTCTCCCAGAAACTTATTTTTTAATCGTCGAAAACAGATTTTTTTTTTTTTATCGGAGCAAAACAAATCGAATGACTTACTGAGATCCAGTATCCAAAGTGGTGTTTCTCCGGTTGACGCAAAGCCGATTTCTCCACCGAACACGTAGATCGTATTCTGAAAGAGAGAAAAGTAACATTTCAATTCCCCCACAATTTTTCTAGACGTGGATCATTGATTTCAAAACTTGCTATCAATAAAGAGCACTGTATCATGTAACGGGCGCCTTCGTGGAGAGGGCATCGGATACACGACCCTGAGCCTCGAAGCCAGCGTCCTGACCATACCGAAAATATAAGACAGTATTATCTGCTGAATAAAGTTTCTTGCAATCTTTTAAGGCCAACACATAAGACTTTGAAATTTTTCTCTGTTAGACGCAATCCTGAGTAGACTCCAAGGAGTTATACATTATTTTTTAAAAATATATTTATTTATTACTCATCTCATATATTTTCTCCGACGATGCTGACCTTTCGATACAGTCGAACCCCGTTATAACGAACTTCAAGGAACTAAAGGTTTTGTTCGCTTTATCCGAACCGTTAAGAAAAATGCTAGACCTCACAAAATGTATAACTCATTAGTTGCAATGTGTATTCAATAATGATGTATTAAAAAATGATAAAATCTATTAAAGATGATCATTAATGAATTAAATCGATTAAAATCGATTACATTAAACTGACACAATTCTAATAAAATTACGTACCATAGGAAAACGGCGGGACCATAATTTTCGTTCGTTATATCCGTGAGTTCGTTATATAACGGGGTTCGACTGTATTTCTATTTCATGTTTCTTTATGGTTCATTAATGTCATTTCCAAATTTGAGAAACTTTGTAACGACTGCCTGCCAGGAGTGGGGGGATCGAACCCTCAACCTCTGAACTTCCAAGCCACCGTCTTCACTACAAGACTATCCCGGCGATGTAAGGAAATTCGCATGTTTTAAATACTATCTTTTACATTTTCTTTTACTTCCCTTTTGCAGTTAAAACATAAACTTTTTTTAAAATTCAACAGAACAGGGTGTTGGTCGCCAACTTTTATATACTAATTTTGTATTACATATTTTTCTCCAAATCATTCGACCAGCAATATATGGGAATTTTATCTTCTGACTGTTGCATCGGATATGTAATGACACATTATCCAGAATCTATTAGCGTTCAAAGAAGAGTTCTAACAGCTTAATATGAAGATGAAAAAAGACTAAAATCCTCTTTATGGAAATAGTTTATTTACTATGTAAAGCAAAATATTACCGAAAAATACGATTTAACATAACGTCTAACATAGGGAAAACCCCACACACCACATTTTAGGTACGAATTACACACACACACACACACACACACACACACACACACACACATATATATATATATATATATATATATATATGGGTCGCCCAAATGAAAGTGGCACTGCAGTCGGTGTGACAAATAGTTTAATGGTATTGTTGTAAGTTAGTATACAAAATAAAAAAGAAATAGATAAAGAACATATAGGCTAGGCATTGCCTTGGAGATTGAAACAGGTGTCCCAGAGGTCCACGAGATGATGGATACCTTGGGTGAAGAAACTCCGGGGTTAGCAGTGGAACCATGCAGAATTGTGTGAATACTTTTCAGCTCATAGACATTCCATCCGCTATCTCGTGAGTGGTGATTCGCCGATCATTGCCCACAAGACTCTCCACAGCTGCAATTGCTTCCTGGATGATAACCACATGCGCTTGACCTGGTCGTGCCCTGTCATCCGTACTGCTTCGTCCGTTACGAAAATCGCTACACCATCTGAATACTGATCTGCGTGCCATACACTGTGCCATACACATTTTGCATGTGACGATAAATTTCTCCAGCACTCATATTTTCCACCGTTAAAAATTGCACGACCGCACGTTGCAACGTTTAGAGCAGTGATTCTCAACCACTGTGCCGCGGTACTTTAGTGTACAGCGGAATTCTTGAAGTGTTCCGCCACTGCGAATTATTTTGGATGCTAATTTTACAAAATATATTATGGGTACATCAATCAATTATCCAAGTAAAATTCTTTTAAATTTATCTTACTGGTAGTGTGCCGCCAAAATTTTAAATTATTAAAAGTGTACCGTGACGAAAAAAAGGTTGAGAATCACTGGTTTAGAGGCATCCATGATATGAACGATTCCATCGACCTTGCTCCTACGCTATCATAGAAGCATCCGTCGTGATCTGACGATATGGCATGCCTTCCCAGCACTCAGCGCCCTCTATAGGCGCATACGTAGTCTTCTGTATCTTAAAACGAAGGCGCAATAACGGCAGTGCCACTTTCATTTGGGCGACCCTTATTTATATATATATATATATTTATTTATTTATTTATATTGTGTATTTATACACAGAAAACGATGGGAATAGCCAATTCGCCATCCAATAATGATCGGTAACAGAATACAACGGTTTGCCGTTAATACTATTAAATTAGCATATAATTTACTTCTGATTTAATGAGGAGTAAATAACACGAAATAAAACAATTTTCGATTAATATTTTGAACTGAAATGATGTTATTATATATATAATAGCCGTTGTCTCTGTATAACACTTCCGGGCTGTACTCATCTTTCAATTGAAGCCCTCAGTAAACAAACCGCCGGTTAGGCCTAATTTCAATTTCAGATGTGGATCAGAATTTTTTCTTACCTAAAAACTAATATCTTCTCCATCAAATCACGTTTGTTCAGCCTATTTTTCTATAAAACATTCAGAACTAAAAAAAAATGGTTGCTTTTAGCTGTATATTTAACAGTTTTTAAAAATCTGTTTACTTTTGCGATGAATTCTGAAAGTCACAAACTTGAATGTGAATGAATCAAGTAGCTCAAGTATTCATATCGCGTAGTGAGCTGTAAAAAACTGGATGGCAGTCTACTACTCCAATCGCGTGAAAAACTAAATAAATAAAAAATAATGAAAGGGTTTGCTTTTACAAGGTGTGGATTAAATGCAATATTGTTAGATAATGCGGGATATTTTTTAACTTTCATATACTTTTTTCCATTATGGCGTCATTATTAGTATTATGACGGGTTACCTTCTAGTATTTAGATATTAGTGTACGTGAGAAACGTGGGTTTCCGTGCCTATATGATATGAGCGGTTCCCGTAATTTTGGAACACGTAATAGATTAAACCTAAGTGCAACCACTGACTGCCGTCCCTAACAACCATTTTGGCCCCTTTCAACCCAAAATCGCCTCATAAGGGTTACAAAGTACTGATAGTGTCATCCGTTTAACATTTTCAAATGCTCTGAAAGAGTACTTAAGTGTCGTAAAAGGAAAAATAAGTATATTATACAAACTGTAATATATTAGCCCTAATTATATGTACACATATTTCAATACTATGTACCAATGAAAAAAAAATAAAAGAATGAATATTCAAACTCACCTTCCAGCACACCATTGTGTGTTCTTGAAGACAGGGTGGACGGTTACCGCGACACTTTAACTCTTCCCAAATACTTTGCACTATGGAAGACAAAAGACATATTTTGTGATAGGAATGAAGAAGGTGGTATGAAATTCGACAGAATGTTATATCAAATATCGAAATTAAATATTAAAAAAATCTCCTCCTAATTCCCACGGTGAAACACTAGTAAAATTATAACAATACGTCTCTTGTGAGTCCAAATTTAAAACCGCTTAGAAATTTTACTTTAAAAAATTATGAAATAAACACAATTTGATATTGTACTCCTATATTTGATCTTTATATCCAACTGGTAGGATTATTTATTATTTGTTTATATATATATATATATATATATATATATATATATATATATATATATATATATATATAGTGAGAGAAAGAAAGGTTCGTTTAAAGAAATACAGAAATTGAAATATCTTACTGGGTTAAAAGTTTTTTTCTTATTTTTTTAAGGTGAACATGCACAAAGCTTCTCTATATGCATACACTAATACTATAGAAAGAATATTCATGAAAAGTTTTACAGGGGGAAAAATTATAAAGGTACAACTATTAAAAGGGGAACTCGAACAAACTTATATGCATTTGAGCATGCGCGAGAGAAAGAAAGACTGGATTAGCAAGACTAATTCCACAACAAATTTGATCGATTAGTAGATTTTAGAAATTAACGTAAAATGTTAGGACGCGCACGTATGTACCGAGACAATGCAGAGAAAAAAGAAAATTTTGTCTAACTATTAACTGGTAATGACGATCTCCTTATGGTAAAAAATTAAAACAGTCCAAAAACAAGGAAAAGTTTATTTTCTGTCCAGTTAAGTTCAGTTAAAGTTCTAAAGAAAACAAACTTTATCATCTGTTCAACCAAAGTCTATTTTCTGTTCGACTTGAGAAAAAAAATAAACTTCAGTTGAAAAAAAAATGTTTTTTTCATACATCCAAAGATGGATGAAAACAAACATAAAAATGTACTTGGCTAATAAAATTACTCCTCGGAGCTCACACCACCAAACGCCCTAGCGTTAAATTGAAATCTTCTACCGCACGCGCTTATTTTCCTTTCATTACTCATCTCTCTTGTTAAACTGACTTCTATTTCCCTTGCTGGCTACACTGTCCTCGTAAAATTTCTGTGACGATAGGCAACGCCGCAAATTAAAATAGATCACCACCGCTTCGACGCCAGACAGGGAAAAACTCACACTTCTGACCAGCGCCGTTTTCTACAAGTAGCTCATTTCACGCTTACGTCATTTTTTCTGATTTGAATCTGACAACGTTTTTACTTCTCCAGCTTGAAGGAAGAGTTGATGCCACGAGAATCGGGATTTAGGCGAAGGAATTTAACTAAAAACTAGCAAACATAAAATAATAACGTAATCTTACAAGCTTAGATAAAAGAAACCATCTCCAAACGCATACATAAAGGAATGATACTGACACATACATACACACACACACACACACATATATATATACACAGTTGAACTCCGTTATAACGAACTTCAAGGGATCAAAGGTTTTTTTCGTTTTATCCGGTGGTTCAATATATACGAACCATTAAGAAAATTGCTAGAGTTCACAAAATATATAACTCATTAGTTGCAATGTGTATTCAATAATGATGTATTGAAAAATGATAAAATCTATTAAAAATGATCATTAATGAATTAAATCGACTAAAATCGATTACATTAAACTGACACAATACTAATTAAATTACGTACAATAGGAAAACGGCGGAACCCAAAATTTTCGTTCGTTATATACCGGGTTCGCTATAACGGGGTTCGACTGCATGCATACACACACACACACATATATATATATATATATATATATGCGCATTCTAATAGTATATGACTTTGAAAAATAAAATAAAAAACTTTCTAAAATAAATTAAAACTTTCGGAAGCACGGAATAATTCATCATGGATACAAAGGTCAGTCATAAATAACTGCCATTTAGACAGATCACATATTTTCACTTTAATGCTTTTAAAGTGCATTACTCCTTTAAACAAAGAAGGTCGACTTTTATAATGATTACTAAACTTTTCACGTGCCAAGCGTATGTTAAGAGGAAAGGGAAAAAAAAAATCCGGAGACATGCTAAGCGCATTCTAATAACCTTTTCTCGAGTGCTGGAGTTTATTCCGTTACTAACAGACCGATTTTATGTCGCTGAGGGCAGAGAGACGAGTTATCTGGCTCAGAACACGAACGAGCCAAAAATATCAGGTTTTACAGAAATTCGATCAGACGTTGAAACTGGGGCGAATTTCCGGAAATAGCAAGGTGAATGCTATGGGAGACCATTAAAAAAAAAGTCAAGGTTTTATGGTCAATTAATCTAATGCGACGATACAAACAAGGAATGCCGTGTACCGGAGACTTCACACGATCTGCACACGGCAGAATATCGATCCAACACGAGTCCCTATCAAACGCCCTGGATGAAACAGATTCTGGCAAGAGCTTCTTCCGTAAAATCCTTTCATTTCAATCTGTCCGCCGAAGAAAAATCTTTAAAAGCACTCCTGGGAGAAGCTGTAACAAAAATAATTTTCTATGAACGTGGTTCGTTTCAGAAGACGATTCTTTTCCTATTAAATGATCGAAAGTTTGAAAGCCCTTTGCAAAAATCGCAATTACGAATCTGTTAATATTTTAGATATAACGTTTTGATTTGATGGCATTTTTTAGAAATTACTATAAATCATATATAGCTTTAAGTGCGAACATTCTTTGATAGCGAATATACAGAAGATACTCCAAAGAAGGAACTTCCATTTAACACAGACTCTATTTAAAGAAATATCCTTTAGCAATTGACATTGAGCGATTTGAAGCCATATAATGTCTTCAGTATGAAATCTCCTGGATAGCAGATAAACTGAAGTATCTCCTTATAACGAATTTGAAATTAGAAAAGACATATATTTTACGAATTTTTTTTCAGGATCTTAATCTTTAACAACATTTACGCGCTACTAATCTCCATAACATACATTTGTGAAAGTTGATATACGTGTGTGCTTGACTTTACACACACACATTTATATATGTATATACGCATGTTTAAGTCATTATATAAGAAAAAATATAATATAGAGATTAGTTTGCGAGTAAATGTTGTTCAAAGTTTACAGTACGTACAACGAAGTTTCACTCTAACACGGTGCGAGAATTGGGAATATCTCCGTGCAACACGGCACGTGACGAGAAATTTTAAGGGCAAGAATCAGAGGATCGTTGCTGTAGGTTTTGAATGACATCGACGACAAATCTATCGAAGTCACGGAGGCTTGAAAACTTCGCAAATTTGATCTGAATTATTCTCATACTTCATTCAAAGAAGAAATAAAACCGTTCACATTAAATGCCTGTTGGTAAAATATATGACAATAGTCAGCTCCGACTAAAGATCTAATTGAACCAGCAAAAAACAGAATCCATGGAAGAGTAGAACTTGCTAAGCCTGCGATAGGGTAAGGTTTTTAGTTCTGAAAATATCTAAGAATAACAAATAGATGAAGAAGCATATTTGGTGTAAATGGTATCTGAGATAAACCAAATTAGAGGACGACAGAAAATTAGCTTTGCCACAAAATATGGAAACACTGAAGTTTAAAATTTTACCCTAAAAAGCATACAGGAAGGCACAAACTTAGCCGAGCAATTAAAGTTCTATTACCTAACAATTGAAACAAATGCAAAAAATAAGAAGTAACCCCACAAATCCTAGCTCCATCGAAAGAAATTTATTAAGATTTCTCAAACAAACGCAAACAATCGAAAATAATAGATATTTTGGGAAAAGTACAGCTTAGAAATCAAGATGCTCAGAAGATGAGGGATATTTCATCCGGAAAGAAAACACTCTTGTTTAATAGTGTTTAGAAGTAATGAAAAAGAAAACAATGCAATAATAAAATGCAATAAAATTAATTAATTGTCCCGCTAGGTACTCCTTAAACCCATTACCTTAACTTACAATTAATTAATTATTGATTGTTTTAATTAAAAAATCTATCTGAGTTATAAAAAGAAGATAGTATCGATTTTCTAATTTTCGAAACTTATCCTGTTTTGTACTTGTTCTTTGTTTCGTATAACACGAATTCATATAACACAGCATTCTTTTAGGAACTGACTATGTTATACGGGGTTACACAGACACACATACATCACTTACATATATGTATATGCTTACAACATAATAGACAGCTATTACGGTCCCAAAGAAAAGTACTTATGAAGAATTCTGATAAATTAAAATTTTCATAAACTAAATGCGTTCATAATACGCATGTACTGAACATCTAAACGGTTTGGGAACGTAAGTAATGCATTTCAAGACAATGTTTTGCCTAAATATCTGTAATTAATGAATTAAGTCTAGTTACTTATAAACCCATTTACACATATGACAAATGGATTTTCTTGAACTATGTTTCACGTTACTACGCATAGTGTTTCAGCTTATATCAACTTATTTCAATTTTTTAAAGGTTTTTACGATACATCATTTCAATTTAATATTAAAATAATTTTAATCATAATGAAGTTTTAAAGTGAGATAATTGGACTTCATTAAGTAAACTCAATTGCAATAGGAATCTGAGCAATTCAAAATGTTTCCACCATAGAACATTACATTACAAATAATTCCATAATGCTTAAAAAACTGATGGAATTACAGTAAAATATGGATGGGGATTATGGTAATCTAATAAAATATGAAGGTTGTGGTTCCCTCCCTGGCGTAAGTTCTCTCCCCCCCTAAAAAAAGTCCAACTAAAGGGAAGAAAAAGGATATATCCCCTTCACACATTACTTTATCTCGTTATAAAGCTTTTTATCTGACGTCACACAGAGCATATCGTCTGCTGTAGTGCTATATTTAAATGGACAGACCTTCGTTTCGATTTAAAGCGCACAATGCAAGTGCAGGTACATATCTTTTGACACGCCTACTTTGCAGTGTTCTTAGCAATTAAAGTACAAAAATCAAACATTCAATATTATTTTTTTAATTTAAAAGTTTACCCAACAAATAAAGGCAGGTGCCACAACAAATAAAGGTTTTATTAACCCGAGTAAAAGTACTCTGCCTTCAGCGATGCCAAGAAAACATTATTATGAAATAAAATATTTGTAACACCGACAAAAGCATTCATTGGTGGAGGTGATAAAAAAGAAAAAAAAATCATTTAAAATGTAACTATAAAGTATACATGATTATGCAGCAAAAAGTATGTATTGACATAGAATTAGACAATACGCTTAGCCCCCTTTTTGTTAATTTCATTACTTTGTGCAAGTCTCTCATACAGAAACCATAGGGAAATATAGAAATCATATATATAGTCAAACAAAAATTCCAGTTGGAAATTTCGAACTTAAACTAGTTGGTACCCGTCAAAACATGACGGCTAGATAATAAATAAATGCACTAATACACAAATTATACTCAACACATGATTGCCAAATGTTGAAAATCATAATATTACGAATAGAGAAACATTCTTTAAAAAATTACTATTGAACCCAATAAAAAGAAATATGGTTACTGAATAGCACGAAATAAACAATTTCCGTCAGGTTTACTTCTATATCTCCAAAACATAATTAAAAATAAAAATGGTAGAGTGAGAGATAGAGAGATTCCTCGGAATAAACAAATTAACGTGTTTATGTGGCCTTGTGCTTAGTAAGTATCTAAGTCAAATTTAAACATGCCACCGAGCATGCGCAGAAACAAACTAATGTGCTTATGCGGCCTCGTCCGTTATGGAAATTGGAGGAAAAGATTTGAAGAACATTGTTCTATTAAACAAGGTTTATACTTATTTACTAATGTAAAACTAACAGGACTCGGACGATTTTGGGCTCAAAATAAAAAATGTTTTCAGCTGCTTCTCTAACATTTTTTTCGCCCTCATATAAGGTAATGGCGCAATGTATACTAATTTTAGGGTTATTCGATAACAATAAATCAATTTAAGTACAAACTGTAACAAAATATTTAATTTTATCCAATTACATTTTTTGTAATGTACACACGATATATTTAAACTGGCTGTTAACACCATGAAAAACATATTATTCGATTCAAACATTATTCGAAAGGTAAAAAGTTTTTTTTCAAAAACTGTTTCAGCTACATTTTCTTCTAGAATTTTTATCAGAAATGAGAAAATGCCACAAAAGGAAGAAAAAAATCAGAACCGAGGAGCAAAAGAAAAGACAAACCTTCAGTTGAGCTCTTAATCACGGATCTACGTTCGGCGAGACAACATCATGTTAAGAGCTTCGTTAAAAAAATGTTTGTTACAGTATTCCGAATTAATAACTTTTGAAACTTTTTTCCTCAACTGTAATTAGCCGGTCCAGAAAGAAACGCAGTACAACATCGAGGGAATTTTAAATTATGCCTAATGCGCTGCTTTTCCATGACCAATGCACTGCTTTTGCCT
The DNA here is from genome assembly GCA_907164885.2 of Dolomedes plantarius. NCBI lineage: Eukaryota > Metazoa > Arthropoda > Arachnida > Araneae > Dolomedidae > Dolomedes > Dolomedes plantarius. The sequence continues at coordinate 100,822,915 of OU015500.1, forward strand.
TGCCAATTAAAATAAAACAAACGGATTGGCGTAACACGTGATTACAGAAGGTCGTTCGCCCTTTATGGAAACGATTTTGATAATTAAGTTTTATATATAAATGCCGTATTTTTTGCGGCGATTTGCTTATATCTGATAGCCATGGTTCTTGACAATAGCTCTAGCTCGAATTTCCCATGAATGTAAACTTTTTCTTATTACTGTCATGTCAACTTTACCCCATTCCTCTTTGATCGTTTTCCAAAGTCCTCTCAGTGTTCTTGGATGCCGTTTTCCTAAGGCTCGTTTTAGTAAACCGAGAGCGCAAAAGTCCATTGGAGAAGCGTCAGGTGATTTTACAGGTATTTCATTAAATGGGATACACTTTATTCCGGTTTCCGATTCTTTCTTTGCTAAATTAGCTGCAATTGATTTAGTCGTGTGTCTAGAGGCTTTGTCCATATGAAGCTCAACTTTATCAATGTCCTTTACATATAAGGCTGGAATTTCTTCTTCAAAAATTGGTTCTAAAATATTCTGCTGATAGTAGATTGAATTAATTTTGGCTGTACTTGAGACTTTTTTGATTTTTAATTTGCCGTTGTAACAAAATTCTGCAACTATCCTGAATCCCTTTCGGAACTTTTCTGTACACTGACGACGCCATTTCGTACGGTCATTCCCGTTATTATAAGAACCTTTTTTTTGAAATGCCATAACCGCGATTTTTACATCTCTTTATAATTTGTTTACATGAATATTTATCCTTGAAAAGCGCAGTTACGTAACCTTCGAGCCATCTATCAATTTTATGAGCCATTTTCAAAATAAATCTTTTATTTTACATTCTAATCAAAACAAAACAGTAGCTGACGATTAATCTGAAATTTCCAAATTTTTATCCCAAAATGCAAACGACAAAAATAAATTACAAAATCGTTTCTATAAAGTGCGAACAACCTTCTGTAGCTGAACAGATAGATGTACTACGTGGGTCATGGTGAGCATTCTTCTTTAAGAGTTTTCCAGAAAATGACTGACTACACATTGTAGTTTACTGTGGTTTCTCATTTAACACTCATACTGAAAATATCAGAAAAAAATTAACAAAACAAGTTTTTTTTTTTTTTACATCTACTATTTCTATATTCTTTAATATCAGGTTTCAAGAAGTTTTTAATTTCAAAACTTTAACAACTCAAAGCGTTCAGAGTTTTAATACTACTTCGGTAGATGAAAAAATCTATTAAAAAATAGAAGTAATGAAGGTAATGAGCCAAAAGGTAGGCGAGTTGCTCGCCAAAACTTATTAGACCAGGCAAAATCGGATATCATAGAAATCATAAATAAATCTGCCCCCCTTGAGGAAAATTCTGATGATGAAATTGTAACAGATGATACCATCCAAGTAGAAAGAGAGCCTAAACCAGAACCATTCTTTATTAAAATGGTTCCAGGTTATCAAAAGATTATCGAAAATATAAACTACCTAATCCAATTTAATTTGCCCAAAACTGTCTCAGGACAGATTCTTAAGATCTCTTCCACCACCATCGATCAATTTAGAAACATCCAAAGATACCTTATCACCACTAAAACTGAATTTTTTGGAAAAAACTCCAAGACTGAAAGGCCTCTTAAAGTCTTAATCAAAGGTATCCTCATTGACATTCCAGTAGAGGAAGTCAAACAACAACTCATAGAATTTGGTTTTGAGATGAACAGAGTTTTACAACTCAAACGATTTAACACCAAGGAACCACTCCCGATTTTCTTATGCCACCTCCGACAAAACAAAATTCTTGAGCATATATATGAAATCCGACACTTTTTAGGTTTCATAGTTAGGGTTGAAGCCTACAAATTCAAAGGTACCAAACAATGCTTCAACTGCCAAAAATTCCACCACAGTAGTGAAGTTTGCCTTCTACAGCCTGTCTGTATGAAGTGTGCTGGTGCACACTCATCAGCAGCCTGTACTAAAGCACGTGACACCCCAGCAAAATGTGCTAATTGTAATGGTGACCACCCATCAAACTATCGTGGTTGCAGTGCTCACCCGGAACAGGTAAAAATTAGAAGCAACCAAATTAATACCATAAAAGAAACGGCCAATTATTAGTTAGGGAGTATAAGTCGGTAATTATACTCCCTAACTAATTGTCCCAGTCACCTCAGGAAATACCTTTGCTAGCAAACCCGTAAATTCAACAATTTCTTACAGCCAGGCTGTTCAGCCCAATAACTCCCCTCGTCCCACTATAACGACTGAACAAACCACTAATATTGTAACTCCTGCTAATACTACTACTGAAACTCCAACCTCTAGAGTAACGCCAATGGGAAACCTTGACGGCACACTAAATAAACTTCTAAAAATTAGGGATGTTCTTAAAGAAATTAAACAACTCTGTTACGAAATGAATATACCAGATTTTAACTACTTAGTTGATAAACTTAACTCACCGTCTATAACTAACGTTCTTTCTGCTGCCTCACAAGAGACAGCCACCTCTTCTGCTCCTTAATGCTCCCCTCTACTTCTGCAATTTCTGTTCTGAGCTGGAATGCTGATGGCTTGCGTACACGTATTCATGAGCTTCGGGAGTTTGCTATTAAGAACCCCGTTGATCTTATTCTGGTACAGGAGATAAAGTGTCCCACCCCCAGAACTCTTAAAATTCAAAACTACAGTCTGTACTTCACTCCCCGCCTTGACCCTAATACTAACGCTCTCCTACGTTTCGGTGGCACGGCGATCTATGTCAAACGGAATATTAAACATAACCATCTCCCCAGTATTAACTTACATACCATTGAAAATACAATTGTTAAAATTTGGATAAACTCTAGTACTACTCTCACCCCTTTTTCCACTTACTTAAGAATTATCGATGGTAGACCCGTAACTAATGAACTTTCTCAACTTTTTAATCTTGACCATAAAGTTATACTTTTTGGTGACTTTAACGCTCACTACCCCCGTTGGAACTGCCAGAATGACCGTTCAGTAACCAGATATGGTACTGAAATTAATTCCTACTTCATTGATAACTCTGTTGATATTGCTTTCTCACTTTACCCCACCAGGCTTGGTGTTTCAGGCTCCCAATTCATCATTGACTTTGCCCTTTTAAACAACATTCACTATCCGTATGAGATTCATATTATTAATGATTTATCCTCTGACCACTTACCTGTTAAACTTGACATCTTGACATTAACTGCAACCCCGTGCTCCCTTCTATCATTTCTCATTATCATACTAACTGGCAGTCCTTCACTAAATTTATTAACAACTCCCCCCCCCCTTTAATGATATTAACAGTCCTGATGACATAGACGTTGCTGTTACCTCTATCACAAAGACCATCCAAAGCGCGCTGGAATCTGCTAAGGGCCACTCTGCCCAATATTTCTATTATAAACTACCCCATTATATTGTTGACCTAATTAAATATAGGAACCATTTCAGGAAAATTTGGCAGAAAACTCGGGACCCCAGAATGCTTAATAATTGCAAAAATCTCATCAATCAGGTTAAAATTAAAATAAAAAATTTCAAAATAATAAATGGAAAGAATTTATTGAGTCACTAGCTCCCACTGATAACTCAGTTTGGCAATATCTTAAAAGAATTAGGAAACCCCACAAGCACCTTCCAATCTTTAACTCCAGTTCTGGTATCTTAACTAGTGACTCTGACAAAATTGAGGCCTCAACAGCTAATTATGAAACCGAATTCAACCCTCACTCACGGTTTTTGCCCAACTACAATTGATAAAGTCTGTGATATCCTCCAAAACTTTCAGTCCAGTAATCCCAATAGTGAGATCGAAAAAACCACTGTTAGCGAAGTCTTAAATGCAATTAATTCCCTCCCTAATAGAAAGCCCCTGGTCAAGACGGTATCACCAATAATGCCATTAAAAATCTCCCTCTCCATTATGCCAACTATTTAACTGATTTAATTAATAACATCTTTAAATTTAAATACTACCCGCATCCCTGGAAACCGGCCATTATTTTCCCAATTAATAAGCCTGGTGAGGATCCTTCCCTTCCGAAAAACTACAGACCCATTAGACTCTTATCTTCTCTTTCTAAAGTGGTTGAACACATTTTTTGTAGCCGTATTCATAATTTTATCGATCGCAATAATATTCTCTCTAATGCCCAATTTGGTTTCAGACCCAAACATTCTACCACACATCAGCTGCTTCGTGTTACTGAGTACATCCATGATGGACTACAGAACAGAATGCAGACTGGTGCTTTCTTCTTTGATATTCTTAAAGCTTTTGATACTGTCTGGCATAATGGCCTCATCTATAAACTCATTAAACTTAAAATGCCAGCTGCCTTAATTAAACTTATACAATCCTATCTTTCGGACAGAACTTTTGCTGTAAGCTATTCTGGAACCACTTCAGCCCTACGCCCTGTTAATGCGAGGTTCGAAACTCGGACCGGTCTTATTTAACTTATTTTTAAATGGTATCCCCACCACCCCGAACATTTCGCTTGCCGTCTATGCTGATGACACAGCCATTCTCGCTAAAAACCATAATGTCAGATATATGCATACTTACCTCCAACGTCACATTAACATTCTTGAGCGCTGGTTTGACAAATGGCGTATTAAATTGAGTCCCAGTAAAACAAAAGCTATCTTCTTTTCATACAATAAGATTCCCCCACCCCCAGTTAACGTTTATGGTCAGCTCATCCACTTTGAAAGGGAAGTGAAATATTTGGGTATATTCGTGGATAGTAAGCTTACTTGGAAGAAAAATATTAATAATATCTGCAAATTGTTTAAAGCTAGAAAAGATATCGCCCACCTCCTGTACCAGAAAGAGATGAGTTTGGAAAATAAACTTCTGCTTTACAAAACAGTACTTCGACCTATACTTGTTTATGCAGTACCTGCATGGGGGTCAGCGGCTAACAGTCATGTCCAGAAATTGCAATGCACACAAAATAAAACCTTGCGTCTAATCACTAAAGCCAATAGATATAAAACTAACTACTCCCTCCACAAAGATCTAAATATTGAACCCATTCGCCTGGTTATAATTAATCTCGCCACTAATTTTTATAATAGTCTTTACTCCACCCCTAATGAAGATATTGCCAATCTTCCTGATTATGAAAATTGTGATAAAGAATTTAATCGCAGAACTAGAGCGACTCTAGTGCTTGACACTGGGATTACTCCCAACTCTTCTTTCCCATAATTAAATTTTTTTCTTTTTTCTTTATGTCATTCCGTTTTCCTTAAATTCATTCTAGATCGCTTAATTTTCACCCCCTTTTATTCCTAGTTATATACAGTCACATCCTATTACGCTTTTTTGAAAAAGGAAGTGTGTCGTCTCGTTGGTGTAATATGCCTCTGCGAATCCTCATGGTCAAATTGTGAGCCGTCCTCCCTGATAATATCTTCTGCTAAGCTCCTGGATTCTGTTTCGTCAACCAATCAGGTTGCGGGACACATTTTGCTCTCAACCAGTAGTTAAGCTTGATCTTTTTTAACCTCTGTAATGCAAATTCATCCTCTTGCTTCCTTTTTCGGCCTGTCTTCAAACACGGGTTGCTTGATAGTTCTTTCCCATCCTGGGTTTGATCCCAGCGTTTAATATCTTTGCTGCTCGCGGTCCTCTGTGGCTCGTCTTCGACTTTTGAGAGTTTAATTTTTATATTTTGTTTTTTATCTATCTTATATTGGAACATTTTATTTTGACAAGTCTGACTGATTTAATTTTGTGTTAAGCTTAACTTACTAAATTCTAATGTTTTTATATTTATTTTCGTAACTTCTTTCATTTATTTTGTAACTTTTATTTAAAAATTTGATTTATTTCTTCTTGGACCATGCGTGAAAAGCTTCAGTGCTTCCCATATCTATACCGAAGGTAAAGGGCTTTCTTAGCCCTATTTGGAACCTCACGAAAACTTTTTGTCCATGTCCATGTGCGTTCAGAGTAAGCTCGTGAAAAAAGCTTAACAAAGTTCTTAAAATGTATAAAAAAAATTTAAGCACTCTCAAAACTCCCCCCTCCCCCCCCCCCTTTAAAAAAAAAAAAAAAAAAAAAAAAAAAAGTATTTTTCAGGATAATTAAAAAGATTTCCTTTTTAAATTAACGGGAACAGGTTAATTTTTGAACGGAAAATGAAAGTCGGCATTTTGAGCATCGTTGTATGGTATTTCACTCGCATCAACTACATCTAAAGATATTACGTTTAATTTGCTTACTTTTCAGAAGTCGGGGCAAATTTTTTACGCCAGTCAATACATTCAATGTTTACAATTTTTCCAACTTTTAACAATTTCTAAACTCATTATTAACCGGCATTAAAGCAGCCTAGTCAGTTATTTTCATTCCGAAAATGGAATTTTCGGAGCTGAACTTTTAGACGTGCACTAAAGATAACGCGTTTGACGGAAGGAAGTAACGAATGTTGGAAAGTAATTTCCATAAGCGGCTGGGACTTTTAAATAATTCTGCCGCGCTAAAGATGGAAAGAATTTCGGGAATGTCACAAGCAGTGCCGGTCGCAGTTGCTTTATTAACTAAGTCTTTCTGAGCTAAAGAGTTTTAATTTTCTAGTAATTACCACAAAGGGTGCATTCCTAATGAAAAGTGGAAATCTGTTTCCCTGAGCATCCTGCATACATGATTACAATAATTTTGTCGTTTACTGAACGAACAAATTAGCAATGCCTTATGTGCTATAATTTTGCTGTCATCAAACAGAGGGGTGGAAAGGAGAATTCCAAATAAAGGTAATGTGAAAACACATTTTATCCTGTTCTTTTTCCAGCCGCGGAAAGCAATAAATTTGAAGCTTTTACAGCTGGAAGCCCTATTCCTAACTCGAGCTCTACCATTTTTTATACCGTCAGAAAATGGAAGAAAAATACACCCGAAGAATAAATCTATAGCGGTTCCAGATAACATTCCCCTATACGTAACAGAAACGCGTAAGATTAAAAAAAGGAAAAAAAATCCCATTTGCAAAAGAATGCAAAATAACACAACACGGGAGTAATATATGACGCCAGGGGAGGCGGACAATACCTCGTAAAAACCGCTCCAAATTGAGGAAGATATTCCAAAAATTCAATTCGGTACAGAAGCGGAGTTTTAATGGTCAGAGCTTAGGAGCTGCTCTCCTAAAGGCTTCCATCAGCGAGAGCTGCCTCCTTCTCCGCTTTTTGTCCCGGTAGCCATGGCAACGCATCGAGGATGGAGAGAAATGGGGTCATCGACACTACGAATTCCCTATCAAGACTGCGACTGGATGTAAGTAGGGCGAACTTTCGACGTATTCGAGAGTGAATACTGTTCAGGATTAGCTTTCGAAATAAGGTCAAAAACGAATAAATACTAATTTTCTTTTAGAGGTTTTATGACCCTTGCTATGCGCATAATATATGTGGCGCAAAGTGACTGTTGAAAATTTTAGGAGCTAAATGCTTTGTCCAAATTATTTTAAAAGGTAGAAAGCACAAAATACGATCGCATACATATATTTGGAAGAATCGGCATGACGTCCTCGTGAATGACAAAATTAAAAACCGCACCAAAAATTTCATCTCAAAAGGAAGTGCTGTAAGTAAATTCTGTTTTATAAAAATATCCAGGTAGTCTCCTCTAACGAAACTACCGAGGGTTATTAACGTAGGATTACTTATCGATTGCTTACCTTTTATTTATTTATTTTATTTTATTTTATTTATTTATTTTTTGAGACGCATTTTGGCACTGTTCTGTTTAACTGTTTACTGCTATTGGGTTTGGCGCGTTGCCAAAATCATAACTCGCGATGCAGGACAATTTTTTTTCACTCCGATGGACTGTTATTGAGGAACGTAATCCTATGTTAAAAAAAGTTTAAGGTATGTTTTTCGAGTCAAGAAGTTAAAAATATCCATGATGACTAATACAAGCCTGGACATTACTCGAAATCTCAGCAGTAAAAAATATGAACTACGCAAATGCGATTTCTTAAATAGATAATCCATAATTGGTCACACTAGAGATGAAATCGTAAGTGTATTATGCCTAGGGGAGCATTTCAAGTCAGCACTGCAGTTCAAATGGAGGACGCCTTGCAATTAGCGGTCTCTAACGATAAAGTCTCGTAAAGTGTAATGCCATGGATTGATTTCCTTTGATGACAGATAATAAATTAAAAGAAAGATAGACAAAAATCACATTATAATATTTAGAAATGTTCTTATTAAAGAAATAAGATCTGATAAGGTCAATTTTTAAATGTTTAAGTCATAATGTTTTGGTATTATTTTAGGGGAATTTTAATAATTTCATATTATTACTTTTGGCAATTTGCCATATAACTGCATGTGTTTTAAAATAAACTAGTTGGTACCCATCAAAACATGACGGCTAGATAGTAAATAAATGCACTAATACACAAATTCTATTCAACACATCATTTCCAAATGTTGAAAATCATAATAATGCGCAGAAACAAATTAATGTGTTTAAGCGGCCTCGTGCTTAGTGAGTATATAAAGCCAGATTTAAAAATGTCACTGGGCATGCGCAGAAAGCAATTTTTTTTAAATTTTAAATTATCGCTAATTAAACAGCGCGAAATAAGCAATTTCCATCAGGTTTAATCTTATATTTTACAAACATGATTATCATAAAATAAAAATGGCAGAGAGAGATATAGAGAAACTCCTCGGAATAAACGTGTTTACAATTAAAACATATCACTGAGCAGAATTTGCAGAAACAGTGAGTTTCTAAAGCCAGATTTAAACATGCCACCGAGCATGCGCAGAAATCAATTTTTAATTGTAAATTATCGCTAATTAATAGAAACTGCGGTTACAAAAACCAAATTTGACAAATCTACAGATTAAAATCTTTCGTTTAAGACCAAAATGAAGTAAATTGATGCAGTAGTTTTCTCTCACGGAGTGCCCAAAAAGTCGGCTTAGCAACTTAAATATATAGATAAATAAATAAACGCAGTTAGACCATCATACTGAGTCCGTCTCAAGCATAAAGATTTAAGTAGTGGCAGTCGAGATGAGATTCGAACTTCGTCAGCTAAAAATAAGCGGATAGTGCACAGATACCTACAGCTGGAGAACTAGACGTGGTGATTGGCCGATACACATATTTCATCGCAAATTTGAACGTAGCCATTTAGCTTCATCGTGTATCTGCACGTCATTAAACACGCGAATTCTGCTGAAGAAATGCTGTATGCGTGTTAACAAACCTACTAGTTTTTCACCGTCAACATTTATCTTGACGCTTTATTTTTAAATGTCTTATAGAATGTCAGACTGGACCGTAAGACAACTACCTCACTTTCTTGTTCCAAGATTTAGTACATACAGAGTGCTAAGGAATTGATAGTTAATTCTTTACAATTAAAAAAAATCATTGAAACTTCCTTTTAACAGTAGGCATTAATAACATTGTTGTTGTTTCTAATGTCCCCTGGCCGGAAGTATTCCAGACCAGGTCCATATAGGCTAGAGGGGTGCGGCTCAGGTTTATAGTGGCCTCGCAAGGGTCGGAGTACGATTTAGCCAAGTGCCACCTCAATTTTGACCGAACAACTCCAGGGGCGACATCTTAGGGGATCGTACCATCTTCCCCCCTCACTGGCCTCACAGAGGGATTTCCCGGTCTACGGATTTAACGTGCCCATATCCGGCCTAGGCACGGAGGTATTTAATGGCGCTTGTCGGGGATTCGATCCAAGCACCCTCAGCACCGAAAGCCGACGCGTTACTACTAGGCTACCTCGAGCCTTATTAACAACATTACATTACATAATTATCATGTTTGGAATTCAAATTTCCACATCTTGCATAATAAAAAAAGCTACCCCCCCCCTTCCCTTGTTTCTTAGTTACGGGTATTACCCATGTATAAATCTGTCAGCATATTTTCGAAATTTCGCTAAATTGTAGAAAGCATTTAAACAGTTGGCATCAATTTTGGTAACGTATTAAGAATACTAAATGTAAGTCAACTTACATGTTATCAAGAAGGTCAATAATTTCTCGTACACTGACTTATGGACTTGTAATGAGGTATTCTAATGCATATCACACTTTGTAAGTAACTTTTTAACTTATTATTTTCAATGTATGGGTGAGTGCACAGTTAGGATGGTTAGTTACCATGGCGGTCACTTGTAAACACATTAAAACATGTATGAATGTTTTTATATAGTTCTCCATTTTCACTTCTGTCTTGCAGACTACTTTTGATCTATTTTGGACTTTTTAAGTGATTGCGACATTAAATTAGAAGCTATGCAAACACGAAAAGGCAAAAATATTTTCGGTCGCATACAAATTGATCAGTAGGTTGGTTGAGAACGCTAAAATAAACTTTTGTTACAAAAGGGCTAACTAGACAGGGACCTACAGTTTAAAGCCGATTTCCAAAAAGTTACAAACACCCACGTCAACAGTGGGACTCGACCTCGCAGGTTGTAGGACCGAATGCCAGCACCCTAGTCAGTCGGCCATTGCCCGGCCGTACCTAAAGTGGAAACCGGAAAAAATATTTTTATAGTAAAAAATGATTACGTTGAGAGACAATACAGGCATGTTCATAGCTGAAAATGCTGAAAAAGCTTTTTTTTTTGCGGGGGCTTGTTTTTTTACAGAAACAATATTTTAATTTTCTATAAAAAAACAGCCATACTTAGATGTCACATAAAAAATAAATACCTAAAAATTATTAATTTTGAAACACTACGTCCTCTTTATTAAAACTTCTACTTTCATTTACTAAAAACAGAATTAAAAATATATACATTTGGTAACGTGTGATTAGAAAAATAATGAGAGGAAAATTCCTGCAGCTTAAAATCGGAACTGAAGATTTGAGTGGTCAACTGATGCCTCACCTGAAAACGTTTGTACTTTAAAGTATTTTTTCCCCGTTAAAGATGTTTTTTTTAAAAAAGGAAGAAAAATTGAAGTAAACGAACAAATTATTAGCACTGCATATGACGTGGCTAAATAAGTAAGTAGAAAAACTTGCAATTCAGCGTAAAACGGTACTAGTTAAATACGGATAAACAGTAGATGTTTGTTGAAAAATGGCTTTCATATTAGTAAATACATACATCATTCATAACGAAATACAACGTCAGGTCAAAGATGCATACATATTATCCACTTTTAGGCGTGGCCAGTTTAGGAGTGTCCCCAGACATTAACCGTCTCTATATAAAAATTAGTATCACAACAGCTTCCGTTACGCATCTAGTGGATTACGACAATAATCCACTAGATGTCACTGTTCCGTAGAAATAGAAAAGATATCAATACGTGATACAGATACATCACAGCTGGTGGGCTTCCTCGAACATGGTTCAACAATTCCGTAAAAAGAACGATACAGATCCGAAACAGCGGAAAAGAAACAAAGCGAGGAAATCATAAGGATCCAATTTGTGTAAAAAGGTCTAACACTATCGCATTGATTATGATCCGATCCGATATATAATATGGAATCGGGTCCATGGTCTAACTCGGGGATTCTCAAACGGGTCCAGGTGGCCCCTTGGGGGTCGACGGAAGTTTAAAAACGGCCTATAGCATTCCATGGTTCTATTGGGGGTCGATGATACATTTTTCTGTTTTAAAATTTAATTTATTTTTTTAGGAATGTAATTATTGTATAATAATATCCGTTTTAATATGTATCAATACAGATTTGCATAGGGCGGAGTGATCCACCCATCTAAAGTCGAATGTCATGACGCTTTTGTATACGTGTCGAATGAGATTATATTATGATTACATAAAAGTCAGTAAAATTGTTTAGTAAAATATATATTTATATTCGGTATGTTAGTTATTGTGACTATACGATGATGAGCAATTTCAGGCCAAACATTAAAAAAACTGCATCAATGCATCAAGCACAACCACCATCTTAATTGAAATCGAACTTTTGTGCAATTACAATCTGTGTTTCTGAAATCTTGTTTATATTTGGGAAATTAAAAATTAAAATAGTACAAAAATAAGAAAACATAAACCTAATGAACCCCTTTTTCTAATATTTTGTTCATATTCTTAGTCAAATTGTTATCTTTAAGTGTTTTATGTGCAATTATTAGTATTATAATTATGTTGTACGCTGCATATAATAGAGAAAAATGTGAGGGGGGTCGATGAAGAAAATCATTCTTTTAAAAGAGGTCGATGTAGGAAAAGGTTGGGAGCCCCTGGTCTAACTGTTGTCGCAGCGTAAGTGATAACGTTAATTTAATAAACAGGACAAAACAACATTTGTATTTTAATAATTTTAAAAATTAGAAAAATTGAACACTGTCTCCAAAATTCGTATAAGAATAAATAAATAAAAAAAAAGACAAAGAGAGAGTGAGAAATTTTTTGCCTTGATTAGAAAAACTGCACCCGGAATTTCAAACATCCTCCCCTCCCCTTCTACGTCAAAAAATAGAGAAAATAAGTATTTTTAATGTAATCTTTTCGACTAGGACTAATTTTTTTTTAAAGATTCCTGTTCTGTAGACTAAAAATTGTGAACAAAACTTATTACACGATTTTTGTCATCTCGTATATCTGTGGTGCCCGGTATAAAGGGCTGAAGTCAAAAACAGTGATTTAAATATGCCAAGTTATTGGCTTTTATACCAATCGCAGAACTATAATTTCGACTCGAGTCTTATGTACAAAGAAATGTACTTTTGTATACAAAATTCATATACTTAAGCCTTTTATACGAGTCAAAAGATTTTTTTTTTATCAATACTAACAAATATCTAAAAATCACTTTATTGACTTAAGCCCTTTATACCGGGCACCATAGATATATTAAGATGTATAAATATTGTTTGTCTTAGCGGGGCACTTGTCAATGATAACATTCGCACTTTAACTGCGAGAATCGTTGGTTGCTTTCATTGGGGGTACCGTATAGGTCAGTGGTCGGCAAACCGCGGCTCGCGAGCCACATGTGGCTCTTTGGCCCCTTGAGTGTGGTTCTTCCACAAAATACCACGTACAGTGTGATTGAAACTGGTGTTCTTATTTCTATTTTTACATACTTAGTTGGTGTTTATGTGTCTTTATCTTTAGGCGAGTGCTCTGAAGCTACTTAATGAGAAAACATTTCCAGAAAGATTAAATGTCAACGCGTATCGTCAAGTCGTATCTTTCATCGTGTTCTACAATGTATTACTTCCGAGAGCGTGTTCCCACAGGAAAGACCAGACTAGTCAAAATGTCTTCGAATATAACCAACCAGCAAGTCTTAAGTTGGTTTCATCTTTATCAATAGCAGTTGACGAGTCTTGTGACATAAATGATACAGCGCAAGTTTCACTTTTTGTACGATTTAGTTCATCTACATGTCCTAAAGAGGAACATTTAGGATTATTGCCACTCAAAGGTCAAACACGTGGAGAGGAAATAGAAAATACTGTGATTGAGTGCATTGAAAAAGATTATATTCAACTCTGTAAAGTTGTCTCAATTTCAGCAGACGGGGCGAAAAGTATAACAGGTGTAAGAAACGGGTTTGTTGCTATTTTGAAAGAAAAAGTTAATCACGAGATACTTACTTACCATTGCATCATTCCTCAATAAGTGCTTTGTGTACAGACATTTCCAGAAGAAATTTGCAAAGTTATGGAATTGGTGATTAAGATTATCAACTCCATTAAAACCAAAGCTCTTAATCATTGACAATTGAAAGAATTTTTAGGTGAAATGGAGAGTGAGTACGCAGATCTTCTGCTGCATAACAAGGTACGTTGGTAATCAGGAGGAAACTTTTTGAAATGTTTCGCTTCCTTAAAAACAGAAATTAAAGCATTTCTCCTTGAGAAGGGTGTTTCACTATCCAGAAATAACGAATGATCAGTGGATCCAAAAAATTAATTTCATGGTAGACGTTACGTTTCATCTACGAGTCCATATATCAGCTTAATCGTAAACTACAGGGGAAAGGAAACACACTTTTTTATGTTAGAAGAAGTTATTTCATTCGAAAACAAATTATCTCTTTTTGCTCAAGATTTTGATAAATCAACTTTGATTCACTTTCCAAGCCTATTGAAACATCGCCAAGAAAATAATTCTGATATTGATATTTGCTACTTGAAAACAACGCTTTTAAATATGAGGGAAGCTTTTCTCAACAGGTTTCAGGAAGTCAGAAACAACAAAGCGACGTTAGCATTTCTTAAAAAACCTCTTAATGCTACTGTAACAGAATTAAATTTTTCTCCCTTTAATATTGACATTGGCAATTTTGAAATGCAATTGATTTGAAAAACAAAGAATTGTGGAGTTCGAAATTTGAATGTCTTTGTTCTGATATAGAAATATATCTATCTATCTATAGATTATTTTTAAAAGGTGTTTTTTTTTTGTTTTATCCCTTTTTCTCCCTTCATACAGAACCAAAATCGATAAATTAGGTACCATTTTAAAGATGAAGTTCTCCTCTTCTGACGAATTGTTAATTCAGAATGACACATTGTATTGTTTGTTAAAAAATCGAAGCGAAAAATTGACTTTTGGTCCTAAAGTTCTTTCCCTGGATGCGTCGAAACGGCACGGTCAAATAGTGTGCACAAAGAGGTTTTGTAACGTAAATATCAAATTTTCCACGAGTTTTTGTCGTAATTGACTTTTAATATTGTCTACAAAGGTGTTTTGACCTGCACATATCTCATGTTCCCCTGTTTTGTCTTATGCTTCACCTCCAATATTGTGGCCAAAGGCGTTTCGTAATTGGTTTTGTATTATCCTAACGCACCACTGTTATTTGACAAATAAATAATTGCTACAAATGAACCGGTTCTTCTTTCATTCTACTACAAACCACCAACCCCGCTATAAAATTTATCGTAATTTAACCGCATGTGAAAGTGTCTCACGGGCTACCTAGTATCAGAGAAAAACAAATGTGAACTTAGTTCACAGCACAAGTGGTCTGCTTTGAAAGACCTGGAGAAGGAAGATATGTTGATTTTTAACACCTGGAATAGTATTCCTGACTCATACATATAATCAGATGAAAAAACTAGCGTTTGCTGCTATTTCCTTATTTGGGTCGATAAATTCATACGAACAATCGTTTTCAAGCATGAACCTCATCAAGGGTAAATTGAGAAGTCTTATTGATGAGAACCTGGAATCGTGCCTAAAATTGAAAACAACGATTTACAAACCCGACTTACCCAAACTTTCCAAGGAGATGCAAGGCCATTGTTCCCATTAGTGTTTGTGTGTCATTGTCATGATTTAATTTTATGGATACCTTAAATTTAATTTTATCAATTAATAATATCGCTATTAAGTATGATATCAAGTTTTATTCGACGCACCTATAGTTTTACTATGGCTTAAAACTTTAAGTAAAGTTTATTAAGTTAATTTTAGGGAGCGTTATGGAGTGAAAGAAGATCTAGTGTCGAGGATTGAGAAAGGTATGTTGAGAGGATTTGGACATATAGAGAGGATGAACGAAAGGAGATAGACGAAATAAGTCTACAAGACGAGTGTGGAAATAATACAAGACGAGTGTGGGTGGGAGAGTTGGAAGGGGTCGACCTCAGCGAACGTACCTCAATCAGATTGAGGATGTTTTTTAGCAAAATCCAGCTTGGAGTATCCTAATAAATTTAATAACAATGTCCCTACCTATATAGTTTAAGTTTAAAAAATTTGGCTCTAAAAAGAAATTTCAATCGTTGTACTCTTGATATTTGGCTCTGTAGACTAATAAGTTTGCCGACCACTGGTATAGGTAAACCAACACCAATCCCTGATGCCACCTCAATTTTGACCAAACAACCCGAGGGGGAGACATCTAGGGGGGGGGCTCGTACCTTCTCTCACCATCTCTGACATCACAGAACTTTCCGGTCTACAGATTTAACGTACCCATAGCCGGCTTAGACATGAAGGCATTTAATGGCGTTCGTCGGTATTTGAACTGAACACCCCCAGTCTCAGATATATAAATATTAGAAGTGGTGAAAATTATAAGATTTTTCAGTGGTATATACGTTCTAGAGAACGGGTGTTTCTTTTTCATAAAATTAAACTCATATTTACTGATCACCCAGTGCAAATGTGAAGGGCATTTTTGTGACACAAACTTTTGATCTGTCAGAAGACATCAAAAACTATTGATCAAAATTTACAGCATGATTTGAATTTACTCGTAACTCACATATCAATACACCCTTAAATAAATATAATTATAATACTGGATGCGGATATCATTTTTCCCTCCTAAATATTTAAGATTAAAAAGTAAATATATGTTAAACTGGACGGCCACACAGAACATCCACAGAAATTAAAGCGTTAATGTTGGCAGAAACCCCGTAAAAATTCCTAAACAAACAAACAAACCGGTTTTGTATGCATTTAAAATGTAGAGCTCGGTGGTTTTAAATGAACTACATATGCTGTTTAATTTGCGGGTTAATTAAAATGATAATAAAATACATAGGTGGTCGGTTATGCAGTAAGTTATTATAAAGCCTCGCACAGCTTTCCACCAAACGAGCATACGATCTAAGAAGAACAGAACAAATTTCAACTTGAACTAAAATTTGGTAGTTTCATGCAACATCACTTACACAAACACGTGAAAACGAAGGGCAGAAAATGAATGCCACGTGTTTTACACATGGAGCTCTGATATGTACTTCTATATGAGTTTCAGTAATCAATGCGTTTAACTGCAAGCGCTTAGCTCTTCGTTTTTGCCGAGTTGAGATGTGACATGTTCAATTGAAATTGCCCTTTACACACTCAGTGTTTATATATATATATATATATATATATATATATATATATATATATATATATATATATATATATATATATATATATATATATTTGGGCCTGTTCACATAGGAGTCCGGTAGCGGAATTGTTAAAATATTGAGATATATGCAACCAATAACAAACCTCCAAACGATTAGCAACGAAATTTTTAACGTATATGATTGGTTTATTTCCATCTCAGAGCCATCTTTCCTTTTACGCTTCCGCAACCGGACTCCTATGTCAATAGCACCTTGGGTAGTCTCTTCTAACGAAGCTACTGCGGGTTATTAACATAGGATTACTTATGGTTGTTTACCCCCCTCTCTCTCTTTTTAAATAATAATTACGTATTTTGGTACTTTTCTGTTTAACGGTTTAATGCTACTGAGCTTGGCCAACACCTCCTAAACGTTCTTTAGGAGGTGTTGGCTACTTGGCGCGCTGCCAAAATTATAACTCGCGACGCCGGACACTTTTTTTCTCTCCGCAAGACCGTTATTGAGGAACGTAATCCTACGTTTAGAGAAAAAAAAATTGTACATTTACTTTCGAGCAAAACTACTTTCTTCGTAAAGATAAAAGACTTTCCCAATTACGGTTTCTTGAAATAAAATGGGAATAATGAGAATAAAAACGCCGCAAATAGACACACGCAGTTGCACAGATGAAAACTTTTCCGGAGTGAAAGGCAACCACGGCGAAATCGACTCCTCGCAATCGATATCCGTCAGCTGACACGCGGGATGTATTTTGGGAAGGAAGGGATTTTTCACCCTTATCTCGTTTCTTCAACGTGTATCCCCGGGGAAAGTTCGGGGAAAATCTGAGGAACCGATAGATCGACGTGGATAGCTCGACATAAATGGAATACAGTTAACGGCGTAAGATCAAGAACAGAAGATTGAGTGTTTATCGGGTCATTCGTAACCCCCTTCTACGAAGGATTTTAGATAGCTGAAAGAAATTTTATAGGGAAAGACGACCACCTAGCTTCTGAATATCCCCTTTAAAAAATAAGTGAATTGTCCCCAGGCAAATGCATTAGTGCATTGTCCATTCAGACAATTGCCCCTAATGCTCCCCGGTCTGATGAAGAACTATATTAATTAATTCAGAACTGGTTGCCACTCTTATTTTTTATTGTAGATTTTAAGATGTGTGTTCCTGATATGCGTTTCCACAAGTTACGAGAAAGTAATGACTTTAAAGAAAAACTCTGCCTTTGGTGGACAAAGTCAATCAGCAAATCGGAAATAAATCCTATTTGCCATCTTTCAAGGATAGAAACCTATGCTAATCATGTGTATATTTCTCATATGAAAACAATAAAATAAAACACTAAAATTATATTTTCTGTTTTCAAACTACGGTTATATTTTTGGCAATCTAGATAACATCAAAACTGTTTGTTTTCTGCAATTATCTAATTTACCAAAAACATCGCACGCAAGCGCCATGTTGGGGAGGAAGCGCTATGCCTGAGATGAGTAGAAACAGAATGTAAAAAGTTTCGTTGAAATCGAACCAGCAGGTATTTATCCGATCAATGTATATTTAAGTATTATATATTTCAATAATATAGATATAGAAACGTTCATTTTTTATAAAAGGCGGTAAATTACGGGTTCATTTAAGACTCCCATCTATCGACAAAATGAAGAATCTTTTGTTCATGACAAAGTTTTTAGAAAAACCAGATACTAGAGAGCTCGATAATTTGCCTCAGTCGAGGAACAGCAAGGAAAACTATTCGTGACTTTTCAAAGATATTGAATCAACCAAAAATGTAGCCATAAAAATCATACTTTATTGAGCACTGAAAAATTATTACCCAAAATAATAACGATTAAACTTATGCCGATTTTTTAATAATTAATTATACTAATAGCTCGAGACATTCTATCAAATAAACCTTCAATTTGGTACAGTAATAAATTTAGCGTCAATCATTCATTAACCTTAGATTAGATGATGACCCAAGGTGCCACGAACAAACACTGGTGGTGACAAATTACGGAATTGAAAATTGCGAAGAAAAAAGCATACCTATTTACATTAAGAATTTCATTTTTCTTTTTCAAAAGCGGCAGGAACTTGTCTTGACGACATACACTCAACCACACACGGATATTTTGTTAGTTACATTATTATCGGACCACCATACGTACAGATAAACCAATTTTGTTCCCCTCCAATGAAGAGCCCGATTGTGCCTTTGACGGGATTCGAACCCAAGGTCACTCCGTGGAATCTTGTGACGCCAAATATATTTCGTGACGTTTTTTCATGGAGACGGCTAAAATGTGTGTAACATCTGTACGGATTATTCGCTGAAACACACACAAAAGAAATGTTTAGCCAGAGAACAAATTTTTGATAGTAATGAGCATTTTTAACTCTATTGTTTTACAAAAAATTTAAAGATAAAGTAGAGCTAAATTAATATCTGTTCAACAAAAAGTATCTGAAATTTCTATGTACTAAGTAATTTTCTATAACAATCGTAGTAAACAACACATAGTAAACTAAAACAATAATAAATGGAATGATTCAAAGGTATCATATACGTTATCCTCAATATTACTAACGATTTCACCAACGGTTTCAGATATTAAAAAAAAATTACTTAGTGTTTTTTTCCTTTTTTTTTTTTGTCAGTAAGAAATGTTGGGACTACTAATACACAGGCGATATATTTTGTTTAACATTTTAGTTTCTATACCTTGTTTAACAATCAAGACAAAATCAGAAAATAACATTTTGAATAAAGAGATTTTTATGTGATCTTAAGAATGATTCAGTCGTCCACTAATAAGAATGATTTACACAGATATAATTTCTCATGCACATGCATGTAGATGGTCAAAATTAAATACTATTTTTTGAAAATTTGTCGAACATTTTTTCAAAACACATAGAACAGTCAAAACATTATTAATCCTTTATCAATAAAACAGAAGAATCCCATACAGTTTAGTGGAACTAAATTATGAAACTTGATATTCTACACTAGTTATTTTCATGAGTGCATGTACAGATACGGAAAATTTTTAGCACGTATACTTCGTCAAATCTTTCGGCAGAAAACGTTAAAGATATAACAGTTCTTTTTCCCCAATAAAATGGTACATTTCTCTGAAATTTTTCGTGTAGGAACTGATTTCAAATCTGATATTGTCATGTTCATGAAACAATACCAACTGATGTAAGATTATTTATATGATAAGCAAAATTGAAATGTTCTACTTTCGTCTGAAACAAATTTCAGTGTTTCACAGCGAATCAATGAATTTGAACTTATATACATACAAAGGAGGATTTTTAGAAAGATGCAGAGTACAAAATCTAAAATGTTTTTTGAAAAGCATAGCAACAGCAAAGAAAACTAAATTTGTAACCCAAGGGACTTGGTTATAGCGAAGGTTTCGGAGATGGAAAAAGAAACTATTATTTGAATAATAAATAGAGCCTTTATTACATCTGCACTTGATGACACAACTATCAACAGTAGAGTTATACTACATTAAAAACCGAAGATCATAGCGCTAATTTAAAACAGCTTTAACAAAGAAATTCTCATACCAACGCTTTATTTTCCGATAGCTACTTTACCATAAGAGCTCTAAACCGTTTAAATTAAATTCTGCTACATAGCGAAATCCAATGATCTAGGCGATACCTGATATATTACCATCTTAGGTTAACTTCTGCGAGTCGAACACCTCTGCTGCTAGCGCGAATGAACACTTCTGACTCACTGCATCTAATCCTGTTAATTTGTTAGGCCGTTTGGTTACTCCCGAGTCCGTAATTGGAAAATCTGAAACCCCTTCAGCTTGTGCCTTGAGTGCAGGTTGTGCAAGGATTTAAAAGTATTAGCACCGAGAATTGGCGATCACGAAGTGAACATCAGCTGTTTTGAGACATAACTAATAGTGTCATACCCTGCAAATTATTTCCTTAAATGAACAACCAGTGACATTGACAACCGCCTAAGCTGTAAATAAAATAAATATAAACGAGATCCATTTCCAAAATGCCACAAAATTAGCCAATAAAACGCTTTTGGAACCATTCTAAATCCAGCTATCTAAAATGAGGGGGGGGGGGATTACTGAAAAGTTTCAAACATCCTTTTATTAAAATGCATTTTTAAAGGCCATTTTAGACGACCTCGGATGCTACATACTTGTATTGCAAACAAAAAATCACAGCAGAGGAATAATTAATTATCCTCGAACCAGCGAAATGAAAAATTCACTTCTTGAGGAGCGGCAATCTATTGACTTCGAGCTCTGGGTTAATGTTAATGGATACCGAGGATCATTAATTCTCGACGCGATATTTATGTCAGATGGGACGAAAAATTCTGTGGAGCCATTCCAGATGGGAATAGGTGGGTGTCTATCACACATGACACGTAGGGCTGAGGGAATTAAAAGGTCTAGACATTTTAATGGTGTAGTAGGAACGAAACAAACGATGCGTTACTAATATTACGCTGACACACATATTATCGTAAATAGATGAAGTGCCGAACTTACATAAAAATCTTTTTTCTACTCGAACCCACGAACAATTGCTTATACGAGAGTACTTCACTGTAGAATATTACACGAGAGCACTTCACTATAAAAAAGTTTAAATACACAAAACACATTAAAATTGCTACCAAAATAATCGCACAACCACATTTATGCCCAATTCTATCGCAGTGAGTAATCGTTTATCAGAGGTGAATCCCGAAACAGATTTGCCATCCGAAATATCAAAAAGTTTAACCCTCTAAGCATTTGAGAATTATTTTATTTTCCCCTTATTTTCTTTCAGCTTAAAAAGAGTTTGCAGTGAATCCTTAAGTTAAATATTCAAAATCGTCAAAAATGAACCGTCTCAGAAGGAAAAATCACAGGATGGATGAATCCATCACAAACGTTTTTCAAGCAGAAAGCATGTGATGGAAAAATCCCAATCAAACGCTTGGAGATAATTAACACGCATGTCCCGATAGAGAAATGGATTAGCACACTAATTCAGTTAATATGAGGCCACGGGGTTCAGTAAAGAAGGGAATTTTTGATGATATGGATATTTTATATTAGGTATATGTGCTAGTTAATGGCAAATGGCTTGTTGCATAATAAAAAATTTCATCAAGATTTTCGCTATGGAGGAACAAATAGTATAAATAGTGAGCGTGTGAATATTTTTTTCTAGTTTTTAACCAGAACGCACTGAGAAAAAGACAGACCACCAAATGGAGTTGTCTTGAGATTTTGCGAAGGCTAAATAAGACAACTGTTCGACAGAAGTTTGCTCTAATAATTACAAGCAACCCAAACACCAGCTAATAAAATTCATGACACTAAATACATGTACCGGAAAAACAATGGTTCAACACTTAAAAGGAAACCAAAACCCCGCAATCAGCAACATTTCTGTTGCCTGTAATACAGGGTGAACCAAAAGTCTTGCACTGATTATAAATATTTATCGTGCTCAAACTATTATAATTAGACCTATGTTTGTTTGGATATATTGTAAGTACAGTTATAAATTTTTTTATGAGACCATTTACCTCAGTAAATTTTAGCGTGTGCCCCCTTGGTAGCTCGGAGAATGTCTAAGCGGTATTCCAGTTCCCGCCAAGTGTTATTTAACATGTCTTGTGTTACAGTACACACAGTACAAGTTTCGTCTAGGAAATCACGCACTAAAGATCCCTAGGGTGGGGGTGCGCTATCTTTCTGAAAAAGTTACAATAAGTCTAATTAAATGTTAGGGGTAACGCTTTTTGGGCTTTCTCTTGAATCACGCCATTCCGGCCGAAAATGATGTCCTCCTTACAAATATTCCCCTGAGTTCCTCTTGAAAGAGCACTCGCGTCATTTATTGCACACACACACACACACAAACTAAAACCGACCTATCCAACGATACAAAAGTTACATTATTATATTAAACGGTTATTTTGTATTGAATTTTTATAATCAGGGCAAGACTTTTGGTTCACCCTATATTATCTTTATTTTCCACCGATTTTTCAGCATGATTTATTTACTACCAAAAATCCTTAATTAGCAATTGTTTACGTAAATTAGACATCACTGTTCGAGCCCCTTTTAAAATCAATCACAGTCTTTGTTTTCTATCCTAATTTACAAACGTATCAACACTATCATAAAAAAATATTTTTTAAAAGTCATTTCTAATTCAATAGGTTCGCAGGCGGAGGGATTTTTCTTTGGGGCTCTTAATTTTTAGAAATACCAGCTTTTGTTAAACGTACTGTTCACGCATTTTAAAAAATCTACTTGTCGGAAAGATATAATATTACTTTGATCTGCGTGCAAAGAACAAAACAAACATTAAATCATATCTTTACATTTGCGTACTTGCCTCATTTCCAGAGAAAAATTTCACCTTCAATTTTTTTCCCTCTTACAATTGCACAATTACATAATATATAAAGTACATACCTATGGATAGGAAACTATACACATTTATACATCCATATGTCTGTATGGGATTTGCATTTTAAGATTTTATCTTATGATATTTGGAGCCTAGAAATGGCAACACTATTCAAGCACTGTCTGTGTCTCACTGAACACAAACATTTCATACAATTCCTACTTGAAAAAAAGTTATAAATAACTATTATTGTAAGAATTTTTTTTATTTTACGAAACTAGGGGCTTCGCCCCTAGGTTCGCTCCTCTGTTATGGCTAATAGCTAGATACATAGGGGTGATTCTCGGGCAATGTAACAGCTTCCATCCATTTACTGTTGTCGCCCTTAATGCGAAGGGCGTTTCAACACTGTTGAATTATCAGCTTTAAAATTCAATTAAAAATCGAAAATTTAAGATAGAGACTTGAAATGAGGTTTATATGAATAAGAAAGCTTTCAGCTTCCAGATGATGTAAATATTTTCTTTGTAAGATAAAAACTCGAGGAGCATCGATATTACATCCACATAGGGGACGATATTTCTTGAAAAACTGTGTTTCATTTTTTGATGAAAATATTCGTCTGTTTTAAAATATTTTTAAACAAATGAGGTCTAGTTTGAAAGAGAAATGTCTGTAGTCTTAGACTGTAAAAAATCAAAATTCTACGATCATTTTTTGGCGAGTTATCGTAATCTGAAGATGAAAAAGGCAATATTTTCCCACAAAATATAAAATAAAAAACTTAAGTCCGACGAAGATGAGACATGTCTTACTTTGGTCCCCCCATTTTTATGCATCCATTGGTATCGCTCTCGACCCCATACCCGCAGCAGTTTCGGAGGAGATAGCGTGACAAGCTTTTGACAGCGGCAGCGGGAGTTACTTTTTTTTAGAATACTAGGGGCTTCGCCCCTAGACTCGCTACGCTCGCTCCTCTGGTGAATCAAGTGAATGAATGACTCAATAGTTGTTTACAGCGATTGAGTCATTCATTTTGTTTACAGTTGAAGCTCCCCCCCCCCTCTCGACGAAATGGATGAATGGGTGAAAAATTGGATCTTCTTTCAAAGGAAACGAATGAGAAGATTTTTTTTGAAGTATTTCTTTAAAATTCAATTAAAAATCTAAATTTTAAGATAGAGACTTGAAATGAAGTTTATATGAATGAAAAAGCTTTCATCTTCCAGTTGATATAAATATTTTCTTTGTAACATAATAAGTCTGAGAGCATCGAATTTATATATCTCGAAACGCATCAATTTTTCCAAAAAGTGAGTTTTCAATTTTAATAAAAATATCAGTCTGTTTTAAATTATTTTTAAACAAATGACGTCTTGTTTGAAAGAGAAATGTCTGTAGTCTTATATTGTAAAAAAAAAAAAATTCTACGATCCTTTTTTGGCGAGTTATCGTAATCTGAACATGAAAAAGTCAATATTTTTCCACAAAACATAAAATAAAAAAAAACTTAAAGTCCGACGAATATGAGACATGTCTTACTTTCTTCCCCACATTGTTCTGCATCGATTGGTATCGGTCTCGACCCCATACCCCCAGCGGTTTCGGAGGAGATAGCGTAACAAACTTTTGACAGCGGCGGCGGCGGCTGCGGCTGCGGCAGCGCCAGTTACTTTCTTTTAGAATAGAGAGACAGAGAAACGCGACTCCATTATAAACAATTATTACCACGCAAACTAAAATTTAAAATAAGCTGATAATATAAAAGCTGCATTATTTTTTAACATTTTTGTTCCAAAAGTAAGTTTGGAAGGAAAAATATTTTGGAGGCTTCCCAAATTTCTATATTTTAACCCTTCCGAAATATAGGTCACATCTAATCTAAAACATGACTGTGACATCATTTCTATACCAAAATGTATATCCAAAGCCTTCATTCGCGCAGCCTCACTCAAAGTATAAGAACTTTAAACTTCTTTTGTGGACTAGAAAAGTACTTATTTAGTCCACACACATTTATATAACAACATACAAATAACTATCTCAAAGTGAGCGAAATGAAAAATTTAATTCTGGGAGAGCGCCAGCGCCAATATATTGACTTCAAAGTCCCCCAAAATGCTAATGGAATGGATTGAGATATTAGCTCTTATGCCATTTTATTTATGGATCAGGAGCGGTCGAATGCACTCGATTCTTTTTCAGGCGGAATCGGATCATGCATCAAAAGGACAACGGGAAAAAAATCTCTAGACGCCTTTTGTACACGTAAGAGATTAATGAGGGGAAAAAAAGGGCGCACATCTAAAATGATAGGTAGCAAAAAATTTGAGATTTCCCTCCCGCTTTCAATATCTACAAACCAATTGTGATAGAAAACACTGGGAATCGGGCGTATAACTCATCCGACATTTTTCTACTCTCACTACTTACAAAGGCACTTTTTATGTCCTTTCTCTATCGATGAAAAGGGATTTGAAAAGGAATAATAACAAATGACGACTAAGTCACGTAAATTTTACTAAAAAATAATTTTTTGTAATAAATGATAAGGGGGAAATTTTCCAATCCTCACAAAATTCTAGATAGAGTTTTTCTTGGAATGCAGGCGCTTAAGGTACTAAGGACATAGGTCGTAGGGTTGTCTGTGTGTATCAGATATCTTTCAAAGAAGCTGACTAGGAAATAGAAAATTGGTTCGTACTACATCAGTGCAAATAGACAGAGCTTTAATATCTATTTGCCAATTCCTTCATCAGCACTTCGTGAAAAAACAATTGCATTAATGCAAGGAACTTTTTCTTAACTTAGCCTGTTTATTTCCACGAGAATATAAAAAAAAGAATTTGAAAATTTGTATAAGTAATGTGCTTTTTGCAGCAGACTAAATTTGTTGACTTTCCCGGTGTATAATCTAAAATTACGAAAATTACAGTCAATTGTGTTTGATCTACTATAGGCATAGTTTAGATAACGTAAATTTATTTCAAAAATTTATCCAAGAAAACTTGATTTATATATTACCTCCATGATGCAATCTTTGAGTTTTGTAATAATACATGCTTTTTTCTTACCGTATTTTTCAAACCTAAAAAAAATCGTAAAAACATACCGGGAGAATTTATCATTAAACTTGATAAATTTTTGTTAAATAGATGAAAATGTTTCATCCTACGCTTATTTACAGCTCGAACTGTTCAACTCGAACTGTTTCAGTGCAGATTAAAGCGTAAAACGTATTTATGGAGAGTTTGTAGTGCTTTCATATTGTTTTCAACGCATAATTTTGAAGACAAAATTCAAGAAATAAAAATCTATCTCAATAGCGGAATTTACTTTCTGGGTTTCTGCAATAGAAATATATCAAGAGACTTACTTTCCTTAATACTTTACCTTAATATTATCTTTACCTTAATACTTTCTTTATCTGAAAATTACTTTTTATAATCTTGTTTTGGGATAGCTTCGTAGATTGCGCGTACGTGATTTCACGCTTTATATTTCAGAATTTTCTACGTCAAACCCCCAGAATCCCAATTCAAACTAATTAACACAGACCCCACCATTGCTTCTATTCTTCAATATCCGATGGCAAAATCAGCCTTCTCTCTCCCTCAGGACTAAAGTGTGGAGTATTCATTCTCGCTCGCGTCATCTGAAATGACGACGTTTTCTCTGAAAATACAAAGAGAAGTAGTAAAGCATATAGTTCCTTAGTATGGTTTTAAATCATCAAAATTTAAAAGGCTTTTAAATACTGAATGATGAAAAGCGGATTGTGCTTTTCATGAATTTAAATATTGTGAATAGTCATCGACAGTTTAAAGTATCGAGCTACGGAAATTGAGAATAATTTACTCAGATTTCACTAGTCAGCTCCAGTTCTAATAAAGAGGTTAAAAATAATTCTGTCTTATGAATGTTCCGCTACAATATTTTTCATTACAAGAAGTATATATGTTATCACACCTTTAACATTATCGGGATCTTACTTGCGAATTAACATTTTATAATATCACTAGCGGCCCGTCCCGACTTTGTCCGGGTTGAACAAAATATTATACCAATAAATTTCCAGTTGATAGCCAATAAATTGTAAATCTTTTTTTACCTTAATAATAACCTAACTAATACATTAAATTAATTTTATGTTAGTTAATAATTAAAATTAATTTTTTAAAAGTAAAACGTGTGCCGGAGAACGGCGAGGTTCGAACCGCTAGCGTCAGAACAGAAGCCCACCGCGATAGCACCACGATAAGGATCGTTGAAATCTTCGGAACAAAAAGCAGTAGAAGACAGTAGCGGTAACAATGGAGATTGTTAGGATTAAGCTCCTAACTTTATTTCTACTGATCAGATATACATAATATATAGCCTTTGTCCATCTGGAATAATGTACCTTTCAAACAGTGAAAGAATTTTTCAAATAGGTACAGTGGTTCTGAAGATTACCCTCCACGTACAAAATCCCCTCTCTCTTTATATATTAGTATAGATAGCACCACGCTAAGAATCGTTGAAGACTTCGCCACAAAAAGCGGTAGAGGACAGTAGCGGAAACAATGGAGATTGTTAGGATTAAGCCCCTAACTTTATATCTACTGATCAGATATACATAATATATAGCCTATGTCCATCTGGAATAATGTACCTTTCAAACAGTGAAAGAATTTTTCAAATAGGTACAGTGGTTCTGAAGATTACCCTCCACGTACAAAATCCCCTCTCTCTTTATATATTAGTATAGATAGCACCACGCTAAGAATCGTTGAAGACTTCACCACAAAAAGCGGTAGAGGACAGTAGCGGAAACAATGGAGATTGTTAGGATTAAGCCCCTAACTTTATATCTAGTGATCAGATATACATAATATATAGCCTATGTCCATCTGGAATAATGTACCTTTCAAACAGTGAAAGAATTTTTCAAATAGGTACAGTGGTTCTGAAGATTACCCTCCACGTACAAAATCCCCTCTCTCTTTATATATTAGTATAGATAGCACCACGCTAAGGATCGTTGAAGACTTCGCCACAAAAAGCGGTAGAGGACAGTAGCGGTAACAATGGAGATTGTTAGGATTAAGCCCCTAACTTTAGTTCTACTGATTAGATATACATAATATATACCTTATGTCTATCTGGAATAATGTACCTTTCAAACAGTGAAAGAATTTTTCAAATAGGTACAGTGGTTCTGAAGATTACCCTCCACGTACAAAATCCCCTCTCTCTTTATATATTAGTATAGATAGCACCATGCTAAGGATCGTTGAAGACTTCGCCACAAAAAAGCGGTGGAAGACAGTAGCGGAAACAATGGAGATTGTTAGGATTAAGCCCCTAACTTTATATCTACTGATCAGATACACATAATATATAGCCTATGTCCATCTGGAATAATGTACCTTTCAAACAGTGAAAGAATTTTTCAAATAGGTACAGTGGTTCTGAAGATTACCCTCCACGTACAAAATCCCCTCTCTCTTTATATATTAGTATAGATAGCACCACGCTAAGGATCGTTGAAGACTTCGCCACAAAAAGCGGTAGAGGACAGTAGCGGTAACAATGGAGATTGTTAGGATTAAGCCCCTAACTTTATTTCTACTGATTAGATATACATAATATATAGCCTATGTCTATCTGGAATAATGTACCTTTCAAACAGTGAAAGAATTTTTCGAATAGGTACAGTGGTTCTGAAGATTACCCTCCACGTACAAAATCCCCTCTCTCTTTATATATTAGTATAGATAGCACCACGCTAAGGATCGTTAAAGACTTCGCCACAAAAAGCGGTAGAGGACAGTAGCGGTAACAATGGAGATTGTTAGGATTAAGCCCCTAACTTTATTTCTACTGATTAGATATACATAATATATAGCCTATGTCTATCTGGAATAATGTACGTTTCAAACAGTGAAAGAATTTTTCGAATAGGTACAGTGGTTCTGAAGATTACCCTCCACGTACAAAATCCCCTCTCTCTTTATATATTAGTATAGATAGCACCATGCTAAGGATCGTTGAAGACTTCGCCACAAAAAGCGGTAGAGGACAGTAGCGGAAACAATGGAGATTGTTAAGATTAAGCCCCTAACTTTAGTTCTACTGATTAGATATACATAATATATAGCCTATGTCCATCTGGAATAATGTACCTTTCAAACAGTGAAAGAATTTTTCAAATAGGTACAGTAGTTCTGAAGATTACCCTCCACGTACAAAATCCCCTCTCTCTTTATATATTAGTATAGATAGCACCACGCTAAGGATCGTTGAAGACTTCGCCACAAAAAGCGGTAGAGGACAGTAGCGGAAACAATGGAGATTGTTAAGATTAAGCCCCTAACTTTAGTTCTACTGATTAGATATACATAATATATAGCCTATGTCCATCTGGAATAATGTACCTTTCAAACAGTGAAAGAATTTTTCAAATAGGTACAGTGGTTCTGAAGATTACCCTCCACGTACAAAATCCCCTCTCTCTTTATATATTAGTATAGATAGCACCATGCTAAGGATCGTTGAAGACTTCGCCACAAAAAAGCGGTGGAAGACAGTAGCGGAAACAATGGAGATTGTTAGGATTAAGCCCCTAACTTTATATCTACTGATCAGATACACATAATATATAGCCTATGTCCATCTGGAATAATGTACCTTTCAAACAGTGAAAGAATTTTTCAAATAGGTACAGTGGTTCTGAAGATTACCCTCCACGTACAAAATCCCCTCTCTCTTTATATATTAGTATAGATTATAGTAATGATAATAATATCAATTTATAAACGTAAATAACAACTTTTATTGATACATATAAATTTAAAATTCCTCGTGGTAAATTGCAAGATTCAAAAACACTCAGGGTAAATTAGACGTAAATTTTGATATAATGTTATCAAAACTGAGACACCATGCAAACTTGAAGTAACAAGAAATGCTCAGTGTATATTTTCTACACCTCAAAATTAATTTCTACAACACGGGGCAGATGAATGAGATTATCACGGCTGGGCTGCAAAGGGCGTGCAGCTGTCCAAACTTTCATTGACCGTATATTTTAATAAATTATCTGACAATACCGTCTTGTAGAAAAAAAAATCAGTAGCACAGAGACTAAACGCGATAGAAAGTTAACGTATTTGATAAAAAAAAATACTTTCAACTGGGTCTGAATTGGATTTCTTTTACTTTGATAATAATTCATCTCAAAGGCTGCACTTTCTGATGTCCTAATTTGACGATAATTTACGTGTTGTGTTGACCTTAAGAACTAAGTACTTTGAAGCAGTAGCTCCTTGAAGTTAATAAGAAATATTTTTTTCTAACTTTAAACTCGAGTATCTACTCTCTTAATTAGCAAATTTTCTTTTCCTTTTTACAATAATTTAATAAAATTCAACTTTGAAATAATTTATATAATTTGAGTTATTTTACACACATTTTGTCAAGAATACTTAAAGAGAATAATCGAAAAGATACAAACATAGTAAAAACATAACATAAACACGAACATAAAATTTTCATTCAGAAATTAGAAGACCATACATTAGTTACTTTGCATGAACTTTTCTTAAAGCAAAACTTATGCATTCAAAGTTTGTAATACAAATTTCCTATAAAATACAATCAAGGAATTTGAAACTATGTATATGATAATGTTTAAATGTTAATTGAGGAATTAAAAAAAATTAACTATTACAAAATTGAAAATAATTTTCAAATATTTTAATTGGCTTTGATTTACTGGTAAATAAATATAAATAAATGCATGTGAGTATACTCGAGCGAGAAAATGCTCCAATTAACAACACCCACCCACCCCGTTTGGAAAATAAAGACAATAAATTCAACTTTATTTCACCCCTGTGAAAAAACATTTTGTTTTTTTAGGTATTATATGAAGGATGAATCTCTCTATTCTAAAAAAAAGTAACTGGCACCACCGCCGCCGCCGCTGTCAAAAGCTTATCACGCTATCTCCTCCGAAACCGCTGGGGGTATGGGGTCGAGACCGATACCAATAGATGCAGAAAAATGCGGGGAAGAAAGTAAGACATGTCTCATCTGCGTCGGACTTTAAGTTTTTTATTTTTATTTTTTTTATGTTTTGTGGGAAAATGTTGACTTTTTCATCTTCAGATTACGATAAGTCGCCAAAAAATGATCGTAGAATTTTGATCTTTTTACAGTCTAAGACTACAGACATTTCTCTTTAAAACTAGACCTCATTTCTTTAAAAATATTTTAAAACAGACGAATATTTTCATCAAAAAATGAAACACAGTTTTTCAAGAAATATCGTCCCCTATGTGGATGTAATATCGATGCTTCTCGAGTTTTTATCTTACAAAGAAAATATTTACATCATCTGGAAGCTGGAAGCTTTCTTATTCATATAAACCTCATTTCAAGTCTATATCTTAAATTTTCAATTTTTAATTGAATTTTAAAGCTGATAATGAAACGCCCTTCGCATTAAGGGCGACAACAGTAAATGGATGGAAGCTATTACATTGCCCGAGAATCACCCCTATGTATCTAGCTATTAGCCATAACAGAGGAGCGAGCGTAGCGAGCCTAGGGGCAAAGCCCCTTGAGAATTCAAAATTTAACTTTCATTCAAACCTAAATATATAATACTTAAATACATTCATCATTACCGTTGCAAGATTTTCAGCAAATTGATCTTCAAAAGGTAAAGGTTTTCCCACGCTTAAAAATATTTAGATAATTTATGAAACTTGATTTGTTTTAAACATAAGATAGGTTGTCGTTTTAAATTTTAGGGGCCAAAAAGCATAATTTTGATACAGGCAAACCTTTAGAGCAGCCAGTTTAATTGAAAAAAATATATATTACAGACTTTTGTCGGAATGCTTTTATTCCTACCACACTAAAATTAATTAAGGCCATTTTAACCCAACATAATTTTTTTAAGCACCAAAATACTACTATTTTAAAAGCAGATAAAACTCTTGGTAAATATCATATTTGGTGCACATTTAAAACGTATTTTGGACGTATATTTTTTTCAAGTATATTTTGTATCACATTATAAAGAAAAAAATATTTTTAAGAACTACACTATAAGATATATAACAACTTTTCTTATAACAGAAATGAGGTCAGAGCCGTCGTAAAGCATGCCTAAATGAATTTGAAAAGCAGGTGGATATCATAAGTACGAGCATGAAAAGGCAGAGAGAGTCATCTGCATCAATTAAACTTCTTTGAGCCATGCAAACGACAGATAGAAAAGCCCCAAAATCAATATTTGAAGATCTGTCTCAGATCTTGATGTAAGATACACATTTAAAGCGCACGTGATTTAGCGGTTAAAGGTTTTCATCCTAAAGAACCTTGCTTCTTTTTATTTTAATCTTTTTAATAGGATCAGCTCTTTTACTATTACAGCTTACAAGACTGCATCCTTGAAAGAACAAGTAAAAGTTTCAATTTGGTCATTCAAAAAACTACTTAATTGCAAGTTTCGCATTTCTACCAAACTCACAATCTTCAAGGAATCTAAATTAATTAAAATAAATAAATAAAATTCTACTGTTCTTATCACAGACTTCTCACCCCATTGATCACTATATCGCTGTGGCTGTCTCCATGGACAAATCATAAACGCATTGCTGACCATAGTCCGAAATTTGTTAATATTCTTATGTTCTGTGTTTGGGGATTAATGAAGCTCTCGTTTAAAATTTTACACTTCTGTTAAGTTATCATTAAAACTTCACACTAGAACCGAATGTGGCTTGTGATGATTTGATAACAATGGTAACTACAGCAAGATAAATAAATATTTACAATACCCACCCACCCCTATTTTTTTAAAGAATACCTTAATACTTCCTGATTTTTATCCCTACGAAAGTAAAACTGAAACTGAAATTAAATATCTAGAATGTTACCAATGGCTCAAACCAGGGCCACCCAGAGGGGGGGGGGGGCAACTGGGGTACTTTGCCCCAGGCCCCCAACTGCCGGAGGGGGCTCCAAAAAATTTTAAAAGATTTATTTATTAGATTTTTTCCGAAAAAAAATTCTGAAACTTGTAACGTACTTCAAATTTCAAAATAATCTCCTAAAAAAGCCCTCCCCCCCCCAAAAAAAATAAATAAATAAATAAATAAAATAAAATAAAATAAAAAAATTTTTTTTAAATTTTTAAAAAATTAAAAAAATTATTCGATTAATCAGATTTCTTGGGGCCCCCAACAAAAGTTTGCCCCAGGCCCCGTAAAGTCTCTGGGCGGCCCTGGCTCAAACTGAAAGGAAAAGTGATAATATCTATGGTGCCCGGTATAAAGGTCTGAAGTAAAAGAAGTGATTTTTTTTTTTTATATTTGTTAGTATCTCTCTATTCTAAAAAAAAGTAACTGGCGTCGACGCCGCTGTCAAAAGCTTGTCACGCTATCTCATCCGAAACCGCTGGGGGTATGGGGTCGAGACCGATAAAATATAGATGCAGAAAAATGCGGGGAAGAAAGTAAGACATGTCTCATCTCCGTCGGACTTTTTTTTTTTTTATTTTAGGTTTTGTGGAAAAATATTGACTTTTTCATGTTCAGATTACGATAACTCGTCAAAAATTAATCGTAGAATTTTGATCTTTTTACAATCTAAGACTACAGACATTTCTCCTTCAAACAAGACCTCCTGTTTAAAAATAATTTAAAACAGACTAATATTTTCATCAAAATATTAAACCCACTTTTTCGAGAAATATCGTCACATATGTGGATGTAATATCGATGCTCCTCGAGTTTTTATCTTACAAAGAAAATATTTACATCATCTGGAAGATGAAAGTTTTCTCATTCATATAAACCTCATTTCAAGTCTCTATCTTAAAATTTCGATTTTTAATTGAATTTTAAAGCTGAAACAGTGATTCAACAGTGATTCCCCTTCGCATAAGGGTGACTGACAACAGTAAATGGCTGTTACATTGCCCGAGAATCACCCCTATGTATCTCGCTATTAGCCATAACAGAGGAGCGAGCGAAGCGAGCCTAGGGGCAAAGCTCCTAGTTAATTTAAAAAAATCTTTTGACTTGTATAAAAGGCTTAAGTCAAATAATTTTGTATACAAAAGTACATTTCTTGTACAAAAGACTCAAGTCTAAATTATATTTCTGCCATTGGTATAAAAGCCGATAACTTGGTATATATGAATAGTTTGTTCTGTTGCATTAATATGTTAAACATAACAATAGGTTAAAATAGAAATAATAACTACTAAAAATAAAAATAAAAATCATAAGTAAAATAAAATACTCTGCTGGCCACTGTAAATGCAACACCCTGAAGGAAACATGCAAATAACACGAAATTTACAACATGCATTAGCGGAGGTGAGATATGCAAATGATTAGAATTTCAGCAGACGCACATCACGCGCGTCTGTGGCGCCACTTCAAAGCGCTATTTAAGGCTTGGAGATTTCGACGATTTCAAGTCCGGCAATTGTGTTTTTCTTGTGGTTTTTTCAAAAAAACGATCAATTAAGCCTCGTCGAAAACAGCGATCATCTTTTGATCAAGTATCCGAGTTCGACAGAGGAAGGATAGTAGCCTACCGAGATTGTGGATTATCTTTCAGGGAAATCGGTAGTCGTGTTGGACGAAACCAAATAACTGTAATGCGGATATGTCATCGTTGGATGCAGGAGGGTACGACGGACTGGCGTGTTCGATCGCATCCACCTCAGCGCAACACTTCACGTGATGACAGGCAAATTGTGCGCATGGCAGTGACGGATCTCTCAGTCACATCACGAACCATAGCACAGCACATGCAGTCTGTAACGCATCATCCAGTGTCTTCGCGTACCATTCGACGCCGTTTACAGCAGAGTGGTCTGTCCGCAAGACGTCCATTGCTTTGTCTACCCTTGACGCAGAACCACAGACGTCTCCGCCGCCAATGGTGCGATGACAGAAGGATGTGGACGGCAGATTTGAATGAAACTGTCTTTACTGACGAGTCACGCTTCTGTCTGCAACACCACGATGGTTACATTCGAGTCTGGAGACACCGTGAAGAGAGGATGCTGAACAGCTGCGTTATGCACCACCACACTGGTCCTGCACCGGGTATTATGGTATGGGGCGGTATTGGATATCACTCTCGCACACCTCTAGTACGCATTGCCAGTACTTTAAACAGCCAGCGCTACATCTCCGAGGTGTTGGAGCCAGTTGTCCTTCCTTACCTTCAGGGCTTGCCCACAGCCATATTTCAACAGGGTAATGCGTGACCACAGGTGGCACGCATTGTCCAACGGTTCTTCGTCAATCGCCAGATTGAATTGCTTCCCTGACCGCCTCGCTCTCCGGATCTTTCGCCGATAGAAAACATGTGGTCCATGGTTGCTCTACGATTGACCCAGATTCCATCCCCAGCTGCCACAGCAGATCAACTTTGGCAACGTGTGGAAGCTGCTTGGTCTGCTGTACCCCAAGAACTCATCCAAAGTCTCTTTGAATCAATGCCGGGGCGTGTGGCAGTGGTGATCTCCAACAATGGCGGCTACTCTGGCTACTGATTTTGGCAGGAACCACACTTCACAGAAGTCTATAAATTTAATCATTTGATACTT
Source organism: Dolomedes plantarius (assembly GCA_907164885.2). Taxonomy (NCBI): domain Eukaryota; kingdom Metazoa; phylum Arthropoda; class Arachnida; order Araneae; family Dolomedidae; genus Dolomedes; species Dolomedes plantarius. The sequence goes on from OU015500.1 coordinate 100,858,782, forward strand.
GGTCAACATGTTATCTACAAAATAAATTTTGTTGTGATATCTCTTGTCTTTCTTGGAGTTGCAATTTGGGTGGCCAGCAGTGTAATAATAAAATTAACTCAAAGTAGTAACAGTAATAAATAAATAATTAAAGGAATAATAGTCTTAAAATACGGTAACCTAAGTAAGTCTGTAACTGAGAATCCACTACCTCAAGGGTTGCAAGTTTTATGACGTCAGTCATCTTGCGGTTACAAGTTCTTAACTTCCACTCTGACTAGCGCCAGGCTTGGTGTTCTTTGGTTAAGTACTTATTCAAACTTAATTCATTTATTAATCAATTCTTCTGTTAATAATGGATTGTACGGTGTCTGAGTGTGTTTATTTAATAGATCATACTCATCAGAAACAATCCATTGGTTTTTAGACAGTATTGACACCGCTGATGAAGAAATGCTGTCAAAAACCTTATTCATACTTTTCTTTACATGATGTTTGTTCCTGGCTGCAAGTAGCTTTAGAGCTATTACTGGTTTTCTCTTTCATCTTATTCTTATGTATATATATATATATATATATATATATATATATATATATATATATATATACAATGCGGAGGCACTTGTTAAACATTCGCCTATACTACGCCGCTGTTTTACTGTCCATTTTATTATGGGGGCACCATATAGGCGGACAGCATTACCCCCTATGAAGGGACGAATACAAACGGAGGCATTTTTTCGCGGCGCAACGCCGGGATTTGATCTGAGCACCCTGAGCAACGAAAACCAGCGCGCTTACCACTGGGCCGACACAAGCCCACGACTTGGTATATTTAAATCACTGTTTTTGACTTAAGCTCTTTATACCGGGCACCATAGACATGCATACTAACTTCTTACATTTGAACAGAGTTCGAAAAGTTTCAGAATATGGTTGGTCGAGAGCGATACGGTCACCCTGAAGGAAAATTAATGAGCAATTTTGTCAAGAGGTGCTCTGGAGTTTGTATGAAGACACAGTCGAGAAAAAATTATGAACCAAACAAAGGCTCTAAAAGGATTAAACGAGCGCAGCAAACATTCGGCTGTACAAAACTGAGCTGTTTAGCGAAGTTTTGACATGCCAATTCGTTTCATCCTTCTAAATACTTTCGTGAATGTTAACAACATTATTCTTTGGGGGAAAAAAGGTTTAATCATATCACATACATTAAAAGAATAAGCATTCAGCGAGAAAACTGAGGCCGCACTAAGACGGAAGGTAGAGGAATATTATCGGAATTGTCAAGTTTGGGGGAGAGGGTTGAATTGATCATCCCGATCATGCCATTCAGTACCTTTGTGTCAAGACCGAATATGGGCACATTCAATCCGTAGACTGGAAAGACCTTCTATAACGTCTGAGGGGGTGGGAGAAGATACGATCCCCCCAGATATCGCCCGTGGGGGTACTCAGCCAAAATTGAGGCGGCACAGGGGGGGGGGGGTGCACTTCTACGGTGCCCCCATTGAAAGTAACCAACGGTTCTAGCGGATTATGTGCGAATGTCTTAATGGACTAGTGCTATGCACTGGGGGGGGGGGGGGCAAATTATATTACGAAATGCAGGAAAACTGAATAAGTTATAATCAAACAGTAATAAGATGGTAGATGGTTTTAAATAGCGGGAAAAAGATAAAAATCATACGACTGTTTTATTAGCACTAAATTGTTGATAATCTAGATGGCAAAAAAGGACGATTGTTTTATTAGCAGTAAATTGTTGATAATCTAGATGGCAAAAAGGGACGCGAGGAGGTGTAATCGCATTCCAAAATATTCGGCAAAAGAGATAATTAAAAAAAAAACTCCTCATTAATGCTGCGAACATTAAATTGTGGTTATCAAAGGAAGCTTCTACCTGAGTCCAGGTTAAAGTCAAGGTTAAGCCATGGACATTCCTGGATAGACCTCTCATGGATAGCAACGTTGGTTCAGGCAGATATCGTGTATCGTGGTGTGTATGGGCGAATATCATCGGTATCAGTGCCCTGGCCGTATTGAAGGGGGAGGGGTATTGAAGGATTTCAGGACGTAACTATTGCACCACAAAAGATTGTAGCGAGTGGGTATGAAGTTCTCACTCGTACAAATCCTTGCTATTGCTGCAGGATGCTTGTTGCGGAAGAGACTCAAATGCCAGGCATTAAACATTTAACTTATTTATTGAACTGCTTTAACAACCACTCGGTTAAAGAAAATAAAAGAAACAACATATATAGATGACTAAAGATGACTGCTGGTATATCATGTAGCTGCCGCCTGGAGGTGGTTATCTGGAGCTGTCTGTCGATTGCTTTTATTCTCCCGCTGGATGCGCACACAGCGCACACCGTCGTATCCGATTTGCATGTTATCTGGGCTGCCCAAGGAGATGATCAACAGAGGAGCGAATTCAGCGAAGCTGCTTTACGCAGCGAAACTGCGAATCGCTGCTGCAGTGCTCGCCACGAGATATTGCCGGAAACCCACTTCTAGAGGTCTGTCATATTTTTGCCAAACCTCTAGATGAATAAAGTATTTTTGAAAAGGAGTTTTTCAAAAGAGTTTTTGACTGAAAAAAAAATTAAGCGGAAAAATAAGATTTTATATAGACAGTTTAAGGCGTTTAGCCAGATTTTACCTAAACATTTTATGCGTCATATTAGGGTACTTGTGGAAAAATAAGACATTTGGATCAGTCTTTATGAGTTAGATAACAACATATAATTCTGGCGATTTGGTTTCTCCGTGTCTAGGCCGCATATGGTCACGTTAAATACGTATACCGGAAAGTCCCTCTATGAAGGTCAGTGAGGGTTTGAGAGGGTACGATTCCTCAGATGTCGCCCCTGGGGGTGCTCGGTCAAAATTGAGGTGGCAACTAGCTAAGACGGACTCCGACCCTTGTGCTATTTAAAAACTGGAGCCGTACATTTCAGCCCCTAGCCTATATGGACTTGGTCTGGAACCTCCCGCCAGGGGACATAAGAAACCAAAACAACATGATTGGTTTCTATAATTCCAGTAGTTTGCTAGCATTTTGTTCATTAAATATTAAGTCACACATTCAAGAAGAAAGTACAGTGGAATCTCGATCGATCGTTCTCCGAATCATCGTTTTCCCGTATGTGTCGTTTTTTCCACCCAGTCCCGACTATCATATTTTTTTGTCATGTTCCCGCAACTATCGTTTTCCCGCATTTATCGTTCAGTTTAGTCGGTCCCTTGAAAAACGATAAATCGAGATTCCACTGTAATGTATTTGTTGTCTGAGTCATGTAATATATTTGCCACTGTAATACATTTGTTGTCTTTTATTTGTTGTCTGAGTTAAAGAGTAATTTTCATACCTAAAAAATTTTGGTATTCACCAAGTACCTTGGGTTAATACTTTTTTTTTTCAAATTAATTATTAGTATATCTCTGAATAAAAGAAATTTCAACGTTATATTTATATTTTTACAACTATAATTTTTACATAGAAATTGGTCCATCTGTTGGAATAGCCAACCTATAAACTGTTATTTCTGTTCGTGGCATTTTGATATACTTTAGTGAATACTAGTTTGGGCGTTTAACTATGATGAGTTTATCCATTCATCCGCACGTTTCAAAATCTTCTAGATGCGTAAATTAAACAAAAATTATAAATGTTTCGGAGACGATACGATTCACACCTAGAAAAACTTCACGTAAAAATTATCATTCACTTCATCTTAATGGGTAAGTGAGAGCGTGACAAAGTCAACAAGAGTATATTTGTTTGAAAATATGATGAACACCACTTTCGCATGCAAACTTACACACCCATTTCCTATCAACTGCCTAGAGCGAAGAAAGTAAAGCAATTTCCAGAGAGGTAACGTGCCAACATCACCTCAGCAGTTATTTACAGATTATAATAGCAGAAAACTGGAAAAAAAAATCTTTTAATATATTTCAGAAAAAGGAGCTCTAGCGTCTTTTGAACATTTATTTCGTCAAATCGCTCCTTTTCACTGCAGGGTAAAAGGTGAATCAACAGACATTGCTAAACAAGAAGAAAGAAGAAAATAGAATGACGTTGCTGCAAGACAGAGATAAGTAGCCCTGAATACTCTCACAGCATGACAACGAGAGACAGAAAATTATGTCCCTAATACATTCATTGCACGAGACGACTTGATGGATGACTCGCAGAGAATGAATGCTATTTAACTGAATGACTGAGGACATTTTGGAAGGAAATGCACGACCTCGTACTTTAAATTTGATGAAACATTTTGCATAACCCAGATATAAAAAAATGCACCGAGTAATTTAAAAAACAAGGAAGCCTTTTTTCCGGTAAATCGATCTCTTTCAAGCTATTAGATCTTTAATATTTTCCATATTTAGTGATTTTTTTTAACGGATACTAATCCATCAAAGAGCTGTAAACTTCCCTTTCAGCCGAAAGTCAAAATGAGAAATATGCGTGCATACTACGCTCGCATATTTCGCATAGTCAAGCTAGCCATATGTTGGAGACCTAGCATGAATATATTTCCCAATGCCCGGTTTTGTCATTGTATGAAGAAACCCTAACGTAGGTTTTGTTGGGCAATTTTGGTATTTTGAGTTTGAAAATAAAACGCAGGATTTAATACTTCAATTTATTACTGCGTCACCTTCCGCGACGTTCTTCTGGAATTTATTGTTGTTTTCCTTTATTTATACAAAGAATTGAATGACCTTTGTATTTGTGAATAGCCTATAGAGACAACCGTACCTTATGCTCCCCGGAATGGCGCAAAACAGATTTAATTAGTTTGAAACTATTCCCGCCCCCCCCCCTCTCCAACGACAGACACTTTATCATGGACCTTCGTCCATCTATACCGGGATATTTTTTTTACTACTTTATTATGGGAACTCCATATGGGGGAACCAACACTGTTCCTTGTGAAGGTGGGCACACACGGATATCCCTGCCTCAGCCAGGATTCAAACCCGAGCACACTGCAGAAGATCTCTGACCCCTGCAGTTTGAAACAAGCCTTTACTCTTTTTTTTTTTTTTTATAGTGAATATTGAGAAGCTTTGGGCTATTGTGGAGCGATTTAGTTCAAAATTATAATTTCTGTTTGTTTGTTGTCGTGTCTACGAATAGTGCAAAGCACTATCCATAGAAGAAGGGGTGCCATTGCCTCAAGGGAGGTTGGACTTCTACTTGGTCCGCGAATTTTGAACCGAGTCAAGTGACGAGACCAGCCCACGTGACCCATCACCTCCAGAGGTAAATTTGAGAACTTGGAGGACATTGCAGCCACGACAAATTTTTCGTGCACCAACCGTCATGAATGTACACGGCGGTGGATTTGTCAGCGACGGGCACCGACCCAGTGACGTTCAGATCACTAGCTCACTTTGTCATAGCCTTTGCCAACTGGGTCACATCGTCCCTTGTAAAAGACAGTGAGAGGCATATTTGGTAAAAAATTTTGATGGAATTGATTTTAGCACTGTACTTCATATTTCCTAATAAATAGTGGAGTTAAGCAATGCGCAAAAAAGTCAAATACTGAATTTCTAACTTTTGCAAAAAATTACAAATCCTCATACTGTTGCACTATGAGGGAATCAAAAGTTCTCGCTCCTACGCAACAAAGCTTCTTAACTAATCAGAAAATGATTAAACTATTCCAGGGGACCTAAAGTTTCGGTGCATTTTTACTGGGCGGATGCATTTATTTTTCTGGGGGGGGGGGGGAGCTAATGAGAAGGAACTTTGTCATAGATATTTGCACGGAACCGTGTTGATTACTTCTTATCTGGGAGCACCATACAGGTGAGTCAACATTGCTCCCTGAGCGGATACAGTAGCGTGAGCAAAATGTAGTGGGGTTACCGTGACATAAAGATATCCGGCAAGTTATAGCACGGCGTTTCAGAACCGCAGCCAGGAAGTTAGAAATTTTCAGAGAGTCATCAGATATTTTTGACTTCTGTGACTGAATAACATTTTCGTCGTCATATCATCAAGCTGTTCAGCCACGGGGATTTGGCAGCGCTTTTCTAACACATAAATTACAAGACAGCGAATCAATTGACCGCGTAAAGTTTCAGTACCCGTGTTATAAGCTATTCGAAACTTTCCACTTTGTATTTTTCCAGTTATTTATTAGGGCATGTATAGTTTTGGATTCTTTTTTTCTTCTTTCATTTGAATGCAGATTTTTAAATTCAGAGCGGGACATCTTCAAAAATCATTCTTTTATTCATAATTAATTTTAAAAAAAATCCAATTTTGAAGTACGAAACGTCAGCAATTTTACGTCCTGTAAAAAAATTAACAAATAAATATTTCGCCAGTCTTCTGCAGAAAACTTTAACAAAAGTAAAGTTCAGCTTTCTAAGATTGACTCGCTAAATTCTTTCCATGAACAAGCACAATGATTCTGTAGAATATTAAAATGTGGCCAGTCAGTGCAATACTTCCATGCAAAAATTTAAAAAAAACTCAAATACAGAATGCTTCAAAAAACCTTATTCAGGTATATTTATATGATTCTTCTTCATTACTAAATTTTCTTACATTTTGTTCATGGCGCCACGAATTATTTTAAGGTTAAATACACGGAAATGTTGCTACAGCTCTTACTTTTAAACTTAATCTACACTATAGCTCTAGCTTATCACTATAGCTCTATCAATAGAGCCAGCTCTATTAGTCTAGGACAGCATTTCTAAAATTGTGGGTCGTGACCCCAAATGGAGTCGCAAAGCGCAATTTTGGGGCCACGAAAATTTAATTCTGATACACGAATTTAATTCTTGACGCCCGCAGCGAGTATCAAAGACATATATTTTATTTTATTTACTACTATTTTTCATATGTATATTGTTTATCAAAGAAAAAATAATTTTTTAGAAAATATTAATCTTTATATCCTTATTTCCTGCGGTCGCGAAAAAATGCCTTAACAACTATTCGGCCTTAACAACTATGGTCCATAATAATGAACTCAGATGAAATCCTTATTTTTTATACCCTATTGATTTAGCGAATTTAAGTCAAATTATAAAGGGCTGGGTCATGGCCGAATGACTATCGGGCGCTGGCGTTCGATACCAGAATCTGCGGGTTCGAGTCCTATTGGCATGGATGTTTGTAGCAGTTCGGAATCGGCTTTAAGCAGTAGGTCCCGGTTCTAATGAGCCCTCGTGTAGGAAAAAAGGGGAGGGAAAAGACCGTGGCGCTCTCAACCACCTAACCAAATTATAATGGAATTAATAATATCCGGTAAGCCGCCCACATGGTGTAGTGGTTAGCGATCTGAGCTGCCACGCAGTGGGCTTGGATTCAACAAAGCTTGGTCGTTTCCGTACCATCCCCCTCATAGGGAACAAAGCTGGCTCACCTATATGGTGCTCCCATAAGAAAGTAGCCAGTGAATAGCGGTGAATACAAAAGGCGAATGTCTGATGACAAAAAGTGTTCGCATTAGACAAAAAATAATTACAAGATAAAAAAAAACTTTTTATATACCATGTTTTTATATTTCTGTTGAATCATATAAACTTGACAATTCTATGTATTAATAAATACTTTTTTAAAATTTTTTTGATGAATTATCCCATCAACTTGAAAGAAAATGAAGTTAATTGGAAATTAACTTGCGTTTAACTTTTCGTTCCCGTTCCGGCCGATAGATTGCTGCACCAGTCTACAAAACAAAATTAACTGAAAATGAATTCAGTACTGCTTAAAGATGGCTAAAAGATTTAAAATAATGCATTGTCATCGTGTTCTGAGCTATTCTAAGAGTTTCAAATATCTAGCAAGTTGGGAAATTAGTTAAAAATTGATTGCAAGATTTGTACTGGACAAACACACAAACACACACACAAACAAGAAAGCAAGTTAATAAAAACATGGTAATAATAATAATAATATCTGGGAATGATTTTACTGGGTAAAAACTGGACAAATTATCTATCATTGATCTCTATATTATGAAGAACCTTAAATGAGACCAGCTGTTAATTTTACTTAGCGTATTATTTAAAATAACCAGTTGAGCCTGTAATTTTTACATATTCATATACGCTCATTAGAAGATATATATTTCCTGACTGGGATAATACATTATTACTGTTCGAAGTAACGCAACAATGGTAAAGTACATATCTTTTCCCACAAAATATAATTAATCCGGTAATTGCATTTTCTTCATTAAAATGTCAACTGATTGAGGCGTCACTGCGGAAAACAGTTACAACTGACAGTAAACAGTTTAAGGAACATGAGCCCAAAGGTTTAATAAAACGTACTGCATGCCACTCAAGTGTACAAACGAAAGACACTTAAAAAATAAGGGAAAATGTTTTCGTTTAAAGGTGTCATACCAGGGTCAAACTTCCAGAGGTCCTTAAGCGGCAGGTTCGCGCTGCGACCTCCCATGAGATATATGAATCCTTCCTGCGACACACACATGGCATGCTTGGATCGGGAACTCGGCGCCGGACAGCCATCAGACACCTGGACATTGGACCACATCCCTCTGAAACCAGGAGAAAAGAACAATAAAACATAAATGTCAAACAAGGCATCTTTTTTACACTCGCGCGAAACACATGAATTTTGATTTTAGCGCTAACTGATATTGAGCGCTATTTAAAAACTGAATGAGATTATAACAGGAATGGTGCACAATAAAAGCATTAAACAATATGTATAAAAAACATTACGAAAGGCTCTAAACTTTTTATTTGCTGGTGTTTCTTTCTATGTTTAAAATTTTTCACAGGATGTTTGAATTAAACACAGCTACTAAATATTTTAAATTTAACAAAATGAAAAAAACGGAAAAATTACATAGACGCTGTTATAAAAAAACAGCGAGCTTCAGAGTACACAATTTTCTTTAAAAAAGAGCGGGAAATACAATTTATGTCCAGTTTTGTTTTTGTTATTTTAACACTGATATCTAGCCAGGTGATGGACGAATGGCTAGGGCGCTGGCATTCAGATCAGATCCTGTGGGGTCGAATCCCACTCTTGACATGATGTTAGTAGCCGTTCGGAATTGGTTTTATACTGTAGATCCCGGTCTAACTAGCATTCGTGTAGCAAAAAGTTGACCGTAGCGCTCCAAACCAACCAACACATATTTTAAATTTCAGTTTTTTTAAGACAGTTTATAATTCCTATAAATTGGCATTTGGAGAATTTTTTTTAAATATATATATATTAAGTTCAGTATTAGTGTTTGGTGATTCGGGATACTTATTAATGAAACTTAATGGCGGAGGGGGGGGGGGGATATTCAAAGGTTGCTAAATTTCAGCCACCCCAATATCCTGATAGGAGCTGCAGCCATTCTGAATCATAATACATAACGACTTCGTCATTTAGACCAGGGTTTCCCAATGTGGACGATACTGCCCCCGGGGAGCGCTGGAACAATCCGGGGGGGGGGGGCAGTAAATTTAAATTCAAACTCAGCTACCAACAGTTCTGGCTGAAAAAAAAAAAAGGTATTTCAGATAGTCTTTTCTAACGAAACTACCGCGGGTTATTAACGTAGGATTACTTATCGTTGCTTACCTCTCTCTGCCAGGTGATGGCCGAATGGCTAGGGAGCTGGCATTTGGATCAGATCTTGTGGGTTCGAGTCCCACTGTTGGCATGGATGTTTGTAGCCGTTCGGAATCGGCTTTAAACTGTAGGTCCCGGTCTAATTAACCCTCGTGTAGCAGCAAAAAGTTGACCGTTGCGCTCCAAACCAAACCTTTTTTTTTTCTTTAAATAATAAACGCATTTTGGTACTTTTCTGTTTAACTGTTTACTGCAACTGGGTTTGGCACGCTGCCAAAATTATAACTCGCGACGCAGGACGAACTCCGAATTTTTTTTCTTTCCGGAGGACCGTTATTGAGGAACGTAATCCTACGTTGAAACAAATACCGATATTTATGGCCGATTATCCTGGATTATAGGCTATAATACAAAAAAAAAATTTAATTGCATTTCCTTCATTCTATTTAGTGAAACATGGGTTCAGTGTAGTTCTGCTTACTAAAAACGGAAACCGACTACAAATAGCCAATCGAGACGATTTAAGAATGCTACTGATAAAGATAGAACCGAACATTAATAAATTGATAGCAGCATACCAAGTTCATCCTTCTCATTACGATTAGTTTTTGTTATTCGTAACTGTTACTTTAATGTTATATCCATTTTCTGTGTGTAATGCGAATGTTATTATGGTTGCTATTAAGAAATAATTTTATAATTTCAAGCTTCAAGGTGTCTTATTTACAACGTCTTTTTTTACTATGTTGAAAGACATGGTAGAAATATAAATGCATAAAAGGATGCAAAATTTTGCCAATGCATTTCTGTTTGTTCGCTTGAGAATGTAAATTTCCAGGGGGCGCAGAGTAATTTTTTTTTTCCTCAAAGGAGGGCGGTACACCAAATAAGTTTGGGAACCCCCGATTTAGACGAACGATTAGTACATTTCAAATTTCAATGGAAGCCATCTGTAGACTGAAAGTAAAATAATTATTTACGGCAAAACTAATTTAATTCCTGAAAAAATTCGCCAGCACTATAGTCTGGATCTAAACCAACGAAAATGAAGAGTCAATTTATTCGAGTACTTTTTAAAGATGGCAAATCAATGAATGATGGCAAGCTACGAAAAATGTCATCAAAGAGTCAGATAAGTTCAGATCAATTTCTTCTCAAAATAATAAGGAATCATTAAATTTTGATTTTAGAATCATCACTAAGATGAACAGATTGAGATACTTGGTAAAATGATATCAAATAAACCTTCATTTCGGTGAAATATCATAATCAGCTTGAATCTTCAAAAACCTTTGAGTAGTGATTGACCAAACGGGTTTCGGGTGGTCTAGTTAATAACATAAGCAAACAGGGTTAGTTCGCGTGAAACTAAATCGCACAGATGACGCTTCTGTATTAAATGCAAGGTTAATTTTTCCAAAGGAATTATGTTGTTGTTGTTTTTTCTAAAGCTCCCTGTCCGGAAATATTCCAGACTAGGTTCATACAGGCCTTGTGGGCTGAGGGGTGCGGCTTCAGTTTAAAATGGCACCACTGGGGTCGGAATCCGATTTAGCCAGGTGCCACGTCAAGTTTGACTGAGTACCCCCCAGAGATAACATCTAGAGGGAATGTACCCTCTCCCACTCTCTCTGACCTAAAAGAGGGGCTTTCCGGTCTACGGATTTAACGTGCGTATAGTTATAACGCCCCATAGGAACTAAAGAATCAAACGAGTAAAGTAGTTCTTATGTAACCATATTAAAAACTATTCACTAAAGTTCTGTTGTTTCTCAAATGCTTCCAATACCCCAGGCAAAGCCCGACATAGTAACTAAGACCTTTCTAGGCTGAATCCCTACCGGTGAATATGATGCCACCTCAACTTAGACCAAGGATCCTCAAGGGCGACACCTGAGGGAATCGTATCCCCCTCCCATCCCTATAGACCCCACGGTGGGACATTTCAGCTCCCAGATGTAACGTAACCATATCAAACGTAGACACGAGAGCGTTCAGTGGCACTTGTCGAGACTCGAACCGAGTACGCTCGATCAGATTCCCGATCCGCTAACAGTAGGCTGCTCAAGGCCCTACCTGTTGCTTTTCAATAGTTCCCCCACGACCGATACACACACAAACAAACAATCAAACAAACAAACAACAAACAACAAACAAACAAACAAAAAGGGGAGAGAGAGTTAGTTGTTCGAGAGTATATAGGTACGTTTATATCACAGACAGACGTACAGAAAAGTACCTTTTCGAACAAATGATCTTGGCGCTATTCCTAAAACCCTAAATACTTATCTCTAAAAAAAGAAGAAAATATCCCAAAATTTCTAGCTATTGGTGAAATTGCCTCATTATGTTCTACAGACGACTAAAAAATCAGCAGAATGAAACAAAGAAACAGCGAATCAAGAGCAAGGAATATAGTTAAGAGGGAGACAAGCTGTCTCGAAAAAAAGAAAGACGCAGTCAGTAGATTATTGGCCTTACATACTTGTGAAGCAATATGATTTATTCATGACATTTTGGGAGGAGTTATGGGATCTATGCCAGGAGTTAAGAGAAAAATAATGTGTATAATGCGTTTCGCGGCATAACACTCTGAGCGCCATTTAAAGCATCATACTCTCATTAAAGAGAGAGTTCATTTGTTTAGGTGTTTTAAAGATTGCAGACTTATCAGATTATTGATTGCAGACAAACTCGTCGTAATTCTCAAAACACAAACATGGATCTTTCATCATCGGTACAGCCACACGGAATTTTACCAGCGATTCCATTCTATTCTTTTACCATATGCATGTAAAGTTTTTTTTAACAGCTATATTCCGGAATGCACAGTTAGAACTTGTAACGAACCACACTCTCTCTCAACATTATATTCAATTTTTGTTTTTCGCATTAAAGCGAAGCGAGGACATGATTGAAATCAACATCATCGGCATTCTATGCAAATATATCAACCGCTAAAATACCGTGCAATGTCGGTGCTCAACATTCCTTTTTCCCCTATCGAAAGTTTAGTTGGGGCAACGCAAAGTCTCCGTATGTCAAATTGCACTGATATTCTCATTCATTACAACGAACTATGGTTGGCCATATACAGTCGAACCCCGTTATAGCGAACTCGGTATATAACGAACTCACGGATGTAACGAACGAAAATTTTCGTCCCGTGGTTTTCCTATTGTACGTAATTTAATGAGTATTGTGTCAGTTTATTGTAATCGAATTTAGTCAATTTAATTCATTAATGATCATTTTTAATACATTTTATCATTTTTTAATACATCATTATTGAATACACATTGCAACTAATGAGTTAAACATTTTGTGAACTCTAGCATTTTTCTTAACGGTTCGGATATAGCGAAGCACCGGATAAAGCGAACAAAACCTTTGATTCCTTGAAGATCGTTATAAGGGGGTTCGACTGTAAAAGATATTTCACTCTCGATAGATGGTAGCAATAAAATTAGAAATGACGTTTCGTCTTTCTTAAGCACCCAGTGACGAACATACAATAAAATACACACTATCCCGAAACCCTCAATGAGATTTTAACGAAATTTCTTTTATTTATTTACTTTTTCTTTACATAACCGGATTACTAGCATTTTTACAAACCTTTCATTATTGTGCGTCGTTTTTGCAGTATCAAACTTTGAATTTTAGTATTTTACAGATTGCTTTGGACGACTTCAAACTAGACTTGAATAGTCAAATGGGAAGTTTTTCAATGAATTTTGGCAAGAATTTTTACAAAGAAACTTGTTGCAAATTATTATTTTCCATTTTGGCAAAAGTGCATTAAAATAAAAATGTAGAATGAAAAATTACACGGGGTTTTAAAGGGAAATAACTGTCATTTATAGAGGACAGTTAAAGAATAAAATTGACGGAGATGATGAATATTTCTGTCAACTTCTTCGGGTACTTTAAAATCCCACAAACGCAAGTAGATCGAACCTTTTATTTTGCATAGGTTAACATGGAACTATGCCAAGCCCATATGGCGCACACCCAAAGGGCTTGGCCAAGAATTCAGAGAAAAGATATAAATTACGAAGAGATATATACAAATTCCTCGATGGAAAAAAGCTACTGTTCTTAATCATGCAGTAGATTCCACTCCCAACGGAATCTCATAAATTGACTGTATGTATACCGCATGATCAATATATAGTTCTTATTTTATTATTATACAAAGCTTTCGTACTCGCGTAAAATTTTAAATTCGGATATCTGATATACTTACACTCGATGATACCTAATAAATGTGAAAAACCATTAAAATTTAGGTCTGTAAGTCTTAGATTAGTTCGTGTTTTCTTTTTCTTTCCCCGGTAAGAATACGCAGCAAAACAAAAAAAAAAAAATCAGGTAGTCTCTTCCCACGAAACTACCGCGAGTTATTAACGTAAGATTACTTATCGTTGCTTACCTCTTTTGTATGTATATATGTATGGATGTGTTATGTATATATGTATCTATATATATGTACGAATGCATATATATATATATATATATGTGTGTGTCAAAATTTTGACGCATTTTGGTACTTTTCTGTTTAACTGTTTACTGCTTGCCCAAGCGATACAGACTGGGTTTGAAGCACTGCCAAAATTATAACTCGCGACGGCGGACGGTTTTAGCGCCTGAAATTTTGCTTTCCGGGGTACCGTTACGGAGGAACGTAATCCTACGTTAAAACGAAATAGACAAAATAAAATAATAAAACTAATTTTTAGCATGTATGCCTTTTAAGTTAAATAACATGTTTCAAGAGCTGAATGCAGTCCAACCTAAATCATTTACCTGGACCCATTATACAATGCGATATGGGCCATTAGCGTCGGGGCATGCAAAATGTTCGTATACCCTGAATATGACGTCATCGTAACACCACCAAGTCATTTATTTTCACACGACGGAAAAAGACATGCTAACCACGAAAGTAAGGCCTGAGCCTTTTATCTGAATTTTAACACGTATTTTTTTTTTCTCGGTGAATCGTCCAATAATCGCAAAGTTAAGGTTAAATATCTTGATATACATTTTTACTATGCAATATATTTAGATTTATTTCGAACTGAGATTTTATTTGGCTCTAAATTACCATACAATGAAAATTACTAGTGTAATAGAGAAATACATAAAGGTCAGCAAGAGACATATTTTGTTAAACTTTGTCGATGTCATTTTACCCACCAAAATTATCTAATAGGATCTCTTCCAGCGATAGTAACTTTTATCTTCAAATCAGTATGAATCAGGGTAATCAGAAAACAAACCACATGATGGTTTCAGATAAATATTTCGCATTTATTTTCAAACACCAACAGTGATGATAGCAAAGAGTAAAAGTAGGCCGATAAAAAGCTCTGTGTTGTACACACCAAGTTACACAATAAAGCGATAAAAACTTTCAAAAACTTACATAGAAGTACCGTAATTGTCCTCAATGGGATACACTTATTCAAAATTTTCTTGGTTATTTTTATATGGCTTCCTTCGGATATATAGGTATATCTTCATTATTCCGTTTGATGAACTTCGTAAAGATGTCGTCAGGTACCTTGATCAATTTAAGTGAGCGAAAATACAAACGAACACGAGTAGTGAGGCTAAAAGAAAACTAAGCAGAACTTAGAAGTGCGCAATATGATTTATAGTATGTAATTCATTATACTTTGGTGACAGAAAATAAAAAGAAAAGTCATTTTCGTTAAAATGTTTACCAGAGCATGTCATTTAAATAGGAAAATTTATCGCCGTTTCATGAAATTTGATGATCATGAAGTTTGAAATATCGCTGATAACATGAAATTTGAATCCCCAAACTTTAAAATAAACATATGCGTAATAAACTGTAAACAGCAATACAATCTGTTGTTGTGTCTTATACCCTTTGATCGACAGCAGCATCAG
This sequence comes from Dolomedes plantarius, assembly GCA_907164885.2. Classification (NCBI taxonomy): domain Eukaryota; kingdom Metazoa; phylum Arthropoda; class Arachnida; order Araneae; family Dolomedidae; genus Dolomedes; species Dolomedes plantarius. Next base: position 100,874,269 of record OU015500.1, read on the forward strand.
GTCAAGGCCATTACAGGCTATAGGGCTCGAAGATGCAGATTCGGTTTTAACTCAGCACCGCAAGGGCCGGAGTCCGGCTTGGCTGAGGGTCCGGTCCCGTAATTTTGAACCGAGTCAAGTGACGAGACCGGTACACTTGACCAAGCACCCCCAGAGATAAATTTGAGAACTTGGAGGACTTTGCAGCCACGGCAGATTTTGCGTGCACCAGCCGCCGTTAGCGTACACGGCGGTGGATTTGTCAGCGACCGGCATCGAACCAGAGACGTTCAGATCACTGGCCCGCTTCTTTTGCGGACTGGGCCACCGCGCCCATGTACAATCTGTTGCATAAGCATGGGGGAGTGCCTGATGCTGAACAGAGAATTTTGAGTGCAAAACACGGACGTAGTATATTTCGTTTTGAGTCGCTTTTTATTTTCAGTTTAAAGCCAAGTGTCTTGTTTACAGCTACGTACACTTTAAAAGAAATTAACTTTTCTAGTTTATTCTTCGTTTGCCAAAAAATTTTAAATTTCCAGTGTAACACTAAATAATCATATTAAAAATTTTTATTTACCACAATCAATAAAGTCGGCGTCAATAATTTTAAAAAAAGGTTTGGGTGAATAATTTTCATAAATCTCATGAATTTATCAACCCCCTTACTCTGCTTATGATTTTCTTGCAGCGAACTCTTTCAGAATTTAGATTCCTACCTTTTAAAATTTCACTACCTGAAGATAAAAACAAAAAAAATTCAGGTAGTCTCTTCTAACGAAACTACCGCGGGTAATTAATGTAGGATTACTTATTGTTGCTTACCTCTTTTGTATGTATATATGTATGTATGTGTTATGTATATATCTATATACAGTTGGCTCTCTGTTTAACGACTTTCAAGGGACCGTGAAAAATCGTCCTTAGAAGAGATCGCCCTTAAACAGAATTTGTGAAAATATAACATTTCCCATAACGTCGGAGGGGCCGGGACTGGGAAATATCGTCTTTAAATAGAGATTGTCGTTAAGTAGAGCGTCGTTAAACAGAGAGCCAACTGTATATAAAACAGTTCCGGAACTGGCTGACTGACTAACTGACAGATAACGCACAGACCAAACCGGTGGACCTAAAGGGTTGAAATTTTGCATGGCGATTCTTCTTACAGTGTAGGAGTGCACTAAGAAAGATTTTTGAAAAATTCTTCTTATATTTTTTTAAATTAAATTTTAAGCTGTTTTTGTAACATTCTTTAAAGTTTGCATTTAAAATAATAATCCGAGGGTTATAAAATTTATATCATGAGAAAGATCATAAAAATTCCTTTAAAATGAAATCTTTTTCGAATCTTTGCCTCCCTTTTCTGGTGAATTATTAAAGATTAATTTTTAAAATTTAATTTATTAAATGCTGATTACGTGGTTTCTTTTCTTTTTGTGATACTTTAAATTAATTTTGCGTCACGTGCATAACAACGAAATAAATTGACAAAAATTTTTTTTTCTTTCTTTCTAATGCGGAAGACGATTGGACATTATCCAAAAAAATATTAAAACACAGTAAAAGAAATGTTCTTCAAACTGTACTATATTCTTTAGTATGTTCTATTAGATTTAATTTGAATATTTTCTTCTACATTATTTTGTCTATAAAAATATCCGATACGATTTATATATATATATATATATCATTAATTGCATACATTGACCGTTGTATTTATTATAAATATTTTTTGTTTTGTTTTTTGGCCTTAATTGCATACAGTGGCCGTTGTATTTAATTTGAATGTACTCCGTAGCGAAATACGGGTATTCAGCTAATTAATATATATATATATATATATATATATATATATACACTGAGTGGCCAAATTATTATGACCACCCCCTCAATAGAATGTTGGACCACCTTTTGCCCCTAATACTGCATGAATTCTTCTTGGCATGGATTCAATGATATGTTGGTAGGTGGTATGAGAAATTTGTGACTATATCCGATGAACTGCACTTTCCAATTCCTTAAGATTTATGGTATTGGTTCCAGCTGCCTGATGCTCCGTTCGATCTCATCCCACAAATTCTCAATTGGATTGAGATCTGGTGATTGTGCAGGCCAACGAAGCAAGGTAAATTCTCCGACATGCTGTTCGAACCATCTGAGCACAATGCCAGCTTTATGACAAGTTTCATTGTCCTGCTGGAAGTATCCATCCCCGTCAGGGTACACCATTAACATAACAGGATGTACTTGATCCGCGATACTACTTAAATACCCTTGGGTATTCAGACGTTGTTTCACAGGAATCAAAGGACCCATACAATGCCCAGAAAACATCTCCTAAACCATAATATTGCCTCCACCAGCTTGAAGTGTTGTGGCAATGAAGTTGGGGTCCATGCGTTGTTTTCTCCATATTCGCACCCTGCCATCTGCATGGTGTAATTGAAAAAACAATTCATCGGACCACATGACACCTTTCCAGTCATCTACTGTCCAATTCGTGTGCTCATTTGCGAACTGGAGACGTCTGCTCTTGTTCAAGGCAGACAGTAGAGGCTTTCGAACAGGTTGTCGGCTTCCATAGCCTATACGGTGTAATGTTCGGCGAACATTTCGTTCAGAGACGTTCGCAGTTGCTCCTTGATTAAGATTCCCCGCTATTTGACGCACTGTTGCTCTTCTGCTGGACTGGACAACTCTGACAAGTCTTTTTTCAGATCGGGCATTCAGTAGCCTGTGACGACCACAAGCCTGACATTGAGACCCGGTTTTATGCTTGGTAGTCCACTCTTTGTAAACATTAATAACTACTGCTCTCGAACACTTCACAAGTGCAGCCGTTTTGCTGATACTTGTTCCGACGCTTCGAGCGCCTACAATCATCCCGCGCTCAAACTCAGTTAAATCACTTTTTTTGCCTATATCTTCGCAAGCAATACAGTGCAATTGATAGTTCACTTGCCTGCATTCCCTTTTTATAGCTATCTCGCCCTCTAGCGGCAACACTGTGACGCAATAGCTCATTTGTATAAAACTGTCTGGTGGTCATAATAAAGTGGCCGCTCAGTGTATATATAAATGTCAAAATTTTGACGCATTTTGGTACTTTTCCTTTTAACTGTTTACTGCTTGCCCAAGCGATACAGACTGGGTTTGGCGCGCTGCCAAAATTATAACTCGCGACGCCGGACATCTGAAATTTTGATTTCCGGAGGACCGGAGGAACGTAATCCTACGTTAAAATGTTTGACAAGCATCATCATGTCAAACAATTTACAACACTGTTTTCATAAAACATAACTAATTTTCATAAATCTGTATACTATACACTTGTAATCGAATTTCAGAAGCAGGCATAATAAACAACAGTATAAATTTATAAAAAGAACAGCTAGATTATAATAGCTCTTTGAAAGTGGATATTCGCACCAGGAGATTATGAGTAATAAGAGGGGGAATTAGCAAGTTGAGTGGATGTTAGCCCTTCAGATGTGAAAGAAAGCTTTCAAATAAGGGGGTTGGGGGCATTCTGGGTTAGGGACTGATCTCATGAAGCACTGTAACGCGTATTGCACCCTGCTTTTCTAGGAAGGTACCACTTTTTTAAAACCATTTCGTCATGGCCAAGGCTTCAAAGAGCTGAACAATTGCACCGCAAGAGAAATTGACTTATCGGGGCCTCTTAAAAGGAGATTCAAAATTTCAAAAGTACAAACTAATCGAAATGTTTAAGCAACATTGATTTAAGTATTAACAATAATTAAAATACTGGATGAACATTTAAAATTATAGTTATTGAAGATATAAGAAATAAGATGTTCGCTTGAATTTGAATACGTAAAAAGTATAGTTACACAATTTATTTAGAGAGATTTTCTTTTTGCAAAATCTTTTGCAATATCAGCGAAAATTCTGCACGCAATATCAAATTGATAAGCGGATAAAACCTCTTTCCGCAGGCACAACGAAAGATGGAAAATTTAAAACATGAGGAAAGTAAATGAATTTTAAAAACAAGATTAATAATTATGTTTGATCCTCAGACAATGAGAAGCAAATTTTCTAAGTGGGTTAATATCAAATTTTATTTTTTGATTATTTTTTTCGGAAAAATTACTTTACATGAAATCTGAATTGCTATATCTTGAACAAGTATCGAGTCAATTCCTCCATATATTCTTTTTCTTAACATTTCATATGCATATATTAAGTAATGATTCAAAACTACAAAATCCATTAGTTTTGAAACATCGCTTAACATCTGACTGTGTCCTAATGTACTGAATATAATTTGAAAACCAGCCGAAGATTTTAAACGCATTTTTTCTATTCTCTTTAAAAGGATATTAATGCTAAACCAACCACAATTTCATGTATTTCTAGTAACAGGCAGGTTACGTAATTCATAATAAATGAGACTGTTAATGGATTCATATCATGTAATCAACTCAACATTTTTATATATATTACAGTCACGCTTGCACGCATATCTCTTAAAATAGTGTTTAACAAATTGCAACTCAGCAAAAATGGGATGGCAAATTCAATTTTTCTGCATTCTCTAGAGAAGACGTGTCAAACACGCAGCCCAGACGCATATTTTTGCGGCTTCATAGTACTATAGGAAAACAAGGGGAATACCATGTTTTATTTTATTCGGTTAAATAACTTAAAAATTCACTGAGTACGTCAGAGCAGTTTGCGTGTAAGTTGGAGTCAACCTTTCCCCGCCAAAAAACATTAAACTTTATTGTTGTTCTTTCTAAATAACAGCAAACCAAATAAAATTCCATATGAGACTCTTTTCTTTTTCTTTCGGCCCACGCCACCTTAGACAGGCCCAATTGGGATTTTGAGTTTGACATGTTTCATCTAAATATTCTCTTGAGTATTATAGCAAGTAAAATGTAAATTATTCAACAGAAAAATATATTAAATAACAGGAAGAATGTAAGGAAGAATGTATGGTTTAGTTTTATGGTTTATGGTATTTATACTGCTATAGAATCTTGCATTTATGGTGCGCTTAGCTCTAAGTGCAGGATTTCTGTTTATTTCATTTGCCTGTCTTTACATGCTTCCTGTTATTTAATATATTTTTCTGTTGAATAATTTACATTTGAATAGTTATAATTGTCTGTTTTTTCAGTATGAGAAATTGTTGCAACTTCGCAAGTTCTTATTGAAAAGTTTAAAAGTTTTTCAAGTTCAGTTTTTCAGTTAATTTCGTTTGGCTGTATATGCCTTCTTTATGTTTTTAATTTCTTATTTTGAGTTGAATTATTTACAATGTATAAGTTCTCTTGAATATCTCATATTAATACAAATTGGTTTCAATAGAATTAATTCTTGGGGCCGAAGTAGCCTAGTGGGAGCACGGCGCCAAGGGTGTTCGGTTCGAATCCCGACAAACGCCATTAAATAACTTCGTGTCTATGCCGGATATGGGCACGATAAATCCGCAAACATGAAAGTCTCTCTACGAGGTCGAAGAGGCTGGGAGAGGGTATGATCCCCCCCCCCCAGATGTCGCCCCTGAGTGTGCTCGGTTGGCACCTAGCTAAGACGGGCTCCGGCCCTAGTGGTGCAATTGTAAACCGAAGCCGCACTCCTCATCGCGCAAAGACTATATGGACCTCGTCTAGAACACTTGCGGTCAGGGGGCAACAACAACAGAATTAATTATTGATATCTACATCGTTTATAAAAAGTACGAAGATAAATTCTAACATTATTTTTTATAACTCTGACTTTAAGGACAGCTATTGAATATACAACTGATGAACTTCGCCTCGAAAATAAATGTGATTAGGCTCATTAACACAGTTTTCTGATGAAATCAACAACTCTTTAATAGATATACATATATTTTTTTTTCATCGCAACATAATTCGGGGACCCCTAGAATTCAGAGACTCTAGAAGCACCCCCTCACTCCCAACCACCCACTCACTCAGATAGGAGCTGCATAGATCATAGAAGACCCTTTTTCCATGCTTTTACTCTTGCGCGGAAATGTGATGGTTTGTGAATCCGGGTATAAAATGCACGAAAACAAAAAACAAGAAAAAAAATTATTTCCACAACCCTTATGTGTTTTCAAGAATTGACATTAAGCAAAAATTCTCTGCATACGTGGAGTGGAGTTCTTTAAGGCTTTTAAGTCAAGTACGAGTATACAATATATATATATTATTTCTAAAATGTTTTTTCTTTTTAGTTTCATCCCCTTTTCTCCCTTCATACTTAACCAAAATCGATAAATGAGGTACCATTTTAAAGATTAAGATCTCCGCTTCGTGCGAATTGTTAATTTCGAACTACACATCTTATTGTTTGTTTAAAAATCAAAGTATAAACATTATAAACAATTGTTCTTCCCCTGTATGGCGAGCACGCTAGCTTTTTTTTTATTTATTTTACCATTATCAATCACACTGAACTTTTAAATTTAAAAATCGTTTGCTTTTATTATCATTCTGTGGTTTTAGTAATGTTTTTCTTTATTGGCAACATCCGCGCACGTGTACATTATTCTTTTTGCATGGGAAAACCTATATATATTATTTCTAAAAGGTTTTTTTTTTATCCCTTTTTCTCCTTTCATACTTAACTAAAATCGATAAATGAGGTACCATTTTAAAGATTAAGTTCTCCGCTTCTGACGAATTGTTAATCAGAATGACACATTCTATTGTTTGTTGAAAAATCCAAGTGAAAAATTGACTTTTGGCCCTAAAGAAAAACTTTCAATTATTTGATTTCAATTATTTGATTTTCAATTATCAGTTTTGAAAAACTTTCAATTATTTTGATAAACATTTCAAAATTATTCTATCAAGCAAGCTAAAAATATATGCTTATGCGTCTTTGCAAAGAAAAACACCTTATGTTTTAAGGGTGAAAAAGGGTGTGTAGTGGCGGGAAAATTTCAAAACAGCGGCTCACTCTTTTGCAGTATTGCAACATGCTGGGAGACTTCGAAACTCCAGTTGTTATTGGAAAAGCTAAGAGGCCTAGATGTTACAAGAACATTGATGTACGAAAATTTAGTGTTTTGTGGAAGTCAAATAAGAAAGCGTGGATGACCACTGAGATAATCAGCGATTGGTTGGTGGAGTTAGACAAAAAAAATGAAAAAACAAAAGGAAGATATCATTATGTTCATGGACAATGGTACTTCCCATCCTGATGATTTACAGCTCAATACTGTTAATTTAGTTTTCTTGCCTCCTAACACCACTTCGATGCTAGAGACAGTTGTTCAGAGAATTATTCGCAGCTTTAAAGTATGATACAGAAAGCTGCTTCTGAGACATGTGTTGTCACAGATTATCTCCTGCAAATCCACAGAAGAGTTGGCAAAATCGGTATCTGTTTTTGGATTTCCTGAACTACGTCAGACCTTCAAAAAGTGGAACATGGGTGCGTTCTAAATTGTTTTATGAAGGCGGGATTTTTGAGTACAAGCGAAGTGGCAACTGACGGTACTACTGAAAAAAAAAGAAAAAAACGAATATTTTAGTAGTAATTAAAATAATTTGGCTCCTATGCATATTGTATCTTGGGATTATTTAACGCAAAATAAAAGGATTAACCCAAAATTAAAAGGTAAAGTAGTAAATAGTTATTATTTTATACCTAATTAATTTTTCATTTTTAATTAAAATTGCATCCGTAATTTTCAATCAAATGTCAAACAGAAGTGCAAAAACTTTTTTCTAAAAACGATGTCCTCCCCAATAGCGGACACCTCCTAATAACGGACAAAACTTTTGGTCCCGTGACTGTCCGCTTTTCGGAGGTACCACTGTATTTAAATCGCACGCGAAAGGGTCGCACGGGCCACCTAGTACAAACAAATTTCTCAATTGGATTTTTTTTTTTTTCCATACTATTCGATATCAGTTGTATTTTCTTAACTGATTAATTATTAACTGGAAAACACTTCGAAACAGAGTTTTCGCCAGCATAGCGTGTTTACATCGGTGCACGCAAACATCTTTAATAATCTCACGCTACACCAAAACCTTGTAATTTCTTCATTCTCTATAGATGTCACTGGACATGACCTTTCTCTGGTCTTTATGAATTGGAAGCTAACAGCATTCACTTAGAATCACTAGACAAAAAAAAGAAAGGGATTTTGTTTTTCGGTAAGATAAGGATTGAAAACGATCGCACATATCACGTTTCTTTGCTAAGATAATACTGAGTAGATTTTCAGAGCAAGAAAATTAGGAAATTTCTTTTGTAGAGGCCGCCCATCGTATACGTCGCAAACAACATAAATTTATTGCCCGCAACTTTGCTACTCGAAATAACAATATTAGTGTATATAACACGTATAAACATATTTTACGTATATATGCACACATTTAGGGTGTTAACGTATAAATTTAAGGGCAAAAACAGACAATCAACGCAAATCAGTACTCTCGTGAAAAAAGCTGTAAGATTCCTGAAAACGAGTAACATAATGCCTGATGAAGATTACGTACGGTATCGCAACTCTGCTTTATATATGACATAAGAGAAAAAGTAAAGAATTTCGTAATGACCTTTTAGAAATACATACAAAGTATTTATTAATTATAACATAAAGAAAAATATTAGGCCTGCGCTCTTTATTTTTTTCAAACTTTAAATGGTTCAGATATTAGAGCATAGGATCCCAAAAGTTTAATGTGAGGAGTCCCTATAAACTTATGAAGACAGTGTAAACTCTGGGGGATGATACGTACCTGCGGAGTTGAATGCACGACACTTTCTAAAAGAGTTTAGAGTCAGAAATTCTAACTAAACATAAGAAAGTTAAAGAATACGACAGAATGTATCTCTCTATTCTAAAAAAAAGTAACTGGCGCCGCCGCCGCAGTCAAAAGCTTGTCATGCTATCTCCTCCGAAACCGCTGGCGGTATGGGGTCAAGACCGATACCAATAGATGCAGAAAAATGCGGGGAAGAAAGTAAGACATGTCTCATCTTCGTTGGACTTTTTTTTTTTTATGTTTTGTAGAAAAATATTGACTTTTTCATGTTCAGATTCCGATAACTCGCCAAAAATTAATCGTACAATTTTGATCTCTTTCCAATCTAAGACTTCAAACATTTCTACTTCAAACAAGACCTCATTTGTTTAGAAATAATTTAAAACAGACTAATATTTTCATCAAAATATTAAACCCACTTTTTCGAGAAATATCGTCACATATGTGGATGTAATATCGATGCTCCTCGAGTTTTTATCTTACAAAGAAAATATTTACATCATCTGGAAGCCGAAAGCTTTCTTATTCATATAAACCTCATTTCAAGTCTCTATCTTAAAATTTCAATTTTTTTGAATTTTAAAGCTGAAACAGTGATTCCCTTCCGCAGTGATTCCCCTTCAACAGTAAATGGATGGAAGCTGTTGCATTGCCCGAGAATCACCCCTATGTATCTCGCTATTAGCAACTTATTCCTTCAACTTGCTGTGCCATGATTGGCGCTGTGCTTGAGCGCGCTGCTCGTATGCGATAGTCCCCGGTTCGATCCCGGTGGACGCTCATTTTTACTAATTATTCTAAATATTTGAATTTTATTCTTTTAATTCTTATTATATTTTTTATTTTACTTATCTGAAGAGGGCTTAATTTTTATTTTACTGCTGAGCACATATTTTCTGATGTACATATCTTGCTACTGGAGGTAAAGTCGTAAGACCATCGCATTCCAACAAACTCAATATACCTTGACCTTGACCCTAACAGGAGCGAGCGTAGCGAGCCTAGGGGCGAATCCCCTAGTCAATTAAAACGTTACACAAATATATAGACTGTTTTTTTTCTTTTCCAACATGGAATCATTTTTCCGGAAGATGTTTGGCCATATGTACCATGAATTTCCTTGGCTACTTTCTAAAGAGTGCTCAGAAGGTGAGCTATTTCGCTACCTTGAAGGGAGAAATACCCTTGGCCGGGATTCGAACCTAAGCTCAAACGGGGAGGAGCTTGTGATGCTGACCACCGCTACAATGCAAGCATCTATACATGACTTTATATTTCCACTTACGATTTATAGTATCGCAACATTTATTTTAACTTACGATTACGTTCCTCCATTACGGTCCTCCGGAAAGGCAAATTTCAGACGCTAAAACCGACCGTCCGTCCGTCATCGCGAGTTATAATTTTGGCAGCGCGCCAGACCCAGTCTATCTCTTGGACAAGTGAAACAGAAAAGTACCGAGATGCGTCAAAAATTTGACATACATATATGTTTATATATAAGTACATATATATATATAGATACATATATACATACAAAAGAGGTAAGCAACGATAAGTAATCAAACGTTAATAACCCGCAGTAGTTTCGTTAAAAGAGACTACCTGAATTTTTTTTTTCACAATACATCATAAACACAATACAGAATTAGCTGTTCTCTGACAATATAATTTTAAAAGGGAAAAAAATCAGAGCAAGCTTTTCAAAAATCTACTTGAAGTTATTTATTAGCTTTTTCATTTTCTAAGGAGGAAAAATTCTCTTTTTAACGCACTGGCCGAAAAAAAAAAATCTAGAAAGTTCGTCAAGAGAGAGGCACCCCTTTTCTTTATATTTCTTCAATCTGCGGTGTAAAGAGAAATTCTAAAGCACAATGGGAAAGGAAATGGAAATCGATAAGGCCTGATAAATGAAGTCTCTAAATAGAACGAATTTATCAACAGCAAACAATGATATAAATCCAGAGACATGACGGGTAAATTACACTTCAGCAATAGGTGGAAATAGCGTTTGGTTTAGAATACTCAAGCGCAAGTACTTATTGAATGTGGTCTCGCGAAATGATTGTTTCAGGGGAAAATATTTAACATAGTCGAACATTAACCCTTCAGCGGGCGCACCAATTTTCTGAACACCAGCAGGCGCGCGTGGCATAAAGTGCAACGTCTCTTTCAACCTTAATTATTCCTTTTGTAATACATTTTTATTTTAATATAAAATAATGATTCTGCGTTTTATGATAAGATATAAAATGTTGATAATATAGAGATATATTTAAGGCCAAAGAATGCAGACACAATCACCTTATTTCAAAACTGTCCGGTTTATTGGATCTAAGGACAACTTGCAAATGGATTCCTATACTGTCCAAAAACCTAAAAAACAATGAGATTGTCCTTCTTCGTGATATGCAGGATACCGTGTAATAGCAGCACATTGGATCGAGTACATTAACTCCTGCTTTTGTCGTATTGTAATCCAGTATAATCGTTGGTTCACCACGGTTAAATCACGACAACCAATGAATGGAAAGGAATCGAGGGTCAGAAAATCAGACCTTCGTTAGAAAGGGTGTAGCTATAAATAGAAACTGCTTAGAACATTCAAACCTTACATATAAAAACAAACCATTCAAAATGACGAAAATGTTGCACTCTGTACACGGGAGCGCCTGCTGAAGGGTTAAGGCGAGTTTGTGATTTGTTCATCACTGGAAATTAAGTGCTACAGGATTTGTATAAAAAGTATCGGGAAAATTTCGAAAAAATAAATTTATTTGAGATATTGCTACAATTCCTCAAAAGTCTTAAAAATACATCCCTTGAGCGTCGACACACTTTCGCCAGTGGCTTTTCCGCGACTCGAAGGCTCCCTGGTAGGCGAATTCCGGAACGTCCTTAAGGGTACGCGTGCAAACTTCTTTGACGGCACTGGAGGGTCGCATGGTGGTGTCCGTTGAAGGAGAATTTCACTTTTGGGAATAGGAAATAGTCTGCTGGTGCCAAGTTAGGACTGTAAGGGGGTTGGGGAATCGTCGCGATGCCGTTTATCGTCAGGTACTCGGTCACTTTCGAGCAGGTGTGGCTGGGTGCACTGGGAAGAGTTTAGTGCAGATCTTTCGCATCGCCAAATTTTCAGTGATAATGCTGTGCACTGTTATCTTATCAATGTCAATTTCATCTGTGACCATGCGCACACTTAACCGACGGTCTAAATTCAGCACTTCACGTACTCGTTACACGTTGTCGTCGGTTCTTGAGGTCGACGGCCGTCCAGCGCGGGACTCGCCCTCCACACTCTCTCGGCCATCTTTGAAGAGCTTGTCCACTTAAAAACTGCAGTTTGTGACATGCTTTCATCCTTGAACACTCGTCAAATCATACCCAACGTCTCCGTACCCGATTTCCACAGTCCAACACAAAATTTTATGGCGTACCGTTGTTCAATCGTTCGCTGCATTTTGCGTTTGCACCGAGTCACTCGACAGGGGTCCACTAAAAACTCGATCTAGCCTGAACGAACGGTTGTAGGCGACTGGCGTTTGGTGCGTCTTGTAGGTTACATCCCCCACCACCAAGCATGCACGGTACAAGCGCACTCCGACGTAAGTCATGTCAGGAAAAAAATTGTTCCCGATACTTTTTATAGAAACCCTGTATACACACAACACTGTTGCATTCCGCTAAAAGGATCAAATAGTGAATCTAATAGAATATACTGAACTTAATGATATTACAGAACATTGTATTCTTCTCATAACGAATCACAGAATAGTATAGAATTCCACCCTTATAACATTTTTCATATGTTTGTTAAAAGGAGAAAACGTTAAAACGGATAATCTGAAAAATGAAATATTCTATATGAATTGCAAAAAGGCACCGACATGAATAGCATAAAAATACAATAAATAATATTTCAAAGAACTAAAAAGTTTCATTTCAAACCTGTGACTATTTCAATAACGAACAAAGACGTCTTTGAAAAGAACTGTTCAAAAGCCTGATGCCAGACAGGCGCAAAAATCAATAGGTTTTTAGCTACATGAAAATGCAATATAAAGGCTAAATTTTTTATAACACACCTTTTTTCAAAAAAAAATATTTCCTATTTCATGATAAATTTCTATTTCTGGAATAAAAAAGACAGGCGGATATTATTTGACATCAGCAAATATTAATTCCTCCAGATAAAAATGCCACAATCAGTACATATGGTTTCGCTAAGTCCAATACACTTTCTGATTTATTTTCCCCCCTCCATGAGGTAGTTATTCTTTTGTGCATTTCTTTCCAGAGAGTGTTGGAGTCATACTTTTCTAATATAAACACAAGCAAGGGGGATTAAGCAGAAAAGGCGAGTCTGTATGTCGTGTTTAACTCAAACACGCTATTTGCTAAAAAGCAAACAACGAGAGTAGTTAGGTAAAGTAATAGGTTAGTGTAATAGTTTTAAATCTTCCTGTGTATCAGCTGTGAAAGACTGTGTTGAACTTTTTAGGTATATCTGCAAATAAATCGGTTTCTTACATTATTTGTCCACTATAGAAGCACACAAAAAGGGGTTATTTTACTTGAGGTCTGAGGAGGAAACTCAGGACCTTAATAGTAAGATGGTAAGTATAGATTATCACATGCAAAGGCATTGGTTCCATAAAAAAAAAAAAAAATCTATTATGTAATGTAAAGTAGAACAGACAAGCCGAGCCGACTGTCACCGATGTCGATTTTCTGTTGTCCGCTTACAAAAAGATGTCTAGACAGATTTATTCCGGACTACGAGACTTAAAACGTGGACCAGACATTTTGAGTTCTTAGAACATAAAAAAAAAAATTCTATTCCCTTCAAACTTAGTTTTGAACTTCGTCAGGATTGCTAGATTTCGCTGGTACTACGTATTATGGGGGAAGTAAAAAGACTCAAAAGTGTATCTACGCAGAAATCTTCCATACAATGATTATAGACTATTTTCATGCACATTAAACGACTTAATACGAGTGCTAAGTTTACCGCTTTATTAATAAAACCTTTCAAATCGTACCCTCCAACACAAGCAAATTGAGACGAAGCTTTGACGTTATAATCAGTCTGTCTGTAGCTATCAAACAGAAGAGACTTCAGACAAAAACACCATAAAAGACACAAATTTTCTTGCGACCGTGTCTTTTAAACAAAAAGCGCAGTGTTCATAATTCCTCTATAAGATTCATCGCCCAGATAAGGTTGTAACGACCATTCGGCAGGACCAGGATTCGAACATGCGTTCTTTAATCTCCTGGCCTCTACTCTACCAAATGAATAATTCTGGCGCTGTACGGAACTCTCATTTTTCGAATTCCATTCTTAACATAGTCCCTTTTCTTTCTTAGGACAACGTCACAGTATGTTTGCTAAGACATTTTTTGTTAAATTTATTTATTACTTATTTTTTATGAATATTAGTTATTTTTACGCAGATGAATTTTCTTACATTAATATTGGTTATTTGTTTCTTAACGGTACATTATTATTCTTTTCATTGTTGAGGAATCGCTGTAACAACCATCTTTTGAAATCGGGAATCCAACCTAGGTCTCTTTACCTCGAGACCAATATTTCACAAACTGAACTACCTTGGTGGTGTGAGAAATTGTTATTTCTCTCATTATATACCTCACAGTTCACATAAAATTACTTAAAAAAACTGACGGCGGTTGGATCATCTCCAAAATATGCATAAAAAAATCAAACGTTCAGAATAAATCTCCCGATTTAAGACTGCCAACGTCTGACGCTCATCTTAAGATCGCTACGATTTGGATCGGTATTTCTGCGATGGGGGTAACCAATTTTCTCTTCTAAGATGCCGAGGCGGAAAATCAATTCAAAGCACTGTGGTGAGAAAGTTTTAAAGTCGTTTTAGAAGAGTGATCAAAGCATAATTGATCCGGACTCAATGTTGTTTTCCATCCGGATTTTGTTCCTTTCTAACCCAATTAAAAGTATATAAATATAGCACAGAAAATTTTGCCTCAACAACCGACGCACACCGAGATATTTGTCGGATGTAGCTGGCCAAAAATATTTGTTGTCCAATACTTGGTGTAAAGCTCATATTACTTTAGTTTATCATATTATTACACTTTTTAAAGTAGTTTTTCTTTGGAGATAAATTTTCTAAATAAACAGGATTCGTGTAAAGCCTTTTAACACTTAAGATTAGCACTAATTGCAAAAAATCATTAGCAGTTATCTCTGTGGAAAAACACTTCGAGATACTCTAGTTCCTTATCTAAACTTGGCAAATCCTGGTTATTCATAAGGTCGAAAAGTTCTCGTCTTGATATAATTTTTACTCCAGATGGTCCTGAAATAATGTTTGTCCATAAATAATAAAAATCGTTTAATTAAATTATAATTCAGGATATTTTGAAAAGATTATCATTTATGAATTTATATTCATAGATTAATATTCTGATTATAATTTGTATCAGAAAGAAATATCTTCAAAATAACCAGTTATTAGCGGCTATACTTTTCAAAGATATTTACTACATCACTTAAACTTTCAAGTAAGGTAGAACAAATCATCGAGACTCTTCGGGAAATATAATAAATTCCTTATCGAATAGTGAAATTACCAACAAAAATTGACACAAATATATGGAATCTTTCATACCACCTTATTTTATATTTTAAATCAACAAATCTAAACAAATTCATGTTAAATACAAACGTACATACCTGGCCTTTCAGAATCCATAATTATTTAGTATCCGTAATTGTTTGTAACACAGAAAAATAACACTAAGATATGTTGTCACTAAGTCAAAGTTGATATTGGAGATTGAAGATAATCAATTTGGTATCAAGTTTAAACATGTCTTACTGTAACTGAATCAAACTCGGAAGCAGGTATGGCAGTAAGATTCCCCCACTATTCTCCTTCACAATTAGCTACGTTTTTCCAGCCTCGTTTGCGTTTTGAAAAACTGACTTTTGGCCAGCTAGATTGGGAAAATACCCCTATGTGCGACATCCAACCGTTCTGATGATCGCGTCCTGAGATTTTTACCAAGGGAATAACTGAAAAAGATCTAAACAAGCAAAAGTTCCTACCCTACCAATTTAAAAAAGCTATCAAATAAAAGGTTAAGGGAACACCAAACGAAACGTTTTTTTTTTATTTTTATAATGCTATTATAATTATGATTAATACGTCGGTTTATTTAGTATGCTAGGAGAGGTCATATTTAGGACTTTTATTATTTGTTGTCGTATTAAGAATTTAAAGCTCACAAGTGATCCTCAAATATTTTTTTTCATACCTCATATAAAGAGGCACCTTGAGAGAGTGTTCTTTTTACGGTTTTCAAAATCATATTAATTTGTACAAAACAACAAGCTCTTTGATAGAGTTTATTTGAGGACATTTAAATCGTCTAAGATGTTATAATGTGGAATAATGTACAATTAATTCTATGCTTTTCAAATCCATTCATAAAACGCTTAAAAACAAGGCTTTGGAAAAATGGCAAACAGAAACACATGGCTTCTTCATATCCACAATAGAAAATGATCCGGCTAGTGGACATAAAATTTCTCCTAATTTTCTCCTCAAGCGTACTCCTTGTCATGTGTCCTCTTCCTCCTCCCACGACGTTCTTCTGGAATTATCTGTTGTTTGCCTATAGGCCAGTTCATAATGCATCCATCAGCGTTCATATTGCATCCGCCAGAAATACGAAGTATTTATAAATTATAAAATAAAGAAAAGCATTAAGCCTACGCTCTTTTTTTCAAATTTTAAACAGTTCAGATATTAGAGCATAGGATCCCAAATGTTTGATGTGAGGAGTGTCCCTATCTTATATAAAACAGTTTTATACATAAAACAGTTCAGTGACTGACTGACTGACAGATAACGCACAGACCAAACCACTGGACCTAAAGGGCTGAAATTTTGCATGGCGATTCTTCTTATAGTGTAGGGGTATACTAAGAAATATTTTTTGAAAAATTCTTCTTAATTTTTTTAAAATTAAATTTTTAAGCTATTTTTTGTAACTTTTTTAAAGTCTGCATTTAAAATAATAATTTGGGGGTTATAAAATTTATATCCCGTGAAAGATCATAAAAATTCCTTTAAAATGAAATCTTTTTCGAATCTTTACCTCCATTTTCTGATTTTTGGTGAATTTTTAAAGATTAATTTCCAGACTTTATTAAATGCTGATCACGAGGTTTTTTTTTTTTTTTTTTTTTTTTTTTTTTTTGGATACTTTCAATTAATTTATCGTCACTTGCCTAACAAAGAAATAAATTGACAAAAAAAATATTAAAATACGGTAAAAGATAAAATTTAACCACTAGAATAATGAAGATGGGAGCTTTTTAAGAATTTAATTCAAATTAGTATGTTTTATGGATATTAAACATACAAATTAATTGCATACACTGACCGTTGTATTATATATATATATATATATATTTAGCATCCCTTACGATTTTTTATAAATATATATATATAAATTTTTTTTGGCATTAATTGCATACATTGACCGCTGTATTTAATTTGAATGTACTCCGTAGAAAAGCATGGGTATTCAGCTAGTAAACTTATAAAGACAGTGCAAACTCTGGGGGATAATACGCAGCTGTGGAGTTGATTGCACCAGTCAGGGGCCGACTATATTGTGCGGATGGAGTTAAATGCACGGCACTTTCTAAAAAGTCAGAAATTCTAAATAACCATAAGGTATTTAAAGAGTACGAAAGAATATATTAGTTAAAACGCTACACATTTATGATTTTTTTTTTCTTTTTTTCCAACATGGCGTCACTTTTCCTGAAGACGTTTGGCAATATGTACCATGAATTTTCTTCGCTTTCGTCAGCGTTAAAGATACCGCTGTCACTGATTGGTTGAATGGTATATGATTGGTTAAAATTTTTTACACTAACGCTCCAGATTCACTGTGAACAACTTTATTTATATCAAAGAGTTTGATGATCACTGCTTTTGCAAAATTCCCTTAGCGACGACAATCGTAAGTAATGCTCCTCAGCATGATGATGAACTTACGGAACTAGTAATAGCGGATATAAAGCAGATGTGTGTTCTTGTTTAAACATAAATTATTACAATTTTTAATGTCAATAATAACAGGAGAGTTCAGCAAAATTTTATGCGCTAACCACTATACTTAGTAAATTAATACTCAGTACAATATTAAGGCATAAAATTACTCAAAATGGATAAAGGATTACTAGTGTTTTAAAATTTGTAATACTTTTTAGAGGAGAATAAACAAGCTACAACGGCTCTTCTTTTTTTCCCCCCCAATAAATCGCTCGTTTAATGCTTATGTCATGCTTTCTAATTTCAGTCTTGCATTTTTCGACAGAGAAAAGTACATGGTTCACGGAAAAATTGCATCCGGGCTCGCAACAAAAAAGTGAAACTGACTATAGAAACCGGTTAGAACAGGAGTCGGCAACCTTTTTCAATTCCTACTATTAGTTCACACTCTCCCTATATATATCTTGTTCAAATTTTCAATCGTTAATAAAATACTTTTTATTCATCCACTCAAGTTCAAATACATTTTTTTAAACTTGTAGTGGATGACACTTTATGTTAATACAGTTTTTTAAAATATTAATTCATTAATTAAATTTAATTAATCGATTTTATAGTTTTAGACCTAGAGCGTCTCTTGCTCTTGAATATTAATTTCCCTCTTCTTACTCTGTAAACGGTAGCACTGCGGTAGCGCGGGCTCCTCCCGTCTTGTAGGTTGCGGGATCGAATCCCTAACCTGACAAACTTTTTCTCTCTCTTCCCCCCCCCCCCTCCTCCTAATCTCGCACAGTAGGCAAGGTTCTGGCAGGCAATCCTTTTTTTTCAATTCCTACTATTAGTTCACACTCAAAATTTTCTTTGTTGACCTAAGTAGGAATTGACTTTAAAAAATTTTGTTTTATATTACTTGTTTACTAGTAGGGCATATTTCAGTTCGGCGGACATCGTAGGTTGGAAAGGAGGGTGGGGGTGGGGTGGGTGAGGGGTTAATATTTAAACATGAAAATATTAATGCGACATGAATTTTTAATACATAAATTCAAATTTGAATTTAAACAAAACAATCTCAAAATTGATAATTTATGCGATATTTGACATTGCAAATCTGCGGCCGACTCTTTGTAATGTGACACTTAAGTTGAATTCCCAGTTCTCAGGCATTTATCCAAATGAGTGTCAGTGAGGCTTGATCGTTTGATTTGAAGTTTTTCATATTGGAAAACTAAGATTCACATGCATATGCCAACGCGCAAAGAGAGTTCAATTTCAGAGCTGGAAAAAGAAGCTGACTCACAGAGAGGGGAGACGTACTCGCAGGCTGCTCAGTTTTTTTTTTTTTTTTTTTTTTTTTTTTTTTTTTTTTTTTTTTTTTTTTTTACAGTTTTATGATTTTTAACTTTTTTTTTACTAAAATTATTCATTACAACTACGAGTGTTTGTTGTTTAAATAGCTAAAATTTAGATATTTCAACGGCGGGCACTTTAAAATTATTTCGCGGGCACCACGTTGCCGACACCTCGGTTAGAAAATAGAAATAAAATACAAGAAAAGTTTTCTGCGTCTCATAATGTCGTACATTTTTCAGCTAGTCTACTCCACGGCAAGGTAAGAACTAATGAGGTGTCGTGAACGGTAAAATACGGAATTTCCGCTAAAGATGAAACACATAATTTCCGTCAGAATCCTCTTCAGCTGAAATAAAAAATTAATCATCTTTCATGAATAAAAACGTCACACGGACGACTGTGGATAGAGTATACCCGCGTAGGCGTGAAATAGAATCAATATTAAATGCACCTGCTTTTCCGCGCAGGCATCAGTCACGAACTGAAAGGACACGAGTGCTTTAAAAAAAATAGAGAAAACGGGTAAAATAATTTTGTTTGCTGTAATCCAGCAACTACTAGCTGAAAGGATTACTCTAGGTGAATTTTATATGCACAAATGTAGCAAAAATGTTCAATAAAATCGACACAAAGTTTACTATTCATTCTACCGATAATACGGCAGATATTTCAAGAGTTGTCGCATACAAAAGAACAAATGAATGAAACATCTGTAGCTCGAATTGTGATGAGGGCCGTATTACTTCATGAAACGTTGCTGCGGGCCGCAAGAAATTGTAGGATAGATTGGAAACCGAAAAATAATTTATCTGAGAAAAAATAAATGGCAGATTATTTTAAAAATTAAATAAATATCAATAAAAATTCCTTATATATCCCTTTCGTAATATTAAAAATCTAAAAATAATATACGGTATTTTTTAAATTTTAATATCTTCACAAAAGGCTTCGCGGGCCGTATGCTGCGAAGGCCTGATCTAGTGAGTTAAAATATTGATAAATATATTATCTAACGACGCCACTAGACAATATAGGGAAGTTATATCCATTAAGCTGGAAAAGTACCCAGTTATCTAAAAAAAACGCCAAAGCAAATACAGCGGTACCTCGGTACTCTTTGTTAATTGGTTCCACATGACACGATGAGAACCGAACGAATGTTTTTGATTTGATTTCATTTGTTCTTATCAAAAACATTTTTGATAAGGAGTAATTTAAATTGAATTAATTCGTTCCTGAAAACCAGAAATTTCACATTTTACTGGGCAATTTATAAATTGATGGGTTTTCTTTTCAATACAAAATCTTTAAACTTAGACAGACATAATCTCAAACATTAATTAGATAAAATAAAAGAAAATTTATTTTCACTCAACCTGTGCTGAAAGGTTCGGTTTGGTTTGGTTTCGAGCGCTACGGTCAATTTTTTTTTGCTACACGAGGGCTAATTAGACCCATGTACTGAAAGGAGTTAATGGCCTAATGGGATAGTGCCCAAGTAGAGTAGGAGATGGGTTATTGCTTGGAAGGAGAGTCTCCTCCCAATAAAACATCAGGCCCTTGCACAGGGATTATTTCTATTTTCTGTCTCTCAACACCACCGATCCCTATTGTAGGTTCAGATTGAGGGAGTTTCACTACAAACCTATCAAGGAAAACTTGCTTCTGCTTACGTTTCAAAAAGTGAAACATTGTACGAGTATGATCATTAAACAAGTCCCCATTTCGGCTCTCTAGAGCAGGAGGTTTCCAACCTTTTTCCTACATCGACCCCTTTGAAAAGAATGGTTTTCTTCATCGACCCCCTCACATTTTTCTCTTTAATATACAGCAGACAACATAATTATAATACTAATAATTGCAAATAAAACACTTAAAGATGACAATTTGACTAAGAATATGAACAAAAAATTTTTAAAAGTGGTTCATTAGGTTTATGTTTTATTATTTTTGTACTATTTTCATTTTTAATTTCACAAATATAAACAAGATTTCAGAAACACAGACTGTAATTGCACAGACATCGCCAAGAGAAAAACGAAACTGCTTCTGATTGGTTGCATCGGGAGGACCCATGTGCTGTTTAATGGTGCATATACATTGGTGCAGAGTTCTCTGCATGCAGACCCCCGACTCCTGTCATCACATTAGTCACGGTAACATTAGTCACATTAGTCACGGTAAGCCCCCAAGGTCCCTAGTGTTTCTTGATCTAATGTCCCCCGCCCCCATTGTCACCATTTGACCCCAGAACCCCGGTGTCTTTGATGCTCTGCATCCGGACCGTGAGGGGAGGCGATCCACGCATATACAGAGTACAGAGTGAACATCAATCACTGGATTCCCCAAGGCACAGCAGAGCAGAGTGCAAGAATGCAAACGCAGCATGAGGTTCAGTGGATTTCTGTTAGCGAGTTACACTAAAGACTACTTGTGAAACGAATCATGTACTTGCCTTTCCGGGTATTGCGTCATTTGTTTTAGACCGGTTTGATCATAAAACCTGATAACCGGATCAAATCTTTAATCGAATTTCCACAGCTGTGAAGAAGCTACCGTAAATAATTTATTATTCAGTTTCCAGTAGTTGGTGCGTTTTAAACAAACCGGATCGTTGAATATCATTAGATGAGGCGTATATAAGGCTCACATACGATTCAGTAACAGAAAGAGGAGCTTTTCTCGACTATAGTTGAATAGATAGATAATGAAGCTGAGGACAATCTGAAGAAAGGTAATGTTGATTTAAAGTTTAAGTTTAAGACGCAGTAAAGAAAATAGAATAAGGGGCTAACAGTCTTTGCCTATGCCTAACTTGAGGTAATTCCATCACAGTGTATAGACACTGTTGTTTGTATATATGAGACTTGTTTTTTGTTTAATGAATTTAGAGAACGCTATTGATTGATATGGATATTTTATTGTTGAAGATTTTAAACTAACTTTTAATATTTTAAACAAATAAATTTGAATTGTTGTTGTTGAAAAAGTCTTGTCGTCTATGCTTTCATCAATAGTTTTAACGTATACCTATTGTAACAAACAACGTTTCTTCTGCGATTTTACTCTGCAATTTAATTATTAGGTTTTTTGTTGACGTGCTCGTTTCACGTGCACGCTGACAATAAAAGAGGTTATGGGCCAGATGTTACTGAGGGTATATGACCATAAAAGCTAAATAGGCAATGACCAGATGTTATTGACGGTATACGCTCATAACAACTGAAAGGATTATTAGCAACAATGTTATTACAATATTTCGCCCATGAAAATAATATGTTTTTACGTTTTGATACTATATCAGTGGCCCTGAAGATGGGGGGGCGTTGAATGGAATTGAAGTAAGTTTAATGTTGATGCATATTAACATAGACGACAAGTGAAGTTTATGTTGTATTTTGAAAGAATTTGAAGTTTTGAAAAGTGTGAATTACGGGGATACAATTAAAATGCAGACCCAAATAGAGAAGCTGAACGCAACAAATTACGGGAATTGGGCTGAAGATATGAGATACATTCTTATGGAGCGTGGATGTTGGGGCATAGTAGCAGGTACAGAGCTAGTACCAAAACTTAAAATTAAGAATGAAAAAACGGAAGTTGAAAGCACAGCGAGTAAAGATACCGATACTACAAAGAGTGTAACTACTCAGGTAGAGTATCCGGGTCCTGAAGTTACATATCGTGACGTTAGGGATTATAATCTCCGTGCAGGAACCGCAATTTCATTGATTTATTTAAATATTTCCCCTGAATTTCGGAAAATAGTGGAGGGAATAGAGAATGCCCGAGAAGCATGGCTCAAATTAAAATTATTTTTTGAACCCGACAATAGGTCGAGGCATATGCAACTGATTAATGAACTATTTTCTAGCAGAATTCAACCACATGAAAAAATTAGCCTGTTTGCAGCACGTTTAACTAGAATTGTTGAAAAATTACGAGGTATAAACCAACCAATTAATGAAATTTACGTTAGTTTTCAGTTATTACGCTACTTACCAGAAACTTATGATAGCATTTCACAATCCATATTACGATGGCCAGAAGAAAAATTTAAATTTAAGGACATACTCGTAGAACTGGTAGCTGAGGAAGATAGACTGACGGTACGAGAACAAGACCGTAACAAAATGCATGAAGTCAAAGCTTATTCTGCAGTCACACGCAAGAAAAATATGACATGTTTTAGGTGTAATCAGGTGGGACATATTAAAAGAAATTGTTTCAATGGAAATCCCGTTAACGAGTACCAACAGAGACAGCGTGTTCCACCAAGAAATACATCACCTTATCGGAAGAGTACGGCAGTTAGAAGTCATTCCCCTGCACGTGGAATAAGTCCTGTGCGTTATAAATCAAAACCAAATTCAGCAAATAAGAAGGTGAGATTTCCTTCGATTAATCTTGTGCAAACTTATGTGAGTAATTTTGAAGAATCTTCGAATTTATGGACTTTCGACACTGCTGCTAGTCATCACTTTTGTAAAGTGAAGGAGTGGTTCCAGGATTTTGAGGAAATAAAGGACGATAAATTATCCGTAGCTATCGAAGGAGTGACATTCCCGATTACAGGTAGAGGGACAATTCAGCTACAGTTTGGCTCCAGAACATTCCATTTGTACAATGTCATGTATTCACCTAATCTTAAGTTGAATTTAATTTCAGGTTCTGTTTTAGACAGACAAGGTCTCAGGTTCGAAGGCGGTCAAGGTATGGTAAGAATTAAAAACCGGTATGATAAAACTGTTTTTTTTGCCAAATTA
The DNA here is from genome assembly GCA_907164885.2 of Dolomedes plantarius. Taxonomy (NCBI): domain Eukaryota; kingdom Metazoa; phylum Arthropoda; class Arachnida; order Araneae; family Dolomedidae; genus Dolomedes; species Dolomedes plantarius. The sequence continues at coordinate 100,898,197 of OU015500.1, forward strand.
AAGAATGGTTTATATCAGGTTTGTCCTAAAAATCCCCGAGTTGCCAGAATAAGAGAGGATTGCAGTGCTTGTGTGGCCAGGAAAGTTGACGATGAACTGGTACATCGAAGGTTAGCACATAAGTCCATATGTAGTCCGGGATACAATTAAAAAAACATGCCATAAAGGGGTTGGAAAAATTTGAAGATCATAATTTTGACTGTGAAACCTGTACACTTAACAAGTTCAGACGGGTTAGTTTTAAATCTGTAAATTTTAGACGCTCTAAATATCCCAATGATTTGATCTATATGGATACTTGGGGTCCTTGCAGTACTATTGGTCGCAACGGTGAAAAATATTTTTTATCGATTATAGACGACCATTCACGTAAGTGCTCTGTTTACCCTATGTGTAAAAAATCTGAGGTTTTCCGGATTTTTAGAAATCATGTCGCTCGTGCAGAGAGGTTCCTAGGGCGGAAAATAAAAAGTATCCGTACCGATAACGGGACTGAGTTTGTAAACAATAATTTTACACAATTTTGCAATGATCATGGGGTAAAACATGAACTCACACATATACACCAGAGCAGAACGGTACTGCAGAAAGGTTCAACCAGACAGTATCAAATGGGGCGAAGTGCTTGTTAGCAGACAGTGGGTTAGAGACAAAATTTTGGCCTGATGCAGTTTTAAGTTTCACCTATGTCTGGAACAGGGTTGTACATAAAGGTCTAAGTAAGACACCATTTGAGCTTTTTGGAGGGTATAAGCCATCGGTAAACCACTTGAAGCCGTTTGGGTCCATCGCGTATGTTGGTGTACCACGACAACACAGAGCGAAGTTAGACGCCAAGGCGAAGAAAGGGGTGATGATTGGATATGCCTTTAACACCAAGGGTTATCGGATATGGTTCCCAGACACCAATAATGTGGTGGAGACCATAAATGTCAGATTCTGTGAGGATTCACAAGGGATGGAAGGCGACAGTGGAGCAATGATGGGTCCCAGTGATAATCCTAACACCGAATCATACTCCAAACATGAGGGAGATGAAGACGTTTCTATTATCAATTTAGGTCAGAATCTACCCCGTGAGAGTGACGAAGATTTGGTGGAAAAAGATAGTCCTGAAGAAACCCAAATTGATAAGAGTCCCTTGCCAGCCCAAGATCTAAGAAGTAGCGATTGGAAAAGAAATCCATTTGGTCGATTGGAAAGAATCCATTCCGATTCCTCAGATAAAAATGGATATAAAGGGAAAATATCAGATAAACAAGCTACCGCATCCACAAGTTATGCCAGTTCTTGACTAGACGATATACAGATGCCTAATACTTACAAGCAAGCATTGAAATCACCACAGCATAAACAGTGGGTAGAGGCCATGGAAGAAGAGATGAAAGTCATGACAGAAAGACAGGTATGGCACCTAGTTGAGTTACCATCAGATACAGATATCATAGGATGCCGGTGGGTTTTTGCGTTGAAAAGAGACGAAAAGGGCGAGGTGGCCAGGTATAAGGCCAGACTGGTGGCACAGGGTTTTAAACAAATTAAAGGAGTTTCTTACGAAGAGACTTTTAGCCCAGTCATTAATTTCAGTCTAATTCGTTTTTTCTTCTCACTTTTAGTAGTTTTACAGGGTTGGACCCACAGACAGTGTGATGTCAAAGGAGCTTATCTGTATGCACCATTAAAAGATGATATTTACATGTCTCAGCCTCCCGGTTTTGTTGTAGAAGGTAAGGAAGATTTTGTATGCAAATTGGATAAAGCTATCTATGGATTGCATCAAAGTGGTAGAGAATGGTTCTTCGAGATTCATAAAGTATTGATAGAACTAGGTTTTAGCAAACTAAATTGGTGTAACTGTGCATATGATTTTAATTGTGTGTTGATTTTACTTTTATATGTTGATGACATGGTTTTGTTCGGTAAGGACGAGGAGATAATAGACAAAGCCATAGGATTGTTGAAGACACATTTTGATTTAAAAATTTTGGGAAAAACTAGAAAGCTGTTGGGAGTTGAGTTTGAAGAAAAGGGGGGAGAAGTTTTGTTGAGTCAGTCAATTTATATTGACGATATTCGTAAAAGGTTTACAAAATTCTTCGTACCGGTTTCCTCACTTCCAATCAGCAAGGGTACAGTATTCTCAAAGAAACAGTGTCCACAATCAGATGTTGAAATAGAAGAAATGAAACAATATCCCTATAGAAATTTACTAGGCTGTCTATCGTTCCTCGCTAGTAGAACCAGGCCCGACATAAGTTATGCCGTTAACATTTTTAGCCAATACCAAAGTAATCCTGGTAGAATTCACTGGGATGGTTTGATAAAACTTTTGGGCTATGTTATACACACACACAATTTTAAACTTAAACTTGCGTGCAATGAACCTAGTATAACGGTTTACACCGATGCAGATTTCGCAGCCAATAAGGATGACAGGACTTCTATGGGGGGACAGATAGTGTTTCTTGGAAAAGCTCCAGTCATGTGGAGGACTTTCAAGGAGAAGTGCGTGTCGTTGTCAACTATGGAAAGTGAATTCTACGCTATGACAGAGGCCACAAAGGAACTTATGTGGTTTGATAGAATTCTAGAAGAATGTTATGCCAGAAAGTTAGTTCTTGGAGGAAAGCTTAGGTCAATTCTATATGTTGATAACATGGCGTGTATAGATTTTGTTAAATCCCCAGTAGAGAACCATAGAAGTAAGCATATTGATGTCAAATTATTTTTTATTCGTGACCTAGTTTATCAGAACATATTTGACATAAATTATATAAAAAGTAAAGAAAATCTAGCAGATCCTTTTACCAAACCCCTGACCAAATTCGAACTGAGGCACCTATGTGAGATTTTTTGCATGAACTTTTCTTGAATTTTTGCACGAATTTATTTTGAAGTGGTGTGTGCACTTAGTGTTTGAAATTGTGAATTTTTGCAATGTTTTTGTTTACTTGTTTTGGGTGGATGTTTTTTCCCCACCTAAACGTCTGAAGGTGTCTAAGGTGACATTTTTTCAGCATATCATCTGGATCCGAACAGCCTAACGTACCGTCTCGGGTTAGGTGCAAATGTAATTGTCAGAGTAGTTCAGGTGGTGTATTTGTAAATTTGTCGAGGCACCGGAGGGCTTTGGGTCGCGGGTATGTTATTTTTTATTTTTGGTGAATCCCTGCTTTGTTGAGGGGACTGCCACGTTAATTATTCCATCCACCTAATCATGGAAAGTTTGTCTAATGAAAAATTTGTTTAAAGCTCAGTGTTTGTATGTGAATTGTTTTTCTGATATTTATGCAGTGCGATATTATGGGATGTATCCTGTGTTTTTAGATATTTAAATATTTTACGATAACTTCTCAATGGAAAACCAATTTGTTTTATGTGTTTGAATGAATTTGTATGAGTGGGCGCCCACGTACATATGTATTGATATTTGAATATGATTGAATGTAGTCGTGTCCTAGTCATTGTATGTTTTAACTCTTTATTGTGGTTTGTTAGTTGTTATATTGGTTTTCAGCCAACAATAGTGTACAGAAGCAGAAATAACTTTTGTTTAGAACTTGCAGATTTGAACCTTCTCAGCAATTTGTTTTGTACCTGTGTATTCCTAAGTTAAGACTGTATTATTGTTGTTATATGTTGCTATCGCATTTTGTTAACAAGACTAATGTTGGTTGGAATTAATTGTTTTATATGTATTCTAGTTCTGACAGAAAAAAATCGAAATGTAAACTGTGATGGTTTTTGAATTCTCATATTACTAGTTTATGTCGAAAAGACAAGTGGGGGGGCATTTGTTAGCGAGTTACACTAAAGACTACTTGTGAAACGAATCATGTACTTGCCTTTCCGGGTATTGCGTCATTTGTTTTAGACCGGTTTGATCATAAAACCTGATAACCGGATCAAATCTTTAATCGAATTTCCACAGCTGTGAAGAAGCTACCGTAAATAATTTATTATTCAGTTTCCAGTAGTTGGTGCGTTTTAAACAAACCGGATCGTTGAATATCATTAGATGAGGCGTATATAAGGCTCACATACGATTCAGTAACAGAAAGAGGAGCTTTTCTCGACTATAGTTGAATAGATAGATAATGAAGCTGAGGACAATCTGAAGAAAGGTAATGTTGATTTAAAGTTTAAGTTTAAGACGCAGTAAAGAAAATAGAATAAGGGGCTAACAGTCTTTGCCTATGCCTAACTTGAGGTAATTCCATCACAGTGTATAGACACTGTTGTTTGTATATATGAGACTTGTTTTTTGTTTAATGAATTTAGAGAACGCTATTGATTGATATGGATATTTTATTGTTGAAGATTTTAAACTAACTTTTAATATTTTAAACAAATAAATTTGAATTGTTGTTGTTGAAAAAGTCTTGTCGTCTATGCTTTCATCAATAGTTTTAACGTATACCTATTGTAACAAACAACGTTTCTTCTGCGATTTTACTCTGCAATTTAATTATTAGGTTTTTTGTTGACGTGCTCGTTTCACGTGCACGCTGACAATTTCCCTAGTTCTGCCTGATGTTGGTACTCAAATATAAACCGACGGCGGCATTCGAGGCATATACCAAAGCGTCACGACACTCGACTTTAGATGCGTGGATCACTCCGCCCTATGCAAATCTGTATTTATACATATTAAAACGGATATTATTATCTAATAATTACATTTCTAAAAAATCAAATTCAATTTTAAAACAGAAAAATTTATCATAGACCCCTGGAATACTATAGACCCTTTTTAAACTTCCATCGACCCCCAAGGGGTCCACCTGGACCCCGTTGGGAATCTCTGCTCTACAGTTGCGGATTTACCAGCAGGCTGAGTAGGCTGGAGCCTAGGGCGGCAAATTTTAAGGGGCGGAAAATTTAGTTCATAAATTTTTTATTTCGATTTACAAATTAAAAAAAATTATTATACACACACAAAATACGAATTTCGAAAATTGGAGAGAAATTAAAATATTTAACAAAAATCGAAATATAGTCCTATATACAGTGCTAAATAATAAATATTTCAACATCTCTACATAAACAATTGCTAAACGCTTTATTAATTATACATTAATGATCATGAATTTTTAGAATATCGCAATAGCGATTCGATATTATAGTCGAAATTTAGTTATTTTTACATATTTTCTTCACTGATAACTGCTATAATTTTTTCTCCGTGTACCTAATAATTATGAGATATCCTTACACAATTCAATCTTGATATAATATCGATGGTCTAATCATGATTGCTGCAGCAAGTTTGCAAATTGTCAAATTCAATTTCAGAAAGTTATTTCTTTATGCGTAAAAAATACCGACTAAAATTCACTAATTTTTATTAAATAAAAAACTAGTTCAATATCTTATAGAGATATAGTCTTTTGGTTTAAGTTAGAGAGGATGCATGTAAAAGTTTGAAAGAATCTTGGCCCGAAGTTCTTAAAACTTTGCAATCAATCAACGATGATTGTACCGAAAAGCCTGTAACGCGACAGGAAGACTTTTGAATTTAGAAAAACTGGAAACGGCGGTTATGGTTGTTGTATGGGATGTTTTTATGGAGAGAATAAACAAAGTGAATGTTCAAATTCAGACTTCTAACATAGATTTAATTACCGTTGCTGATCTTTACGAATCACCCCGTAAGTTTTTCATAGCTGAACGAGAGAATTTCAAGTACTTCGAAGAAAAGGCGATCGAGTTAAGCGTATCGAAAGAATATACAAGAGAGATGAAAAAAAGACAACCAAAAAGAAAAAAAAGATTTGATGAAACACCCGATGAAGATTTTGGAATAGCTGCGAGTGATTACTTCAGGGTTAACACGTTTCTCGTTGTCATAGATAGACTCATATCCGAGTTAGCAAAACGGCAAGAGGCTTATCACGGATTTAACGAGAAATTTTCATTTCTTAGCAAAATGAGTGAGTTGTTACCATCAGTTCTGACGGAAAAAGCCAGTTTTTTAGAAAAAATGTATCCTAATGATTTAGAAACAGACTTAGTTCAGGAATGCGTACACTTTCAAAGCTACCTTTCGTCTGAAAGAATTTCAATAAAACCAATTTCTGGATTATTAAAAAGTCTGTCTTCATTCCTGCGAGAACAGAATCTAGGAAACATTTATCCAAACTTGGATATAGTACTTCGTATGGCTCTTTGTACACCAGCGACAAATTGTTCAGGTGAAAGAAGCTTCTCTTGCTTGAAGAGAGTAAAGAACTACCTACGATCGACTCTTAGTCAAGAAAAACTAAACGCTTTAGCTCACTTGTGCATAGAGTCAGAGCTAATGAACAAGATTTCGTACGACGATATAATAAAAGATTTTGCGAATTCAAAGTCTCGCAAAAAGTATTGTAATGCTTTTATAATTTAACTTAAATTATAATACTAGCAAATAATTAAGAAAAGATATATTTATTGTATTGTTTTTAAACTGTGAGTGTAATAATAAATATTTATCAACGTTCGCCAAATGTATATTTTTTATGGAAGCTTTATTCATATTATGTAAGTATTGTATAGTTTTAAGACATACCTTACCTTACTTTAAAAGTGGTTCATGATTGAGATATTTTTTGCTTAAAATAATGTTTTTTGATAATTCTTTGCTGTAAAAATAATCAAGGATCTAACACGGTACCATAGTTCTCAATGATACTAACCATACGGGAAAAGTTGATGTAACGAGGATGATGGAGCACAAATCATAAAGTTGGAATTTTATTGATAGAAAATTGATATGATTGTGGACTAAGATATCAAAATTTAGAGGCGGCAAAAATTGAATAGCCTACGGGCGGCAAATCTGTAAATCCGCCACTGCTGCTCTAGATCCTTGTCAGGGTGATACTTTTGAACAAACTGTTGCAATTCAACCTATTTCGGTCTTTCTTTTCGTCCGGAGGGACAGGATGCGGAGGCATTGTCTTGTCTCGTACACGTATTAACAAGTGTGATGAGTACCGAGCAAACGTTGAGTAATACAGACGCATTTTATTTCCGCGTCGAAATGCGACGAGTACCAAGGTATGACTGAACATTAAAATTTTTCGTCTCTTATAAAATTAAGGCCCGATAGACAGCGTACAAAAAAATACCGCCATGTACATACACACTTTCAATTTTCTACTTAGAAGTTTTAAATATATATCTGTATGATTTCAAAAAAATCCTATTACATATTTAGTCCGCACGCGTTGGTCTACTACACTGAACTCACAATATTCTGCGCTTTAATTGATGCACGGAAAATCAGTAAACACACGGTGATACAAAAATGCCGTGGAATGCATAAGATTGAAATGACGATTAATTTTGATAATAAAACCAATGTGAATTTCCAGATTTTCTTCTAGAAAAAAAGTCTGTGATAATATCCAAGGTTTACGAGGCAAGTTGACATTCTTTCTGACTACTGGTATTTCAAACCTACTGGTCTTTTCTTTGGAAATGCAGAGATAATCTACCCCGGATAATCGGGAGATCGGCGTAATCATATAGATTAACATAAATCTGGTCATGTTGCTAAACGCACAACACAACAAATTTCAAACGTCTGGCTCAGTTTGTCCAAAAGTTGGAGTGCTAAAATACATAACACAAAATCTAACCAACGTATACCGATTTCGCTGAATTTGAAATGCTATTTCAAACGGATACAAAAAAGAGAGGGAAAAAAAATAGTTTTTTCAAGATGATTTCACATCATTTTGTCTTGCTGCGGAATTTTTTGTTGAGCTTTACAAATTATTGTACGTACAAATCAATTTCAAAACGCAAAACTGAGGTATAACAAATACACATTAGACAGACCGCGAAATAAGAATGGGGAAATGCTGTTACGAACAAACTTCTAACGTAAACACGAATAAATAAATAAATAAATAATAAAACAGGAAGACAAGAGCTCTCTTTATGGAAAACAGGTATTTCCCGTAGAGTAGCTTCGTCACCTCACGCTCCTGGTGAAAAAAATAAATACGTAAATAAATCCGAAAACACACAATAATTTCCCCAAACGTAAATGTAAAACAGAACACTACGATTCATTCAATAAAAAACTAACAAAAGGGAATTTTTAGCTATGTTTACAGTCAGATTCGTCATTTTATTTCATTTACAGCAAAGCAATATTAATAGATCATTTTAAAATGAGTTATCAGCTTCTAGTTCGGGAGTAAGTTCGGGACACATATTAAATATACATGCAAACTTTTAATAATTCTAAGAGTAGGAAAACATTTATTGCTGAATACATTGGAAAATATGTTCAGCAGTGAATGTTTTCCAGTGTGTAGAATCAAGGGGAAGCTTATCCTAAAGGCTAACAGCCATAAATAGTAGCAAAAGGAAGCCCTATTTCCAATTAACAACACAGCTTTAGCCTTGGGAATCATCAATAGAGGGCATTCGGACTGGCTACGATGTGTTATTTTTAGGAATTCTTACGCTGTCCGAAATGACGAAGTCGTCCTATGAAGACTTTTTTAAACAGGCGTTAAGTTTCTTTAGTAAGGTCACCAGTCTTCAGCCGGATGTCTGGGCGATTTTTCATTACAATTATGGCAATATCACACTAGTTCTGTGACATGTAATAACTGGTATCATCTGTATCATCACTCCCGAATCCGTCAGAAATGAGCTAGTCAGTAAAATTTATTCTTTACATATGAGGTTTACAATTGACTCTTAACTTTCGCGGTTGCGAATATTTGCGAGTTTCTTATCAATAAAATTATTTCTCATTAAAAATTATTTACGGGGGAGGGTTGAAGGCAGGGATTGATGTCAACTGAGTAGAATATAAAGTTATTCAAGTTTTTGAAGCTTAGTACTGTGCATTCAACCATGTTTCAGATATATTTTTTTTTTTTAATCGACAGTTTGTTACCTTAGACAGTTGACGCTGCAATTTTAAATCAATAGTACTTTGTTGTAGTACTTTCTAGCGCGTGTTAAATATGATCATAAGTAATCAGGTTAAAGGTAGGAGGAGAAAGGGAGGCTAGATATAATAGCGAATATCTTGCGTCCGTAAACAATGAGAATACGGCGGGTTGATTTATATATAATGCACTGGTTATCTATTGTAATCATTTTTTAATCCTATTTTTAAAATTGCTCTATCAGAGGAGAAGAGAAACAAATAATTTAAAAACACCGATTTCACCAGCTTTTGCTTCTGAAAAGTTAGGTTGCAACGAAATTTGGGGATAATTTATAACAAAATGAACGGATCGAGGAAAAAAAAATTAAGTTTAACACACGAAATTTGGTATCCACATAGCCTAAATCTTATTAATTTCGGTGATAATTCAAAAATTAAAACATACTGGCATCTTAAAATAGGCTATATACATTTATTTATTTATTTTAATAAATGGTGGTGTTAGTTAATTATATACACCCGCAAGTTGTTTATAGTTCTAGTATCCTAATAGAATGTTCTCTAACTTTTTAGGTAGTAAATACAGTAATCTGTAATGTTTTTTAAGCTTTACGAGAAATTCTATCGATGTACTTACTAGCTACTTAAGTTTTCGAAAATGTACTTCCAAGATTTGATTTACAGTAAAGTGGCATTCATACTTCAGTTAATAAAAATGTCAATCTTGAGAGTTGTTGGTAAGCCAATAAGTAGATACTGGAGCTGAAAAATTTATGAATTTTTATGAAGAAACTGCTGTAATGTAAAGATCTATTTTTCAAGTTATTGCTGCATATAACAAAATGCATAGTACTTAAATAGTAGCCCAGACTTTCCCCCCTCTTTTTACTTATTTTTTTCTCACTTGTTTTATACTTACTTTATTATTTTTTTTATTATTAACACCAAAAGACCTTGGGAAAGAAAAAAAAATTGGAGCAATATAATTAATAAATACTTAACTCGCATGTATTAAACTTCAAATTTACAGTACGAACAGTATACAGACTGCATCTTATATTTATCATTAGCCTTGGTAGTTTTTTTATGTACGGTTCCTGCAGAGCCTTGGCCACAAGCTCCAGACAAGGGTATTTAAAAAATGATAATTAATGACCCATCCTTCAAACAAGAAATGTCTAAGTAAATCCTAGCTAGCTTTTTTGTGTCACATTACTGTTCTTTATATATATATATATATATATATATATATATATATATATATATATATATATAACATATAGATAGAAATTCATATTCTCTCTTAATATGTATGAAAAATTTTCCTTCCATAAATACCAAGTAAATTTATGAATGACATGAAAAGTTTCATAAACTAAAAAATTTATATTATTTACACTAGCTTCATATACAATATTTGATAACATTTATAATGATTTTTCTTATTGTTATTTAACTCTCATGAGTGTGGTTCTAAATTTAACTTATTAAAAAATAAACTGTCAAAAGTACTGAAGTAAAATTTTGTGCACATTTTCTTTATATTCCTCTAACATAATATAAACACTCTATAAATTAACTCTCTTTTTACTGTAACTTAAATATATTATACAAGTTGGAAATTCTTTTATTTTAAAATCAGTATACACATAATATGCAATTTTAATTGGTTTTTCTTTATAATATAACCTCAAATTGAAATCTGAGCAAGACAATCGGATGAATAACGATTGTAATCTATACTTAATTATACTACATATAAATACAAACAGAATGATCAAAAATTCATACTTTATATTATCAACTCCAACACAAGACTTCCTTTTCCTTTTACTCCTTAAATTTCTCCAATCATCCAGCCTACGACGGAAACTCGATCTGTAAGCTTTGGATCCCGCCAACTTTAATCAGCTGATTTTAAACATACATCATTCATTTCATTTACGAACGAGAATACTATAAAACTGATGTAGTTTACTATGGTTAGAATCATGTAACGTGTAAAAAATCGTGGTACGAAATTGACCACAAAGATTTCATAATTTTCAGGTATCCTAATGAAGGTTTATATCCAAACATCTGTCAAATTCAATCAACACAACATGAAAACTCTTCATATCTAAACTTTCATTAGAATCATCGTTTCAGACAATCTTGAACAATTATTAAAATAATTTTAACTATCTTCTTCACAAGAAACTACTTTTTCCCGTTAAAAACTTAATTTTAATAGAACTAAATCGTCGAACACCTAGTCCGTAGCAGCATCACCAAACTTTTAAATCCCGATCGATCTTTCAAAACACAAATTAACTGAATTGTTGCCATATTTCAAATTGAAATAAAAAAGTTGAGATAATTTTCTGGGAAATCAGATTTATTCGTTTTTATATGTTATCAGATATATTTAACCCTATATTACATGAGATAGCCTGAAATAATTCTGATGGATTTTTTGCCAGACGCTTTTGTTTGTTATTGAAGTGTCCATATCATCGAAATAAAGTGAAATCAGGTAAGTTTAATTTGCATTGCAACATACACTGAAACCGAAACTGTTTAGGTAATGCGGTTTGTTTCGATGTAAATATTATGAAATGTGTTAAAAGGTAAGTACTGTTTTGGTTTCCTTTAATTTGTTTCTGCATTTCTTTCATACTGATTATGTATTCCCGATTGTTTAAAATATATATGTTGCGTTGTTTTTATTCCTAGAAATTAAAGTAAATATGGGTGATTATCAAAAAGCAGAAAATGAAGCTGTCGAGTTTGCAAAACGAGCGATTAATTTTGATCAGCAAGAGATGTACGATGCCGCTATTTATTATTATCGTGTATGTATTTTGCTTTTTAAAACTAACTTTCATAGACCTCTATTTGAAGAATCATGTGTAATGTATATAATTTGAAACATGAGTAAAACAGTTATGATTCTTTCGAAATATGTCAGGTTTATCATACTGGTAAAACTTTCTTTGATATATGCTAAGTAGCTACCTTACCGATGAATAGTTATCGTTGACACAAGCTATTGTTTGTTTGTTTCACTCTGAAATGTTGTTACTTAAATTTCATGTTTTGTGTATTATTTAATGGGTGAACATATATCTATAAAAGCAATTTAGGATGTCAATTGTTTATTTTGTAATTTAAAATGACTTCTAAATATAAAGTTTAACATTCATAATTGTAATACAAAACATATCAGTAAAGGGATTTGTCATGTCGATGCTTCTGTAGTTAGGAAAATTTTCAATTTGTTTTATTTAATAATTACATTTTAATTTTTGAAGGTGTTGCACTTATTTCAACTTTATATGTTTATAAATATGTATTAAATAAAACGATATTGTGATTATTAGCAGTATTTTGAACTTAAAAATTTTAAGCAGTACGGAGCATGTAAAAATTATTTTATCTTTCTTTGTTTTAGAAATACATTTTATTCATATTTTGTAATCTTGCCTCTATTCAGATAGCTGCTCAGGCTCTTCATTCTGCTTATCTTCTTGGTTCTCAACTTGTTGAAATTAAAGAAAAGGCAGATGAATACATTAAACGATCAGAGGACTTACTAAAAATCAGTAATATTGATTTTCAATTAGTGTAAAATTCAGTTTATTAAGTGTTTTCATTGATGTTCTTTCTGACTGTATATCATTGATTTGTAATGCATACTAGTATCAGTCTGATTTTTAAAATAATTTATGTTTTAATTAAATTTTCATGAAAATAGATTTGAAAATTATATTAATGTCTAATTTCCTTTTTTAAATATGCATGTTATTCTTTGAATTTTTTTCTTTAGTTTATACATAGTATTTTAAATTGAATAAAAATACCTTTCAAATAAAAACTGGAAGCATGGAATTTAGGTAAATTCAAACTGGATTCAGTTAATATTCATTTTTAAACTCATTGAAATGCCTAATTTGAAGCATTCTAGAAAGTTTATCATTCTTTATTTCTCACTCAATTAACTTAATTTCAATAAATCATATACACCATTCTTAAAATAAAAAAAATAAAGAATGTCTAATAAACCAGGAATCAGTAACCAGTTCATTGTGATCCATAGGTCATGCATGACCATAATATTGATAGTTTGAGAGGGCAAAATGTCCTTGATGTTTTTAATGCTTTCTAAGCCATGAGACAATTCAATATTTAGCTAAGAAAATGGGGAATGTTGTTATAAACCTCTTTAGCTTAACTAGGTCAGATGAGATTGGGGAACTAGGGGTCTGTATTAATCATTACTTAGTAAATATCTCAGGCTGCAACAAAAAAAGGAAGAGTTTTCCTTTCTGCCCCCCCCCCCCCCCCCCCGAGATAGGTGTATTAAAGAAAGTTTTCTAGAAGCTACAAACTATTTAATTGATGGTTTAATTTTAAATAATTTATAATTTATACCATAAACTTTCTTTAGCTCTCAGTTCAAATTCTCGTTTGGTAAGTGTAGAATGTGTCAGAATCTATTATTTATCATTTAACACCAAAATTAATTTTGTATATAATTTTTTCCTCTCTTCTTCATAAATCGATGGATATAAGTAATTAACCTTAATTAGCCTTTTTTGTCCGAATAATCTTTAATGATCTCATTGTAAAAGAACACCTTTTTAAAATTATTTTTCTTCAAGGATGCATCTCAAGCTAAAAATTTGTTCATTTCCATTCAAGACTTCTTTATTTCTGAAAATATTTTAATTCAGATGCTAGTTGGTATAACTATTTATGTGGCTCTAGCATTCACTGCAGTGCATAATGAGTTAATTGTTCTCTGTTACGTCAAAGACATAATATTTTTCAAAATTTTTATTTCATCATTACCTTATTTCTTAACACACATATTTCTTTGCCACCTTTTATTGAAAATTAAATGCCATCTGTCTTTAGACAAAATTTAACATTCTATTGATATTTTTTAATTTGAGTGTGATACCTTACACCAGAAACCCATGTCACTTTATACAAATGAAAATGGCTGCTGTGATTAGAGAATATTAAACTTGTATCTTTTGAAAAGCTATGTTTTTAAATATTAAATTTATAATTAATTGAATTTCAATAATGTATATCTTGTTGTGTGCTTGTACACTTGTCTGCTGAAATAAATTCAATACAATATAATTTCCTTAAAAGTCTTTGCTCTGTGCATAAAAAAAAAATTCATTTCTTCAAAAAACATTGATTTTATTAAAATAACCCCATAAGCTAGACTTTTTTAGAAGTAAAATACTGTCCTATAATTATAAATTAGGTGAGAAAATTTTATGTATAAGACAGTAGTTTATTAACTCTGATATAATAATTATGAAGTAATTAAGTTAGTTTTTGTAAAATTTTTGTTCTTCAGCATTACTCCTCTCCATTAACATGATCACAAAAATTTTCAAGTTGAATATTGGTATACTATATCTGTAATTATGTCATATAGGAAAATGTTGCACTTGTGTATGTATTCAGGGCTTTGTGTTTATTCCTTTCACTGTTCTAGATTTTTAATATTTGTAAATTTTATATAAAATGAACAGGTTGTATTTCTTTGCATTAAACTTAAAACTATGAATATTATTTATGAAATGACTAACTATATATATATATATATATATATATATATATATATATATATATATATATATATATATATATATATATATATATATATATATAAGAAATAGATGATAGAGAAAACCAGTAATAGCCCTAAAGCTACTTGCAGCCAGGAACAAATAACATGAAAAGATAAGTATGAAAGAGGTTTTAGACATATATATATATATATATATACACATAGTTTGTTCAGATTTTTTGGAATGAAGTAAGAAGTGTTAATTTTGGAAATTTAACTCTCTTGATCTTAGAAAGATCAATTAATCAAAAGAAACCCGAAAAGAATGAGCAAAAGCTTGAATTAGATCGAGCTGAATTTCTTCTCCGCCAAGGCTTGGATGAAGATGAAGCTGGAAATGAAGAAGAAGCTGTTGAGTTATATTTACAAGCAGCAGAATTGTGCCTTAAAGCTGTGAGTAACAGTTTATTAGAAATTAGTTTCTTTTATGCATTTATTATTGTATATTAGTTTTTTTATCGGTGATTCTGACTGTTGACTTAAAATATGAGTTATTTTGACTTTGTTATGGTTATAGTAGTTAATAAGTTGTGCATATATTAGAAATGCACAGTGAAACTTCTCTAAGATGGCCAATCATGGTTCTGAAAAAAATTTGGCCATTTTGAGGGGTGGCCATGAAATTTGAGTGGATTTCTCTATGGTGGCCAGTAATGGTTCAGGAAAAAGTGACCGGCAAGAGGTTTTACTTTATTTTATTTAAATAATTTCATAAGAATGAGTTATTACATAATTAAATTATGTAATAACTCATTCTAAAACTAATGATTTCTTTATACCTGTACTAAGTAGATGGAAGCTTTAAAAAAATTAATAAATGCATGTAAATTTTTTTTATCTGTTGCTCTTAAAAGGTGCAGAGCATATTTAATGCTGATGTACTCATATGGCTGTTTCTTTTTATGTAACAAGTAGAATGAATCAATCTAGTTAAATTTAAGAAGGTTATTTCTCAAATTAAAGAATAGTTTCCTGTTTTAATTGAATTAAAGTACATACTGTATAGTTTTTTAAAAGTTTTGAAGTAAACACTGTTATTTACAACTCAAAATTAGGAAAAAAGATAATTTCTGCAATTAATAAAAATATCCTGATGAATTATATTTTTAATTCTACATTGGGGATATTTTTTAAACAGATTTCATGTTTAGTTTTTTTCAGTGTGTTTACTTAAATTAATTTTTTGTTCTGTTTAGATTGTTTTAAATTGAAGAATGAAAATGAAAACCATTAATTATTTAGTTGCAGTTCACTGAGAAGTTGCATTTCATTCTATTTTTCATTATACTCTAAGCTTTTCATTAAGAAACATACATAACTTTGGAAAACTGTAAAGTAATCATATTTTTCTAAAGACATAAATTGCTAATTCATGATTAAGAGTAAAATTGTTAAATTTTGCAAGAATTGAATGAAACTAAGTATAATTTGTTATTTATTTTTTGCTTTATTCTCCAGAGAAAGTTAACCCACGATAAAAGTCTTTGTGGAAAACTGACTAATCTAGCCACAAATGCTTTAGACAGGTATGCAATTTTCTATTCATCTACACTAATATAATAAATGTGTGTATATATATATATACTAGCTGAAAACCCGCGCTTCGCTACGGAGTACATTCAAATTAAATACAACGGTCAACGTATGCAATTTATGCCAAAAAATATATATATATATTTATAATAAATGCGATGATCAATGTATACAATTGATGTAAAATATCTATATATATATATTTATAATATATATATTTATAAAAAAAAATCTATATATATATATATATTTATAAAAAAATCGTAAGGGATATGCATTTTTTTTGGATAATATCCAATCATCTGCTGCATTAGAAAGAGAAAAAAAAAATTTTTTTTTTTTGTCTATTTAGTTGTTACGCATGTGACGATAAATTTATTAAAAGTACCAGAAAAAGAAATCACGTGATCAGCATTTAATAAATTAAATTCTAAAAATTAATCTTTAAAAATTCACCAAAAATCAGGAAATGGAGGTAAAAATTCGAAAAAAAGTTCATTTTGAAGGAATTTTTATGATCTTTCTCGTGATATAAATTTTATAACCCTCAATGTATTATTTTAAATGCAAACATAAAAAAAGTTTTAAAAACAGCTTAAAAATTTAATTTAAAAAAATCTAAGAAGAATTTTTGAAAAATCTTTCTTAGTGCACCCCTACACTATTAGAAGAATCGCCATGCAAAATTTCAGCCCTTTAGGTCCAGCGGTTTGGTCTGTGCGTTGTATGTCAGTCAGTCAGTCAGTCAGTGAATGAATGAGTCAGTTACGAAACTGTTTTATATATATAGATAACATTACTGGATATTTATAACTAGATGTAAGCTGAGGATTAGATAAATAAATATTTTATTGCTGGCTTTTCTTTGCTGAAACTTCATGTGAAAATACTACAATTATAATGGCTATTTTAGTTTATCTAGGTGTTTACCTGTTTGGCTGTTTTTGTTATATTTGTTTCATCTTTTCTATTATGTATATTTATAATATATCTGTATATGTATATCTCTGCCTATTTTTTCAAAAGATCCCTTTTTTGTTTTAAAATGAAAACAGGGGCAGCTCCAGTCCCAAGCTTTTTTTTTTTTTTTGGGGGGGGGGGGCAACGTCAACTCTTAGGGTTATATATATATAATATATATATAAAAGAAATAAACATTGCCTTATTTTAAATTTAAACTCATTTAGTATTAAGTCTACGATTATATAATTTTAGACTATGGGAAAAAAAATACGCCGAGTATTTTTGGGAGGGGCAATTGCCCCTACTACCCCCCCCCCCCCTTGGAGCCACTAATGGGATACTATCAAATGTAATCTTTTATAATATCTTTAATCTTTTTATAATAGCATAATTTTCCTTCTTCTTTTTAATTTTTTATAGGTAATAAAAATAATTTTGCAAGTTTCCCATATCATTGACTGAACTTAATTTAGTTGTATATTGATTCACCAGTTTTATTGAGTTTATGGTCAAAACAAATATTTAGGCTTAGTTTACTATAAAAGATAAACAATTTTACTTGCATGCATAGTTTCTTACCATTTACATGCATATTTATTTTTTGGTTGTTATGTTGTATTCAGTTTGTTTCAGAAATGTTTGAGTTATTAAAAATCAGCATATGTTGAATTCATTTTTCTTTTGATTCTCAGAGCTGAAGTTTTAAAAGCAAAACACAGAAAAGCAGAGGAAAAGAATTCCTCTCCTACAACTCCAACATTTCCTGTAGCTGGAATTTCTAACTTGCAAATTAATGAGCCTACAAATGAAAGACAACAGTTAGTTTACAAGAGACCTGTTTCTCCCTCTCCATCACCCACATTACCAAATAGAGGAGGAGGAGGGTCATATACTAAAGAGGAAATAGCTGTATTAAGGTATATTCATGTTATTATTCAAAACTTTAATTTACAAAAAATAGTATCATGAGTGTACCTATTTATTTGAATTTGACAATTTCATTTAGAGTTCATCATCATACATTAAGTGGAATGAATGATTTTGTCTTTGTGATTCGTCTCACCTGCAAACTCTTTTTTATCTAGTTGGTTGTGATAACATGTACAAATGTAAAAATGTCATGAATCAGAAATTAAGAAATGATCAATTTAAGAAAACAACCACAAAAGTACCAGATAACTACAAAAATAAACTGTGTTGATATTGTTTCGAAAAAGATAAGACATTATAATTTTACCTATGGAAGACCATTTTAGATTACAACCATATTGAGACTTTTACTTCTGATAGCTTCCAGCTGGGACATGTTTATCCTGTTGCTTCCGTATACTCATTAGATCTATAACTAATCGATGAACTGTAAATATCTTACACTATAGTTTGCTTTTACTGAGTGGCCATGGCGGCCTTGTGGTACAGCGAGCTGGTTTTCGGTGCTGAGGGTGCTCGGATCGAATCCTGGCGAAGCACCACTAAAATGCCTCCGTTTGTGTCGTCCCTTCCTAGGGGGCAATGCTGGTCCGCCTATATGGTGCCCCCATAATAAAATGGCCAGTAAAACTGTGGTGAATTATAGGCGAATGTCTTCGCAACAAGTGCCTCCGCATTGAAAAAAAAAAAAAAGCTTTTACTGAGTTGAAAACACATCTCTTATAATCAAGACTCTGAAGTTAGACATCTTTACTGAAAAATTCCTTTCATGTCTCAAGTTTACTAAATGGTGTACCAGTACTCATATTATTTGGCTAAATTTAACAACAAAAGTTTTCCTCTAACTTGGGTATGAGTTGTAATAACTTAATAATAATTTTAAGCCAAATTATTTGAAATCTGTGTATAAAGTTGATAACTTTTAAGAATTTAAGAATATGGTCTTATTTAATTTCTTTGATAAACTTTTAAGTCATTAAAATATATCTTGAAAGTGGAAAATTTAACTTTTTTATTATTTTTTCTTTTAGAGTAACTTCTGTGATAAATGGAAGAGAATATGTGCCTTTTATGTCCATTGATTTACGTGAAAGATTTGCCTATCCTCTGCCTTTTTCTGATAAGGATGGTAAATTAGCTCTTAGTCCCAAACAGAAAACTTCATTTGCTAAATGGGTTCGTCCAGAAGATATATCCTCAAAACCTGTGTTAATTGAAATCATAGATTGCTTCAGCATACGCCAGGCAAGTTCTATTGAATTGTGATCGAGACAAGTTAACTCTTTTTTTTTCATTTATTAAATGTGAATTAATTGATGCTTTCCTCTACAGACAATTGTATCTGATTGTTCTTTTATCGCTTCATTAGCTGTAAGTGCTCTTTATGAAAAAAGATTCAGGAAAAAAATCATCACAAGGTAATTATTCAAATTATTACTTAAATTAAGGGTCATGTTTTGCATTTGTAGTTTAAGCTGTGTTTCTAAAATTTGTACTTTTTGATTATTCATTAATTTTTTCTCATTTATCTGCTGTATTTGATTTATGTAAAGCTTAATGTACTGTATCTTTAATTTGAAATCTGTACCCGTTTTCTTTGCATTACAATTTGTTAAATTATTTTGCTAAGTAACAGGACCTCTGTAAGAAAAAAATTGAAACCCTTCTCTTAATATTTCTAGATTAGAGGTTTGGAATATTTTTTCATTTTATTGGCTTTTAAATCTATATCAGTTTGCAGCACTGCATTACCAATACATGGAATAAATTACCTATTCCTCCCCCCTCCCTTATATATTTTTCTTATCTATATTTACATATATGTAAATAAAAAGTAATATATAGGTGCACTTGTATAAAGGGGCACTTTAATAATTAAACTCCAAAATTCTTTCTGTTTAATAAATACACTCATGTCCATAAATTAAGGATAATTCAGAGTCACATGGAAATCGAACTCTAAAGTAAAAATTTAACCTGTAGAATTATCACACACATCTTCAAGAATAATATGCAAATTAGAGGAAGCCACCAGATGAAGCCGATAGTATGTCACAATGACGAGAGTGTAAGAGAAGGGTATATAAGGAATGGTGGCAAAGAAGTAAAATTGTTCACAAGCGCTCTGTAAGCCACTCAGTGCCATAACCGAATAGTTATGACACAGAGGATTTAAGGATGTGGAGGATTTTTTACATGGTAGAATTATCGACTGCCTGGAATGTGGGCATACTCAGATGGAAGTATCCGAGGAACTTTGAATTGCCCAAAGTGTCATCTATAGGCTTTGGCAACGATTCCAAGATGATGGAAATGGCAGCAGACGTTACAGTACAGGTCACCCCCGAGTTACAACGCCAAATGAAGACCGGTATTTGGCAGTAACTACCAAAAGAAGCAGACGGAGCAGAGCATCCAACCTGTCTCGTCAACTATCTGCAGCCACGGGTGCCACAGTTTCAAGGCAAACCATTTACAGACATTTGGGAAATATTGGTCTATATGCTCGCAGGCCTGTCAAATGTGTTCTGCTCACGCCAACTCACTGTCGGCAACGATTAGCCTGGAGTAGAGAACATGCAATGTGTACATCGTCACACTGGGCTTGTATGTTTCCAACGAGTCTTGGTTTAGCTTGCAGTTTGATTCAAGTCAGACTTTCATATGGAGAATGCCAGGTATCTGTTACCACCAAGACAACATCATTGAACGACACCATTACGGTGGTACAGGATTGCTCGTTTGGGGTGGAATTATACTGGGCTCCAGAACAGATCTGCATGTTCAAATCGGAACTATGAATGGCCACTTATATGGAGACATCATTCTGGAACAACATGTACGTTTGTTTAGGGGTGCCATGGGCGCAGAAATTGTGTTTATGGATGACAATGCCCGTCCTCACCGAGCAAACATCGTAAATGAATGCCTTCAATCTGAGGATATCACCCGTATGGAATGGCCAGCATTCTCACCTGACTTGAATCCGATAGAGCAGTGGCTCCCAACCTTGGGTATGCGTACCAGTACTGGTACACAGACAAGCAGCTACCGGTACACAAATGATTTTACAATTTAAAACAAAAATCTCTTAAAAATCTGTATTACAAAAAAAGAAAAGAAATGACTATAATAACTAATAATCCATATGTTTTAATATTTTAGTTTGGAATTTCTTATCCATTGTTTGTGTTGTAATACTTTATTGGGATTTACCTAATCACAAAAGATGCTGTCTATACCTGAATGTGTTATCTATGACCGCCCCATAAAAATTTGGCACTTGCCTGCGAATTATAACTGTGTCTATAACTGTGTTTGCAAATTATAGCTGCGTCTGAGAAGTTTCTTGCCAAGCAAAATTTTTAATGCCATTTGTGACCACATATTTATGTGAAAAAGGATTTTCTGCAATGACTGCGATGAAAACCAAATATAAAGCTTTGCTAGACATTGAATCGGATCTTCGCCTTAAACTGACAAACATTGAGCCCGATATTACTTCTTTAGTTAATAATAAACAGGCCCAACCTTCTCACTAATTATATATTTTTTAAAGTGATTATTATATTTTATGTATATGTTTAGCAATAAAAGTATATCCCAAGTTACTTGTCTTTATTACAAACTAGCCGGGCTTCGCCTAGCTACGCTCAAGCCATCCGTGTAACATATTTATGTACTTCGGGCCCCACAAAAGAAAAAAAAAAGCCTACAAATGTATTAAATTCAAGTGAATAAATTCTTTTCAATTTTCATTCCTGTCGCTGCCGACAGATGGCAGCACCACTGCACCAAATGATTTGGTTTCTCAGCAGTGAGTGATTTTAGAATGAAAATATCTCTAAAACTATTGAATTAACAGAATAAGTGTACGCAGAAAAAATTATCAGTTTTCGAAGCTCTTTCCAAATATGTAACATTTATGTACTTTCATGAGAAAAAAAATACACCGATTTTCCTGTATATTTGTCGGCCATTTTTTTTCGAGGAGTGGCCCGCCCGGATGAGTTATGGTCACGTGATCTCGACATCCACTTGTCCCTTTATTAGTATAGATGTTCTCCATTGCATTTTATTCCCCATTTCAAAATTTTTGGTCTACCAGTACGTCATCAAATTGTTTACAACGTACAGGTACGGTACTAAAAAAGGTTGGAACCCCCTGCAATAGAGCATGTGTGGTACATGCTTGGCCGACAAGTTGCAGCCTGTCAACCACCTCCTACATGTGTACCGGAACTTGGGAGAGCATTGCTTGCTGAGTGGAGTAATCTTCCCCAAAGTCAGCTCGATAATTTGATACTCAGCATGCCTAGGCATTGTACGGACTGTACTTCATTGCATGGGAGACATACAATGTATTAACCATCATACCAACCATGTAATATTAAATTTTTGTAAAGGAGATATTTTTTACAATTGCTTCAGGGAGAAAAATCGTAGTTTTTATGAATGGTATCATACATACACCATCTTTTTTGTTCTTTATCTTTTGTTCAATAAATGGGCTTTATGAATAAATCAGGTTTGTTTTGTTTCTAAACCTTTATTTGCCGGACCTGGCATTATCCTTAATTTATGGATGTGAGTGTATTTCATATGATGCTTGTATAATATTGAAATTTCAAGAGGGAGTATAAATGGAAGCACTGGAATACCTTATACCCTGAGGATCATGTTTTTTGAATGAGGAAAAGAGGAGTCCTTTCCTTTGACAAAATGTTAAGAAAGAAAGTATTTGTGTTGAACTGAGTGTGATTGTCTTCAATAAGTGTATTTTTATTGTTGGGTAACAAATATTATCTCCTATTTCTCAAAAGCTTAAACTATAATAATAATATGTTCTGTATAATAATAATATGTAATAATAATATGTACTGTAAGAGGTTCTTTATTTAAATCTTATTATAAGTGTTAATTTATATTGGAAAAATTTATTGTCAATTAGTGAAGACTTAACACAGGCTGAAAAATTTAAAGCTATATGATTTCCATTTTATAGCATAATATATCCACAGAATAGAGCAGGCGATCCTGTTTATAATCCCTGTGGAAAATACATGGTTAAAATGCACATTAATGGAGTTCAGAGAAAGGTGAATATATTATTATTCCATCTATACAGTTGTAATTTTTATATATATTGATATATAATTTGATATAATTGGGATATTGATTAAGTTTGTTTATATATATACATTATTTTTTTTTTAATTTTATTAGATAGTAATTGATGATTATCTTCCAATGGGATCTCATGGAGAGCTCTTGTGTTCATACTCAAATAATAGAAATGAATTTTGGATTTCCCTATTGGAAAAAGCCTACATGAAAGTAATGGGAGGCTATGATTTTCCAGGATCTAATTCAGTAAATATTTATTTATTAAGTCCAGTGTATACAGAATGTGTTATATAATAATAATTTTTGTATAAACTCTATCCTAAGTATAAATAATCTGTCAAAAGCTTCTTCAAATTTCTTTTAATACTGTCATAAATAAAGTATCGAATTATTTCTCCCTTTGCTGTTTTAGTATAACTTTATATTTAGAGCTTTTTTCTGTGTACTTATACAGCTTTTCTGTAACTGAAATAATCTGAACTTTTTTATCCTGTGTACATAATATAGAATTTAATAAAAGAAGTTTGGGTGTTATGTTAAAAAAAAAATTGTGTAAATAATAAAATAATTTAAATAAAAGTCCTGGAATTTTAGCAGAATTTTTTTTCAACCCTTCAGTGGGCATGCCAATTTTTGGAACACCAGTAGGCAGACGTGGCACAAAGTACAACGTCTCTTTCAACCTTGATTATTCCTTTTGTAATAAACTTTTTTTTTTCAAATTGAAAATAATAATTCTGCATTTTATGACAAGATATAAAATGTTTATAATAATGAAATATATTTATAATTAAAGGCCAAAGAATGCAGATACAATTGCCTTATTTCAAAACTGTCTGGTTTATTGGATCTAAGGACAACTTACGAATTGATTCCTATTATGTCCAAAAACCTAAAAAATAATGAGATTGCCCATCTTCGTGATATGCAGGATACTGTGTAATAGCTGCACATTTGATCAAGTTCATCAACTCCTGCTTTTGTTGTATTGTAATCCAGTATAATCATTGGTTTACCATGGTTAAATCACGACTACCAATGAATGGAAAGGAATACAAGGGTCAGAAAATCAGACCTGCATTAGAAAGGGTGTAGCTATAAATAGAAACTGCTTAGAACATTCAAACCTTACATGTCAAAACAAACCATTCAAAACTACGAAAATGTTGCACTCTGTACACAGGTGTGCCCATTGAAGGGTTAAACTGTTGTAAGATAGCTTATTAACTGTGAGCTGCTAAAGAGTTAATTGGCTGTTTGCTGTTACATCCTCATACCCTTACAGAGCATTAAATTTACAATTCAGCTTGATTAATATATAGATCTACATTTGATTTGAAACAAAAGAAATTTGGCCTCATGAAGTATAATTATTTTCCTTGTTTATCCTAAATTTCCACCAAAAGTGTCCTTGGAAACAAAGATTGAAAACACTGAATGCTCTCTTGCATTACAGTTTCATAAGCACTCTTGAAAACACTTCACATCACTTTAAAAGACAAGAACTTAATATCTATTTCCTCTCTGTTAAATATATTTTATCAGATCAATGATTTCATAGTTGCTTTTTCTAATGATTCAAAAAATTCATATTTTATTTGAATTGGAACACATTACCATGTGTATTGGTCAGAGAGATTATTAGGGTGAATGTGTGAAAATATTTAAATTTGCTGTAGAACTTATGAAGACCTTACTTAATTCTTTCAAAATGTAAGAATCATGCCTTTAAATATAAACTTTCCAATTTGAAAGACATAAGTAATAATCTTATAATGAGTGTTTGATAATTATTTTGCACTAATGGTGTTTATAATGACTGTTTGTTCATAATAACAAATTTTTCTGGTTAAGTTCTCTGGACCATGTTTGAAATGTGCATATGTAGCTGTTAATTTGTATTTATGATGCTAATAGGGCTGATTTTTAATTGTTTATATATATATATATATATATATATATATATATATATATATATAATTATCAGTACTACCTTCTCTTTTCATAGAACATAGATCTTCATGCCTTAACAGGGTGGATTCCAGAACGAATCTCAATTGACACATCTGATCCAACCTTTGCCAAAGATAAAATTTTCAACATGCTTGTATCTAAGCATAGTAAAGGAGATGTGCTAATAACTTTAGCTACAGGGGAAATTAGTACTGCAGATGCAGATAGAGCTGGACTTGTGCCTACCCATGCATATGCACTCTTGGACATCAAAGAAGTTTTGGTAAATTTTGCAAAATTTTTTATTTGTTTGATTCATGTGATATGTTAACAACATTTTGTTATGAAGTTTCTAATTGTCAATTGTTTTCTTTGATGCTTGGTTTTGGGTTTCTGTATTTCATTAATGTATATTAGTATTTATCAGTGTCTATTAAAATGTGTCTCTTGCCATTACATGAATCTTCTGTAACAAACATGTTTAAAGGATGGATGGGTGAAACATGAATTATTTATCACTAGCCAGGCAAAGCCTGGCTATGCTTGGGCCATCCGTCCACCAGACAGATGGCTTTGAATTGATTGATTGAGAGGGAGAATTTTCATAAGAGGCACTATTAATTTGCAGTCTCCCCCCCTCCACACACACACACACAAAAAGAAAATTTGTTATTCTTATTAACATCCACCATCACCTGGCATGAACATACCTGCATTATAAAAAGATAAATTTTCATGTGAAAAGAAATCGGCTGGCTACTTTTGCCTATATTCCTGCAATACAAAAATTCAAATTTCCTGAAATTTGTGTTATTGGTGACATAATAATGCATTATACATTGAAATTGTATAAGTGCATGTATTAGGCAGAATTGCACATGTCTATGTTGTGAGATATTCTGTATTCGGTTTAGTCAAAAGACAAGAATTGAAATATTAAACAGGCTTCCGGAGCATATGGTATTGTGGAAAAACAAACAAACCTCTCAATAAACACCAAAATTTCCTAAATATAAATATTTATATAAAGAAAATGTGAATATGCACTTTTTAAATATTTTAGTGTGTAATCAACAGTATTTTAGTGTGAAGTTCACAAAGAAATGGTGAACTTCATACAAAAATATCTTAGTAGAATATTTATCTAAAACCAAAAACTAAACTAATCAACAAAGAAAGAAATATATGAAATATGAACAGTTTTGGAAGAAAATCGGTAAAATGAAAATAAAAATTAAAGAATTATTTGTTGTTTGGACAGTTCAAACTTGATTCTATATATCTAAAATCAAAACTGAAAACCATGTATAAACAAAACTGAAGATAGATATAGAACTATGAAATGAGAACAAAAAGAATCTTATGTCACATGTTCACGTTTAATGATTCAACAACCTCTCAAGAAAGGATATAGAACTATGAAATGAGAAGAAAAAGAATCTTATTGCTGGCTATTGTTTAGCATTAATCGAATACCCAAATCGAATCGCTTGACGCTCGAATCACAGTTCACTTGAATTTAAATTTTTTTTCACTTTTAACTGCCAAAAAATACCCCAAAAATCAGTATACCTTTAAATGATCTATTTATGATTAAAAAGTTTGAAAAAGAATTAAAAATTAGACACACAATGAAACATTTCTTTTCAGTGATTCATTTTTCAGTGAGAATGGCACTATGAATGAATCGCCTTTTGTTTACATCGTCAAAGATGGTTGATCTCACAGGAGATGCCTCATAAGAATCCAAATAACTCTAGAACTTACTTTATTGAATTAACAGAATAAGTGTACGCAGAAAAAATTATCAGTTTTTAAAGCTCTCTCCAAATATGTAATATTTATGTACTTTCATGAAAGAAAAAAAAAATACATCGATTTCAACATTTTCTAACATGGTCGAATTTCATAAGCCATACTGGGAACGGTCTACCCGGAATTGTTCCTGACAGATACCGTTTTACTTTTATTTATATAGATTAAATTAAATGGTATGTGCTTCCCTTTCCACATACACGAAATATATTTAAGGTAAAACATTTTATTTTTATTATTATACTGTTGTAGTCTTTTATTTACTTAGGGTAAAAAACTTTGTCTGCTAAAAAACCCATGGAGTCACCTTAGATGGAAAGGAAGATATTCTGAGCACGATACTAAAAACTGGACTTCTGAATTAAAAGCAGCATTGAAATATGATCCTTCTAATGCACAAATGTTTGATAATGGTAATACCTACCTTCAAGTTATTCATTTAAAAAACTTGATATTTTACTGTGTTTTTGGTATTTGTACATGTTTTCAAAATTTGTGCCTGCCAAGATTAGTTTTAAACTTCTTTTGTTTTAAGTTGAACATACTATGTTTTCTAGGCATTATCTAGCTTGTCAAATGTTTTCACAGGTAATAACTTGAATTAGTAGTACCTAAAGCCTGTCATATTTTTACATTTTATATATGGCTTTTATCTTTTTAATTTAGATTTTTTGAGGTTCTCTGATTAATGGCAAACATTTAAAACTGATGAAGGATTGTGATTAGGAGATGATAATACAGTAACTGTAATGTAGTTTAAAAATTCTGCATTAATGTGACCAAATTTCACTTCCTTTTAAAAAACACTGCTAGTAATAAAAATATTAACCTTCAGCTGTGTGAAATACTGCTTAAAATTTGTGAGTGGAATAAAAATTAAGTAATTTATAATTCCCAGTCATATCAGTGTGTTCAAAATCATTAAAGTTCCTGATAAAAATGGAATTTTCCCCATTAGTAAAAGATAATTCCAGACAGTAGTCTGGAACAGTCTTTAAAAATCTTGTTGAAAGGAAGAAAGTATCCACCACCAAGAATTTATATAGGAAAGGAGTTACAGCTAAATTTTCATTTTAATGTAAAACATTCTCATTTTAGTGGCTTATCAGCATCATAGTTAAGTACTGGGGGTTTTGAATTCATTGTTTTTCACATGTGAATATTTTTTCTTCACATTTTTTCTGATTTTGATATTTTTTTAATATATATTTTAAATGTTGCATCATATTTTTTTTGTATAAACTTCATTTAAACACAAAATTTTAATAGATTTTCGTCCACAGTCTGTTATTGGTTCAAATTAAGTTTCTTCCCATAATATACCTATCCTTTCTCCTCTAATGCAGAATAACCTGAGTAAAAATACGAGGGTTGTAAATAAAGCAATGGCAACATACCCAGAAAAATTTTTTTAATGTACATACAAGCAAAATTACATTACATTCCTTCAATATAATCACCAGCAAAGCCATATACCTTTTGCCAGATGTCAGGAAGCCGTAGGATACCGTTGGCAAGGTGTTGTGTGTTGATGTCAGCGGCGGAGCGCCCTAATGCTCGGATCACAGACGGCATGTCAGGAAAATCTAATGCCTCGACGGGGTTCTTTCAAATTAGGAAAGAGGTGTCAGGGAAGTACGGAGGGTGTTCCAACAACTCTCGGGTGTGGATAGTGCTGTAGAAACGGGCAACCTTGATTTTAATCCCCGACCGCTGATCACTTTTTGTAAACATGATTTAGAGCACTAGAGACGACACTGTCCACTTCAGTGTCACGCAGCAACTACCCCTTCTACTGGATCTATGATTTTATGTACTCTACACATCGACTACAGCTCCACCTCACTCCTCTTATATCCTGTTTGAGCATGCCCGATGTTCTACGACTTTTCTGGGCGATGTTGCCACTACTTAATTTACAACCCTCGTATGTCATTGTTTACAATAGTTACAATTTAAAACAGAGAAGTTACAGTTTTTTCTTTACACTTTACACATATATAAAAAAATGTATCCAGCATTTTTTATTGGTAGAGAGATTTTATTATCAGTTTGAATAGCTGCATTAAGTGAAGCAATTGGTTTTATATTTTAAAAAATGTATTTTCTTAAAGTGTCTAGATGTCAACATTATGCAAGGGATTGTAGGAATAAATTATCATATGCTGTATAATTGTATACTGTGTAGGGAATAGAAAAATCTTAATATTTTACTAGTATTAATTGTAAAAAAACTTGATATGAATCTCTAAAATACTTCCTTGGGAGCAGAGCAAGACAATACCTTAACAGTAAGCTAAAGAAGGCAAAATAGTACAATATAATTTTATTGTACCTTCATTTCTATATTTTTCCTACTGCCCTGGTAGTTGGTATTTCTACTGTAAACTTTCAGTAAACGTTTTTATGTATAATTCATTTTCTTAATATTATACTTTTTGTAATGTTGTATAATTTTGCAGGTGTATTTTGGATTGATTATGATTCCTTACTTCATTTCTATAATGTTATCTATCTGAACTGGAACCCTGAACTTTTTAAATATACCTATTGTCTTCATCAGTAAGTTTTAAAACATAGTATTCTTTTAAGGTATGCTTGAAAATAGTTTATTGATTTTTGCATTATTGTGTATTAGAATTATTAATGTGGCTGTATGAAATGTTAATTTAATACAGCCACATCGAATTTTGCTGTATTAAATTCAAAAATATAAAATTAATATTTGCTGTGTAAAATATTATTAATATTAATAATAATATAATAAAATATTAAATTAATATTTGCTGTGTGTGTATGTATTTAAATTTTTGGTACAATTGTATCTTTCTTGGGATTTTCAGTTGTCAGTATTTAAAAATTTACAAATATGTATGTGTAGTTGTTTGCATTGGAAATGTAAACAAATGTGTATTTTAAATCCATCCAGACCGTTAAGTGATAAGCTGTATATGATTAAGTGTATTTTTACTTGTTTCAAACTATCAATTTCATTGGAGTATAAAGTGCTATCTTATAGTCTTTTTTTTTTAAAAAAAAGAAACTTTCTCTGTCTTTGAAACTCTCTTTTCTATATTGTTACCTTAAAAATGAATGGTTAATGAGATTGGAATTTAATGTATGTTATTTGAAATAATGCACTGCTGCATGTATATTTATAGTTTTGCTGAGTTTTTTAGTTGAATTTTTGTTATTTAGGGTATGGAAAGCTGGTGTTGGCCCAGTGAAAGACCTGTATAACATTGGGGAAAATCCTCAATTTTGCTTGGATTTAAAGTCATCTGGTTGTACAGTTTGGGTTTTGTTAACACGACATATTACAGACAGAGTATGTAATATATTATTTTATATTCACTTAATATAAAACTATTGTACTGAATAGTATTCCTGTTTATTTACATTATATGTTCATTCTTTTCTTTTATAGTTATCTTCAGAAATGAAAATATATAGACTTATAGATAGGATTCTTGATGACATTAATATAACCAATTTGTGAAAAAAAAATTTAAACATGGCATATCTTATTTTACAAAACATTTTTAGTAGTCTAACATCACACTCAACTGTTAAAAATTTATGTTTTTCTTTTGACTGACAAAGTATAATTTTATATTTTCTTGTATAGGACTATCATATTTTTAACAGTGCTTGTACATATCTGTAAAACTGAATGTAGAGAATGATTGGTTTAAAGCATTATGAATGCATTTTGTTCTGTTTGACTTAATTCTAACTTTTTTTCCTAACTTTGAATCAACAAATTTTTTTTTCCAATTATTTACAGGATGATTTTGCTGAGAATAGAGAATTCATTGCTTTGCTTGTATACAAAAATGATGGCCGAAAAGTGTACATTCCAAGTATGTTAATGAATTTTTAATTTTTTTTCTGTTTAAAGACATAAGTATTGAGAAATATTAGTGATGTATAATAAATTATATATTATTGCTTCTATTTCAAATAATTTTTGGAGCTTTATACGTGGTTTTGTCATTTCATCAGATATCAGAAAATGCACCCTTTTGAGAGTGTGACAATGTTTTAAACTGTATTTCTGTACTATAATTGATTAATTGTATTCATTAGTTGCATGCTTTTATTTTTTCTTTACCTAGTTAAAGGTGGTTGATTGTTTGAGAGCACTACGGTCATTTTTTTCTACATGAGGGATAATTAGACCAAGGCCTACTGCTTAAAGCCAATTCCAAACAGCTACAAATATTCATGCCAATAGTGGGATTTGAACCCACAGACTCTGGTACCGATAGCCAGTACCCTAGCCATTTGACAATTGCTCGGCTCTATTTAAAGCAGTGGTTCCCAACCAGTTGTTCGGGGACCATAGGTGGTCCATGGGAGCTTCGGGAGTGGTCTGGCACCACATATAAAAAAGTTACCAAATAAATGGAGATTTTGAAAACAATGTTCATTGAACTAGATGGGCAGAATATATCCAATGACTATCAGGTGTTAAATTAAAATTTCTTAAAAATTTAACATAATTATTTTATTATTAGAATATGGTATGCTAGAATGTGAGTACGTTAATCCTGTATCCATTTTGCCTGAGAGATATTCTATACCCCCATACCCCCAGAAGGTCCCCCCTTCCTCAAGTCGGCGGGGTGGGAGTTGGTCCCCACATGGTTCAATTTCTGGTCCGCAGACTTCTACAGGTTGGGAACCAGTGATTTAAAGATAGCCTTATTAAATGATATTGGCAGATTCAGCTCTATTGATATGTTTTAACTGTACCTTATGATACTCTCAATTACTAAAATAACTTCATGTATTTTTATCTTTGAAATAATTTGTTGATCCCTAATGGTTTTAAAGAAAGGAAAAAAAACTGTGTTAAATTAAACATGAATGTAGAACTAGATTTTTTGTGATAATATTTTAAGATTGATGTTAATTCTATGTAAATAAATAATATACACCCATACCTCACTTTACGGCTTAGATATGTTCTGGGAAAGTTGGCCATAAAGCAAAAAGCCGTATAACAAATCAATTATTTTGATACAAACCCATTCAAATTTAATTGGATCTGTTCCAATTTTTTATAAATAATACAGTTTTTAGTTCATAAAGCATTTTATTCTTTTTATTTCCTATAAAAATGCTTACATAAAAATAAAAGTACAAAACAATGTAACAATAAACAGAAATTCAAAAAATAAACATATAAGCAAAATCCAAAAGAAATATGCACATATGTATACATATAATAAAAACATAAAATAAAATGTTTAAAAACTGTTTTAATGTCATGACAAACATTAACATAAGAATCACTAAGCTATAATATGCTGCCATTATCATTTTCTGCTGTTCTGGCCATATAACGAAACATTGTGGGTCGTAAATCGAAAAAGTGCCATAGTTAAAAAAGGCCGTTTAATGAAATGCCGTATAAATAGTGGCCATATAGCGAGGTATAGGTGTATTTGGAATGGGAGAAAATGGCCTTTCTTTTAATAAAATTTGCTGTTTAACAATTTGTAGCATTGTTAACTAAATGTACAATACCCATATGTTTATTTAATCTTCTCTTTTATTTAATATTATATATTTTTTAAAACTTAGATGAACCAGAACCTTATATTGATGGAGTCAGGATAAACAGTCCACACTATTTATGCAAGATAGTTGTACCTCAAGGTGGAACTACTCGCTATACACTTGTTATGTCCCAGTATGAAAAGAGTCACACTATATATTATACTTTGAGGACTTATGCTACTTGTCCTTTCTCACTGAGTAATATTAAATATGTGTTTAAGTATAAACAGGAGGTACGTATTTTCCCGGTTGCTTTCATGTGATATTCTTTGTTGCAATTTTTCAATCATAACTTTGATTAAGAGTAAAACCCTGTGTCATCAGCAAACCAAGCAGTCATGGCACCATATTTCCCCCTTGTTTTTATTGGCTTCTTGGTATGATATACCCAAAGAGTACACTATAGACAGCCATTGTTCTGAATTTAATGGATAACTTTTGAGTTAAAATTGAGATTACTTTAAATTTGTACTAATCACATGACATATTCCAGCCAGTTTCCCCCCACACTGGAAATTACCCTATCTTTCATAATTTATAGTTTTTAGATGCACCATTATCAAAAAATGTATATAATAATTCTTCATATGAGGGTTTACAAAATGTAACAATATCCTTCTGGTTTCCCAATGACCATAGATCCAGATTTTGTCTTTAACTGGGTCATATTTGCTCCCCAAAGATATTCAGCCTACATGGGGTTTGTAGTTAGTAGAGTGTACTATCCCTATGCATAATATAAATGTAAATTTTTTAAAGGTGTTGCTAATTTGTATCGTTGTATAGCATATTTTAAAAAATGCAAAGTAATTATACAAATATGCAAATTAGGATAACTTGTTTACTTGACTGATATTATACTTTTAATATAACCCTAAAGTAACCTTATTTAAGTAACACTATATTGCTTTATAAAAAGCCAGATTATCTTAAAATACTGAATGAATATTTCTATTAATGTTTTTTGTACTATACAAGGAAAAAGGGCTGCTTAAAAAAAGATGTAGATTACTATTTTGTCATTTTTTAATATGATTTTGTTTATTAAGGTTTCTGATAGCTTTAGACCTGGGGTTCCCAACCTTACTACATCAACCCCTTTTAAAAGAAGGACTTTCTTCATCAACCCCCTCACATTTTCTCTATAATATCCAGCCTGCAACATAATTGTAATACTAATAATTGCACATAAAACACTTAAAGAGGACAATTTGACTAAGAATATGAACAGAAAAGTAGAAAAAGTGGTTCATTAGTTGTATGTTTTATTATTTTTGTACTATTTTCATTTTAAATTTCACAAATATAAACAAGATTTCAGAAACACAGATTGTAATTGCACAAACATTGTCAATAGAAAAACAAAACTCCTTCTGATTGGTTGCAATGGGAGGACCCATATGCTGTTTAAGGTCCAGTAGATTTCCCCAGTTCTGCCTAGTGTTGGTACACAAATAAAAGCTGACGGTGGCATTCTAGGCATATACAAAAGAACCATGACATTCGAATTTAGATGCATGGATCCCTCCGCCCTATGCAAATCTATATTTATACATATTAAAACAGATATTATGTAATAATTGCATTACTAAAAAAATTAATTTTAAAGCAGAAAAATTTATCTTAGACCCCCAGTAGACCCCTGAAATACTATAGACCCATTTTAAACTTCCATCGACCCCCAAGGGGTCCACCTGGACTCCATTGGGAATCCCTGCTTTAGACTAATATATGAAAATTTTGTTAGATTGAACGCCATAAATAAGTATCCTTTATTTTATTTTACTTGGAAAACATTCAGTTAATTTTAATTTATGTTTCTTTCAGATCAAAAATGGTGAATGGACAGATGAAACTTCTGGGGGATGTGCTAATAATACTCAGACGTATCATAAAAACCCAATATATCAAGTTTCTCTCAACTCACCATCAGATGATAATCGTCTCTTGATTGACTTGAAAGGACCAAAGTAAAATACTTTGTTATATATTTGAGTATTTTAAACATACCTTGACTTTAAAAATATATAGTTCTGTGTGCTAATTTTTAAAATTCAACAATATTGTGTAGCTGGTACAAAATGGCCCATGTCTTTACAAGAGCAAGAACACATACATTTTCATCATATTAGGAGGGTTTAGCAAAGCAAAAACATCAAATCTTCATGAGCCACATGATATGACCAGTGGTTTTTAAAAAATTATTTCAATGTTAACTGCAATTTTGTTCAATTTTTCCATGGAATCTCTTATTATCCTTTCAAAGAAAATTATTGCTTTGATTCTGAGCCAGTTCTTGACTTTCTGCATCCATTTCTTAATGAGCATATTTGGTATCCATCTATATATATATAAAACAGTTACATAACTGACTGACTGACAGATAACGTACAGACCAAACCACTGGACCTAAAGGGCTGAAATTTTGCATGGTGATTCTTCTTATAGTATAGGGGTGCACTAAGAAAGATTTTTGAAAAATTCTTCTTAGATTTTTTTAAATTAAATTTTTAAGCTCTTTTTGTAACTTTTATTAAGTTTGCATTTAAAATAGTAATTTGAGAGTTATAAAATTTATATCATGAGAAAGATCATAAAAATTCCTTTAAAATGAAATCTTTTTCGAATCTTTACCTTCATGTTCCGATTTTTGGTGAATTTTTAAAGATTAATCTTTAGAATTCAAATTATTAAATGCTGATCACATGGTTTCTATTCTTTTTGTGATACTTTAAATTAATTTTGCATCACGTGCATAACAGCAAAATAAATTGACAAAAAAAATATTAAAATAGGTTAAAAGATAAAATTTAACCACAAGACTAATTGAGATGGAAGTTTTTAAGAATTTAATTCAAAATTGTATGTTTTATGAATATTAAACATACAAATTAATTGCATACATTGACCATTGTATTTAAGTTGAATATTTTCTTCTACATTATTTTGTCTATAAAAATATCCGTTACGATTTTTTTATAAATATGTTTTTTTGGCACTTATTGCATACATTGACCATTGTATTTTTTATTAATATCTTTTTTGTTTCTTTTTTTTGGCATTAACTGCATACATTGACCATTATATTTAATTTGAATGTACTTCGTAGCGAAGCACGTGTATTCAGCTAGTCTTGTGTAAAATGTACAGTAACTTAGTAAAGCTGTATGAATTTCATGCAGTACTCTCCTATGTATCTACAATAGTTTGTGTTAAAACTTGTGAAACAATATTATTCATGAACCCATTGATCTAGTTGCTTCCTGAAATCATCAGCCACTAGGGACAGCCATACTTGGTCATTCTTGTTATGCATGGCTGTTTGTATAAAATTTCAACACCACTCTCATCTCCAAGTTTCTTAAATTTGAATTCCATCATGATTCAAGATTTATAGGTGTAATGAGATGTACAGAATTGTATATCAATATATTGATCTTCAATGATGGTGTGATAACATTTACTCATTTACTTAACATGATAATCATGTTAAATAAATAAATGTTAAATGAGATATTAATGCGTTTTGATAATTATTTGGTATGCAATTTATTTAATCATCACATACCAAACAGTTTGCTGGTCTCACTGCCAGAAGACGTCTGCCAGACTAACTTGTTAAAAATTTAAAATAAACAAAATAACTCCCCAGAACTACCTTTTGATATATACAAGTGAAATGACCAGAGTTCTCAATTAAATGTTATTATGACTTTATAATAATAACTTTGTGATTTCAATAAATTAGTTGAGTTATAATTGCATTTTATCTCTAATGGAAGTGATAATGAGAGTCTCTAGTTTTTGAAAGCCCTTTAATATTTTTAGACCTGAAATGTGTGCTTAGTGTGCATTTATGGTAATTTGGCCATGACAAGATAAAAATAAAACAATTCAAAATTAAGTTTTCATTTGTTAAATGTTTTTTAAGAGAATTATCCAATATTTTAAAGACTTTAGGGGGCTTTAATTACTAGAGAAAAACATTGAATTTTGAATTAGATAAATTTTACTATTGTAGCTAATAGAAGCAATCAACATTTTGTATAAAATTATGTATGTTTCTTTTTGTTATTTTAGACAGTACTATGTGGGCTTTGAAATTATTACAGTAACAGTAAATAATTCTAGCAGTCCTGGCTATTTCTCAAGAAAATCATCTGGGGCTTTCAGGTATGTTACTTTTTAATTCAATATATGCTATTTTATATGTTTCTGTTGATATGTAACTAATGGTCAAAACAAATAACACTTGACACTATACTCAGCATATCATACCTCTTCTCTTAAAAGTAAGAATAAAAATTTATTGATAATTCAAATTATGACTACAACATAGCATTCTGAATATCTCGGAACATAATTCTAAAAAAATTTAACTATGTACCTGTGAAAGAAAAATCTTTAAAGATGACTTTAAATGGCCCAACATGATATTTCTCTACATGAATATTTATCATTTAATGATTTTCTAAAAAAAATCTAATAGTCTAGTTGTTTATCAGTCAACTAACTATTTAAACTTTTAGAGCATTGTATCACTTTTATAAATTAGAAATTATGTTATTTGTTTAGTGAAAAACTTTGAAAGTTTTAATTTTTATTGTAATCTTACTAAGAAGTTATCATTAAACAAATATTTTATAATCCTGTTATCATCTCTGCAATGTGAAACATGTTTGATTTTGATACATATACATTTTGTATAATTTATAACTAGCACTGTGTGTGTTTATTGTTTATAGAATGATTAGGATTGAAATTATTTTATATTTTTTCACATTTATAAAATCAGCAGGATACATTTTCTTAAAACATATCTTGTTGATCAATTTCACTTTTTTTCAAAAAGAAATTTCTGATGTAGAATCAGTACAGCTCTAAATAAATTTTAAAAATGTACACCAAAAATGCATTTTGGTTGAATTGGAATCAAACTGGTAATTCCACCTATTTTGTATTCTGTCAAAATAATTTAATCACATAATTCAAGGAACTACTATTCTTATTCATGTGGTTTATTGTGATGTGAATCGAAACACAAGGATCTTATCACTAGAACCACCAAACCAGTCAAAATGACTGAATTTAACATTGGCAGATATAGATATATCTTAGTTATCAGTTGTTATGGTATTGAGCCAATTCACTACACATTTTGGCTACCTTTTAGTTCCCAGTTTGTAAAATGAAATGTCATAATCTTTCATTTGTCACTGCATTATGCTGTTTTCAGTTTTCAATACATTAAATATGTATATCTATATTCTTATTTCTCCCATGAGTGGTGTTACTACCTTGTTTTGATGAGCGGGCTAGCATGTATCAATAATTTAATAATTTAATAGGCTGTGTCAGCAGTAGCTTTAGCTACTAATAGAGTCAAACAAGGCACTTGTTTATATCTAACTTTGCTGGCTAATTTTAGAAAGACTAGACTTTTTAAAAGTTTTTTTTTTAAATTAAAGCCCTATGTACAAAGTGAAGTGTAATAACCTAGTCCTCCAGAGGGGAGGTCAGGCACCGGACTTGCATCTCTGCCCTAAAAAAAGTTCTTTTATTGAAATAAAAAAAGCATACCTGTATTTCTAGAGTGCATTTACTGGGGCCAATAGCAAATGCGTTAGGGATTTTATGTTTTGGCCAATGAAATGTTTTATTACCTAGCTATTTTCAAGTCAAAATCTGAGTAGACAAATGGATTCACCAGTCTTCCTTCTCTTTATTCTTGTGTTGGAAAATACATTTCATGCCTTTTGTATCCAGCCAAGAGAGACATTATTGAGAAATCCTCACCCATGATAGAGTTTTAAAAGATTTTACAAAGAAAGGCTTTAATGAGACTTTTATTGCTTGAGAAAGAACTGCAGTGTGACTACATCTATGGCTGGTTTCATAAAACTAAGTATATGGCTATCACATTACGATCATCATGAGCATCTTACTTTGAATCTGGTACCTGCAGATTTTTAAATGTTCGAAACCTCATCAACCTTGCATCTGAAACCAACTTCATGTAAAACATGAAGATTTAGAAGTGAATGAATGCCATTAATCATTATCTCAATGTGATCTAGGAATCAATCATTTTAAAATCAATCATAAATGAAAAAAAATTACAAGCTTCTGCTCTTCAAGAATATAATTCATCCAATTTTGAATTAGACCTCAAAAATTTGATCATTTATTAAAACTTTGCTGGCTAATTTTAGAAAGACTAGACTTTTGAAAAGTTTTTTTTAAATTAAAGTTGATGAATTCTGAGGACAGTATAAAACTGAACCATACAAACTCTTCAAAAATGAATTATGTAACTAAATTAATTAAAAACAGCATAAGGGAGTTTGGTATACCTGTAGGATGTACTCTAGTTGCACATAACTAGTGAAAATTTCTTAAATGAACTTGTTTTCCCAAAACTGAGGGAAAACATTAACTGAGATGGGATGACAATATTGATAGTGATGTAAAAAATCTTTAGTTTCCAATTGGAGAAGCTTTGCAAAAAATGAGGAAGGGAGTGGCCCACCTAAGGCCACCTGGTTCAGCCATCATGGCTTGAGCCAGGATGTATGGATGACTTTTATGTGTTTGATGTGTGTGGGGATTTTTATATGTTTTACTTATCTCTTGTTAAATATTACTGCTGAATAGTGTATTTCTGTTGCCAAACTATTAAAAAATTTTGAGGATAAATGATATTATGTATTAGATGACTTGTATATGTAATAAATTTTCTTGTTTAACTATTTATATAGATTTGCTTAAAATATTTTCTGTTCTTGTACTTTTAATTTTTTTTTAATTTATTTCAGATCTGGGTTTTCTATACTTGAAATATTGAATGTTCCATCAGGTACTTACAATATAATTCCAAGTACATTTTCACCTGGCCAGAAAGGACCTTTTTTCCTCACTGTGCAATCCTCTTGTCCAATCAAAGTGTCTCGAATAAAATAAATATGTATGCTATAACATTGTATAGTTTCTATTAATAAAATAAAGTTTATTTGTTTCATTTATTCTATATTACAACACATGCTAATTTAATCACCTTGCTTCTTTCAAATAATATAAATTATCACTGTATTACAAGTATATTTATATATACAAATTTGAGTTTATTATAAAATTAAAGTTCTTGGGTAGATGTGAGCTGTAGTTTCACTGCTGCTTTGTCAAGTTTATTTCACTTAATAGTGCCAAAACTAATTTACTTATATTTATATAAAGTCAGATTTAAAGATCTTAAAGAAATAGGCTAGTTGAGATTTAAAAAAAAAAAAATCCCTAGTGAATTTTCTCCATCTACCTCATTTCATTATTACCCAAAGAATATAAAAAATGGGACTTTTTTAAAATTGCAAGGTTGTATCATCTGTTCATACAGAATACAGAAAAATAAAACCTAAAGAAAGAAAAGTATTTTAGAGTAGTAAAAGGGTTATACATAACATACAAACATAAACAAACAAAAAAAAAGGAAGTGAGGTGTATTGATTTATTTCCAGTAAGAAAGTCACTTTATGAGAGATTCCTTTGGTATGTAAAGTTTGAAAGCCAATATTAGAAACACTCAGCTGTTGCTAGTGATATCAAATTGTTTTCACAAGGATATGTGCCAGGTATGGTCGTTCACACTTTATGCAAACGTTTTTGAAATTTATTTTTGTTGTTTGCATTTTGAGATAAAAATTTGGCAACTTCAGAATAATCATCTGCTACTGTTTTGTTTTGATTGGAATTTAAAATAAAAAATTTATTTTGAAAATGACTCCTAAAATTCATTGATGGCTTGAAGGTTATGTAACTGCGCTTTCCGAGGAGAAATATTTGTATCAACAAATTCTAAAGCGGTGTAAAAATCGCAGTTATGGCATTTCAAAAAAAGGTATTTATAATATATTTAAGTGTATCCCATTTAATGAAATACCTTTAAAATCACCTGAAGCTTCTCCAATAGACTTTTGCACTTGCGGTTTATTAAAACGAGCCTTAGGAAAATGGCATCCAAAAGCACTGAACGGACTTTGGAAAACAGTCCAAGAGGAATGGAGTAAAATTGACATGACAGTACTAATAAAAGGTTTACTGGGGCACAGTGGCCCAGTTAGCAAGAGCAGCAGGTTAGTGATTTCAGTTCAACGTCACTGGTTCGATGTTCGGCGCTGACAAATCCACTGCCATGTACACTAATAACGGCTGCGATGGCCTCCAAGTTCTCAAAATACCTCTGGAGGTGCGGGGTCAAGTGTTCTGGTCTTGTCACTTGACTCTGTTCAAAATTACGGGACTGGTCCTCTAGCCAATTCGAACTCCGACCCTTGTAGTGCTGGTCAAAACAGGAGCCGTACCTTCAACGCCCATAGCCTTCAGGACTTGATCTGGTGTTACCGTCGGTCAAGTGGCATAAGCAATAACAAAAGTTTACTTTCATGGAAAATTTGAGCTAGAGCTATTGTCAAGAACCATCGCTATCAGATAGGAGCAAATCGCCGCAAAAAAATACGACATTTATACATAAAGCTTAACTATCAAAATCGTTTCCATAAAGTGCGAATGACCTTTTGTATGTCTGTATGTGATGCATATTGTTATCTATTTGAATGACCTTTTACTTAAAGACTTGTACTCAGCATGTTAATAGCCTCTCCTTCATGGTCACCATGTAACCAGAGATTTGTAGAGATTTGATAAATTAACTTTTTTTATTCACTTGCAATGATAGATTTGAATGTGAGACTAAGTTTTTGTAAAAGTTGATTTTCCTTTATTATGCATAAAAACACTTTATGTGAATGTTTACAAAAGCAACAGAACATTTAGCTCTGACACACAGAATAAAATTCTAGAGTGAACCTTATTGGCTATGGTGAATGATCTTAAAAGGTAGGAACAGTTACAGAAATATTCATATAGAAGAGGACAGGGGAGGAGTTGTGAACAAACACAGGAACCTTTTGCCAAAATTTAGAATTTTAGGATGTTTCATTACAATTATCTTGATATTTTATTACTTGAACTTGGATTACTTGTTAATGATGTGTTGCAAAAATGGACTTTAGAGGAGCCAATAAGATTGACTGGTAAGATATGCAGGTATACAAGTTCTCTGGGCAGGCCAAGGTATGCAGGAATGATGTGGAGAATATTTTTGACATTCACATATTGATTTTTATATCATTTTACCATTTCTCGTCCTCCTCAAATGTCTTTAAGGCATCAAAGTTTAAATTTCAAGTGTCCTAGATTAAACTGAAATTTTGAAAATGTGTAATTACGGTGCAATATAAAATACTATTGGTATGAACTACAGCAATATCAAAGTAATTTTTAAAAATCCGCTTAATTTACCGGTATCATTTCTAATGCTTTTATCCACATTAGACCTCAAAATACTAAGGACTATCCCTCTCCCTGTAAACCTACTGAACCCATTAAAAAAGGAGGGGCAATTTTATTAGGTGATTCAGGAATAATCAAGAACCCTTTTTTGTAACAAAAGTTAGTCGTGACACTGAGTCTGTACTGGCTCTTGGAAAA
Organism: Dolomedes plantarius; assembly: GCA_907164885.2. NCBI lineage: Eukaryota > Metazoa > Arthropoda > Arachnida > Araneae > Dolomedidae > Dolomedes > Dolomedes plantarius. The sequence continues at coordinate 100,940,166 of OU015500.1, forward strand.
TAAATAAAGAAAGAAAAATTGACCTATTTGTCTTAAAAGCAGGCATAATCCAGTAGGCACCAAGCTGGGGCAGGGGGGGGGGGGGATTTTGGATTAACTTTTCCTTAACTAGACCCTAAAAAGGAAAAAATAGATAACAGATTCCTTACTCCCTCCCCAAGTTTTTGACTGTGTCACTGGAGTAAACTGTTGGCTTTGTCTATGCCTGAAGCAAGCCCTAAACTTAGGAATCCAACATTAGTTGGAATATATGATTTACCTTAACTCTTGTATGTTACTAGGTTACATTTACTAAGTTTATGTCATTAGCACCCTCCATTCATCCATGAGACTGATAGAGCTGTCATAATGCCTAGATATCTTTGTGTTACCTATCTTTAAAAACATATATATATATATATATATATATATATGAAATAAATTTCAAACCTTTTTATTATTAAAACGCCAATCTAAATTCTTTCACCCTTTTGCAATAAAGCATTACCCCATAACCCCTCAAATCCAACCAAAATAATCTAGTAGTTTTACCTATAACGACACTTGCGGCCAAAACTTATGTAACGGAGAAACTTCTACGACATTCGAAACATCACCCCATATGACACGACATAATCACGTGTTCGTTTCTAACCAATTAGAAGTTTAATTGACCCGTACTCGGCCGAGAGATATTCGAGCTTCTGTAGTCTGTTGTTTGTCTGCTCTCAGCGAGTAAGCATGTAAGTTCCTTGCTGACAAAATGTGCGGGCGGGGCCGCTTCCTCGTCCCAGCCAGCGTCGCGCGATGTGTTCGAATAAATCTAATTGATGTTCTACGAAACAGTGTCGGAAAATAAAGACTATGTATGAACCAGCTGCCTTTTTCCTGATATGAATCCGAGGTGTTTTATTGTCCTCTCCATCTAATTCGCCTCTCGCTACTTCGACTGCACATGGATCCGAAATGTTTGAAGCTCCCGGCCATTGCTTCGCCCCGCCACAGTTTCCATTTGCCTATTTACGACTACACCCCGATTTTATACTCCATTTATTATTACATATATATAATTTTTTTCTTCATATCGGAAAGCTAAATTTTTTCTTTTAGAAAAGACCGACGGTTGATATGTGTTAACATCTCCAATAAAATTGTAGATTACTCATAAGTAAATGTTGCATTTCATGATTAAAATAGGGAAAATATTTATACGAAAGAGCTCATGCGATATTTTATTATGTTAATTACGCTTTATTTCGCTCTTATTGGACACCTTGTTAATGGACGAACGTTATGATCGATATTTTAACGTAGGATTACGTTCCTCCATGGCGGTCCGCGGTAAAGCAAAATTTAGGACGCTAAAACCGTCGTCGCGAGTTATAAATCAAGAGTGGCAGAGTAGAAAAATAATTTTTCTTACCATCGACCTATTCTGCGTAGGGTTATCACTCATCTTTCTCTTCGTATGTAGGAATTTTATTGTTAAAAAAAAGAGAGGTAAGTAGCGATAAGTAATCCTACGTTAATAACCCGCGGTAGTTCAGTTAGAAGAGACTACCTGATTTTTATTTTTGTTTTTTATCTCATTAGGGAACAGAGGTCATGATCTAAACTCTAAAGTCCTGCACAAAGGTATAGATCTGGTGTTTGTTGAACCACCTAAATTGAAATATTTTAATTTTACGTTTGGGGCATTCAAGCGAACAATTGTTCGCTTGGTTTCAAAATCTTAAGATTTTGAAACCCGATTGAGAGATTTCAACCTGGAAAATTTTGAAGATACCTAATATCTCACCAATGAGCGAAATTTCAAAAATGAGTTTGAAAATCTTACTTAAAGGTCAAAAATCCTCACTGGAACAAACCATAGGTTCAGTCCAATATATATAAATATATTCTGTCACAAAAAATATATGCACCCAGAAGAAGTCGAACTACTATCACGAAAGTTGGCAGAAATGTAGTCTGGTAAGAGATATGCAATTGATTAAAATTTCGACGCCAATGAGACAAGGGTAAGCGAGCTATGCGTATATGAGATGCGCAGCTGGGAGAGTTTAAAAGCATGATTGCTTGTGCCAAAGGGTTATTCAAACAAATCTGTCGACTTGGATGGACGGTATTGTGACTAGAGATGCCCCTGAGGCGTAACCGGCGACAGTACGAACAACTGTCGGACTTTGAGAAGGGGCGTACAGTAGGCCTCAGAGAAGCAAGTTGGTCGAATAGGCGTATCGGCCGCCACCTCGGTCGGAGTGATATGGTAGTTGCTCAGTGTTGGCAACAATGGATCACGAAAGGGATAGTCTACCGTCGCGGAGGGTCAGGGCGTCCCAGGAACACAAATGCGCGCGAGGATCGAGCAATGATAAGAGCGGCCACGTCCGCACCAACAACTCTCTAGAATCGGTTCTACGCCATTTACCATCTTCCAGACATCCGGTGGTATCAAGGGAAACCATTCGGAGACGACTGGCCGACGCAGATATAAGGAACCGACGTCCATTAAGACGCCTGCCGCTGACTCCACATCATATGCAGCGTCGATTGGATTTTTGCTGACCTCGGGCAAGCTGGAGTGTGACCGATTGGAGGCGTGTTCCCGATGAATCCCGATTCAGTCTCAATGCTGATGACCAGTGCATACGCGTGTGGAGGCGGCCAGGCCTCCGGTCCAATCCGGCATTTGTTGTCGAGAGGCATACGGCGATTACACAAGGCGCGACAGTGTGGGGAGCGATTTGCTGGGACACACGATCACCTCGAGTCGTCCTTCAACGCAATTTGACGACACGCAGTTACGTGGACGAGATTTTAACGCCAGTTGTACTGCCTTTACTATCAAGTCACCCAGCACCCAGCTACCATTTATCAGCAAGACAACACTCGTCCACATACTGCGCGACTCTCCCAACAATGTGTTCAAGGATATGACGTACTCCCATGGCCTGTACAGGTCACCAGACCTCTCGCCAATAGAGCACGTCTGGGACGTGCTAGGAAGGCAACTGCAGCCGTCTCGGAATACTGGTGAACTGCCCAGTTGCAAAGAATAAGGCATGATCTTCCGCAGGAGGTCATAGGTGACCTCATTGATTCGATGCCACGCCGTGTTTCGGCTTGTATAGCTGCCAGAGGTGGATTTACTATTTACTGATTTGTAACCTTATTCATGCCATATCTTCTTAATAAAACGATCTGTTCTTCTGAATTTGTAATCATTTGCTTATCTCCTCATACACTACATACATGTTAAGTTTCGTGATAGTAGCTATCGTTTCCTTCTGGGTGAATATATTTTGTGACAGAGTGTATATATATATTAGCCACATTTGGGAGATATACGAAGAATTTGAAATACGAATGAATTCATTGTGATAGGTTTAGATTTTTTTCCATGATGTTGTAAAGAAATTGAAATCTGATCAATCCAGTGACAAATAAGTCAGTAAATCTGAGGCTGATGCACAAATTGGTTGCGTTCACCAATTAAAAAAAATTTTTTTTATGGTTTTATCAATGCGCGTTAAGTTATCGACCTTTGCCGCAACAACCTAAAAAATAAAGCACAGGAAATAGATGACATTCCTACTCCTTTTAATATGTGAAGCTCTATTGTCTTAAATTTGTAATTTTGCACATTCAGGCATGCATTTTCATACGAGTTTTAGTAATCCATTCATTAAACTTCAAACATTTTCCACTTTGTTTTTGCAATAGCGGAGATGAGAGATTTGCACTGTTTTCTGTTAAAGATAATCTTTACGTTTCGCGGACTGTATTATTCTTGTTTAGTCGTGAAAAGTACTCTACCCGACATTTGATTAAAATAGACTTTAACATTTTTTATACTTTCATATGGATATTGGCGAAATTTCAAGGAAAGCATGACAGAGAGAGAGGGACCTTTCCTGCAATTTTGAAAAAATAATAATGCAAAAACACCGATCATCGCTTATTTATCCCAATAACTTTTTCCTGAATTAAAAGAAAAAATATGATTTCGTTCTCAATAATTCTTAGACATATGTTAAATGTCCTTTTTTTTTATATTCCTCCGTGATTACATAGACGATTTCTCTTTTTATTCTTTTTTAACTGCGTGTTGCGTGTTATTACGGTCACATGATATAAGTATCATTATTTTTATTGCAGTAGATCCTGTTTTATTGTTTGTAATAGTTACTTTTACTTATTTTCGTAAAGTAGTGATGACTAATGTTATGTATCGAGTAACTTAGTATGGTTTTTGTAATAATTAAAATTTCCTTCAAGTATTTTGGGAAGTTGACTTTTCTGTAATCATACATCTGAGTGTTTTCAATAGGAAAGTGTTTCGTTTACACCTTGTTGAGTCATAGCGATTGTAAATAGAAACTCGAGTTACGTACTGATAAAATCGAAGTTTGTGACCGTGTTCATATGATGCTATTATCTACAATTCATTTCTCCGTAGAAGACTAATATTTACTTGTCATCTCTTGTCACCTCTGGGCATTTACTCCATGAAAATTAGTTAAACATTAGTACTTAATTGTAAGTAAAATGTTCTCTGTGATTACATTATTTAATTTCTTTTTTCTTTGGTGTAGTTTTTCGTTTATTATCTAGTTATATATTTTGATATAAAATTATGAATAATCGTTTGAAGACATTAGTTCATTAAGATTCTTTGGTCATTTGATCATATGAAGTATTTACCTGGTGTTTTCTATTTATGTGCAATCTGTCAGTATTTTAAACATTGATAAAAGGATGCGAGTTACTCTTAATTATAGACCATATTATGCACAGTAATTTTGTTAGTATCTTTTCATAGCTTATAATTCGTTAATATGATCTTGTACTGGAAGTTAAATAGTTACTTTAGGTTGGATGAAATTTATTGCAATAAATTTACATTTCATAGGGTTTGACAAGCAAAACGCTATGCTGCCCCACTATAAACTGTAGGTTTTAAATGAACCTATTACATTACAAAAGGTCAGTCAGATATTAGATTGAGAAGAGGCATAAACATCAGCCTAGAAGTTTGTGATGATTACTCTTTTTCTTTATTTTAAATGGTAAATTTTTAATAGAATTTCTAGAAGGACATAAGATGATCAGAGAGGGACTTCATATTTAAATGTTATGAGAAATAATGAAAAAAATCAAAGACTATACTCGCATGTAAAATAATTTCTCTGATGACTTGTTTTCCTATTTGTCTTTGATGTCCTATTCTTCGAAGGTAAGAAGAATAGGGCATTGGAATTTCTCAGGGAATCCGTAATCTCTGTCACTAGTAGCCTAGATCTTGCCCTTTTATTTCATTCTGTTCCAGAAACTAAAAGAACAATTAATAAGAGGTTCTGAGCTCAATTTGAGTTTCGAGGATATTCAAACTGAGCTTATGATATGAAGTGTAATTTAAGAAAAAGTGTTCAAGAGGTGGCTACAAAGGCTTTTAAAGTTGGTACATGTAGGTGAAAGGTTTGTATGAAAAATATTAACTGGTTGACATAACTAACACACACACACACACACACACACATATATATATATATATATATATTATTAAAGTTTATTTTTACATTTTGATATAGTCTAGTAGAGATTTCTCATTCAGGCTCATTGATATAGTCTAGTAGAGATTAACTGACTAGAAATTCTAAGTATGAAGTATATTCTAAGTATATCTTCAGGGGCTATATATATATATTTATTTTATCATTTTTTACTGATCTATTGTATATGTTCTGTAGTTTAATTCAAACTTTCATATTATTAATCCTTTGATCAGCAATTTATTAGAGTTGTAATTTAATGTTATATGAACAGGTAACAATAAAAAACATAAGAACTATAAAAATATTACTTTTAATTTATCCATCATTTCCTATACCTTAGTTGAGGGTAGTGTAAAAACAAAATTAGTGTTGACCATGTTGCTAAATCCTGTGAATAGTGGTGGAAAACTTGTACTTACACATTATCTAGTATTATGTATTATATAAGTTCGTAATTATACTTAAAAAGTAATTGTTCAAAATTATGTTTTTTTATAATGTGTTATTTATTAGTAGAAAATTTTATCACCAGCAGTTTAAGTGAAAGTTAATTTTGAATTCATATTAATTTTAAATTTTGTTGTCAGTACTGAATTAGTTTTGCATGAAATTTGTTTCTTTTAAAAGTTATTACATATTTAATGACTATTTTTCAATAGTAATTTTGCTTGCAATACCGAGGGGACTGCATGTGTTCTGATTTTTTCTTTATTAAATTTAGATCTTCTATTTAGTATGATGAATTAATAACATCAGTTATTGTTTTTGCTAGTATAACTTATAACTTGTCCATCTTATTTATTTGTGTGCATTTTTTTCACCTGGAGAAGTATGAAGTTTGGTATGAAGTTTAGTATTGAGATACTGGGGTATCTGGTTTATGTGTTTTGATGGAAATTCACCCAACATTCTCAAGATGCGAACATGTTAGAAAGGCAATGTATTGGTAGTCACATATATTGTAAAATTAAATATTAATGGTGAAAAGTCCTTTCTAATTATGTATACCGTAATGCATACTTTTGAATTCTCTTTTTGGCATCTGAAAGATATGCAAGGTATGTATCAAATGTGTTTTAAAATAAATTAGACCATTTTAAAAATTAAGTCATATTTTCAAAATTCGTGAATAAAAGACATTACTGGTGAAATTGTTGTGTATAAAATTAATGGATTATAATAATATTAAAATTTGAGTCACTAGAGGCAAATCTTAGAGCTTCAGGCCATAAAACATGCACACAGACACACACACACACACACACACAAAAAAAAAAAATTGGGGGGCTAACAATAAATTAGTATTCTGAATATTAATAATGTATTTCAGGTTCTAAAACATTTGTTTTTGTCTTTATTTCCTTCCTATATGACTGAGCAGGAAGTTAGCAGACACTTCCTTCTCAGTGTCCTCCAGGGCTGAAATTTCCAGATGTCCAGTAGTTAAAGAGGTCATTTTCTGAAATTGTTTGGAATAAAGAGAGGCCATGAGTGTCCCCATGAAGTGTTCCCCTTTACTTTGATATATTTAACCATGTTTGGAATCCAAAGTAAAAATAGACATTAGCTGTTTAGATACTTTTTTTGTGAAAAAAATTTATGTTGCCTCTTCTTTTTTCTCTAATTCAGTTATGAGTAGATTTTTATAGCTATATTTTAAAATATTCTTCAACTTACTGTGGATTGAAATGATGCATGCACATTTATTTTTTTAGATTTTTCATTTAATATTTTTTTCAGTCTTCATTTGTATTTATGTGCATTCCCTCTTTCTATTAATATAAATATCTGAATGTTCAAGATAAAGCTCTTCTATAATACTTTCTTGTAACTACTAATGCAATGAAATAAAAAAACTAATTACCAGAGAAATAATTGTAATTCTCTGATTAATTTTGTTACTTGTATGAACATGGAGATTGTTTTAATTGGAATTTATTTTAAGCAAATAAAGTCTTTTTAACTTGTAATGCTTAGTGTGTCAACCCTTTAAAACATTGAGTTTAAATCTATCCTGTTCATTCCTTGCTGATATTTGTTAATTTTGTATATATACTGTGTTTTTATATCTGCTCATAGGAATTGTAGATCATATTTTATGAATCATAATAGAAAATTCAATTCTTACCAGTTCATCAATAAATAATAATTTGTGCTTCCCCAAGAATGGTTGACTATAAAAAGTTTTTTGGTGTAAAAATGAAAAAATTCTACATTACAGTTGTGTTTTAAGTTTATATTTTTATATAAAAATATTAAAGAAAAATGAAAAAAAATCATATTTCCAACTATTTAAAAAAATATTTATTCAAGAAAAACCTGTTTAAAATACATAGGATGTATATGTTTTATTCTGTATAAATGCAGTGCAAATACATTAGGGCCTACTTTTGTTCTGTAAGCCTCTTTCAGGACACAGTTAACTGACTAACAATTTACTTTAAATTAACTGTATTTATTTTGTATCATTTCAGAAGATGGTTATAGCAAGCATACATATTTTGCCAGTAACTATATTTATATTAATCCCATGCTCATTCATCATAACGTAAGTATTTTATTAATTTTTGAATAATATTAGTAAAAATTATTAAATTTATATTATATCATGTTATTTTTACTTACTCTTTCAGTTATTGCATTGCAGTAGCTTTAGGCCATGTGGAAGTTGAATTTCCTTATATCAGTGACACTGGTACTGAAAGTCCTGAAAGCTGCATTTTTAGTTTAGCTGTAAATATAATAGCTTTCCTATGTAAGTATATTATTTAAAATTATTTTCAGTAAATTAGTCTACTTTATTTGTTTTATTTCTTACTTTATAATGATATTAATATTTAAGTATTTGGATATTTTTAAAGAACTGGGGAATAAATTTAAAATATTTAAATACAATATCTCTTAATTCTAATTTTAGATTTTCAATACACATTAGGACCCAAATGAAAATAATAATTAGATTACAAATTAGATTAATTTATAATTAGATTAGAAATAACTAAATTGCAAAGCTACTAATTTATTTAGATTTATTATTTAACATATCTAAATAATAATTATATGATATAAAATATAAATAATCTGTGCTAATAATACTCTAGGACTTAGATGTTAGGGTACAAGGATGTCAAATAAAATCAATAAAAATATTTTGATGAATAAAACCACCGTAGCTAAGGCTGTTAGTAATATTTAAAGGGTTTCTACACAGCTAGATAACCAAGGAAAATTAAACTAGTTTCAAAAGTCTGGCAATACTCATTTAGAAAATTTTATTCCTCCCAAAACATTGAAATAGAGAATCTGGAAACCTATAGCTTTGTGGCAAAATTGTGGTTTTTTTAATAAACAATTTTAATCAAATTATTTGTAGATCACTGCAGTAATTTACTACTAAAAATAAATATTCATTAAATGAACATTTTGAGAATTTAGATAAATTGTAACAGAACATTTTAATAATTTTTTTCTTGAGCAAATTTTATTTTTCTGTAATAGATTTGGTACTTCCTTATCAAGTCAGCCCCTACAAAATTTTGCTAAGGGAGGTTGTAAACAATGCCGAATGGCTTGCAGACCTAACTAACCATACTTCATTTCAATCTTACTTCATGTTGATTACTATCATATATTCTTTCTGAAAAATGTTAACAATTTACTGAGAAGTGATGAAGATGCCATATCGTTCTTTCAAGGGAGAGACTTTTTACCTTGCAATAGAATATATGAAAATGGCAATGAAATGACGCTTTATGTTATCAATGAAAGCATTTCGAGATGCATTGTAAAAAGAAGTAAACCAATTAAAAAAGGAATCTGTGTTGTGGACTGATTCATTTGTTCAAGAATACCATTCTTACAGCATTGAGATTTATTTACTGCTAGTTCATAGGAACTGACTTCAATTAAGTGGTGCGAGAAGCCACTTAACATCTGTAAAAATTCAACTATTAACTGGAACAGTTATATGAGAGAGGTGTGTTTGCTGCATCTAATCCAATAACCTAGAATTGAAATATGATAAAATTGTGGTAACAGTGGATTTCCATTGGGATATGCCGAGAAACTGGTGAATGTTTCTTCTATCAAGTGTCGAATAGAGAGGTAAGCACACTCATGGCAAGATTGTGGACCATGTAGAAGTGGAATCAATGATTTATTTAGACTGTTGACAAGGGTACAAATCAGAGGAATTTGAAAATGCAGGTTACAGTCATTTCACTGCTAACCATAAATACTGTTCTGTTGATCCAGAAACGGGTACTCACACATAAAATATTAATAATGATGTGGGGCTCTGCTGAATGGAGGAATAAAAAGCAACAAGACAGAGCTCTCCACTACCTTGAGCCATACCTTTCAGAAATCATGTGGCAGAAGTACATTGGACAAGAAAATGCTTTTGGTGTCATGTTAAAAGCAATGGCAGAAATATGGCAGCCAGAGACTGTATGTAAGAGGTAATGTAATGCAATTGGCAATGGTTTGCGAGCTCCCTTGACAAAATTTCAAAGGGGGCCACTTTAATAAGGAAGTACCTAAAATTTTATATTCATGAAAATCCTAAAGAAAAAGTTATGAAAAAAAACTAAAAATATGCTAACTTTTTCAGGTTTTCCATAATTGTTTTTCATTATCTGTGGTGTTTATCACAGAAAGATTTGACTTTTTTTTTTTTTACAGAAAAAGTGGAAAATTTAGAGAAAATATTTGTATTCAAAACATGTTGCATTCCCATGCAAATTTCATGCTATTTTCTATTTTCTAAAGAAAAAAAAAATTTCAGTAAAAGTGTTTTTTTTTTAAAATACTTTATTTAGTTAATAATTAAATACAGTATTAAAATATATTCATAAAAATTTACATCACTTTTCCTGACTAAAAGATTTTATTTTTCCAGTGGCAACACTGATGTATGTTCGCTATAAGCAAATTGAGCAACATTATAGGGACCATTTGTCTTCAGAATATACTGTTGTGCTAAAAATTAACAAATCAGCTGTAATTATAGGATGGATTGGTTGTTTTGGTGTCTGCATTTTGGCAAATTTTCAGGTATGTTTAATTTTTTATTTTGCATAAAAAATTTCATAGAAATCAATATTTCTATTATAAATTTCCTTTGTCTTTAGTCTGATCTGATTAAATGCTATGCTAGTGCTATGATACAAAAGATTTATTAGCAGCATCTGAGTTTTCTAATCATCAAGATATATATCAAATTTGCTGTTGGTCCTACAGACATTTAAGAAGAAGGTAGGAGTGAGGTTTGTGCAAAGAAAACCAAATTGATTATACTCACACCAAAATAGTTGCAACTGATATTTGATTATAACTTAATTCCTATTGGATATAACTCTTTTGAAGTTTTAAGAAACCAGATTAAGATGAAAAGGGATGTTATACTTCTATGTACATGAGCCTTAAAGTCAGTGTTTAAAGTTTCTGATGCTACTAAAATCTAAATTTTTTTAATAAAAAGAGAAATATATGAGGAATACTTTAAAAGAAATGGTGTACACTTTAATTTTAATTTTTCTTAAGATTTTTTTTCGTTAGCCCAAACTACTATTAAATACTTTCTTTTTTCCTTAGTTAAAAAGAAAAAAACTATTGTAAAAATGAAACAAGTGTAAGTTGAATTAAGAGAGTGTATAAATTATTTTTTATCTTTCATAGTATTTTCTACCAAGAAAGTGCTTCTTAACCTTATCAATTTTATTCTTTTCAGGAAACTTCAGTCATTGAAGTTCATATGTCTGGTGCTGTATTAGCTTTTGGATGTGCTGCAATGTACTCATGGCTGCAAACAATAATATCACATTATGTATGTCCTCTTTTGAATACACTTTTTGTTGCAAGACTGCGAGTGTTTTTGTCTCTGGTTTTATCAGCTGCATTCTTAACCAGTATCCTTTTTTTTGTCGTAAATAAACTGCCATTGTTTTTTAAGATTTTCAAAAATGTACCATACATGGAACATTAAAATTTTCACAAATAACTTATTTTTATCTCAGTAATTCGTATTATAAATTCTTGAATTGTATTATAGAATCTGATCTTTGTCATATAAATAATACATCTGGTGTATATTTTATTTTCTATCCTAATGAACTGTTCACAATATACTCATCTCATTGATTTTTGGAATGAAATATTTTGACATTGATCATTATTATTTTTGAATCTTGTGGAATGAGAAATTTTTGTGTGCATAAAGTTTGTAAATTTAATAAATTTTTGAGTAGATTACTGCATCTAGTCATTGAAAGCGAAAGTACTGCTTTTTAATGTGTGGGTTGTTTCTTTCTGGTACAATTGGCAGTGCCAGAAGTGAAGTAAAATTAATTTTATTAATGAGTCATAATCATAACATCAAGTATTGAAAGGTAGGAAAATAAGTCTGGGACAGCATTGCCACTGCTTTGTTTATATTATGTTACAGTAGATATACAAATGTTAGTGTTCCTTTGACTGATATGATTACAATTTTCATTTTTATATTGCTAGATACATCAGTATATATAATTTTCAAGCATATAAATGATATTCATTTTAAATATCTAAATTTTGATGACAATGATCAATGATTCAAGTTATTTAAATCTTGGTGATTTCTCTCATAACTGTCTACTCCAGACTCAATATCTACAGGTTTCACATTTCATATTTGCTATTAAATTTTGTAAAATTCCAATGGTAATTAATGGTACTAAGCATATTTTTTTCACTGTACAAATATTAGTATTCTCCTCTTATCAAACATTCAAGCCATTGGAAACTGTAATTCCTATATTAGAAAACTACAGTTATTTATTGTAAGAGAGTTTTAAGATTTTATTTTTTTAATTGTCTTAAACTTAAAAATTCATTTTTCATCAGTTACATTTCTTAACTTTCTAAGCTCTTGTTGCTGGAATCATAGCTCATAAAGATTTTCATGGAGAAAATCCTATTAAATGGAATCCTGATGATGGTGTATGTATTATATTTTTTTAAACTGTTATTATTTCAGATGGATTTCCTGTTGATCTAATGTATTTTTCTTTATTTCTCAGCATTACTACTGTTTTCATGTTTTAATTCCATCTTTTGTGATACAATTGTCATGCCAGTTTCTCCTGAAAGGTTATTTGTAAAACCACTTAAGTTTTGTTTCTGTTTAAATCATGGATTTTCAAAAATTATGTGAATGGCCAATATCAATAAATGTAACCTTTTTATCACTAGCAAGTCCAGTAAAATATGATTGAACGTTTTGACAGAAAATATATTATTTGAAGAAAATTTAACAGTAGAAGACCAATGAATGACATTAACAAAGTTATCGTGTTACTTTGTGTATAAAAAAAAGCTCATATCAACAGACAAGGTTCAGAAAAGTCCTGTAATTTGATATTGATTTCTCAGTGCCAGAGAAAGTTCTGGAAGTTGACTAGAATGTAACTGAAATTCTAGAACTTTTTCTCACAGTATTCAGAGTTATGGAGATTTTGTCTATATATCTTGCCATGAAGGAAATAGCAAAATCAGGGATTGGCAGAAAAAGTTCTAGAATTTCTGGAAAATTCAATCAACTTTTAGAACTTTCCAGGACCTAGTATTTCTAAAAATCGTTGTGAATGTATAATTAGTTTTAGCTGTTTTTATGATATTCAACTTTGAGAATATGGGATTCTGGAAAGTTTCATTGGGAAAATGAGTGCAATTCTCTTTCAATTACAAAACTTCCTGATGAATTTGAATAAGTAGTACAAGAAATTATAATATTGGAATCTAATAGTTTCCATAAAATTGTAGTTTTAAGAAAGGAAATTAAAATTGTCACCTTTTAATTTTAAAACTGAAGCAAATGAAAGCATTCTTTTCTGGATTAAATTCTGTAAAATCATTTCAGCTGAAAGTATTAAATTCATATGTTCAAACTGTTACTAAAGCTCTGGAAACTTGAGTAGATATTTTGGGGTGGGGGTGGGGGTGGGAGGGGTTAATCTTAAGATCAAAGAATTTTAGAATTCAAGCTCTGTAATTAATTTTAATAAAAAGATTTTGAGTTTAATGAGAGTATACTAGTTTGTGTTGAAACTCAAATGAAAAAAAATTGAAATAACTTTAAGCTTTGTTGGCTATAAACTGTATATTTTATATAAAAAATGGATATAAAATATTTTTGAATGAGGAAAATATTAAATTAATTATTCATCCTCTTTTTAAATATATGTAGTTTTATTTCCCTGGTATATATATATCCTGGTGAATCTGTTATACCTGTAATATGTTTTTTTTTTTTTCCGTATAGGGTTTCACTGCACATGTAATTAGCACTGGTGCAGAATGGATTTTGGTGATATCATTTGACTTTTTCATCCTTACTTTTGCCAGAGAAATGCAAAAAATTTCAATTTCTTCGCCTCAGGTAAATAACATTTTGTAACATGATTATCAACAAATTTAATTATCATTGCATTTATTTTACTCTCTCTAACAGTATTTTAAAAAATTTAATATACAGTGGATGCTCGTTAATTCGAACTCGATTAAATCGAATTTTTGGTTAATTTGAACTAATCCAAAGGCCCTAAAAAACTTGTATTGGAATTAATCTTAAAAATATCTCATTAATTCGAACTAAATTTCTATCACTTCGGTTAATTCGAACTAAAAATTTGACAAATTAAATTTCTTTTTCTTCGTTTAAGGAGAAAATACACGCTGTATTTATTATTTTGTGTGTCAAAATCATCTGTATTTATTTTCTGTGTAAAGAGGCACATGCCTGCATTCCTAGAATATTGCATTTCCGCTAAGTGTTAGTGGCTATTGTATTTTTGTTTAGATTGTAGTGAAAATTACAACATTACTATGATGACAGCTATAAATGATCTATACGCCGCATGCGATGATGTTAATTAAAGCACAATTAGTAATTGCTTTCGTCATGCTAAATTCATGCACGCAGAAGAGAACAATCATATCGAAGAATGTGACGATATTGATACAGATTTGAAAAAGAAGATCTGAATTCAAAATATTTAACGGTGATGTTACTTTTTCTGAATATGTAAGGGTAGATGAAGACGTGGAAAACTGAGCGATGATGACATAATAAAAACTATCTGAGAAGATGAAATAGAAGAGACCTTATCGAAATCAGATGAGAATGCAGAGACTGTTAAGCATCCTAATGATCAAGTCATAATTGACTCTATTGAAACTCTGAAAGCATTTATTCAGATGGAACCTTCCTCTGAAAATGAATTGAAATGTTTACTTCAAATTGAGAAGCTGGCTGAACAATGTAAACATCATAAACAAAACCAAGCATCCATTTTACAGTTTTTCCCAAAAGTGTAATTCATATTTTTAATTAAAGTTTACTTTCTGCTGTATATCTTCTGCTTCATTTTATGATTAAGGTAAATCTGTATTGCCTTTTAATATGTTTAATTTTAGATAATATAGTATAATATGTTTTCTGGGGTTATACATACTAGGAGATTCTTCTTCTTCAGTGATACACTTTTAAAGTTATATATTTTCTCTTAACATCAGATAATTCAAACTTTTTTTTGAGAACCTTTGAGTTTGAATTAACGAGCATCCACTGTATTACATAATTTCATTGGAAAAAAAACTTATTTTATTGGTGTATTGTTTTTAAAAAAATAATTACTTGTTCAGTATAAAATTTACTAAACTAATTGTTGAGTTAATTTTTTGTTCATTTAATTAAATATCAAAATATTCTATGTAATTTGATTCTTATGAAAATGGGTTAAATTGTTATGAATTATTCATAATTATTTTATACCTGCAAAAACTATTGACTTAAATTTGCACTGTTAGTTTTATTTATCAAATTTTTAGGATTTTCTATACAATGACAGCTAAATTATTATATTTATGTTATGACAGAAAATATTACCTTTATTTTTTTTTCCTTAAATTTATTTGGTATAATTTCAAAAAGGTTATCTGGAGGAAAGATCTACAAAAATCTAAAACTTTCAAAAACATTAATTCTAGCAAAAAGGTTGCATTTTGTCTTATCAAATATAACCATTCAATAAAAAAATATATATATATTTGTTTAAAAAAGGGTCCAGCAAAGTGCTCTAAATTTCATATATTCCTTGCGCGAACTGGGAAGTTAATTGTTCCAAATCATTAGGAGCTGAGAAGTTTGTCTAAAATCTCCCTTTTTAAAGTATAAAGATATAGTTAAATATTTTTTTTTTATATTATGCTTCAGCCTGTACTGTATCAACTACTTTATCTTTATGTAGAAATTATTACATTTGTTTTTTCTCTTACAGATTCATTTCATCATTGAGGATTTAACACTTCAAAATACAGATTTTTATAACAGTGAGGATCATGTGAATATATGTACATCCTCGAATAGTGTACGAATCTCCTCCTTACCTAATAGTCCTCATTCAGAATTTGGGAAAGATAACAGGCTCACAACTCAAGCGATAGTTCATTGAAATTAGTAAATTATACTGGTTTATGCTGGTTTACATGTCGCCATTTCAAATGTTAACTTATTCAAAACATTTACCATATTTCTAAATTATTCTTTTAATGAGTATATATATAAATTTTTTAAATTTGTGTTCATTAAGTTTTATTATTATGAACTCAATCTTGAATTACTGTATATAGTATGTATTTTATTCTTTTAATTGTTTTATATTACATTTTTTTTACCAGTGATATTTTCATTTCTTTTTATGTTTTTTTATCTTTGTCTTGTTAATTATTTTGTACATAACTATTAGCGATCAGGACGATTGTTAATTCATTGTATAAAAATGTCACTATGAACTAAAATGTAATTAATGCTTGAAAGTAATGGACTTTTTTTCCAGCTCAAGATTTAATATATGACAAATGTATATTTTGCAGATTAAGTTTTTTAATTTATATTTAAATATGTATAGACATGTCTCCTCAAAATAAAATTTCTTCGCTCTTAATTCAGTTTTATTAGGTCTGTAAATAGATTATTTTCAAAATAAATATTGCATATTTTCTGTTTCAAGAACTGATGATTGTACGGTTATTACAATGGCTTTAGTACACAGTGAAAAGTTTGTGTGTAATAACATGCATTCATAAACTTACAATTTTTTTTTTTTTCTTTTTTTTACTTGTTAATTCTTTAACATGAAAAGAACCAGATATTCAAGAATGGTGGTGCAAGAATTAAAAAGTATATTAATGTTAATATATGCTAAATATTATAAATCTAATTTAATATTTAATTGAACATAGCCTTATATTTGGTAAAATATTTACACTTTTCATATTTTATTTGTCCACTAAAACTTAACCTACTCTAGGGCTAAACCTGTTAATTTATTAATAAATGATACAAAGGGGAAATTTTTAATAGAAAATATGCAATTTGTAACAATTACTAAAACTAATCAGGTATAGTATAACATTAGGAATCATTTTTAAAATACTCCACCATTTGTATTCTTTTTGTCTTTTGAGAAAACTGTTATTTTAAAATCAAGGAATTTTACTCATGCATAACATTGACAATTTAGTATTGTGTACCCTCCTATACTTTCATAAATTTTAAAATAACTTTAGAAAAGTTGTCTTCAAGTTTTACTAGAACATTGATGAAAATTGTAAAGAAAAAAAATAAAGCTAAACAGATATAAATAACATTTGAATGAATAATAAAGTTAAGAGGGCTTAAAACACTTCTGTTAAATATGCATTTATGTTTTGGGCCACATTATTTTTCTCTGGATGGATAGTTATAGAATTTCATTTGCCTTTTGTTTTCATTCACTTTCTTAATTAACCCTCTATTTATCTTAAGTCATCTTGTAAAACAGGTTATTTTCTGGCATTCTATGACTCATACCTTTGAAATTTTTTAAAAATTATCTTAATTGTATCAATAACTTTCATTAAATATGATTCTTTGTGAACAACAAAAAAACTAATGTGTTTTTAAACCATATAATTATAATTAAATGTTTGTAATTTTAGATTTGCTACTTAGCAAAAATGGAATTCTGTACTATCTTAAATTAAGAAGTGATGTACAATTGAAGATATAAAATATACAAATATCCATAGAGGTTGTAAAAGTGAAAATTAAAAATTTAGTGAACATAGATTAAATATATTTGCTATGGTTCATATAATTCTCTAAATATAGTGTTTATAAAGTCCTCATATATTAAGTTATGAGAAAATTTGTTCTTATGATAACGTTTGTAATATATGTTATGATAGTAAGTTTCTAGATCATAAGAAATCAAAACTGATCTGTCTGTCTGTCAGTTCATTAACCTGCAACTTGAAAACAAATTTTGCCAAATTTAAAAGTACAATAAGCACTGTCTGAAAAATTATAATTGTGTTCTTCAAAATTAAATGTAAATACTTGAAATTTAATTGCTTTTATATGATTTTAATAAATTTTAAAAACAATTTATTCTTTTTGATAAAAACAGCTTTAAGCAATTATGTGAAGTAAAAAATAACCTATGTAGTTCCAAGTTTAAAAGTAAGGTTCAATATTAACTCATAGCAAGCAACATATTAATGAGGTAAATCTGATATTTATTTATTAGACAATATAGAATACAATTGCACAATTTCAAAATCTGTTATGATTTATCTTAATTCCTTCATTTTTTCTTTTTATTAGGTCTATTTAAAAAAAAAAAAAAAGTTTTCAGATTTAATTGTATAATAAATAGAAGCCTTGCATGCACAAACAGTGCTTTTTAAACTATATTTCTTGCTGATTTTTTAAATTACAGTACAGTCGCCTTGTTATAAAATTATGCACCACTTGACTAAAATGAAATAGTTTTCCATTTATAAAATTACATGATCTTCAGATTTTTGTCATGCATAAAAATGAAAAGGTCTGAAAATTAACAGAAATTTTTTTCCAATGTGGCAGCCACTTATTTCATGGATATTGACCTATACACCCTAATTTTTGTATGGCTACTGTATAAAAGTATCCACTTGGTGAAATAGCATTGCTCCAGATGAGGGACAGCAGAACATTATTTATGCTTTAGCTGGGTGCATTTAGTGGTAATTTCCTGCATGTATTACTGTATAATGTGGGTGGCAAGAAAAATAAAAATTATGCAATTTCTAATGAGATAAGAAAAATGTATAATTGGCCTGATGTAGTAAAATGATATTCACCCTTCCATTATTAACCTCTATATTTTCTAATGAATTACTAAATTGTTTTATTTATACTGAGTAAAAATTATCAGGATTCTAAAAATATTTATAAAGATAAAAAGGGTTTCTCAGTAGTTATAAATTGAAACCACTGTTCTTAGTAATGCAATTTATCATACGCAGGGTGTCTACTAACATGAAAAGTCACGAAATGGGGAAAACAGTCGCGAAAAGTCATGAAAAGTAACGAAATTGAAAGGAAAGGTCACAAATTTTTTTAATTTAAAAATTATTTTTATCGATATAATGTAGAATAGAAAATATGCTCCTAACAGGTACAAAAACACTAATAGCGCATATAGATTAGTGCAGAGTTCTCTGCCTGCAGACCCCCCGACTCCTGTCATCACATTAGTCACGGTAACATTAGACGCGGTATTTAGAACCACCCCCAAGGTTTCTTTGATCTGGTGTCTCCCCCGACCCTGCTCGACACCATTTGACCCGCTGACCCCCCGCCCTTTCTTTGAAGGACCGCCAGAGGAGGCGATCCACGCATAGTACAGAGTGAACATAAATCTGGATTCCCCAAGGCACAGGCAGAGAACTCTGCACCAATGTATATGCACCATTAGATAAATTTTTGCCTGCTTTGTGACGCCGCATCGGAAGAGAGATAACAGAGTTCCCGCGGGGAAATGCATTGTATTCTTTCCCACTGCGGGAACGAACGCTTTCTCCCCTTCACAGAAAGGAGAGTATACGTCGTCATCTGGGTCTACCCCTCGGGCGACGAAAATAAGAAGAAACACACAGCGGAAGTAGACATGGTAAAGCATTAAAATTAACACGAACAAGTGGTGCACAATGCTAACAAGGGAGAGAAGTTGGACAGCGGAAAAACACTTTTTTTTAATAAGAATAGAGCTTCAATTTTTACGTCGATCCTGAATAGAGAAGTGTAGTTCGTGAACGAACTAGTTCAGATCGGTCTTTCTTTCAGTGAACTCTAGTATTACCGTATAGATTTTGTCTTCTTGTCATTATTTGCTCTCCCCATGTAACAGACAATGTCCGATATGCAGATTTCCCGCCGAGTATACGTTATGCAATGGGCGAAGGCGAAGCTTTCTCCCGCCAATGATGTAACGGGCGATGCATTTAACTATGGCCTCGTACACACGATACGGTTTCAACCGAAAGCTGTGTTCACACGATTCGGTTTTTCTTTCACCGCATACGGTTTTCCCGTCCGCACAGAACCAACACCCCCTATATCCGATATAGGGGGTGTTGACAGAACACCTTTGCAATTATTGCAGTGTAGTTCACTTTGCAGGATGGACGTAAATACCTTTCTTGTAATGTACTGGTATTGTCGTCGTCGTCGAAGCAACATTAAAATTTTATAGAACGTATTGTATCTATCCTATTTTGAGGGACAGTGTGGGGGATCTTTTCAAACGCACTGTCCCTCCCTGATTGAATTAAGAAGAGATTAATCGAAATTTTCAACTACTTCCGAATGACGATACATACATTTATTGAGTTAAAACTTTGTATTTTTTGTAAGGGTTAACCATATAATTTGCAAACAAAATCACATCATAAAACTTCTCAAAGTTTTTAAAAATTTTAAAAATGTGGGGTAATTTAAAATCGTTATAACTCTAAATATTATCTGTCGAATTTCAATTTTTTTTCATTTAATTAAACAGAAATATGTTTTAATTTCGATTCAGCGTTTTTTAAAGTATTAATTTTTTTTAAAATTAAAAATATTTAGAGAATTTTTTTAAAAAAATGATTTAACTTATTTAAAAAAAATCATATTTTCAAAAGTAAATATATTTTTCAAATTTGTTGAATCAAAATTAAAGTAAAATAACAGACATGTTCAAAGTTTGAACCATCTATCTTTAACGGTTCTTGACTTATAACAATTTAAAGATGAGAAATGGTGAAAAACCCATCATGCAGAAAACGTATTTACAGGTTTAAACAAAGATTGGCTGCTATTAAAATGGTGTAAATAATAATATCTCCTGTTCTAATTAAGATATAAACATGATTTAAACGTCGTTTAAAGCAAAACATTCTTATGTTTTGTCCCAAATAGTCGGTCTTTCTTCAACCAAAGAAATTAAAATTTCTGTGTCAATTTTCTCCATTGTGGTAAAAAAAAAAACTGTAAAAGAACAACTAAAAAAATCACTTCAGTAGCTAGATCGGCACTGGTGTAAGTTTCCTTAAAAAAATCGTGTGTACTCCGATTCGGTATGGCAACCGAAACGGCCTGCCGAAACGTCGGTTCCGTCTATCCAGTTTCGGTAGACAAAATCGAACGACGTCTGCCACCGATTCGGTTGTTCCCTCGTTTGCGGTTTTCGACCGCAACGTGTGAACGTACAAAACAAAATGTACTGGTTACCTCTGAAGAGAAGATCCCTGAGAAACTGGTCACTTGGGGAGAGTTCTTTTTCGATGAGGGGTGGAACGTTAAAGCGAAGGTCAACGAGAGAGGAAGAGATTGTCACCAAACATCCCCCACTTTTCGCCAAATATCGGCATTTGTCCCAAAGAAGAGTCGAACAGGTGTTTTTCTGCCGATTGGCAATGGTTTATAAGAAAAGGCAGTGCATACATTTATACATTTATGCAGTATATACATTTGCAACATTACTACATTTATGCAGTATATACATTTGCAACCAAGCAAAACATCTTTCCGGTTTTTATTAACTTTTAAACTCGCCAAAAATATGGCTAGCAAAAATCACGTTATGAGAAAATATTTCAAAGAGGGGGAAATTAAAGTTTGAAGAAAATTTTCCTTATTCAAATTGCAGAAAATGGGAAAATTTTATAGTGTTGATAAAGTTAATTGTGAATTTTCATTAGAAGAGGTCAGTAGGGTAGCACACTTTAAAGGGCTGGGCCGACCTAGCCAGTTGAACCTATTTGATCTGTAAAATTAAAAATATGTCTAAACTGAAATGTCTTTAACATATGAGCTGTTATTTTTGAAAGTGTTATAAGTCCATTTTTTCATGTATCGAGATATTTAAAGGTTTGTATTTGAATGAGTTTAAAAATATTTCATAATAATGAATATTTGATAACAATGAATTTAAAAAAAATAAACGATTTTTTTAGCTCCAAATGGACTTATACCACTTTCAAAAATACATATTATAAAAAATAAAAACAAGTGGAAATTCAAGTCCATATTTTTATATACATTAGCTTCACTGAAATGGATTTTTTAATGTAAACTCTTACTTACCAACATCACTATCAGACCAAACTGACATATTATCGTCTTTTTATAGGTATGTGAACACATTGTAACAACTGTATGAAATATTATTTATCTAAAACTGTGATTTTCTGCTTTAATAACAATTATATTTAAATAATACTCACGCTGCAATCTGTTAGTATAAGAAACACAAACCAAACAGTAAAAATACAGTTGCGAAAGAAAACCAAACAAAATCAGTGAAATTACTTCTGACCACTTAATCAGAACAATAATACCGTTATCTTGTTAATGATGTTGTTTTTAAGAGACTAACTAAGTAATATATGCTAAAGCGTAGTGTACACTGAAGTCGTAATAATCAATAATAATTGCAATAAGCAAGTTGCTTTAATTATAATTATTAGGAATGGACTTATTCCACTTTAAAAAAATTTCTTTTTCGATAACTTTTTATAGTCAAAATTATTTTCTTTACTTTATGAAAAAATCGTACTCCATTGAAAGTCTGATTATAAATATGAAGAGAAGGTGTCTATATCTTACTAAAATTACTGTTAACTCATTTTTTATAAAGTTGACTTACACGACTTTCAAATATAACAGCTCATATGTAAAAATAACG
Organism: Dolomedes plantarius; assembly: GCA_907164885.2. NCBI lineage: Eukaryota > Metazoa > Arthropoda > Arachnida > Araneae > Dolomedidae > Dolomedes > Dolomedes plantarius. Next base: position 100,962,772 of record OU015500.1, read on the forward strand.
ACACACAAAGTGTGTAATTATTGTTTTAAAACCAATGCGGAGACACTTGTCGTGAAGACATTCGCCTATAATACACCGCAGCTATTGCTGGCCATTTTATTATGGGGGCACCATATAGGCGGACCAGCATTACCCCCTAAGAAGGGACGACATAAACGGAGGCATTTTCAGTGCCGCAACGCCGGGATTCGATCCGAGCACCCTCCACACCGAAAGCCAGCGTGCTGTACCACAAGGCTGCCACAGGGCAGTGTGTAATTATATTTTTGTCAAAATATCTGTACATTATATTTTTAATCCCAATTTCTGCAGTTGGGCCCCGCAATAACTAAGGCCGGCACTTTTAAAGGGCAGTTCTATTCCTCCGATATTTGGAGGGGGAAATTGGGGTAAAATTATACTAGAGTTGTGTCTTTTTTGCAATCATTTTTTACGTAGGGAGAGATACTAAAAATTATTGTCCTTATTTAACATAAATTATTTGCGATTTTGCTATTCGTTCTCAAGTAAAGCCGTTTTTATAACTATTTTGTTTTGACGTTAAAAAAACGTTATATTCTACATTCTCGTAACTGTCTCGCGAAAAGAGACCATAAAAATATCTTTTTAAAGACAAAAGTTAGAAACACTCTATTAAGTTCTGAAAGTCTACGTTAAATTTAGAGCATGCATGCCGAATTTCAACTTTTCTGTCGTCGTAATTTTCGGAAAAATCAATTCACAAAATATGGGTCGTTGTGTGTTAGAAAGAACTCACTATGCTCGTCCAAAAAATCATTTCATTTTCAGGAAATTTATTTTTCTTTTAGCTATTATCCTCATTTTTTTTCCAGGAGTAAAATATAAACATCATTAAAACTTTTTAAATACTAAGTCTTGTCATTATAAATGAATCAGCTCCTTTTCACATCTGTAGTTTGTTAACAAACTCCATATGTCAGGAGACTACGGTAAACAAAAAACCTGTATCATGTATATCCCACGGAACATGGGAAAGCAATTGGCACCTCCTATACGTGATCCCATAAGTGACCATCATTCTTTGATTGGAGGAAAGAAGTTGGTGAAAAATGGAGTGTATGTTAAATATACATTAGTTTTACATTATTATCAATATTTTTTGGGACTCTAGAACCAATAGTTTTGCTACAGTCTTGCGCGCAATGGATGCAAACCAAAACACAATTTTTAAATTTTCATCAAAATTAAAAATTAAAAAATTAAAATACCAGTTGTAGAACATTGAAATAATTATTCTACATAGAACATATATTAAGCTTTCAGTGGCAAAAATTTCATGTATTTATGTTTTGTAGGGAGTGAGAAATAAAACTAAATGTGACATGATGCTAAATTGCACCTTCAGTAAAAAAGTAAGACTCCTGAGACCCCTTGAATGAAAACAAAATTACAGAAAAAGATCACGTCTCTTAGGCGAAAGAAAAAATAACAGTTGCAAAACCCAAATACCTTGAAATCTGTATCTATAATAATAAATTTTTGTATGATCCAGTATTTATAAAAATAAATATGACTCTAAATTTTATTGAGGTTTTCTGAAACTCCCTTAGATTACTTCGGGAAATAGTAAGTAATACGATGCAGGGTAAAAAGTCCCAAAATACGTTGATTACATGAAAATGGAAATCAAAACATGCGACGGTTTTCTTAAAGCCTAAATAGTTAAAACCAGCATAATTTTCTTAATGCCTAAAGAGCGATAAATACTTTCCGTGGGAAATAGTAATGGGGTGTTGATTATCCCCGACCCCTCATTTTGAGAATCGACCTCCCCGAGGCAGCAACCTTAAAACCGGTCTCAGATCTCTTCTGAAGGGAGATCTGCAGTACATCAATTACTGTAAACGGAACGACAAAACCGAGACGATCATAAAACCGAAACCGTATCGTGTGTACGAGGCCTATGAAGCTCTCTTCCACGGGAGATATTAGCTAGGGGAGACTAATTTCATTTAAACATTAGTATGTACTTCAATGGTCATGAAATTTTATTTTTAAAAAGGTCATGAAAAGTCATGAAATTGACTTTCTCAAAAGTAGTAGACACCCTGATACGTAATATTGTTTATCATAATTTAATAACCTTGAAATATCAAGTGAACATGAATCTAGACATTCATCTTATGTTGAACTAAAACTAATATTCTAGTTTAAAACAGCAAATATAGATGAATGAAAATGAACAATATAACTTATTTTTGAATTTATAAATTCAAACAAATAGGATTTCTAACCCTTCAAACAACAAGTTTTTAAAATACTGATATTGTGTAAACTTTATTGAGTTTATAAGTAAGTATACAGTCACACATTTGAGTTTCAACAATAAAAAAATATCTTTTCAATATACACACTATACGCAAAGGTAATGTAAAAAATAAGAATAAAACTGTAGCATAAATACTGCCTAATGATCTGAATAATATCTTTTTTTCAAAGTTCTGTACTTCTTGAGCATATAGAGAGCTTCAAGTTCTTTAATGATGTACTGACCTCTAGCAAGTAATATTTCAATTTGCTCAGAATCAGTTACTTCCCTATTTTTCAGGAAGGCATCTTTTAGACGAACTCTGAAGTAATCATAACCTTTTGGATAGTCCCTTCCAAGAAACAGTAGCTAGAAAATTAAATAATTAAACATTCATAAATATTTAAAATAATTTCAAGTTCACTGTGAAGAAATTATACATGTACAGATAGAAATGTTTATAAATAAGAGCATGTAACAAAAATTTAATAGAAGTACATTTGAATACTCTACTTTAATATTCATTTAATAGTTTCGTACAAAATGTTTACAGTCTGTTTCAATAAATTGAAAAATTATTTGCATAATAACAGAACTTATATTACATTTTCTAAGTCTTTCATCTCCTTGCTTTACTTAATGAAAGAGCTGACAAGCACAAGCTGCTTAAAATTACCTCCAGTAGTCAGCTTAATACTGTTTATATCTTGAATAAAGTATTTCCATCACTAGTATTTTAAGAGAAATGCTATCTCTTGCACGACTTTAACAACTGATGAGTCTTCCTAAAAGGGAGAAAACTCCATGATCCCTTACTGTTTCTTAAAAGTTTTCCAAGTGATATTATATTACAGATTCAATGAAGTTTTTTACAGTATATTAAATTCCATAAAAATTAGCTTTGAAGTAATGACTAAAATACTGCTGTGTATGTAACTCAATTTTAAATACTTCTGAAGACAAAATTTTTTCAGCTTTAAATATTATACACATATACATATGTGATAAATATAAATGTCAAGTACCATCAATCATAACCAATTTGATATCAGATTTAAGATAATTGTTTTCAGTTTTATTTCATGCTGTTTTATAAACAAAACAAAAAACTAACATTTACAATTATCCCTATTGTCACAACAGGAGGCTCAAAACACTTGATTAGTAAAAATTAAAACCCCCACTTGATTAGTAAAATTAAATTAGACCAGGACCTACTGCTTAAAGCCAATTTTGAAGGGCTACAAACATCCATGCCACGAGTTAGATTCGAACCCATGGACTGATACCAAATGCCAACATCCTAGCCATTTGGCGATCATCTGGCAAAACTTTGAATTGGACTCTCTCCCACATCATACATTTTAGCTTTATTACGAATATTCCTCCCACAGTATGAAATTTTTTTTTGACACAACTAAAGTTTGACAAAGAGGGTTACAAGGAAAGAGGAATGGTAAAAGAGTGAGGAGAAAATCAAGTTGAAAACTTTGAACGAGATATGTGTTCCATCTATTTAAGCAATTTGAGTGAAATATCTTTTGTATCGTGATCTTCATGTTCTTTAAGGATTCACATAACTTGTTGCCAAAGCGTTACCTCAACCTCTGAGGAGAATAATTTTGTTTATCACTGTAGCATTTGCCAACAGAAAAGAAAAAATAGTAACGGACCATAAAAAGCACACGATGGCCAGAAGAGAACAATGGCAAAAATGATTGAAACTAATGAAAGAAACTGAAATTGGTTGCTGTTGAGACTATTCTGCTAAATGTCCTGAAAGTAGACTGTGGCTCTTTAAGACTGCCAAAATTTAATTGGGAAAATTCTTAAGGCAGAAAATAATGTTTACCAGATAGCAACAGAAAGTGGCATTATTAAAAATTGGCTTGCTAGATGCGACTTCTTTAAGTTTTCTGGTGCACAAAACCTTGAAGATGTCCCAGAAAAGTATATATCTGTTTGTGGAGCTGTAGTAAATGAATGGAAATTTGGAGGCCAGGGATATAGCAGCTGTAAATGCTCAGTGTCAAACAAAAAAGTGTGTGTGTACGATGGAAAATCAAATGTGTTCATGGAGGTGTCGTAAAAGTTCACCATACAGAAATAAGAGTTAAATGTATGATGTTGGACAGTCCAATTTAAAGTATAAAAGTTAATCTTTTTAATAATTTGTTTATTACAATTGTTTAATAATAATAATGATTTTCCCCCCCAATGATGATTGTTCTGCAGTTAAGTTACCTCTTTTTGACCTAAGTAACGCTTCACTAATTCATATGTTCACTAAAGGAAGCACTTAAGTAACAATCTTTTTCTGTCATTTTTAATAAGCCTTTACTATTTTGAGCTTATTGCAATAAACCTGGATGAAACAAGGCTGTTTGAGCAAACTATTGTGTTATTTTCTAATTAGCCTAAAGGTGCATGGACTCATTACAATAAGCCTTAAAAATATCATGCTAATTAGAAAGTTGTCGATAATTTTCCTATTAGCCAGCCACATTGCAAAATGACTGCATTCTGTTCAATAAGTCGGATTTATTCATCTGCCTGCAACATATACACCAATGCAGTGTTTTCAGATAGAAGGTTTTTAGATACCTTGACCTCCAAAATCCAATATTATACCTTTTTACTTTTATTTTGTTCCATTTTACTGTTTTCAGTTGGAACTGTTTTCCCAAAGATGTTAAGGTAAATGCTCTTAAGTTGATGAAAATTCCAAACAGAGTTTGGATTTTATTAGAATGGTGTAAACTTTTTTAGGCAGTATAAATCTGTAAATAGCATATATCTGTATTTTTATTATTCATTACTGCTTTCTTTCATATTTTGGGGGCTGCATTTTTTAAAATTTGTTATACCACTTTATAGTTTTGACTGAAAGATCTAGAATTTTTAGAGCACTAACAACTCTACAAACTAGTACTCATGCAGGTGGTATAAAATAGTCGATGGAAATACAAAAATGTTTCTGAAATAACCACTGATATTTTAAATAAAGGGACCTTTATTATAAAAAGTGGGTAAAATACATACTTCAGTACATCAATGCAATCCTTAGTTAATAGTATATATGTGACGCTTACCAAGTTCAATGAAATAAAGTTGCCCAAAGTTTAACAAAACTTGCCATGATGAATAACTATCATGCTGCCTCTCTAAAAAGTACTTGTAACTATTGTCAGATTTAAATTGTGTTATATTGCCTGTTGAGAACTCGTTTTCAAAATATAGTTATCACGAATATGAAAAATTGTTATCTTTCTCCCCTCTCCTTTTCCTATACTACATGCATTTCTCTTTGGATTTGTGAACCAAGCAGCATTTGTTAATTGATCATGGGCTGCTACTATTATTTTGTTAAAACAATGAATATTTTAAATTCTACTGCAATCACTCTTTCAAACACCCTCTAAATCATCACTAACTTTACCTAAAAGTATAGCTGATCCTTATTCAATCATCAGTCAGCATAAACTTTTTTTTAAAAACCAGATGTAACAAATATAATTTTTGACTCCGCTGACCCTAACCTTTTTCACCCTGAGTACTGATTATAGACTCACTTGAATACAGGGAGAAAGATGAGTCCTGGACAAGACAATGAATGCAAGTATAAGTAATGACATGTGCCATAGAGTGACATTTTATTGGAGCGGGGGGAGGGGAGGGAATCTACGGACTTAATTTTTTTTTATCGAAGACGACTTAAGGACAAAAAATTAGCACTTTGAAAACTGACTACACCCTAAGAGTTTGGAGAGACACATGGTCTCTCTAAAAGAAACTATCCATTAGATAAAATACATTCGATGGTTTTGCCTTAAACATTTTGTACAGCCAGTCTTAGTACATCAATGTAAAAAAAAAAAAAATTGTTTATGTTAATTACCATTAACACCCAATAAAATGCTTTTGTACAAAATACTCAGGTAATTTTAATTACCAGAAAAAAAAAATCTAGAGCTGAAAAAAATTTAGATTTATCATAAAATACTATTTTCCAAATTCAGTAAATTTATAACCTGCCTAACAGTAACAAACTTTGAAAACATGGAGCCTGTTGCCCTGATTTAACAAAAACTTATGTAACAGAATGACAGAGTCAATGATGGATGATAAAATACAATAATTATGTTAGTTTTTGGACCCTGTTTAAGTATATAAATGATAACAAAATACACAAGGATAATCATTCTATTTTTGACATAATTAGCATTATTACAAAACAAGCATCCAAATAAATACATTGAACTTTAAAAACTTGAACTTACATTTTTATATAGATGAATTACTTTGCTTCTAGTAGATGCCATAATTAAATGCAATAAGTTTTTAAAGCCAAAAGCTTCACACTTCATGCATCAATGCTAACTCCAGATGGCAATGGTACCTAGTTATAATTGACACAGATTTATTAACATAAAAATCAAAATAACTGATAAGAAGTATTTTGTATTTTAAGTTTTTGGTGTAACAACAGGTTTACACAGTACTTTATTTCGTCTATGAAATTATTAGAACCACTTTATATACCTTTTGTTAATATTAAACTAATGAAAAAAGCATAAAATGCGAAAAGTTTTAAAATCTTTTGAGCAAAAATCAAATTTATTTGACACATGCTGCACTTCATTATATAAGGTATTTAATCAATAGATATTTTTAAAAATACAGATGAGAAAAAGAATTCTTAAAGCATAAATATGTATTCTGGTTTTATTCAACTATACATTAATTTAATATAGTGAAATATGTCTTTAGCATATACGAGACAGGTTTTTTAAGTTTTTAAACTAAATATAATTTGATATCCACTTACTGCAAACTATCCCATCGGAAAAAAAAACAAAAAAAACAAGCAATATAATTTGAATGCCGATTTTTTTCTTTTCTTTATAGAAAAGACTGCTTGTGTTTTCCAGTTCAAATATGATTAATTTAAAAATTGTTTACAAACGATCATTAGCGTACTTACGCGAGCTTTCATAACTCTCAAATGCCGTAAGATATCAGAGTTGTCTGCATAACATTGATAAAAGAACGCGTAAACATTAGGGGTCGAAACTACGACACTCAAGTCACGTAAGCATGAGGGGCGAACGCAGGTAAACAGAAAACAAACGGTAAATCTTCAAATTGACTGCACAACATAGATACGGATTCATGTAACCAAACGTTTTATGAGCTACCGAGTGGTAGTTTTCCACAGGTTAAAATACTTTATGAACGCGCAGTTAAACATGACATTTAGAATTTGTTGAAATTAAATGGATGAAATGTATGTGCGTATTCCAAACAAATAAAAATATTATTAAACTTACGTTATCCCTTTCTTCTAAATATTAAAAGAAGCATATGACCATACTTTTAATGTTACACACCTGTACACGAATTTCGAAATAAAGTATAAATTAAATTTCTAGATAACGTTGACCTGTCTGTCGAACTGCCAATTTAAAAGTAGACCAAATACCAAAATAAAGCTATAATGATGCTATTGCCATCTATCGGTACATTTTAAAAATTCAATTCATTGACTAGAATATATGGAATGATTATATCGCGGGTACATGTATATTAATTAGCTCTATTGCGGTTATGATATCTAGATGACAAAAGTGTTTAAACCTCTGTAATCTCTGATAATATTTACTTGAAACATTTAATTAATTTGGGCTAATTTTCCAATATTTTATAAAGAGGCAACAATAAGATATTTAATTTCGGCTTTCAATCAAAGTGATTAGCTGTATTTATTCACCTGCGGCGTTTTTCGCTTTAGAATTGAGGCGAGTTTTAAGTATACGTTTTAACTTTACATTAGAAATTCCATTCTTTCTTCGAATCTGGTAGAATGCATAATTTATTAATTCCGATTTTACCTATTTTTCAACTGTGATATTTGATTTTAGAGGTTATGTCAACTGCAAGGTTGCGGTTTTACTTTTTTTCATTGATGAAACAATTACATAAATCCCGTGCTTCAGATTATATAATGAGCGTTTTGTAAAATGTTTCTCAAGAAAAATCTGAAATACATCATCTTTTTCGAGTGGGCGATAAAATAGAGCAACCGAACCCGTAGGTCAACAGTCAGTCTACCTTAAGGCCACTTCGGTAGAGTTCAAAATGATGTGCTTGAGACAGTTCTGAAATGCGTTTCATCTTTGCGTATTTAAAGTGGTACTGAATGCTCCGAATGCTGCGTTAATTTTGATACTTTTACCATGCCGGTATGATAAAAATTGATGTCCTTGATAGTTATTTCTAGAATACTTCCCTATGTCATTAACTTTTCTATCCATTTTTTCTTTTCATTTTTCAGCCACGAAAGAAATCAATTATAAAGCGATCAAAATCAGAAAAGTTGTCTACTGAAACAGAACAAGAAACTTCAAATAGTAATTGTTATTAAATGTTTTAAATATCCGTTTGTTTTATTTCCATGTACTTTCATTAATAAGTAAAGGGATAAACTGTAAAGAGATACAATATTGAAATTTTAAATTTCATTGTATTTAAATGTAATTTTTATATCTCTTAACAGACTGTATAGTAATCACATAACATATTCTTACACAGTCCAGTATGCTTAGTTTCCATGTAATAAATTTAATTCCATAACCAAAATGGAATTAAAATCGTTGATAATCATAAGTATTTATCCTTAGATACAATGTTGAAATGCGAGTAAATGGTCTCTTGTAGTATTGAAATGTTTTTTGCAAAAATTTACAAGATAACATACAGTTAATTTCTGTATTCTTTTATCATTATCTAACAGGGTACTCTACACATAAGGTTTTTACTATCACTTCGACAGTTTCTCTGAGCAAATCAAGTCATGTCATGTCTCATATCAATACATTCATATTCCATAAATGTTTGGTGGTGTCACTTGTTTCAGTTATATTATTTTCTTATTTTATCATGTATTTTTAAATATTGCATGAAGACATTATGCGAAGACTTCCAACTTCAAAAGTAAACTTTGGATTTTATAAATTTCAACATTTTAACTAAATATTTAATATTAATACCCACTGACTAGCAATATATATATATATATATATATATATATATATATATATATATCCTTATAAAATGTTTTTGTTAATGTCTGCTTTTTCAATAAAATCTACATTTCTCAGATTTCAGTGGATGTTTCATTTTGATGGTCATTTAGGTTTTCTCATCCTTTAACTCTGAGATATATAATCACCCCTTTCAAATTTCTGATTTTGAAACTCTTCTTACTGTCTGTTAATCATATTAAAATATGGATGAAATGCTGATTATGTCCAAGATATTGTAAAGATCAGTGTTCATTAGGTGTTTCATGGGTTAAATTGCTTTCTCCTCAAAATAAAAAAATCGGATATATACCTACTGTATTTTTTGGACCATGAAACGCATCTCAAATTTTTAGAAAAGAATATTTTGTATTTTGTTAGGTGTATAAAGATATTTTCAATTTCTTACTTAATGAAAAAAAATAAATAATAAATATAATAAATAATATATATAAAATATATAATATATCCATATATACATATATAATAATAATAATACCTATATTAAAAATATAAATTTTATTTTAAAGTTACTTTCGGACCATAAGACACATCCTATTTTTAAGTCAATTTTTTTATGTAAAAAGGTGCATCTTATGGTCCGAAAAATACAATACTTATGTTACTAAAACTCAGAAATTTATTTTGTTTGATAAATATATATCAAACTTCATAAAATGCATAATCAAACTGCAGAATTTCACGAGGGATCATTTGCAAATTAACATCCTAGAGTATAAGCTTTTATAAATGTGTTGTGAGAGCTGACAATATAAAATGCATGCTAAAAGATGGAGAATTATAACATTTTCAAATTGGGGAAGAAGTACACAGTCGTTTTGAAAGATGTTGAAATGAGAAGAATAGATGAATGGAGCTTGTTGCTCTTTTTTTGTGCATTTTCATTCTTTGGTTACAAAAATTATTCCTTGTTCTTAAATAATACTCTATTAATTCCTTAAAATGGGACATCTTTATTGAGAAAGATGTTTCATGTGATTGTATCATTTATTAGCTCCTAAATTGCAGTTTATTTCTCTGTGACTGCAATAACTGAAAATAATTTGTCCTATTAAATAAATGAGCACATCAATCCAAATGAATCAATTGATTGCTCATCACAAATGTAGAAGCACTGATTTCAGTGAAAACTGTAATTCAGTTAAAAGGTATCTGTTGTGATTAGAGATACAGTGAAGTCCTGATAATCCGAACTTCGGTAAACCAAACGTTGAAAAGAACTAAGGTTACAGTGAAACCACAGTGATACTAAGTAATATAAAGTATATTTTTGAAAATTACAAAAAAATTCAAAGTTAGGCAATGTATTGAACTAATTATTACTGAATTATATTGGTTTGAAAAAAATCTTTAAAATTTTTTCTCGAAGAGAATCTCTCTCCTTTGAAGCCAAATTATGCCAACGTGTCAGAAAAATGGTGTCCATACTGGTTGTGGCGGAGTGTTACTCTATGTAGCGTAGCGCTACAATTTCAAATGCATCCACAGCGTCTGAATGGGATACCATCTGCTTGCCGCACCATCTGCGTCACCTTTACTCTCGTCTGAGATGTTGACAGGTTCTTTCAAAACCATTTTAACAATCTACTGATTGTCTAAAATCTTACACTCTACTGAATGAATAACTTACAATCTACTGTACTGTGCTAGGCAGCGTTCCGCTCTCTTATCACCCATTTCGTCCCGAGATTTGGTAATGTTTAGACAGACCTTATAAAATAAACTGTGTAATCACACGTTATTATGTAATTTAAGTACATTTTAAGACTAATTTCACTTAATCCGAAAAATTCGTTAATCCGAAAGGGGTCTGGTCCCAATCATTTCGGATTATCGGGACTCCACCGTAATTTTGGTAAACAGTAGAGCTAATTTACTAGCTATGACATTTACTAATTATGTATAAATTATTTCCATAATTGAGGGTGGTATAAACCTACTTAAAATTTATTAAGAAAAAGTTGAAATGTTATTAAATACTGTTAACAAATAAATTTTTCACCTTTAATGTTTTACACTTCATTTGCACAGATGTGAATCAGACTAATGAAATTGAATCTCCTGGATGTGATGTTGTTGTGGAAGCTGTAAATTTGCAAAAAAGGAAGGTAACAGGAAAGTTTTATTTCATGTTTCATTTTATTGTTATATATTTCAGAAAATATATCTAAAAGAAATCTATTTTAGGAAATTCGAGATGAGGAGTTTCAAGAATTGGTGTCACTTTTTACTCAGTATGAGGATAAATTTTGGTTTAAAAGATCTATAATGTGGGAAAATCAATGTGTAAGTTTCTCTGAAAAGTTCTTAACCAATTTTCATTTAATTTATCTAAAATATTTTATAGTAACCATTTACAAAATTTTTAAAAACAGTTTTGTAAAGTATTTGTTGAAAATTTTTTTGTATATTACTTTTACTTTTCTTTATATTTTAGTGGAACAGATATATTTACATGAGCCGAGAATTAAATTCATTGTCTTTGCCAGATGTTAATGCTTATCTGACAGAATGGGATGAAGATGAAGTATATACTCTAGAGCACATTTTTGATCAATGCCATAAAAGTCAAAAAGTATGTTGAATAAAGTCAGATGTTCTGAAAAAAATTTATTTATGATTCATAATTCATACCTTACAAAATTATTGTTTTGGGCTTGTATCAATAACATCTACTGATAGAAAGGTTGGTTTTATTTGGATTAAGGTCTGAACTCTAGTAAGTTTTTGGCATTCATTCTAAAAATTTTTTATATTCATTAATTTTTAATCGGCTTGTATTTAAAATAACTCAACATAAATTATCTAATAGCATTTGAAAAGGATAATGAATATATGACAAAGTAATAATAAAATCAAACTGCTGTTACTGGAATTAAATCAGCATTAACTAGCATTATCTGGTACTAGCTTGAGTGTTCATTGAATATTTAAATGTTATGGTAACTCTCTTTGACACCTTGGCCCTCTCCGCTCATCGCGTATTGGCCCATGATTCACTGAAGACCAGTCGCTACACAGCAATTCCTGAATATGCAGCTGAGGGTTAATTTCCCATGTTTGGTGAATTCTCATTGCTGGAGGGCCTGGGTGCCGGCCGGCCGTTACAGATTCTCGAACAATTGGGCAATCCGGGGCCCTTAAATGTTATAGTAAATGAAAAAAGATCAAAATTTAATAGATTCATTTGCAATAGCTCAAGAAAAAACTAAAACTAAATTTTCTTGGGGACCATGTATTTTTATTTTCAGCTCAATAGGACATATCAAATTTATTCTGTATGATATCAAATTTTTTTAGCTGTGACAACATTGTTAATGTTCAGACTGCATTGCAATTTATAAAGTTGACTAGATATAATTGTTATATATTTTTTGTTGCTAATTTTGTACCCACAAATATAAAGTTTAATAAAGTATTTAACTAAATTAAATATTTTAACCAATTTAATTTGTTTTAGAAATGAATACTGAACAGCTAAACAGAATATTGATATTCTATGTATTTTTAGGGGTATTTTCATCGAGGTTGACTAATATTCCATAATGTTGTCAATTGAATCTGCTAGATATGGATCTGAACATTGAGAAATCTCTTATAGGTTCAAAAATATAATAATTGAAGGAGTACATGCTAGATTTTCTATCATAACTTATAACATATGTTTTAAAGGAGAGTGTGTAGAAGGTTTCTTAAAATAGGATTATAAGAGTTCCTAGGAACTGCTGTATTTATCTACAAGCTGTTTGATAAAAATTATAATTTATGCATACCCATGGATATATATATATATATATATATATATATATATATATATATATATATATATATATAATGTGTATATTCAAATTGAGAATTATGTTTTATTTACTCATTCATCATATACTTTTATAATATTTTTATTTTGGGTAAATGAGAGGAATATAGAATGAGTTTAGGAATAATTTAGAATATTTTGCATGAGAATTTTCTGGGAAAATTTTCTAGCTGGGAAAAATAGGCATGATGTTAGGCAAATTTCATGCTTTTAATTACTTAATATCATAAGATATACTTTTTTCATAATATTTACTAACATTTTAAATATAAATTTTAATTCTCCTTGAAAACTGTATTTTAATTATGTCTGGTGTGTACTCTGAAAAGTTATATTATACAGTTTTAGATTTTAATCAAATTTTTAATTTGCTAACAGATTTGTGAAGAAATAAAAATGGCTTTTTTAAAATGTCCTACTGTAACAGCGAAAACTCTGAAATCTTGGATGGAGGTAATTATTCACTATGCTCCATTTTATAGATGTTAAATGTTGGATAAAATATTTATATAGTATTAAACACATTGTAGAAAGGATTTTCTGTTAGAATATTCTGTATTGACTGTATATTGTAAAAAAGAATTATCAGTAAATCAAAATTACTTAATATTGCAACACCATCTCTCATCTTTGAGTGATTTGTTTTAATTTTTATTCAGTTTTATTTGTTCACTAGTGGCCCGTCCCCACTTTGTCCGGGTTGAACAATTATCTATCTTCAGTAGATATTAGGTAGGTATAATTTATTTTAAAACTTCATGGTATACCACATTTTTTGTTTTTCTGGGATTTTAAAATAAATTGATTCTTTTGAATTTCCTGACCTAGAGAGACCAACATATAATTGTCCATGAGTAAAGCAATCTTCCCATAAGTCAAGTCCAATATATTTGTATGTTTGACCTTGGGATTTATTGATGGTGATAGCAAAAGAAATTTTTATTGGAAACTGTAACGTCAGGCACTGATTTATGTCTTGAGGCCACCTGCATGCCGATTTTGATACGATTCAGCCCCATAGCCTATCCGCTACAGAGTCCACACACAAAAAACACGAAAAAAGCACCAAAATGGCACAAAAAATTCAATAACTTTTTTAAACTTAAAAATTAAAAAAATCCGGCTACGTCAGACACTGAATCGTGTCCTGGGCCACCTGCGTGCTGATTTTGGTACGATTCGGCCCCATAGTCTCGCTGTCAGCGAGGACAGCCGCGGAAGCTGTTGAAATAAGTAACTTTTAGGGGCAAAATCATTAAAACATTAATTAAAAAAACTCCGGGGCCCGATTTTCAAAAAATAATATGCCTTTGTTTTAATCTGAACTATATCTATACAAAATTTCAGCTCAATTGAAGCAATACTTCTTCACTTATCAAGAAACAAACATAGGCCTATTCGAAATAATCAATAAATTTCACAGTTTCAATGAAACACACTGATTTGTAAATAAAGTTCAATAATTCAAGTTCAATTTACGCAAATTGTGCATAAAATTGTACATAAATTCAAAACATAGAGTTTATAAGTTAAATAAAGTTCTATAATATTGTACGAATAAATTTCCAGTTGATAGCCAATAAATTGTAAACCTTTTTTTACCTTAAATGTCCAATAAAAAGCGTAGTTTCAAATGTAATTTTCTTCAATAAACCCTTAAACGTTGCCAATTTCAAAAATCCTTTTTCTATTTATCAATACCTCTTCCACTTGAATCTTTAAAATATTAAATGTTTTACTGATAATAAATGAAAATGTAGTTTGATGTGTTGCTATGGTTACTTGACTATGGTTGACAAAGAAAATTCAAATGTTAAATGTTTTACTGATAATAAATGAAAATATCGTTTGATGTGTTGCTATGGTTACTTGACTATGGTTGACAAAGGAAAAATTGTAAAAGTGAAGCATCAGCTCAACATTTAGGCCCCTAACTTTCTTTCTGCAGATCAGATATACATAATATATAGCCTATGTCCATCTGGAATAATGTACCTTTCAAATAGTGAAAGAATTTTTCAAATAGGTGCAGTGGTTCCAGAGATTACCCTCCGCATACAAAATCCGCTCTCTCTCTTTATATATTAGTATAGATTGGGTTTATTTTTGGGCCTTAATGCCTTCTTAGTTTTATACAGATCAATAACTTAATTATAGAAAAATTAGCTGTCATAATAAATTAAAATTGTTGATACAGTTTTTTAACAAGCATTGCAGTTATATGTAAATTCTAACATTTCATAAGTAGACTATCGCTTTGAATCTAATATATAAAAAACAGAAAAACCATCTTTCACAATGATTTTTTTAAATCAGATTCATAATTAAACATGATACATTGTTAAAGGAACAATATTTAACTGAAAATTTTTAGGTAAGTATTGAAAGTGAACCTTCTTAAATATGAAGTATATTACAATGCATAGGTTAAGTGTGTTTATAAATTTCTGAATAATTACATAATTAACTGCTTTTTTTTTATATTTAGAGCATTACATATCTACATTTTATGATGAGGAAGAAGATTGAAATTGCAACATTCTTAATTCTGAGGGTAATGTCTTTTAATAATCTGACATTTATTTAATTAAATTTTAGAATCCTTATATTTGATAACAGTCTCTTAAAAATTATTAGTGTATTTGGGTTTTTTTTTTAACCATTGTAGATGAATTTACATCATTGTAGATGAATTTTTTTTTCTAGAAACTTGAAATCTTTTTATCATCCATTTATATGAAGTAATTAAACATCAAATTTATACTGTGCATGAATATCAAAATTCATTTATCAAGGTAAAACAAATTGCTTTGAATTAGGGAACTACTGATATTATTGTATGTTACAAATATTTAATAAAAAAATTGTTAAAATTATAATTTTCTTTCTGAAGGAATAACAAAATTAACTTTTTTTCTTTTGCCTGTATTTTCCAAATTTTAATCATCATTAATCTTTATTACATTTATATTCTCCCATCCCTTTTGCTTGCATTCATTTTGTTTACCTTTTATTTGTTAACCCAGTGCTAACAATATATCAAATATTATACCAAGAGAAATATAACAAAAATTAAATATTCCAACAGAGCTAGATAATTATAGGAAGAATGTAGACCAAAAAATAAACAGAAATCAAGCACTCAGGGCTCTATGCACCATATGGCAAGGTTCTGTAGTAGTGACGGAACTAAACCGGAAATCAAGGTAACCGATTGGTCTCGTCATCAGGGAGCCTAACCAAATCACTTACCTCAAGGGGAACTTTCTGAATAGGATGGAGGTCTAACCAAAAGACATCCCAAGGCCTCGAGTTCTCCATTGAAACAGATAGTCAAAACAAATGAAAAAACAAGGACAACTTGCACCTAGGGCTCAACGCGCCGTATATGCAAGTACACATATAATTCTAAAGAACACAAATGAAAAGACAGAAGTACAGAAAGACAAATGCAAAGATGCTCACATACCCTAATTCAGTGAGTAATGGTTATAGTCAAACAGAAACCAGTTTTTACCCTAGGAGTTACATCACTAAAGCAAAACCACAGCGCCACACCCCGTTGAAGTTTTAAAAAAAGTATGAAAACAGAAAACCCTATCCTATTTGTCCTTAAAATATACCTGAGTCTAAATGCCATTTTTTAAAAATTTTTAAATTGCCAAAACTATTAGGGAAATTGTTCTATGAAGTTATGAATTAGCTTCTATGTTTGATGTAATTACACACATCTGTCTTTCTGTGTGTGTGTATTTATGTATGCATGCCATCTTTTGAAATACTCATCAGTAAATATAACATTTTTTATCAATTATTTTTCATTTATTTATTTTCCAATGTCAGAGGAAAGGTCAGACCAACCATCTCTTTTAAGTGCAGCCCAATATAAGATAATCCTTGATAGATAGTTGTCTGCCATGAAAAAGGGATTTTTGGCCAAAGTGGCATAATTCATCTAATGAATAAAATTCATAGTATAGTCTCTTGTGTAGAACACAGAGGATAAACAGGTGAATCAATTACATCGATGTGTTGGAGATGTTGTTATAATAACCTTTTTTTATAAATTACATTACAAAATATGTTAAAATTCCTTTTCAAATTTGTGTCATGCTGTATGGGTTGTCTCAAAACTGATAAATATTTTGAATATGATAGAATTTTAGTTTTTTATTTATTTTAAACTTTTAGTATCTTCTAAGTTATTAATTTATTTTTCAGGCTGCAAATGAATATGTTAATGATGAATCTTTCAATATGGAATATTTTGCAAGAGATACTGCAGATGCGGAAAGTGATTGTGCTGATATCACTTTATGTTTGTGGGGAAACTTAGCCAAAAATGTGAGACACAAAGGATTAGATATTCCTTCCCTAGGATTCAGTTTTGAGTTGCCACCTGAACTGCTGAAAATTAGTTGTGCTGTTCGCATTTTGCATACTTCATTTGACAATATAACACACATGTTCTGCGAATCAACTGTGCCATTGCGTTGGAAACTTGGGGAAACACCTGTACAAGGTTGTATATTTAGAGATGAGTTATGTTTGTTATATATATATATATATATATATATATATATATATATTTATTTATTTAATTGCTTGAATAAAAATTCAGACAAGTAACATTTGGAAAGTTTTATAGAGAAATTTCCTTTCTGTAAGTTAAAACTTATGAAATGGGTAACTTCTCCTGCATTAAAAAAATTACATGATTGTTTAAAAAAAAATATTTTTACAATAAACCATCATGATATAGGTTGTATACCAGACAACTGATATGTCTTTTGATCTATTCTATTAATGCTCCTTTATTGAATTATAAAAACTATTGATTATTTTTTATATAAAATTAACTGTGACCTAATGATGTAGTATTCAGATCATGAAACAAAACTTTATATGTAAAAGTTTCTTTTTTATAAACTAATCTATTGAATCTTTGACCTGTAGAGTAGGAATGTAAGGGTGTAATAATTTCATCTTCAAGGTAAATCAATAAAACAGTGTCCTGCCACGTAGTGAAATTAGTTTCTATTTGGTCTGAGCTATCGTAAATAAATCTACATTCTAAAACAGTGGTTCCCAACCTGTAGAAGTTTGCGGACCACTAAGCTAGAAATTGAACCATGTGCGGACCCTCCCCACACACGGACTTGAGGGGGAACCTTCTGGGGGGCCTGAGGGGTATAGAATATCCCCCATGCAAAAAGGATACAGGATTAACGTACTCATATTCTAATAATAAAATAATTATGTTTAACTTTTAAGAAATTTTAATTCAATGCCTGATAGTCATCGGATATATTCTGCTCATCTAGTTCAATGAACATTGCTTTCAAAATCCCCATTTATTTGGCAACTTTTTTATATGTGGTGCTGGACCACTCCCAAGGCTCTCGTGGACCACATGTGGTCCGTGTACCACTGGTTGGGAAAACACTGTTCTAAAAAGACAACTGATAAAAATTTTTGAGTAAATATGTACTGTAAATCAATTCAGATGCAACATATTCTATTCAGAAGTGTAATGTACATATTTACAATTTTGTTTACATTACTCCGGTATGTTACTGGATCAAAATTGTAACTTCTCATAGAGAGATAAAAAAATATGTCTTATCAAATCAAAAGAGCATCTGCAGACATCATCAACATGAATTCTTTCAAACGATGCAGCATTTGCAACATGTGGGGGAGCATTACGTCACAAAGGGAAAAAGCCATAAGTAGAAAAAGGTAGTTAACAGCACCTACATGGCTGTATCAGAATTAATCTGCTTCTTGTTCTGCTTTGTTTATGTGAATAAGATTTTGCTAGTTATTCTTAAATTGTGTAATCAAACATATTTTACATTATACTGTATATCTGATATTACATGATTTTCCTGAATATTATTATGTCAAAACTGAAACTGGTTTTTCTTGAAGTAAATTTGAAGAAAACCAGAATTTTTTTTCAATTGAGGAAAATAGTTGTATTTTTACAATTTCTTTTTCTTTTTCAGTTTTTTAGGTTTAAAATTAAATTTTGAATATAATCTAATCCTTGACTCCTGATTGTTCTTTTTAGAGGTGAGGTGGTAGAGTTAACTAATAGAGATAAAAACTTACAATTAACATATTCCAACAATCTGTTAATATATACACTGAGTAAGATTGAACCTTCTCTATATTACTTGATGTTTAGTACACCTATACCTCGCTATATGGCCGCTCTTTATATGGCATTTCACTATAACAGCCTTTTTTAATTATGCCACTTTTTTGGTTTACGGCCCACAATGTTTCGTTATACGGCCACAACAGTGGAAAGTGATGATGGCAGCATATTATAGCTTAGTGATTCTTCATGTTAATGTTCATCATCACATTAAAACGTTTTTAAACATTTTATTTTATGTTTTTTATTATATGTATATGTATGTGCATATGATTTTTGTTTTTTGTTTATATGTTTATTTTTTAAATTTCTTTTTATTATTACATTGTTTTGTACTTTTATTTTTATGTAAACATTTTTATAGGAAATAAATAGACTAAAATGCTTTATGAACTAACTATATTATTTATAAAAAATTGGAACAGATTCAATAAATTTGTATGGGTTTGTATCAAAATAATTGATTTGTTATACGCTTTTTGCTTTATGGCCAACTTTTCCCGAACGTATCTGGGTCATAAAGCGAGGTATGGGTGTACAAAAGAAATTGTGGGATAGGAAAGCAAATTTCATAATTTCCATACCTCTTTTTTAGAATTGAATTTTCTGTCTGTTTTTATTGGTCAGGAAAAAACATTAAAAAAAATAAAGGGATTTATTTTTGTTTAAAAAAACCCTTAATTTTGCAAAAGAAGCAATTTACTATATAGTGCTGCACATAATCATAGTTTAAAAGCTGTTTATTGTGTTTGCTGCCATATTGAACATTTTGCCAATATCTGATGAAAATATATTATGTTAATTCGTTTATAATCTCAAGTGTTTTAAATTGTATTATAATGCTTTGATAACAAATTTTTTGCAGCTATTTATTCTGATGAATTTCTTACTGAAATATTTGATGAAATGGATGCTGCAATGTTAAAAGAAAGAATTTCACAGGTTATAATTTTTCTCAGAAATAATCTGTTTTAAAAGTTTGAAAATTAGCTAATTTAGAAACTTCTATTATAGTTTGAAGAATCATGTGCTCTAGTATTGTCAGACACTGTCTCAGCTGCATCAAAACAGTTAAAGACCTTAGATGCAAGTCGAATGGATATGGATAAAAATCCTAATGCAGTGTTGTTCAGTGAGTTAATTTCTGAACTTATCAAGTCTAATTTATTTCATAAATATAATTAGTGTACTAAACATAATATTTATAAAAAGGTTTGTTTATATCTTACTTGGGTTTTTAAGGTTAATCTTGAATCAGGATTGTCTGGAAGTTTTGTTTTGTCAATGGAATTCTTATACCTGTGATCCACAGATGTTACCTGAAGTAGTTTTGTATATGCAGAGGCCTAAAATGTGTTAAAATGTTTATAATATAAACACATGTGTCATTGAAAATAATTAAAAAATTGTTGTGAAAAATTTTCTCTTTACTTAACTTATTAAAACATTAAGTTTTAAACATTCGTAAATAATTAGGCATAGTTAAAAAAAATACTTATGTTGTCAGTGCTATGAAGTAGCCATAGAAGTGATTATGTACGTAATTTCAATTTCAGTGAATAAACTAATAATTTTGTATAGCTTTCAGTATTACCAATTTTTAAAAAAAAATTACTTTTTAATGTAATTTTAGATAAAGTAGTTGCCTTATCTAAAATTATGTTAAAAAGTAATTTTTGTGCTTATTAATTATCTTTTTCTGTCTTGTTTTTTGTGTGTATTAACTTGGGCCATCAAATTTCACCTCCTTTTTGTGGAAAGTGTAGAAGTGAATTTAGGACAATGGAAAAAGATGACTTGAAAAATTCTACAAATAATCTCTGATGAAATTCAACTTGTTTTATTAAAACTTGGATTATTGAGGCTTTATTGTACTAATAGCACATAGTCAATCAAAAACATGTACTGTAAAATATTTCAAAACATCACTATATATATGTTTGGTTAAAATGTTTTGAGATTAAATATGTTATATTTTCATATTAAGCTCCTCCTGAAGAACCTGAAATTACAGTGATTGAAAAATCAGAATTTTTTGTTGTTGGAGGGATCTACCAATTTGATTTATTTCATCTACCTTCTCCTACTGTAAAAGCTGGGTGTTGGATTTTTACACACTGTAAGTTTTAATGGTTTTTGAAATGTATATTGCTATTCTTGATATGTTATTCTTATACACTGGTTTTGATAGAGGTAATGATAGGTAACATGTGAATATGGTGATGGAAATTGTAATTTTCTTTTGTTATTGTAATTCCTGGAAGAAATGCAGATCATAGAAAAAAGATGCATGAAAGATATAAATGAATACATAAACCCAACTTTTTTAAACACTGCAACTAAAAATTTGGGGTAAAATTTAAGGCATATCAACTGGAAGAAATTCATGAAATGAAACTGAAATTTAGAAACTGTATATATATATATTTTATATATATATATATATATATATATATATATATATATATATATATATATATATATATATATTACAAAAGTCAGAAAATAATTCGCTGTAAACATATACTAAAACAAAATCCACCCAGTTTGCGCGAACAACATAACCAGGAGATTGCTATAATATTACAAAAGATCAAAATTTTAATAAAGAAAAAAAGGAAAAAATGTGGAGCAATGTCCAAAAATGGCCAGACAGGGGTTGCGACCTGTCTTACCCCGGTTGAACTAGTTTCAAATGCCAGGTAAACACTCCCGGTAGCCAGGACATCGCACAACCATACATACTACTCAATTGGAATACAAATGAATCAAAATAGAGAAAGAACACTGGAAATTAAATAATACACCTAGTTTTTGAAAATAAATAATCAACACAACTAAAACATACACTATTACATACCACTTATACAATCCACAATAGGCACCAATCACATTACCAAAAAACGAAACATCATCCTCCGTGATGTTACTAATAGATGATGGATGTTAAATCACAGTAACTCTAAGTCTGTTAAATTCGATTGATGTCATATCAAAGTACCCTCGAGTTATCCGTTTTATAAAATTCATTGGGTATCCGTAGGAATTAGCCAATGTTATGAATCTCGACAACTGTTCCCTTAAATCTACTTCCCTTGAGTAAAGGTATATAAATCGATTAAATTGATTAATAATCGATTAAATTGATTAATTGATATATTGGCGTATGCAAGAATGAATTTGATATATTATTTTCATATATGTGGCAACGCCGGAATATTTCTTTTTAAAAATGAAAATATAAAGATAGAAAGTCATTCATTTTCAGTGAATGTGTTCTCAATCTATTTCATGCTTTAAAACTATCCCTAGCTACCTGTTCAAACTCAAATATACTGAAGGACATGTCCACTTAGCTACAAACACATGTGTTTAGCCTTGACGCGATGATTTATATAATTGAAGTGACATTGAAACATAGCAGATGATTTAGTTTTGAGAAATAATTAGAATCATGAAATACGTGTATATTCTAATTAAGGAAGTCTGAAAGTGACATTGAAACGTAGCAGACGATTTAGTTTTGGGGAAGAATTCCGAGCATGAAATATGTGTATATACTTTTTCTATAATAAGTATCAGATTAGCTGTGTTTTAATATTGAATGTGTTCTCAATCCATTCAAACATTATTGATCCTATTTCTATAATAATAAATCCATTCAAACATCACTGACTAGCTGTAAATTAATGCTGTAAAATGCCCAAAGAGAAGAGAACACTGGACTGGATCTGACAGAAGAATGTTATTCGCATTGTCAGCTATATGTGGGAGTGTCTAGAGCAAGGAATCAATCAGAATTATACATTGTCGCAGATGATAAAAAAGAAACAAAAAATGTTGTGTACTGGCAAGTATTAAAATAACAACAAATTGGTTGATAAGCAAATTTTTTATTACTGAAAAAATGAAATTAATTTAAGAGTTGTTATAACTTTAGAACATCATAACATGAGGGTAATCATTGAGAAAAAATAATAACAGAAACTGAATCCTGAGCGAAGCTGGGTAATAAATCTAGTGTATATATATCATATATATATATACAGTCGAACCTCCATATATCGAAGTAGCAAAATGCCGGGAAAAAATTTTATATATAGAAATTTCGATATATAGAATTGATCTTAGTTTTATCATAATTCTCCTAAAACATTAAAATTAAAGCTAATTTTTGTATACGAAACTCCATTTCCAATTTATATGCGAATCACATTAAATGAAAGTTAAGAACTAAAAAATTAATTAATATGAAAGATGTATTGAATACTATATACCTTTAAAAAAAAACAATAATCCAGACAGTGGTTACAGTGATCACAGTTACATTCTTTTAAAAAAAACTACGAATATCTTGCTGAACACCCAGTTTTGCGGAAAGTTCATCAAAGAAATGCTCGCATTTATTCAGTCCATTAAAAACTTCATCAGGGATATTTTCCACGAGTTGAAGTCCACGAAGTATTGTTTCAAATGCCAAAAATTGGGAGATTTTATTCTAAAGTGGAATAAAATCTCCCAATATGACGTGCAAAAAAATTTCGATATATAGAGATTTTTTTGATATATAGAAACAGTTTTTCTATGTAATGAACATGGAGATTTGCTAAGAGTTTGATATATAGGGATGTTCGATATATGGAGGTTCGACTGTGTATATATATATACACAGTGCTCGATTTCTAGAAATAGGGCTGCCAGAACTGTAACCTTCCGAGGTGTGTGGGGGGTATTCCAAATTTTATATATATATGTATAAATAATAGGTCAGGCCCACTCATTACCAACAGAGTAATTATGTGATTAAATAAATGTTTTTAACTATCGTAATTTCTTTCCTAAAGAGAGGTACCGGAACGCTGTTCCAGTGCATTCTGCCTCAAATTGAGCCCTGTATATATATATATATATATATATATATATATATATGCCAGGCTAAAATATGAGGGGGCTTTTGTTTGGGAGAAATGGGAATTGGCAATTAAATATTATTAATTCACGAAAGTATCGTCGGAGAAGGAAGAAGGGTTTTTAATAGCAAAAGTTACCAATAGGGGTCGCCACCTGACGGGTTTTTTTTAGAAGGGAGATTATTTCATGCAGGGGTAGTGTTACAGAATTCAAATCTTTCTGGAACATTCAAAACTGAGTTAGCGAAAAGTTTGAGCGGGATAAATGACATAGGAATAAAATTAGTCGACACAGAGATCTGGGAGAGAGAACATATGTTTTAGTGAGAGCTTAGGATGGAGTGGGTTGCTGAATTGTTGGAGCTCTAGAAAGTAATAATGGAATAAACGCCTATTAATTTATCTCTGTCTTGTCATTCGGACCACGATTGCCTTTAATTAACAAATTATAATTTATGACATATGAGCCATGTCATCTCTCTCTCTCTATATATATATTTATTTCTAAAAATATATAAAGGGTGAAAAATCCTAGAAGAGGGCATGGTTTACAGTCCTATAATTTCCTGCCAATAATCTGCAAATAATACACTAAATAACTTTTGAATTTCTTGAATCATATAAAACATGAATAAATTAAAAGTTTTTTTAAATGCCTCGTTCAATTAGTTACAAGCTATAACTATAAAACTTTTGTATTGCTTTGTGAATTAATAATAGCACAAATTTATATAAGACTTTTCTATGATGCAAAAAGATATTTGTTTATATTATAATTATGTGAGTATCATCAAATATATAAAGCTTTAAATCAATATGTAAAGAATCAATATGTAACCTAAATGGAGCATATAAAAGTTTGTTGAAATGAATAACTGTTTATCAAGTTTGAAAATATAGACTTGGTTAATTGTATTCTGATATATATATACTATATATATATAAAACAGTTCCGTAACTGACTGACTGACTGACAGATATATATCGCAATGAAAAATTTAAATTTCCAGTGTAACACTACATAATCATATTAAAAATTTTTATTTACCACAATCAATAAAGTTGGTATCAATAATTTAAAAAAAAAAGGTTTGGGTGAATAATTTTCAGAAATCTCATGAATTTATCAACCCCCTTACTCTGCTTATGATTTTCTTGCAGCGAACTCTTTCAGAATTTAGATTCCTACCTTTTAAAATTTCACTACCTGAAGATAAGCCAGAAAAAATTCAGGTAGTCTCTTCTAATGAAACTACCGCGGGTAATTAACGTAGGATTACTTATTGTTGCTTACCTCTTTTGTATGTATATATGTATGTATGTGTTATGTTTATATCTATATATATAAAACAGTTCCGGAACTGGCTGATTCACTAACCGACAGATAATGCACAGACCAAACTGCTGGACCTAAAGGGCATAAAATTTGCATGGTGTTTCTTATGGTGTAGGGGTGCACCAAGAAAGATTTTTTAAAATTAAATTTTTAAGCTGTTTTTGTAACTTTTTAAAAGTTTGCATTTAAAATAATAATCTGAGGGTTATAAAATTTATATCATGAGAAAGATCATAAAAATTCCTTTAAAATGAAATATTTTTTTGTATCTTTACCACCATTTTCTGATTTTTGGTGAATTTTTAAAGATTAATTTTTAGAATTTAATTTATTAAATGCTGATCATGTGATTCCTTTTCTTTTTGTGATACTTTAAATTAATTTTGCATCACGTGCATAACAATGAAATAAATTGACAAAAAAATATTAAAATATGTTAAAAGATAAAAATTAACCACTAGACTAATTGAGAGGGAAGATTTTAAAGAATTTAATTCAAATTGACATGTTTTATGGCTATTAAACATATAAATTAATTAAATACATTAACCTTTGTATTTAATTTGAATATTTTCTTCTACATTATTTTGTCTATAAAAATATCTGTTATGTTTTTTTTATAAATATATATATATATATATATATATATTTGCATATATATATATATATATATATATATATATATTTGCATATATATATATATATATATATATATTTGCATATATATATATATATATATATATTTGCATATATATATATATATATATATTTGCATTAATTGTATACATTAACCGTTGTATTTAATTTGAATGTACTCCGTAGCGAAGTACAGTATTCAGCTAGTATATTTATATATATTTTAAATTCAGGTGAAAAGAAAGTGTTGATACATATACCTTACCAGACAAGTATAATTCCAATCAGACATCCGAAACCTGATATGTCTCCTGCCTTGGCTGCAGAATTTGCTGATTCTGAAATAAAGCGGTTTGATAGAGAAATGTGCAATGCTTTGACAATTTCTCTAAAGTAAGTTCTCTTCTCCGTCCCCCTAAATATTTACTGTGTAGTTCTTATATTTTTGTCTTGTTTAAAATTATGTGTAACAGTGCATTTTTTAAGGCTTGTTATTTTCCAGTATTTATTTTTAAAAAAGAAGCCAGGTATGCTTCTTAAGGGCAACTTGATCTGGTTAAGAGCTTATTAGGATGTAGTTGACAGCAGCCATTGTTAATTTGATGAAACAAGGTTTATTTTAAGTGCATTTGAGTATTTTGACTAACTTTCATAATGAATTTATGTGTACAAAATTAGCTTAACAGTTGATATACGCAATGGATTTGTTACCTATATAATGCTAAATACACTAGAATGGCGGAAGCTAATGTTCTTATCTTCGGAATTAATGTTCAGGAAAAATTAAAGCAATGGCTGTAAATAATCATCTGGCATGTGACGACATAAAGACAAGGTACTTTATTCACACATATAGACAGAAATCTAAACAGCATCGCAATACTGTTCTTAGATCGAAGCTAAAAGGGACACAACCATCTCAATTTCAATTCTAAACTAATTTTACATAAAATAAAACATTACTAGGAGTTGCCAATCTATGATTACTAAACTATCAAAATTACGATTACATTGGACTGACATCTAGAGGCGAAAGAATAAATTATAGGTACTTTCAAACACACACATTTTATCCTACATGTATTATTCATCAGTAAAACCAGTTCAGTTTAATAAAATGTAGGAAAAATTCTTGAAATTTCAATTCTATAAATTTTGGATAAGGTCAGCTAATTTTAATTTGAAACATTGTTACAAAATTTTGGATCCTGTTCTTGAAAATTTTGTAGGTTTATAAGGGTAATTGTAGGTTTGTAATAATAAAAAAACTGCTGTACAAAATGAAATATTTATGAAATCAACTAGAATAAACAAGATAACAAAACTAAAGAATAAGCAAGAAAATTATTTCGCTGTCGCTATTTTGTAAAAATTTAGAAATTTCTCCTTTTTAAAAAAATATGAGAAGAAAATGTGTTGAAAATAAAAATTGAAGGGTTTTAATTTCAGCTTCTTCTGATTTTATATGAATTATTATATTATATTATGAATATAACTTCTTCCCCCCCAAAAAAAATTAATTAAAATAAATGATGGAATAGAATAAGATTATGAATTTAAGGGTAAAAACTGTGGGGAAGGTGTTTTTAAATGCAAATCAGAAATAGAACATCTTTTGGATTTCATTATCCATTTTTTATGTCGTGTGCAACTTATCCTATGTTATCTTGACATAATCCAAAATCTAATTGCGAGCCAAATGCAGCTCTTTTTTTTTTTTTTTCTTTTTCTTTTGATGTTTAAGAGTAAAAATTTCTGCCCTGTAAAGAAAAGTCCAGAAAATCATTCTACTATGATTTTTGATCTCTAGTGCATGTATTGTATAGAGTGCAGCTTTATATCATCAATTTGTTAACTACTTATCAAAATTTAAAAATCTCTTTCAAATACCATGCATCTTCAGCAGTTTTTCATGTGTGTGTATAATCTATTTTTTGCACACATCATCAGCTTTCTTATAATGGGCATATGTGCATGAAGTTTTTATTACTGTCAAAAAATGTTTAAAATGTAGAATCTGAAACTGATTATGTATATTTGTGTAGTTCATATGAAGGAGAGAGAAAGAGAGGAAAGGAGTCATGGTATTTAAAAATCATTAAAAGGCAAAGAAAAGTTATCTATTTTCATGTTTTTCATTATGAGATAAGGTAGATAGTTATTCTGCAAATGAATTTCACTGTTTTATCTTTGAGGAAGATTTAAACAACTTCTTTAACTTTACAAAAAATATTTTTTGTTGGCATTGAGATAAAAGCAAAATTTTTGTAATTGACCAAAATTTTAACTGATGTTTTGAATGTACTTTCTAAAATATACTTTAGTTTATTTACCTGTAATTTAAACTGTTACTGTATATAAAGTACTTACACTTAGAACAAGCTGAATAAAACTTATAATTTCTTAGTACCTACTATAAAAATAAGTACCAAAAATATTAATAACTTTATTATTTCTAGACTTTCACCTAATGTACTGTTTCTGGAACAACCAATTCCAGCATTCTGGTTAGAAGACAGGAAAGGATTCTCCAGAGTTGGATTCTTTGAAACTAAACTTGATGAAGGTAAAAGCATACATTTACTGTATCAAGTAATCAATAATATTAAATTAAAAGAAATGATTATGAATAATGTTTTTGAATCTTTAGCATATATATGTTATTTCTGCTTAGGACTAATAGTAAGAATTAAAAACCTTATATTTGATTATAAACATTTGTAGCACCACAAATGTTAGTGAGATCTACAAATATTCTTTAAATTTATGTACTCAAATTTATATTAGTTTTGGAACAAAGGGAAAAGTTTCCTTTCATTTCTTATTTAAATTTGAACAAGTTAAAAATTGTTCAGATTTTAAACAGGTTTTCTTATTATCAGGCTTTATGCCATAAAGAAACCATATGCATTATGACTTACATGAAACTTATGGAAAATTCATAATGTAAATATACACACACACACACACAACTTATTATTAACCATAAAAAAAGCAAAAGTGTGGTCAAAAACCTTTTAACCAACCTTTTAACCTTTAACCTTAAACCTTTTAACCGACAGTCAAAAACCTTTTAACTGTTGTGCCCGAGATAGTCTCTGGCGCGACATTTGTGTTCCAAAATGTCCTGCCCGAGTACCACTCAGGGTGGATTTTTTTTCTTGCATCTTATTATCAAACCCGAATCTATCTTGGGACAACTTGATTTGGGCTTTATGCAATAGATGGCAGCACTAGTATTCTATACCATATTTTGGGAGGTGAATTTTTGCTTAAATCAGTAGATGGCAGTTTATGTATGTTATTTTGTACTAAACATTTGATTTCTGCAATAAAGAAAATTGACATTTTCCGTACCAAAATCATCAAAATAACTTGACAATTAAAAGGTTAACCGATGTTGAATATATGCTTGAATATTTATTTTATAAACTTTTTAGCTGGTTGTGACATAATCATTAAAAAAAAATATTAAAAATACTGTGCTATGTAGATTATGTATCTGTATATTTTTTAAAAAATCATTTGATTTCAGATACTGGTCGCATATTTTTTAAAACAAATCGTTTTGGCATTATTGGATTTCTCCAAAGAAAATATAATAATATGCCTTATCAGGTGGGATATTTCTGAGCACTAGCTTTCACTGGCACTTGCACAAATAAAAATTATCACTTTATATAACTGATTATGTAATAAAGAAGATACTAATTTTACAGAACTCTCTTTTATGCACTAAATTTACAGTAACAGTGTAAATCAGTTTCACTTAGCACCTGTAAGTACAAAAATTCCCCTATGCATGAACTGATAACTATCATATCTAGCCTTCTTGCCAAGAACATTGTGATAAACATTTATAGTTTTCATTGAGATCTAAAACCTGATTTCTTTGATCAAAAATTTATAGTACATTATCTGCTTATGTTAGGCGTACTTGTATGTATGGTATAATGTTTATTTTTAGACCATTCCAACTATCTGTTGTATAAATTTCTTTCATAATA
Organism: Dolomedes plantarius; assembly: GCA_907164885.2. Classification (NCBI taxonomy): domain Eukaryota; kingdom Metazoa; phylum Arthropoda; class Arachnida; order Araneae; family Dolomedidae; genus Dolomedes; species Dolomedes plantarius. The sequence continues at coordinate 100,993,016 of OU015500.1, forward strand.
AATGTGTGTGATACAAATTATTTTGAATTATCCTTCTGAGTTTGCAATTTTGGCTTTAAATTCTCCAAACAGATTCGTAATATATATCTGTAGAGCATCTACTTAGCCCTGATAAAATATTATCTAATTAACTTTTTTTCCTATTAATTTTTTTAGAGGGCTAAATTATATAATTAATTTCTCTTTAAAATCATAAAAAAATCTTCTTAATCTGAATTCAAATATATTTAATATCTTTACAAAAGTAATATTTTTAACAGCTATTTTTTTTAATTAATATAATTACTCATCTTCACTACTGCTTTCAAAATCTTTTGTCTCATTTGTTGTCTTACATATTCTCACCTACTGTGATGTGAAAAGCTGTTGAACACAGTTTACTATTCATCAAATGTACCTTTCTTTAAAATTAATATGAACACTTCTTATTGCATTCAACAGGGTACATAATTTACTTCTAATAAAATAACTAATCTATGTATAAATTAAATATTTTACTTACTCATCCAAAAGAATATATATTAAGGAAATTTAGTCTGAGTTTAATAATGTATTGGCAAAACAACATCTTTAATAATTTGTTCTCTGTTAGTTTGTATTGCCTCACAAACTTGTAAGGTGTTAAATAAAATGACATATATCTTAGGATAATTTCTTTAAAACTGTGTGACTACATACCCTATTTACAGCTCTCTTCAATAAGAAATTTGATTTTAATTTATAAGCTATTGGATAATTCATAAACTTTTTATGCTGTTGTTCCTAATACCCCTGGCTGGAAATTCCAGACCAAGTTCATACAGCTTTGGGCTGAGTAGTACCGCTCAGCTGTATAATAGCACCACAAGGGTCGAAGTCTAACTTGGCCAGGTGCCACCACAATTTTGATTGAGCACCCCCAGGGGCGACATCTGGGGGATCTACAGGGTGTTTCAAATCACCCGATATGAAATGTGTATATTATGAAAAATATTGAACATAGAAACTTAAATTAATTTTATATTACATGGCTGATCCTAAAGTTTTTTAGAAACTAAATTAAAGGTGCTGAATATGCCAACCTTTGGATGCACTACATATGTCTATACGGTAGGCGAATTCGTCCCAAACTTTTACGAGCATGTCTGCATACACTGCTTCCACGGCTGTTATGTGTACACAGACAACCCATGTCTTGGAATTGTTTATACCATCGCCTAATTCTCTGAGAGGTATGAACTTCTGTCTTCCAGGTTTTTGTCAATGAAAATCACGATGAACAGTTGTTACAGACTCACACTTCACAAAGTGTAGAACACAAAATGATTTCTGTTATGCAATCACCATCTTTACAAACACTGAAGTGGCAAGTGAAGAAAGAACGCTAGCGCTACTTGTTGGCAACTGCGTGAAACTCCAGATTTCCCTCTTTCTGCCTATACATTGTTCGATCAAAGCGGATTAAAAGATGTATAGTTATGATTTTTTTAAAATAGGATGATTCTTTTTGAAACACCCTATACCTTCTTAACCCACTGACCTCATGGGAGAACTTTCCAGTCCATGGATTTAACATGCCCATATCCAGCCTAGACACGAAGGTATATAACGCTGCTTGTCGGAATTCGATCCAAGCACCCTCAGTACCAAAAGCCGATGTGCTACCGATAGGCTACCTCAGGCCCTTATGGGCTTACTTTTTATGATTCTGAGACCAGTTGTGACATGTGTTTAGTTGTAATTCTTTATTCACAGATTTATATGACTATTCTTCTAGATGTGTTTCTCTGACAAGAAGCAAGCATTAATAAAAAAAAAATAGTGTTTAATATTTAGTCTCCGAAATCTGTTCTCTATGTATTTTTACTTGTATTTTTTTGGTTTCATTGTTTGGCTATTTATTTTTATAGTCATGGGACCTGATGTCTGGAGATGAGAAAAACACAGCTTTACTCAGCATAGTAGGCATGCACATAGCTGTGAAAATAAAGATCAGAAGTGGGGAATGTTGTGTTGATCAGATTGAACAGGAGGGAAAATTCTTATTTACAGACCTCTGTTCTACATGGATGAGTCCTGAATTTTTAGTGAAAGTAAATTAAGTTAATTTTTCTCATTTTCATTTATTTGAATATTGCTAATCTCATATTCTTTTTGCATAATTATGTATGATTCATACATACATAACAAATCAGGGTACATTTCATTTTATTTTTTCCAGTTTTCAGCAACAAGATTTGTAACTGGATTGCTATTCAAGATTTGATTATTTTCTGACTTAATATATGCAATTTTTATTTATATATTTATTATTTATATGTTTGTAAATATATACATCTCAAGCATTACAATGTGTTTGGCAAGAAATGGCATATCGCAATGATATTATACGGGTAACTAAAGGAAATCATATAGAGCACCTGTGAAAAAAAATTAACATTTTTCCTTTACAGTGACATATTAATTATAATTTTCTGTTTGTAATTATGGAAAATATTAAATTTTGTAATCGGATGATTCTTTCCTGATAACCCTGTATTTCAATTGTGGAATTTCCCTAGATTTTTACTGGTGGCTGATAAAGTGCAGTAACTTAACCCACTCTGGAAAGAACTGTCATCTATCATGAAATGAGGTGCAAAATTTAGAGGGTTTGAAAATAAAGAAATGCAAGGAATACGAAGGATTATAGGAAGGATCACTAATGTAAATACAGTGGAGTCCCGATAATCCGAACTTTTGGTAATCCGAACGTCCGCTTAATCCGAAACCAATAGTAAAAAAGAACTAAGTTTACAATAAAACTACAGTTATACTGAGTAATATAAAGTATATTTTTGAAAATTACAAGAAAATTCAGAGTTAGACAACAGTATAATAAAGTAGGACACAGTAGAATAGATAACACATGTTTATGCTAATGCTAAAGACACTAACAGTAACGAGAAAGGGCATGTCAACTGAACCCTCCTCCTCCACCCGGCCACACCTCTCCAACTGTCGAACACTGTGATGTATTTTCAGAACAACTTACACTCTACTGTATTGTACTAGGCAGCGTTCCGCTCTCTTATCACCCATTTCGCCCCGAGATTTGGTTATATTTAGACAGACCTCATAAAATAAATTGTGTAATCACACATAATATGTAATATTTATGTAATCACCCATTAATATGTAATTTAAGTTTATCTTACGAAGGATTTTGCTTAATACAAAAAGAGTCTGGTCCCAATCATTTCGAATTATCGAGACTCTACTGTATATACATCTCTAATATGAATGAGAAACGGAGACATCAGCAAATTGTATTGGGATGCAAGGAACAGTATGAATTCTCTTTGTGACTGAACTTTTTGATTGTGTATATTTTTCTAGTTTATTTTGTTTCTAGTTTTTATTCTTGGTTTCTAGTTTATATTTCTGTTTTGTTTTATTTTGTTCCTGATCCTTTGTCATGTTGTGGGCTGCCTCATCTGTATCGATTAATTTCCGAAATAAAGCCATATGTAACCATAGGCATAGCATGCTTCTAACTTTTGGAGGGGCATGAATTGAATTCAGTTAGGCCCTCTTCAACTCATTGACTGCCGGATGGTCCTTAAAATATGACATAATATGATTTTTTTTTTCAGTTGAATAACAATAGAATTGATGTTTGAGTAGTATTCAAAAGTTATACAATGAGAAAAATAAATATGATATACACAAAATGAGAAGAAAAATATGGCATCAAATTTTTCTTATGGATTATATCATTGCTAAAAACTATGTTAAGGCTAAAGAGATAATCAGAATTTTCAATTTCACAGTTTGAAAAAGGTGGGACAAAACCAACTTTCTTAAAAGTTTTCTACAATTTTCCGATTTTAACAGAACCTCTATTAACGTTTAAATTCATTTCAAGTTAAGTTGGGGGAGCATGTACCCCCCCCCCCCATGCCCCCCTGATGCTACCTTATGTATGTAACACACACATCTCCAACATACCCAGCAGCTTTGGACCTGAGTTTTGTTCCTGTTTTGAGTTTCTTAGCAGACATAGCTGATAGGTATTCTGAAAGGAAAAGAATACCAAAAAGGGAATTTCTGTAAATTTTTACTAGTTATTGACAAAATTCAAGTACCCAGGCGACAATAAAAAGAACTATCATGTATTATGAATTGTGAAATAAAATTTAGAATGCTTGAAAAAAAAAATGCATAGAACACACCCTTATTGGAGGGAGTTCTTTCAAAGCTTCTGGGTATGTTGAAGATGAATATAGTTGCATTAGTAACCCTTTCCATGAGGGTATGTTCCATGTAATTTTTTATGCATGTTTGTAGTTTGTTTATTTGTCTATGTATGAAATACACATTTATGTATTTGTTTTTGAAGCAGTCTCTTTTATTTATTAGATTTATTATTCAAAATATTTGATATTTTTGTTTTGTTTCAAATCTTTTTCATTGTGTACTTTTGACTGTGTATCATAATTGATTTTTGTTAATGGATTAAATAAATATTTGGGTAAATTAATATAATGAGAACTTTCCGAGAATTTGTTGCACCTCTAATGAGGAATTTGCACGTTTTTTTATTTTACATTTATGATATAGAAAATAGAAAAATATGATCGAAAGCATCTTTTTTTTTTAGTTTTAGAACTCTAAAAGTTAACATAATTTGTTTTTAAACGCGCACTATTTACTTCGTCTCAAAAACGCTACTTTTCCTACGCGGATACATGTGACGTCACAATGCACTATGGCGAATTTGTTTACTTCGGTGTTTGGATTGTGTTGCGTAGTTTGAGTTTGATATCTAGTGTTTTTTCTTTATTTTTAAGATGTCAAAGTGTGTTACAGAAAATTTTAAATATTGTATAGTACCTTGCTGCACAAGCACAACGGTAAATACACCAGGAAAGCTTTTTTTTAGTGTTCCAACAGATAATGTCAAAAGGAAATCTTGGACAGTTGCAATAAAACGCGACGAAAAAAAAAAAATCCTCATTCAATAATTTTTTAATTTAGCTATAATTGTGAGTTTTAATGTGATACAGATGATTTGCCAAATCATTGCAGCAAATATGAATTTAAAATACAAGTTTTGACATTTTCCACTTAAATAAATATTTAAATATATTTGTAAACACGAGTTTTGTTATGAGTTATATTCTCCACATGGTGAATTCCACCTAACATGAAACCATTACGAAAGAAAATCATTTAAAACAAATTATTAAGTGTTATATATCATTGGAAAGCTTATGACCTCTAGAACTAAAACGTACTATTGCTTTTTCCTTACATTAAGTTTGTTTTGTAGGGGATGTAATGGGAAAATATCTATTTGTAAGTTTTTTTAGCAAGTAAAATTATCATTTTTATACCTTATTACTTACGTAAATTATGCCACTGAATTTAATTGGAGTAAATTTAATATTAATGTAAAAACTATAAAAGTAAAATAAATACATGTTTGTGACTGTTTTGAATATAAATAGCCTAGTTAAGGGTACAGTTGCAGCATCATGTATTATATGTAACATCTGTTACAAATAGTTTTTATATTTTTTATTACAGAAAAAAAATGACTGATTTTTTATGTCAAGGTTCTGATAAATTACAGGCATGTCTTGTGATGTTATTTTTTAAATTTTTGAACAAATTGACATAATAGATTCACAGATTTTTTTTATCTTATGATGCTATAGTATAAATGATGTTCCATTTTATGTAGCATCCGTTACATTAAAGATTTTTTTTTTCAGCTTAAATACACCAGAAATAAATTTTGAAACCTGTCAAGTTTATCTTTAGTTTTTATCAGGAATTGGTTTTATCAGGAAAAAATAATACTCTCCTATTTTGAAGCATTAATATGCATCTCATAATCTTTTTATTATTTATTTTGTGTGTGAATGTTTCGTCCGTTACAATGGAATTCACCAGATGCTGGGTTGGGGGTAGGTGATGAAATTTTAAAATAAATACAATTTGTGTGCAAAATGTGACAAAAGCATAAAATATATTAATTATTTTGTAAGTTAAATATATTAATGTTGCATAAAATATATTAATGTTGCAGAGCTAATTAATTCTACAAAATTAAACATGTACTATGAATGAATAATAATAGAAGCTGTTTATTAAGCTTTTAGAGTACGATATTAATTTAATAATATTCATAAACAATGTGTAACTTTAAAGTTTATGTAAAGTACAACGCACGTCAGCGTTCTACAATCTACATTACATAACTAGAATAATAAATGCAAACAAATATATACATCCCTCTGAACTTTAAATCCTCGTATTTCTGCTCCCATAAAACTTGGATTATTTCCCAAAAAGGAAAACACTGCAAATGAATCCATTTTAGGCAGGTTGTCAGATTGCCCTTTTGCAAAACCGGGTAATAACGCCATGGTAAACAAAACAGAAATAAAACTAAGAATAAAGACGACGATAGAATATAATTTAAAAAAAAGGGGGAATAAACAATAGCCACAAACTAAAATTAGAAAAGTTAAACCAAATTAGAAAAAAAATATGATTTTAAAATGTTAGTTTAAGAGGAGGAAACGTAGAATCTCGCGCTAGACAAATGTAAACATTGAAGCATGGTGCATAGTGACGTCAGAACCAATCACGTAGCGTTTTGAGGTCACATGATTTTTCAACACTTTTCGCTTATTTTAAATTTAAAATTCTTATTATTTAGATCTATATATACGTTTCAATTGATGTTTTCGAACAATTTGATAACCAATCTGTTAATAAAAAATAGAAATGAGCATTTTCCCCACATGTGCAAATTCCTCATTGGATGATGAATTACTTTGTGTAGCTATAACCAGGGCTTCCAGCAAGAAAAATATGATAAACACAGATTGTAATTGAAAATACCCAGCTTTAAAAAAAAAATGTTAAAATTGTTAGAAAAATACAAATGAAATAATACATACTCCATTTTCTAAAATTACTTGAAGTTAAAATAAAATTATTTAATTGTCATCATATTTAATCCATTCCATCATTGCAAATGAATTTTCTGAAGAGTTTTTCTTTTTTTAAAATCTTTTTTGTACTTACTTCTTATTGTCTATAATATGCTCCTTCTATTACATCTTTTACAAGTCCTGTTTTAAGTATCCTAGTACAACAATTTTCATGATATCTATCTATTTAGTTTGCTATCATACGATTGTTTACAATTTCAGTTTTAAGAGAATTTGTGTCTTTTATTGTGATTATATTAACTTATGAAAAAAAAGCTGTCAGAAAAGTGAGCTAAAAATCATCAAATGGGTCATGAAATTTGATAAGATTTCATACTTGGCATTATTGAATTCCTCCTTGATATTAAATTACAAATTACGTAAATTCTTGGATTGTTTTGTAAAAGGGAGATTTATCACTATTCAATCAAAATAATCCCCACTTTATCATTTTACTTTCATTAATTTTCATTTACATAATTAAATTATGCTTACCATGAGAAATAAATATTGATATTTTGCTATATTTTTGAACCCATAAACCCATATGGTCATTGATAACCCAGGTCTGGGAACCCTGGCTGTAACCATGATTAATAAACTACATTCATTCACATTTAAACTCTTAATCAAGAATTTAAATACCAATGTATGAGTGGTGAAATTTGAATGTGTTTTGTAATGCGGCAAGCACTTTTGTCTTTCGATAAAAATATTTGTTGAAAAGTAAGAAGTACACAAACTAATCTAAATATTCCAACACAATTGCTGCTCTCTTCTATAAAAGAAAGGGAATATTAGAAAGTCGAAACTAAATGTTAAATAATAAAGACTTCCTGATTTAAGCTAGTTTGAGGTAACTGCACTTTATGTTGCATCTAGTGATTGCAATACTGGTATACTAGTATATCGAATACCGATATTTCATGCTCTTTTGCAATTTCATAAAACTGGTATTTCCTAAGGATAAATACTGGTATTTCAGTATTACTATGAATAAATATTTTTTATCAAAAGTTTTCACTTAAATTAATGGCCATCTACTGTTATTTGAAGTACGTATTTTTTCTCATTGATGTGGGAGTAGTAACAAATATCATTTGCTGTCTCAATTTCGTTCTGTTTTGATTAGTGATATCAATACTGGTATTAGCTATAAATGAAAAAAAAAGTTACAAATAATGATACAAAAGTAATACAAAAAATAGATTTATTCAAAACTGTCAGACGAAAGACCGAAATGTTAGAAGATGAAGAACTTTGAGGTAAATATTTAGAGAAGTATAGCACTCATTAACATACCACCAACGAGTGTAGATGCATAAGCTGTATTTTTAATTGCAGGTAATTTGTGCACAAAAATATATGCCCGGCTGAATGATAGTTTAATATATACATTATGTTTTTCACGATCACATTTAAAAAATACGCAGTTAAGAAATTAGTTTTTTTTCTTTAATAATAGATATTATATAATAGACTGCACAACAAAATTTTTATATGATATTTACTCTCTTCAATAATAATATACTAAATGTTTTGTTACTTCATTCAGACCTGCCAACTTTCCGGATTTACCCCAGCAATGCCGGATTTTTAATGCATCTTCCGGGTTTCCGGAATGGATGCTATTATTACCAGATTTTTAGATACATAACAAAAATATCTACTCAGTTCAGGTCATCTATGCCAAGGGAAACCTTAGAAAATTTGCTAATATGCAAATTGAACCCACAAGGACACTGTTATAAAGACCAATTTGACAATAAATTTTTAAAAAGAGCAAAATCAGCTACAGTAAATGTGACAAAAATTCAAAGATTTTCTGCAATTAATTAAAACAAACATTTTAAAGAAATAGAAGTACTCAAAATATAGACTGCTGGGGTCCCTGCTAGTGTCAATATGATGTACATTAAAATGTATGATTACAAATTTCAAATATATAACTTTTCTTTAATATTATAATTTCAAGATATTCTGAACAGAAAGGAAATATTTTGAACTATGTAATATTATTAAAGAGATCCTATAAACTATAAGTAAGTATACATTATAATTCTTTTATGATTTTTTACTATATTGTTTTGTGTTATGTCAATTATTTTATGCACGATAGAATATTGCAGGATTTTCTCACTGAGGTTGGCAGGTCTGTTCATTGTATTGTAATACTATAGTGATTTATTTTTTATTTATATTTTTTGTTTCTAATGTTATAAATTATTTTACAGCTATTATTATTAATATTTAGTTATAACATTTGCTCCTTTATTTTATATTTATACATAACAAAATTGTTTATATTTTTATAGTTATGCATTTTTTTGCAAAATCTAATTAATTTGTCAAAGAAACAACTGTGTTTTTGTATCCTAATACCGGTATTCTGGTATAACATTTGAAAAAATACCGAATATCAGTATTGTATTTTTGTTCCGGTATTGCAATCACTAGTTGCATCCTTATGTGTATAGGATCTATGTATGTGAGGGTTTTAAGTGATTATTATTGTAGTAAATTTTGTTTTATGCATAATCTCTCAAATGGCTTTAATGATGAATAGATGTGTTTTCTCTTTTATAGAAATTGCTGTCTATGGGAATAAATATTATGGTGAATTCAGATATTAGTAAATATGTAGAAATTGTGCCCAAGGTAAAAATTTTAAATGAATATAAATGAATATATGACTATAAATGAATATTTTAATCACACTTAATATGGTTTCATAATTACTGAACATATGTCATTTATTATGGTTACATTTCTTGTCATTTTATTTCACATGGGCTGTCAAAATAATGAAAACACTCCTTATTAAAACCATATGGCTTCAGTATATGCAAATCTTATAATATGTTTTAGTATGACTTGCAGAAAGGTATGATAAATTGGCACTAGGCTTACAAGTGATTGTGTAATTAACCCTTCAGTGGGTGTGCCCGTGTACAAAGTGCAACATTTTCATAATTTTGAATGGTTTGTTTTTACAAGTAAGGTTTTGAATGTTCTAAGCAGTTTCTATTTATAGCTACACCCTTTCTAATGCAGGTCTGATTTTCTGACTCTTGCATTCCTTTCCATTCATTGTTAGTCGTGATATAAACATGGTAAACCAGCGATTATACTGGATTGCAATACGACAAAATTATGAGTTGATGTCGTAGATCAAATGTGCAGCTATTACACGGTATTCCTCATATCATGAAGATGAACAATCTCATTGGTTTTTATGTTTTTGGACATAATAGGAATCGATTCTCAAGTTGTCCTTAGATGCATTAAACCACACAGTTTTGAAATAAGGCGATTGTATCTGCATTCTTCATCCTTTAATTATAAATATATCTCAATATTATCAACATTTTATATCTTGTCATAAAACACAGAATTATTAATTTCAATTTGAAAAAAAAAGTTTATTACAAAAGGAATAATCAAGGTTAAAAGAGACGTTGCACTTCATGCAACGCGCACCTGCTGCTGTTCCAAAAATTGCCGCACCCGCTGAAGGGTTAAAATGGCATAAATTGTCAGATATCATGAGGCACAGTACCAAAGATTATGATATGGGACAGAAATATAAAATGTGTTGCCTCTAAATTAAAAAATGTGACATGTCACACAAAGATTTCAGCGTTGTTCGCTGATGACTGTCCATTTTTCCAAGATAACATACCCATTCATCCTGCAAGATGTGTTAATGTGGTTTGAAGAGCATGAGGGTGAAGTATTGCACCACCTTAGTCTCCTGACCTTAATGTTATTAACATTTGTGGGAACATTTGAAATGAAAGGTTTTATTTTATTCTCCTTCTTCAACATCACTAGAACAGATAAGACATATTAAGGTGCGGATGAATGGTACTATATTCAACTATCTTCTGCAAAAGACTTACATAACACTATACCACGTTGAATTCATGCTGTTTTGTAAGCCAGAGGTGGGCATACTGTTTATTAATTAAAAGTTCTGCAGAAATGACCAGTGTTTTCATTATTGAGATAACACCAGTAGCTTTTATATTTTTGAGTTTATAATATATTCTTTGTCGTATAACAAAACTAAATATTATTATACAATTACATATGCTTTTCATGTATGTATGTGTTTGCATGATAGATTGATGATGATTAGTATACTTTAAAAGTGATAAAAAGATACTTTTAAAATACAACTCTTTATTTTGAATGGAAATGCTTATTAGATTATACAAAGAGCTCAGTCATTAGGGTTCGTATTTAAAAGATATATTAAATTTTTGTAATTTTGTAATTTTTTCTTGTAACCATAAGTAATTGTATTAATAGGCCTGTCAACTTTACCAATTTTCTTGATTCTTGAAATTTAAAGCTTTCTTGCAGCCTTCAGAAAGCAATTTTAATCTCCCAAATTGTAGGAAAGCATTAAATCTTTGTGTATTTTATGAAGGATGAAATCAGAGAGTTATTACACAACAATTTTGTGAAAAATTCCTCTTACAAACAAATATCATCCACCATGAGATTCCTCGCTTCTGACACCTGAAAGTCCATAGGAGTTTCCTTATTTTTTATTTTAATTGCCCTTTAAAAAGTATGTTTTTTTTTTAAATTCACACTCCATATATTAAAATATTTGTTTCCAAAAAAAAAAAAAAAAAAAAATCTATTTATGAACTGACATTAAGTGTTGACTTTGGAGGAAATTCCTACTGTTCATTTTTGCTTGTGTTTACTTTGTATCATTATTTAGCATGTGCAAGTTCAAAATATTTAATACTTCATTTAACATACTTTTTTTATTCTGAAGTAAAAGTTGGAAAATTTGCATGAATCTATTTCAGTTTATTTGCTAATTATATGAACAAACAAACAAACAAAAAAAGAGCTTATTATAAGAACCACACAACAAAAAAAATTCTTGTTACTGAGCGAAAACTTGTTTCTTTTTTATTTTGTCAACCTAAGTGCAGATAAGGATTACTTGCCTTGATGTCATAATTCATGTCTGATGTTCTTTTGAGTTCACAGTCTTAGTTTATTATTTGCCATCATTCTGCCCATGGCAGAAATTTCATTATCATTCTATGCCAGTGGTTCTAAACCTTTTATACCTTGCTTAACCTGGAAATTTGTCAGTAACTGCCATACCCCTTTTATAGACAGATAAAATTCCAGCTATATTGTAACAATGTGTATAAAATTAAACTTACATACTTATATATATATTTGTATTTATTTAATACATTAAAGCTTTTCATGTATTATTTACATACATAAACTCAAGAGGGCATATAAAATTTAACAAGTGTTATACAGTTATAAGCATTTCTCTGGATAATCAGCGAGATGATTGCATTTGTTTATTGTTGCACAGTTCATCTGTGACTAGTGTGTAAGTTTTGGGAGTGAAGGGGAAGTGATGTCATTTAACTCAGAAACTCTGCATAGATGTTCAAAATGTATCTTGCTTTGGTTATAGAGCTTTCTTCTCAGCTGGAGTTTTGTGATAATTCCAAAAAAAAAAAAAAATTAATTCAGAATACTTTTTATAATTTTAATGTAGGATTACATTCCTCCATAACGGTCCTCTGGAAAGGAAAATTTCAGACACTTAAACCGTCCATCCGTCTGTCCGTACCTTGTGAGTTATAATTTTGGCAGCTCACTAAACCCAGTCTGTATTGCTTGGACATGCAGTAAACAACAAAATGTGTCAAAATTTTGACATATATGTATATATATACATACATACTTATATATAGATACATATATACATAACACATACATACATATATATATACATACAAAAGAGGTAAGCAATGATAAGTAATCCTATGTTAATAAACCGTGGTAGTTTCGTTAGAAGAGACTACCTGAAATTTTTTATTATTATTACAAGAAGCTGGTTTTTTCAGCAATACTAAGCATTTTCCTTTTCAGGTATCCTTGAACATTCCAGCACATACCACAGGTTAAGAACCACTGTCCTATGCTGATAATTTGAATTTTTACCAAAATTTATCATTGACCTAGATCTCCTAGTTTTTTTCTTTTTCTTTTCTTAGTGTTGGCTATAAAAGTTCTTAGTATTTAAGAATTATTATCATTTTCTCACAATAAAGTTATATTTTAAAATTTTTTAATATTAAAATTTTTGTGAAAAGCTTCTTAATTTTTAGGAGAGTGAATTAGAAAACTGGACTTACTCCTGTATGGCTCTGTTATGCCATGAATTTAATTTTTACTGGAGCAAATGGAATGCTGCCGTTCAAGTGAATCAGTTAGTTATGAGATACAATTCTAAAGATTATGAACCTCAGGTAATGATTATTTAGGTCATATTTATTATATAACTAGATTTATTACCCGGCTTCGCTCAGGATTCAGTTTCTGTTATTATTTTTTTCAATGATTAGCCTCATGCTATGATGTTCTAAAGTTATAACAACTCTTAAACAAATTAATTTCATTTTTTCAGTAATAAATAATTCATAATGTTTGAATGGATTGAGAGCACATTCAATATTAAAACACAGCAAATCTGATAATTATTATAGAAAAAGTATATACACATATTTCATGCTCGTAATTCTTTCTCAAAACTAAATCGTCTGCTATGTTTCAATGCCACTTTCAGACTTTCTTAATTAGAATATACATGTATTTCATGATTATAATTCTTTCTCAAAACTATATCATCTGCTATGTTTCAATGTAACTTCAGTTATATAAATCATTGTATCAAGGCTAAATTCACGTGTTTCTAGCAACACGTTCTTCAGTATATTTGAGATAGAGGTAGCTTGGGATAATTTTAATCATGAAGTGGATGGAGAACATTCATTGAAAATGAATGACTTTCCATCTTTATATTTTCATTTTTAAAAAGAAATATTCTGGCATTGCCACATATATGAAAATAATATATCAAATTCATTCTTGCATGCGCCAAAATATGAATAAATCATGTGTTTAATTCATGTCTATTTATTTTTACGCAAATGTTATAATTTAATTAGCAACAATGACATGTTACAATGGCTTTGAACAAAAATATCCTTTGATACTGTGCAAACTTGTTCTAACATATTCGGGAATGAAATGTCATAGCGGGATGAAAATAGCCACATTCATCCTGATTTTTCAAGCACATTAAACTGTGTAAATTTCATCAAAGTAGGGCTCATGGTTCTTGAGATTTTGAGACTCACACACACATACAGATATGACCCATTTCCCATTTCTGCTTTATATTTAAGATTTTCCTTTAATTTAGTTTAAAGTATTTTAAGCCTAATTGTAGCATTCTTTCAGGAGAACATGCATCACATTTTAATAACCAAAGATAGAGCTGCTGAAGTGAAATCTGCAGAAACCCATTCGAAATTTTGTGATGATCTTGTTGAAGAAGATTTGGTAATATATTTATTTATAGAATTTATTATCCTTCTAATGCATGTAATGAATGTTGGTATGTATGTCATAGGTTTATTTATTTACCTGATATAAAGCAATATTTATTGTTGCAATTCTTGATATATCTTAAAATTATGGGTATATGTATAGTCTGGAAATAATTTTTAGCATAAAGTTCTGTAGTTTTTTAATCAGCAAAAGTGTTTCAGTGTCTTAAATATTTTTGTATGAGTCAGTATAAAATGCAGGTTTATTTGCAAATTGGCAATAAATTAATCCATATTTTACTGAATATGAACTGTACAGTATTTACATATCTATAAGTTCACAAATGAAGCTTAATACACTATTATGCTTAAGTATATTAATGCATATTCTTATTCAGTATTTGAAATATGAATATTATGTAAATAAATATAATCAATAAATTAATTGAACTTTAAAATTCAGCAGGACATTCACTATCAGAATAATTAATTCCTTAATATCCATTTTGGCTTTTTCTAGGCATTATGACTCTAATATTAAAATGAGTAAAGGGTATACTAATTTACATATTTATAACATTAAAATGAGTTCCATATACAGGGTGGTTATAATTAAACTTCCCCAAACAGCATCCTACAGCTCAAATGGGTGAACAGAATGTAACCACATTGGGTATATAGACTATACATGAGCTCACGGAATTTCGAAAAAAAAATTAGTTCAGAAATATCCACCAGATGACACTTTTCAAGGGAAAACATTAAATTTTACAAAATAAATGACTGAAACGGAATACATAACCAATTTGAACGTTTACTGAGTTGTTTTTGATCACTTTGTCATCGAACAACATTAAATGATAGTAAGGAAATAAATAACAGTATACCTTTGCTGTTTGAGGGGAAAAAAAAACAGTTGAGTTTGCACAAACAGGTATAGATTATGAAATTTTTTTTTTTGAAATTCCGTGAGCGCATCTTGTGTGTAGTCTATATACCCAGTGTGGTTACATTCCATTCATCCGTCTGAGCTGTAGAATGCTGTTTATAGGGGAAGTTTAATTATAACCACCCTGTACTTTCCCTGTAGGTTAAAATGGAATTTTGTACTTCTACTTTTCAGCTGTTTTTATCACCTGGATTGATGAAGTTTGATGAGGTACTTTTAATGGACACCGTTAGAAATTAAACCTTTTACACAATGTTATCTTAAGCAAGAATATTCTAGTTATTAATTTAATTACATTTATATATTGCCTTTCATGTATAGTTAATATCCTGAGCTAAATGTGTTAGTTGTATTTTCTTAAGAAAAAAAGAAGAAAAAAGAAAGTGTTAAGTATATATATGTGTGTGATTTTATATTCTCTAAAATTTTACTGTAAAAATCAAATATATAATTTTTACTTTTTTTCTATTCATTATTGTTCTTTTTTGCAGTATTGCAGCAATTTATATCATTTACTGAAGTGTAAAGCTGAAATACCCTTGACTAAAATTGAAGACTATGAATTTGTAAATGCTGTATTTTTCTTGCTCAGTACATGTAAATTATTCAGTTGTTCGTGAAGTGTAAGAATAAATAAAATTAGGCAATAATTTTCCTGGTTTTCGGATTAAGTTATTATGGTATGTTTTGAAAATAACATTTTGTCTGATTCAGGTGACACAGTTAAGAGGTTTCTGCACCCATCTTCAGCTTGTATAAAGGGAAATAAATCTTGTTTAATTTTTTAATTTTACTTTGATAAAATCAACTATCAAAGGATTATCTTCTAACATCTCATTATCTATCTAACTCAGTGGTGCACCTAGGGGAGGGGGGGGGGCAAGGGCCCCCTCCCAAAGAAACAGAAATTGCATTATGAATATTGAATTTACATTATAAATATTCTTATCTGTTCAACTCGCCCCCCCCCCCCTCCAAGATTAAATCCTGGGTGTGCCACTGATCGAACTCATTCATCTTCATTTCATTCAGCAAATCATTGAATAAACAACAGGTAAACATAACTTGATAACTTAATTTTTGTTGTTACTTTTATAAAATCATGAACTATAAAAGGATTATTATCTAACATCTCATTATCTATCTTGTAGGCCTGGCTGAAAAAATAACAAAAAGCAGTCAGAAAAATAAACTGTATATGAGATCGATACATATCAAGATTGATAAATGGGGCTTACAAGCAAAAAACCCATTAGGGTTTTCCTAAAAGGGAGTTAAATGTAATACAGAAATTTTAATAATGTTGAAAAATTGCAATGTTATACCAGTGTTTTTGATTTTTTTGTGTTATCGTTTGCTGTTCTACTGTGTAAACATTTATAGCTTTTATAAAATAAATTTTGCTCTTGCTCCTAAGATACTACAGATATTCTTCGACTTAAGACCGAGAGAGGAACCAAGACATTGGTCGTAAGTAGAGTTTCAAACAATTTTTGTTTTTTGTTTTTGTATATGTACATACATATTTTTTTGCTTTCATACATACATACGTAATTTAAAATACATTGCAATTAGAAGACATAAATTATTATTTGTCATCACTATTTATTATGTTAGGAAAGTCAAAATGAGAAATATGCATGCATGCTACACTCGCATATTCTACATAGTCAAGCAGGCTATATGTTGGAGACCTATGATCATAGGCATAGCGTGCTTCTAACTTTTTTGGGGGCACAAATTGAATTCAGTTAGGGCCCTCCTCAGTGCATTGACTGCCAGATGGTCCTTAAAATATGAAATATTTTGATTTTTTAACAATTGAATAACAATAGAATTGATGTTTGAGTAATATTCAAAAGTTATACAATGAGAACTCCCCCCCCCCCCACACACACTACGCCTATGTCTATGATACATGAATACAATGCCCAGTTTTGTCATTATAGGAAGAAACCCTAACAGGTTTTGTTGGACAATTTTAGTATTTTGAGTTTGAAAATAAAATGAAGTGATTTAATACTTCAATTTATTACTATGCTATCTTCATGTCGTTCTTCTGGAATTTATTGTTGTTTTCCTTTATTTATACAGATATTCCTCGACATATGACCAAGATAGGAACCGAGACATTGGTCGTAATTCGAGTTTCAAACAATTTTATCTATATATATAAAACAGTTCCGTAACTGACTCATTCATTCACTGACTGACTGACTGACTGACATACAACGCACAGACCAAACCGCTGGACCTAAAGGGCTGAAATTTTGCATGGCGATTCTTCTAATAGTGTAGGGGTGCACTAAGAAAGATTTTTCAAAAATTCTTCTTAGATTTTTTTAAATTAAATTTTTAAGCTGTTTTTTAAACTTTTTTTACGTTTGCATTTAAAATAATACATTGAGGGTTATAAAATTTATATCACGAGAAAGATCATAAAAATTCCTTCAAAATGAAATTTTTTTCGAATTTTTACCTCCATTTCCTGATTTTTGGTGAATTTTTAAAGATTAATCTTTAGAATTTAATTTATTAAATGCCGATCACATGACTTCTTTTTCTGGTACTTTAAATAAATTTATCGTCACGTGCATAACAACTAAATAGACAAAAAGACATTTTTTTTCTTGCTAATGCGGCAGACGATTGGACATTATTTTGTCTATAAAAATATCCCTTACGATTTTTTTATAAATATATATTTTTTTTCCTACGTCAATTGTATATATTGATCGTCATATTTATTATAAATATATATATATATTTATTTTTGGCATTAATTGCATACATTGACCGTTGTATTTAATTTGAATGTACTCCGTAGCGAAGTGCGGGTTTTCAGCTAGTGTATATATATATATATTTTTTTTTTACTTTCACACGTAATTTAAAATACATTGTATTTAGAAGACATAAATCATTCTTCATCATCACTACTTATTCTGTTAGTACAATCCATTGGTTCAGAATTTGCAACAAAAGATATGTTGCAAGTTTTTTAACAAAGTTATCCAAGGTAGTTTGAATAGTTTGTCTTCTTTTCCCTGTATATTGTCTGGTAGCTAGCCATATTTTCCTGAATACGATGATTTAAACTTGTGAATCTTTCTTCATTTGGATCCATTTCTTCTAATTGTTATAGTCCTTTATTAATATAATGAAAAGCTGGAAGCTATTTCTGATGACAATGAAAATTTATTTGTTTATCGTAGGGATATTGAAACTATTGCATCATAAATTTTTGCAGTATTGCAGAATATTGCATCATATTTTTTAATAATTATGTAATACATATAGGTATGTACTATACATTCAAGGAACAGTATTTTTGAGAAAAAAATAATATATATTTTTTAATTCAAAAATTTCGGTTGTAAGTCGAGGAATACCTGTATATCTGTGTTTGCTGTGAAAAAAGTGTCAAGTCCAAAATTATAGTTTTGAGAAAAACAGGATTGAAAACTAACATGTTTGTGTTTTGTTTCACATATCCCAAATTTTCACCGATGAATAAAAATATTTAGGAGTGGAATTGGATTTAGCTTTCTGTACCCTGCAGTTGCCCTTGATTTTTCAAACATGCCTGATTTGATAACTCGTTTTAGTCCATTTTGGACTTAACACCCTTTACACAGCACAGATATCTGATAAGAAACATAATCCAAGACATTCTGATATTAATACCTTTAGATATAATCCTATCAGTTGTGTTTCATGCATAGTTTTCTGTATTTAAAATCTAGATTAAGTTGTGCATTCTTGTTGGTTTTGACAGAAATATCGAAACCAGATGAAGGTTCTTGTGCTTAGCTGATTGGAATGTGGAATGATTTCATTTTATTTCACGGATTCTTTGCTATCATCATAATTTCACATTTTTATGGAATTCTCAAGATGGAGAAAGGGAGTAATGGTATGCAAATAAATTGTGCAAAATAAATAAATAAATGATGGTCAATGGGCATTCTCTTCTATCTAGACCAGCATTTTCCAATCTTTTTCGAGTTGCAACCCCCTTCAACAATTTCCACACATCCTGCAGCCACTTCCCCTCTTTCCCACCAAGTACATTTTCATCAAAAGGTCTTTTTAAGAAGTGAAGAAAAAATACTAAATGACATTTTCCCGTTAATTTAATTACAACTGAATGTTTAATTTAAAAAAAATTAAATTTGTAAGAAATTGAGAACATTAGGAAACATTCATCCCTGAGTCAAAGGTCGGTAAAAGCAAGAACAGAACCTGAAGTAAAATAATGTACCTACCACATTGATTCAGAATTATATAACAATAAAAAACTTCAACTAAATAAAATTGTGTTAATCCAATGGAGAAACTACAGCAGCGATGCCTAAAGTGACAGCATAGGCTGATGAAAGACAAACTGACATTTAGAATGTGTGTACTATATGTAAACAGTAACCACGATTTTTATTTACAGTTAAATAAAGGCAGTAGATTTTTAATACACTCAGTTAGTGGTTCAAATGAGACTTTCCTTTAAAAAACATCTTCCCTACAGTTTTATGGTAAATAAATATTGATACATTTTTTTCAGGGAACTGCACTAAAAAGTTATTTTAGTACAAAACCATAGTGACCCCTTAGAAAATACTTTGTGATCCCTATGGGGATTGTGACCCACAGGATGGGAATCTGATCTAGACTTTCCCAGAACAGATACCTTGTTTCTTTGTGACTGGTCAGAGTTAACCCCTTCTCCCGTTTGCTGCTGCTATCTCTAGCCCTGAACACTATAAACAAATTGAAATTAAGAGTTTAATTAACTTAATTGTTGAGAACACTGATCATTCCTCTGACTATTAAAGTTATAGATGGACTAATTTACTATATTCTATTAATTTGCTATAAAATATTGAGAGAAAATTACAGTAATTTCAACTTTTACACATTAAGCATTTTATGAACAGAAATTAATACATTATACAGGGTGTTTCAAAAAGATTCATCCGATTTGAAAAATTCATAACTATTCAACTTTTAATCCGTTGTGATCAAATAATGTATAGGCAGAAAGAGGGAAATCTCGAGTTTCACACAGTTGCCGATAAGTAGCGCTAACATTCTTCCTTCGCCTGCCACTTCAGTATTTGTAAAGATGGCAACTGCACAACAGAAATCAAAGAATCATCCGATTTAAAAAAATCATAACTATTCATCTTTTCATCCGTTTTGATTGAATAATGTATAGGCAGAAAGAGGGAAATCTCTAGTTTCACGCAGCTGCCAAAAAGTAGCACTAACGCTCTTCCTTTGCCCGCCACTTGAGTGTTTGTAAATATGGCAACTGCGCAACAGAAATCATTTTGTGTTCCAAGCTTTGCGAAGTGCGAGTTCGTGACAACTGTTCAGCGTGTTTTTTTTCAACAAAACCGTGGTAGATTTTAGTTCCTACATCTCAGAGCATTGCGCGATAGTATAACCAATTTGAAGACACGGGTTGTCTGTGTACGCATAACAGCCATGGAAGCAGTGTATGCAGACATGCTCGCAAAAGTTTGGGACGAATTTGCCTACTATATAGACATATGTCATGCATCCAAAGGCGGGCATATTGAGCACCTTTAATTTGGTTTATAAATAAACTTTATAATTAGCCATGTAATATAAAATTAATTTAAGTTTCTATGTTCAATGTTTTTCATAATATACTCATTTCAAATCAGGTGATTCTTTTTGAAACACACTGTATATTATTTACACTTATCTAGATATGCTAATGTGTGCTTTTTTATTCTTCCCATCCAAAACCTAGGTTTTGTCCTACCATCCTACATATACATATCATAAAGAGCTTGTTATCGATTTAGGCAAAGACTTTTAATATGAATCTGTAATGCATTAAAAATGTTATTAATTTTTTTTCTTCTTATCCAAAAACCTAGGTGTTTCGTCCTACAATCATACATATACCTTAAAGAGCTTATTATTAATTTAGGCAAAGACTTTTAATATCAATCTGTAAGAATAAGTTATGCATTAAAAATGGTATTAAGTTCTGAAAATGAAAGATGAATGCAAAAGATGTCTTTGAGAATTTAAATCTTGCCATTCCTTTTTATGAGTTTTCCACATTTTAAATGTTTTATTCTTTGCTTTAAAAAAACAAACATATGTTTTGGGAAAAAAACAATCAAAATGAATGACACAGCATTGATATCAAGATTTAATTTATTTGAAACATTACAAAACTTACAAAATTTTTAATTGAATTACTTGATATGTTGAATAAGGCAGTAATTGAATGAGCTTAGAGACTGTGTACAAACGACAATTGGGTAATAGATTATTAATAACATTCAAGAGATAGAAGAAAAAATAGCATTTCAACTATAGTTAAGATTTACATATTATAAGACCATATTAAAATTTCATTTTGAGATTTAAAAGTAAACATGACAAATGCAAAACAATGTTTTCTGTAGCAAGACATACAAGAATATGCAAACACATGAATGAATATAAGAGAAGAAATGAATTTTAGAAATGGAGTTTTAAAATAGCAGAAAATAGAGCACTTGAATACTTTTACAATCTGGAGAAAACTTTTCCCAAATGTTTAAAGAGGCACATTTCAAATACTTTTTGGTTAACTACAATGACACTATAATACAACATTTGAAAAATTTGATATAAATTCATTAGCTTTGTTATGAATAACATTACTTATAACAAAGCAATTCATTTTAATTTAAGGTTCCATATTTTCTTATTAAAGTCTGGTTTTATAATCCAGTTAAAATTTAAGTGACAAAATATTTCTCTATACATGCTTTATTTTTGGTGACTGAGGACATATCTGTATGCATAAAAAAAATTTCACAGATAAAACATGGAATTGAGCCACTTAATTCAAAATAATTTAATACAAAGCACATGTTGGCAAAATATATATGCACTTAAAATTTTAAAATATACTGTGATGCTTGTTATGCCACCATTATAGTTGTAGGATAGGAAAAATATTTTTTTATTTTTTTTATTTTTTAATGAATGAAGTTATAGGAACTAAACACTTCTGACAGCTATAAACTTACATTTTAGTTTCTGCAGCTCATAATAAAAATGTATGAAATAAAAGGCCATGGGAAAAAATAAACTTCTCTGTTAAATGTGAGGAAAATAACTGTTCATTATTAAGGTTTAAATAAGTAATTTAGCCACTGATAAGAAAAAGAAATACTGCAAAACACAGTGTGAAATGCATTTGGTTTTTGAATATTTTTTCTTTCAAACTGAAATTTTTGCAAAACATGTTAATTAAGAGACATAATGCATAATAACAGTTTAAATGACACAAATTTTAGATAACTAGCCCAGACTTCAATCCCAAAATTTCAGAGATCAAAGAATTGACATTTTATAAAAATAACTTACTATCAGAAATAATGAATACTGAGAGAAAAAATAATACATGTTGAAGATATGCTGATTTAGAGCCATTACCTTTTCTATTTAGGTTAATCAAAAAATGAAGCATTTGAAAAAGTACTGTACAAACCCTGGTACTTAACATTATAATGCAATGCAAAATGTGCATATCCCAATTAAAGAAAAAGTGCTAATCACACTTATTGAGATTCTAAAATATAAATATATCAAATATTTTTACAATTAAAATTCATTTCTCAAAGTCCACAAGAGAGTAACACAGAGAATTAAAAACACATTTGAGGGATCAAAAATTAAGTTTTAAACATGCTATTAAAAAAACTAAAGGAATCTAGAATAAATTTCCACCACAGTAATCATCTAATTAATATCTGTGCTCAGACGGCAAAATGTTATAAGTCACTCTTTTTTAAATTTTACGTGACATCAATTCTAAGATTCAAGATGTCATGAAAAATTAGCAATTTGTTTTATATTTTTATTATATTGTATTTATATATGTATTAATAGTCGGCTATTACTTAAATTAATTACAGTAAAGAGAAAATATCAGCGAACGAGAATCCAGAATAAGAAAAAACTCAATTTTTTAAGAAAAGTGACTTAAAACATTTTGCCATCTGAGTGCAGATAAGTTCCATATGCATCCATTTTTGGAAATAATATCTACTAGGATCATGTAGGTATAATAACTTTTAACTCATTAGGCTTAATTTGAACAATGCATTATTTTTTCAAGTCTGATATTGAGAAAATTATCTTTAATGTTTCAAATTATTAATAGTCAGAAAATGGAAAGTTTAAGAAAATCCCAGGAAGCAAGATTAGGAAACTATATTAATCTATTCCTCATAAATATGCCTTTTAATAAATCAAAATACACTAAAATAAAAGTGTTTAAATAGCATTCTTTTTGGCTTTATTCATAATGATGTGTCCAAGTAATTTACAAAATTTTATTACTTGATTCTCTAAGGTTATGTATCGGCAATTAGCTATAAAATAGAGTAGTGTAAATGCTGCTGAAGCTAACCTCATCTTCTCTAAAAAAGTTCTTCGATTCATATTTTACAGCAGGTTATCAAGAAAAGAAAGAAACAAGCACTGTAGTAAACTACTCCATGGTTCACTTTATGAATGTTTGTCCATCATAAAAACACTTATTTTATTTTCCTAATTTTTTTCAAACTTGCATCTTTTCTAGAAATTTGTAAGCCAATTCTAACATTTAAACTATCCTCTGCTGTAAGTTTAAATTAGACAAATTAGTTATGTTTTATTTCAGAAGGCTGGGCAAATCTGGAAATTTTTGTTTTCACAAATGGCTTCTATATCACCTGGAACAACTTTTTCATCAATGTTAGAAAAGACAATTAATTGGGGAACGATTTTATTGAAGTTTAATAATAATTTAGTTTAATTAAATTTCTCCTCTCTCCGCAAAGAAAAAAAATTAAATAATACTGTTATAGTTAGCAACAAAATATTCACAGACATCTAAGCGTTGGATTTTGACATGTACAAAAATTATACCTTACAAAATTAAAGGAGTTTATTATAAGGGCGAAAAGTTAATTTATAATTGCTAGAATAATACCTGCTAATCGAACTCTTCTAAATGGTATTCTTTCAATGCTAATGTGATTTTCTTAAGAGAATCAACTAAAAATTTACAACTATTTTTTTTTTTACATTTTACTTAAAAGAAATTGCACAATTATACTCTTTTATTAATGGTTTAAAAAAAAGGGTGAAAGATGATACTGTAAATTTTAATATAGCTCCCATGGTGAAATTGCAGCATTCAAAAGTTTCTGATAGGAAAATTAATTTTAAATAATTTCTCTTAATTACTTTACCATTATTACTTTCTAAATAAATAAAATATTTCAAATTAATTGTGAAATATGTTCAGATGCTTTCAAAGATAAAAGTTATTTGATATGGCTGACATAACCAGGGGCAGCTCCAGTCCATAAATAGGGGGGGGGGGGCAACGTCGGCTCTTAGGGTTTTATATTTATATTTATATATATATATATATATATATAAATAAAAGAAATAAACATCCTATCATTTTAAATGTAAACTCATTTACTATTAGGTCTACAATTATATAATTTTGCACTATGAAAAAAAAAAATACACCAGGCCTTTTATTTATATATATATATATATATATATATCAATTATTAAAAAAAAATTATATATATATATATATATATATATATATATATATATATTTTTTTTTTTTTTTTTTTTTTTTGGGGGGGGGGGGGGTAATTGCCCTTATTGCTCCCCCCTTGGGGCCACTGTTGGACATAACAGAATTAGTTTCTCACTGCTCACCATAGCAACAAACTTTATATAAATTCAGCTTTCTTTTAACTGAACTAATTATTTTCATTCACTTTTAGAGCTTCATTAGCAGTAAGGATATAGCAATGGATGCATACAGCCCTTTATCTGAAAACCAAAACTAACTATATTAATTTGTTTATCCAAGTTCTTAAACTGAAAAAGCTTCAGTTAGAAACTGAGAGGTACATTAATAGTAACCACATATCTTGTACATGAGGCAACCTAAAATTGCATTAACATTTATTAATAATAAGTGCTTCCAATAATTTTAATTACATCTGATACAAGAAAAATATATAAGAAGCTCATATTAAAAAACAAGTGCCAAAAGGGTTGAATCCAAAATTCATTCTAGATTAAATTCATATGATAAAAATTTTTAAAACAGAAAACATTTCCAGTGTATTCACACTCAAACATAAATAACAAAACAAAAATATATTATCACTCTAGATCTAAAGGATTAAATTATTTACATGATCTTATGTACAAAATGTATACAGGTACATTGCCATTAAAGGCATTTCACAAATTTATTTCAGGAATAGATGTATACCTGCATATTGGACAGTGCAGTTTTATTTGAATAAATAAGTGAGAGTATTTGAACTTCGAATCTTTCTTACTATTTACACACAATTCCCTTTCAACTCTGTTTCTCAAACTTTAGATTATACTTTAAAACTAATAAAAGATTCATTTTCAATAGTGAAAATGCCCGAAGAACAAAATCACAGTACAAAATCAATAACTTAAAAATTCCTTTAAAAAAGCGATTACATTTATAGATACCAAAAATAAGAAATAATAAAAATTCATAATGAAAATATATTTTCAATATCAATATTTGATTATCACATTGGTTGCCAGATAAGTTTTTTGCAAAGAATGCCAAATATCAAGATAAAAATATAAGGCCAAGGATTCATAACTAAATTATTTCAAATACCACTTACTATGTACATTGAGATTTAATTCCTTTTTAATGGTAATACAACTGCAGATTAAAAAGACAAAAAAAAGTCTTGCATATACACCCACTCCTCTTTTAAACTTAATGAATTAAATTAATCATTTCAGTGCTAGTTTAAAAAATTACAATGGGAAGAAACAACACTAGTATACTAAACCATTATTTAATAATAAACCAAAACCTTATGGGAACCGTAATCAAACTGCATCTTGAAAACACCATAAGTTGTGATGAAAATGACTGAGCTCAAGAAAATTTGCAAAGTAAAGGAAAGAGAGAAGAGGGATGGACAATGTAGAGGTAGAGAAATAATCTGTTCTTTAAATTCATAACTTAAAGAATTCAAATGTAAGATTCTAATAATGGCTAAACAATTCTTAAAAAAATTAACATAACTACTCATTTCTCCTGAAGTTCTACATTCCTCAAACTTAGTTACTCATGCACAACAGAATGAGAATATTCAAAATTTTATGAAGTTTCACCTAAATCCAGGTTAGATATATCTTCCTTTTCTCTTATTCCATTACTAAGTAACCCTGGAGAGTTTAGTTTTTAAAAACTATAAGAAATTAATTTTATTATCATGAAAGAAAAAAAAAAGCAAAAGAATTTATTCTTAAATTAGCCAAGGTAAACCAATATTATTATAACCTTTATGTGTTATATTTTCTTTAAAAAGTCAACAATATAGCAAATTATAACCTTTATGTGTTTCAATTTGCTATATTTATGTGTTATAATTTGCCTTTATGTGTAATATATTGCTTTAAAAAGTCAACAATATAGCAAATTATAACCTTTATGTGTTATATTTATGTGTTATAATTTGCCTTTTTGTGTTATATTTTGCTATATTGTCGACTTTTTAAAGAGATTATTACACAGTTATGATAATTCTAAATAAAAAGCATAAATCAGCACAAATGATTCATTTGGAGTGCCTTAACTGCAGAAGGGAATTTTCCCACTTTGACAACCCTTCTAAAATTCTATAGGAAATGTAAACTTATACATTTTGAAACCTCAACTATTTTTAAACACAACAAAACTGAAGCACAAATATTTCTTTAGCTGCAAACAATAGAGATACGTATAGTGCTTAATACCAAATTTAGACCATTTATGTCAATAATAAAGGTAAGTAAAGTAAAAATACACTCCTTATGTCATTACCACTGAACAATTTACCCAAGTCATTGAAAAATATTGAGAAGTATGCCTTAACCTTTTCCTTACGGGGTGGGATAGCATGTATCCCGAGAATACGGGCCCAAGAATGTGCATATATATATATATATATATAACCCCCTTAATGACCGTTGTTACAAAGAGAGTATGAAATTTCCCGTTCTGAAAAGCAAATTGGAAAAATGAGTCCCGTAAGCTAAAGGTTAATTGGATGGATAACATGTTTTTCTCTCAGTTACATGTTTGCAAGTTAATGGCAAGGAAGGCAAGACATAGTAAATTATTTAATTTTGCACATTAATAGGTTGGTTGGTTGATTGATTCTGGGAGCACTGTTTCTGTTTGCTACTTGTTGTTAAAGAAATTAGGACCTGTAGTTTAAAAACAACTAAGAATAATTAGAAATACCTATGTCTATGTCAGTACTCAAACTGGTAGACTCTGGAACTGAAGGCCAGGGTATGTCATAGGAACAATTTATAAATTGAGGAATCTTTTCTTATTATATAAATTTATAATTTATAGTTTCATCTCCTTCAAGGAAATTAATAAGTTTTTAAAGTACTTAATAGAACCTTTAAGAAAGATATTGAAATTTTAAGAAAATACTATATATATATTTGGGATTAGAAATTCAGGAATACATAACTGTCTAAAGCTAGACAAAGTACGAATGCTAATTACATAAGTAATAATTCTTAGCATGGCTGTTAAATAAATAAATAAAAAAAAATTCACTTGATGAATATTTTATTTATATAAAATTGGGCTACTTAATACCAATCCACCATTCATACTTTTAAAATGCATAGTAACAAAACCTAAATATTTAATAATTATTAATATTATAATAACAGATTCATTAATCATTACCAAATGAAAATACAAAGATAGTCATAATTATTAATTTAGGTAAAGATCAACTAACAGAACCTATGTAGCAATTTTTAATGAAGGAAATTTTGAATGTAAATATCACAATTAAAGCATTATTTAAATATTTTCTTGAAACCATAAAGAAAATATTTCATTGTCATGTTTACAGAAAATTTAAAACAGTTTAATGATTTATTTTAAGTTATATAAACTGAGCTATTCAATGCACTGTTGGGGTTGCATTTATTAATAAGCTTTTGAACAATTCATTTTTTTTTTTGGGGGGGGGGGGGCTAATACATTTTTTTCATTTAAGCATACAATAAAATTAATTTTGATGAAAATAATGTTATTGTTTAGATTTGATAAGAAATGCTATTTATATAGCATATTAGATCCTATATCTTTTCACTAACCTCTTACTTATTTTTTAAAACAAAAATCCTATTTACCCCAGGAAAATATTTAATGTGACCATTTTCTTGCCTTTTAGCCAGACAACTCATCTTTTGACAAATATTAAAAAATGAAAATCTAACAAAAGAAAAACAAATGACCATATGAAACTCTCAAAATTTGTACTTTGTTATAACATATTTTAATACCATGCCAGAGAAATTTCTTTCTCAAACATGATACAAAAATATCATAAACCCTGGCAGTCGTAACACTGATGAAAAATGAAAATAAATAGATCAAATGCATAAAATAAATATACATGGAAAACCTTAACTTTGTAGCAGGGTTATATAATATAAAATAAAGATTGGGAAACAGAGTCTGACATCAGACTTCTGCACCTCTTAAATGTAATATCTGTAGCTGCACCATGTGAATCTACCCATGGGTACACTCTAAGCTCCAGGAACTGATGCTATGATTTTAAGACAGAATAAAAAGCACCTGAACTTGGCACATTAAAATGATATAAATGTGGAAAAGGAACATCAAGAGCATAGCTTCACACCATTTATCACACTGTGGATGCGCTCAGTACGTAATTCAGCATTTTTCAAAGATGACTGCAACTCTGATTGTCGATTTTTCTGTTTCTAAAACATACAAAAAGAGTGGACATGTTTAATCCATAAAAATTAAAATAATTAGTTTTAAAGTCTCGGTATCAAAACAGGTGAGACAGACAATATACAGTTTTCAGTGTATAAAATTTTCCAGTAGTAATACTGAAATTTTCAAGTATTATGATAATGTAAAATTTTCAGACCATGTAATGGCCCTCTTATAGAAAACAAACTGGTATGATTCATTTTAGGATAAGGAATCAGCTGAAATCTCATCTTATCAAAAGAAAAATAAAAGATCTTGCTATACAAAACTCTCATAAGACCAGTGCTGTTGCTGTTGTTGTTGTTGCTAATGCCCCTGGTTGGAGGTTCCATTCACCAGGTCCTAATAGGCTACTGGGCTGAAAGGGACGGCTCCTGTTTTGAATTAGCACCACAAGTGCCGGAGTCTGACTTGGCTAAATGACCGGTCCTGTAATTTTGAACCGAGTCAAGTGACGAGACCGGAACACTTGACCCCGCATCTCCAGAGGTAAATTTGAGAACTTGGAGGGCATTGCAGCCATAACCTATTTTACATGCCCTGGCCACCATTAGTGAACACTGCGGTAGATATGCAATAACAAGCAACGAACCAGGGACATTGAGATCTCTGGCCCACTGCTCTTGCCAACTGGGCCACCGCAACCAATGCTAACATACGCCTCTGAGACATGGCCATTGACACCAAGGGAAGAGAAAGCTCTGGTAATTTTTGAAAGGAGAGTTTTGAGGGCTATATTTGGTGGTGACCTTGATAATGGTATTTGGCGAAGGAGACACAATTTTGAACTATACAAACTGTTTAAAAATGAAGACGTAGTGAAATTTGAGAAACTGAACAGAATGAGATGGCCAGGTCATCTTTTAAGAATGGATTCAGAGAGAGCACAATTGAAAGTTTTTATTGTAGTCCTCTTCCGTGAAAGACAGAGAGGAAGACCAAAAGAGAGATGGAGGGACTGCTTGGATTCGGACTTTAGTGCCATGAAAGGTTAAGAACTGGAGATTCAAGGCTCATGAGAGGGTAGTTTGGAGAACACTTCTAGAGAAGGCCAGGGTCCATGTGAGGTTGTTGTGCCATTTACGATGATGTTGATTCATTTCAAATATAAATTAATAAATACACAGGCATCACAGTGAATAGTAAAATTATGGGTTCCCATAGTCTAATTTCTGGATCATTTAAAAATAATAGGAGAATGTAGAATGCAACAAAATTTTAATACTTTTTGTTATTTAATATGGGTTTATTAAATTTTACTCAGAAAACTATATTACAAAATTTTTCACACTATCATCTTTACACTAAGATTCTTCAGGAGTTGTCTCTTAATTTCCAAAGTATTAGACTATACAAGCAAGCATTCAATTCAGCATCATGTGTGAAAAGAATAGAAGAACTAAAACACACACATCATCTGATGTACATCAACACAAACACTTTTCACCATGTTCCATGTGAGATTGTAAGGTGAAGATATATTTACACAAATCATAGTTCATTAGAGTGATGTTGTGTTTGATAATGGAAACAGACTAATAGAAATCCTGGGAAAGGTTATGATAAATATAAACACATTCAAACTGGGAGGAAAAAACCCCAAAAGCACTGTTATTGCGGTTAAGGAACAGTTTTTTTTTTAGAATATACCCTGGAGCAAGATAAGAATTGTTGAGCAAATGGGCTTGACTGCCCACTGAATTATAATCACTGAATGTAGAAAAATCGAGAGTTCTAAGAAAAGATTTAATTATTTCTTTCTAGCATGGCATACATTTGTCTTTTCGACTTTCGGCCATTCCACAGTACAAATTTGTTGGCTTTTTTATTTTATGACCACTTTGTAAGTGAGCTAATATCACTCCTAATGAAGGGACACTCCTAATGAAGAGCCACCATACCTTAATCAGGATTCAAACACAAGTCCACTCAATGGAAGCTTAGGATGCAAACTATACAATATAGACAGCCAAGATTATATTCTTTACTTGCATTCATAAAGTGGGCAGGGATTAAAACACAGAACAATACTCATATTATTTGTTTGAATAGTAACAAATTATTCTACACTGTCTCACTTACAATTAAAATTATATAGGAAATGATGATACAAGCTTGGGAATTGAATCTGAGACCTCTTGTTTTTCAAATTACCCATTACTATGGATATGTAATTTTTGTATTTACAAAATAGATGCAAATAAATGCAAAATTGGCCAATATGAGCGAATAAATGCAAAAATTATTTTTTTACTATTTTTCAGTGAAAACTCGGTGAAAGACGGCCTTTTAAGCGAAATTAGGTAATAGTAGTAATAATTTATTAACATAATTGCTTATCTAAGACCATCCAAGGTCTTTAACTGAGAGATTTCACTCTTGAAATTTGCTTATTACTTATTGCTAAAGACTTAAAGAAGGAAATGTGGAGACTACTACAATGTTAGCTTTTAACTAAAAATCTTGATACTTACCTAACCAAGTTAAGTAAATTCGTGATTTTTTTTATAAATGCAAAATTTTATATACAGTACAACCTCCCAAATCCGGAACGTTTTCATAAATGGCCAATATTACTTTTCCATTTAACCGATAGATGTCGCTACCAAAATGATCGGTGAATAGAAGTCCGATAGCGGAAGAATAAAAGGAAAGATAGTGCTCAGACGAAAATAAACCAATCATTGGCGTTAAAAATGTCGTTGCTAATTGTTTGAAGGTTTGTCATTGGTGAAATATATTTCAATACTTTACTCTTCCGCTACCGCACTCCTATATGAACATAAGAGCCCTACCCTAAGTCATAACACTTTGCATTACTGTTCGTTAGCACTTGTTTTCTTTCTGGTTCCATTTGTATTTTAGATCATTTATTTAATTTTCATTCTTGCGTTAATAAGTAATTATTTTAGTGATTATGTCAGCTACAGTAGCAGGTAAAAATAGAAAACATATTTCTCTTTCAATCGCGCAAAAAGTTGAGCTATTAAAAGAATATGGAAAAGGAACGCCAGTCCAGAATCTGTGCATGAATTATGCAATTGGAAAATCTACAGTGTATGATATCATCAAACAGAAAGAAAAAATTATGCAGTTTTACAGTGAAAGCGTCGCAAAAGTAGAAATGAAGAAGAGAAAAATATTACGACCACCAAATAATGTTGATTTGGACAACGTTTTGACTGAGTGGATTTGGCAGAAACGAAGTGAAAATATACCACTTACCGGGCATATGACTATAGAGCAGGCGAAAATGTTTCATGAAAAGATGGAAGTAGATTCTCCATGCAACTATTCTTCCGGATGGCTACATAAATTCCAAAAACGACACGGCATCCGCCAATTACGTATATGCGGAGAAAAAGCAAGCGCTGATGACAAAGCCAGTGTATCATTTGTAAACGAATTTTCGGAAAAAATATTTACTGAAAATATTTCCCATGAATTAATATATAACGCCGATGAAACATCATTGTTTTGGCGTTATGTTCCCCGAAAAACATTGGCAATGGCAGAAGAAAAGAGTGCTACTGGATTAAAAGACATAAAAGAAAGATTGACTGGTTTAGCTTGTGCTAATGCCTCGGGAAGTCACAAATTAAAATTATTGGTTATTAGCAAAATTAAGAAACCTCGATGCTTGAAAGGTATTACCGTATATCCTGTAATTTACTGAGCCAACAAAAGAGCTTGGATTACTAAAGATATCTTCCAAGAATGGTTTGACCATTATTTCGTACCCCAAGCTCGAGCCCATTGTGTCGCAAAAGGACTTCCCAGTGATTCAAAAATTCTCTTAATTATAGATAATTGTTCTGCCCATCCTGATTCAGCAGTTCTAAATAAAGAAAATGTTGAAGTTAAATTTTTGCCAAAAGAATTGCACATCATTGATACAGCCTATGGATATGGGATTGTTGAATGTTTTGAAATGCCGCTATAAAAATGATTTTTTTTGCGAAAAATGTTAAACCACGTGAATGGTGGTAAAACTCTAAAAAATTTCGTGAAAGAATTTAATGTGAAGGATGCATTGTGGTGTATTGCAAATGCTTGGTCCACTGTAAATGCGGAACTTTTAAAAAATGCTTGGCATAACTTGTTGCCTACATTGGTTTTCGCTGATTATGACGATGATGACAGCAGCGATTTTGAAGGCTTTCAAGAGTCTGGGAAAGAAGCTGAAATAGCAGAATTAGTAGAATGTGCAAAGAAAGGCAACATTAACTTGGATAAGTCGGACATTCAGGAAGTTTTAGACATCGACGAAAATGTGCCGATCATGGCTTCTCTGACCGATTCTGAAATTATTGATAGTGTGGTAAACAACAAAGGTTATGATGACAGCGATCATGAAAGTGATTCAGAATCCCTCGATAATGAAAAAATGTCAACGGAAGACCTGATAAAATCGTTAGATAAAACAATATTAGGCTTAGAACAGCGGAATTTTATTTCAGAACATGAAATTATGGCAGTATATCGAATTTGAGAAAAAATAATTTCTAATAAGCCGAAACTAAAGCAACAAACATTGACTGAAATGTTTAAATTATAATCTAATTATATGTTCTCTAATCAGGTTTATTTAATAATTAAATCATTTTATATGTTGTTGTTTTTTAAATGTGTTTATTTTTATTTTTCCTAAAATTTTATAATATTATTTAGAAACCTCTCAAATCCGGAAAATTCCCAAATCCGGAATTGCCGTGTCCTGAACGATTCCGGATTTGGGAGGTTGTACTGTATATGTTATTTTTTTTGTAAAATTTCTATATTTTTTATACATAATTTACATATCTCTACCTATTACACTGTCAAGCTATGTTGAATTCTTCAAACTATCCACAAAGGCCTACTACCTTAAAATCTAGTACAGTGTTAAAATTTTTGCATACATAACACCCTTGGCCTGGTTAAACACTATTAATACCCTAAAACCAGAATTTAATTTTTCTGTAACATATTTGATCATCCTACAGTATAAAGCTATATATTTATGAATTATATATCATAACATTTTGTCAAACTAGAACACACACAGGGTAAAAAGTTTGATATAAGACTAATAATTGAAATTATAAGAAATCAAAAACACATACCCCTGACAAATCTCTCAACTGTAACAGCCTAGCTTCTAACTGAGAACGCTTCAGTCTTAATTCCAGGCTTTTCTTTAACAGTTTCCTTTTTTCATCTTCTTTTGCTAAATAAATCAGAATAAAATTAATTAATATAGTTTGGTGAAACACAATATCTACTAAACAGTTACACAAATTGAATAAATGAAATACAACATTTCCAATGCATAAAACAAACAAGAGTACAATGAGATGTTCTTCATAATGAGTCTTAATATTTGTTTAAAATCTGAATAAGATATTTGTTTGAAATATATTAAATTTATCTTGAAAAGAATACCTGCTTTGCAAAAAAGGCAAAATGGCAACCTTATTAATCATAAAAGAGAAAAAACATTTTATAAACATACCAAAAGGGAAGAAAAAGAAACTTTTCAAAGGTACAACCTAACACAAGCAGATTGTTTCACGCATAATATATCAAAAACTACTTTTTCAATGAAGGTAAAGATAAAAATTATAATTTACATAGATTTTGCCATAACTTCTGGAAAAAGTACAATATATTAATTTAGCTGCAAAAAAATCTAACTCTATAGTTTTCCTGTTAAAGTAAAAACTTGCTTTCTTTACATAAGTCATTTGTATGTGATCAATATTTCTTCAAATTAAACCAATATACACCAAAGAATAAGCAGTTCAAAAATTCCCACACCATGATCTAATCAACACTTGATTTTTCCTCTTTTAGATGAGATTCAAATTTTATAAAACCCTATAGAAAATGAAACAAAAAATTATCCTTACTGACCTTATGAAATGAATGAAAACAGATTCATTTCTGAAATATGTATATCTAAATAAATATTACAAACATACATTTATGGATCACAACTCCCTCCTTTTTGCACTCTAAAAAAGGTTTGTAGTAGAGGAGTTGAGAAAATATTTAGATTCGTAAGAATTCATGAACTTTTCTTGTGTGGCCTGTTTGTAAATCTCTGATATTTTTGGAATCTACTTTCCAGTCTTGCATGTGGTAACATATCCTGTTTATTGTATTGTGTTTCATTCCAGACATAACAGTTCATCATATTTACATGCTGTAATCCTAGTGCAGCAAAACCATATTTTCAGTTAAGGAAAAATAAGACATTTTTATAATGCTTCACTAAAAAATTATATATTTTTACAAAGCCATCAAGCACTTTTAAGCATCTTAAAAACATGTTTTCAAATATATGTTTTTAAGCACTTGCATGAGACCATACCCCTCTTCTACTCGCAGAGGAAAAAATTGAAACCAAAAGAATGCCTTTAGTTCATCTGTGACCAGCAAAAAGTTGAAGTTCCTTTAGTACATTGTCAACGAGTTGAAAATTTAAAAGACTTTGAAGGACTTTTCTGAATTTTTGTTAATATACAGATTAACAACAACAACAACAACAAATGTTTCTTTAGGGTACATGGGTATACTGCAGAATACATAGAAGTATAAAAGGTGTGGCCATTAATTTCTAGGACTGATCCAGTAATAACTCCAGAAAATATTACATGAAATACATACCTATTTAATATGTTTCGAAGTAACTCCCATCTGCCGTAATGCACTTCTGTGCTTAGCTGTATAAGTTTTGGAAACAACTTTTAAAGTCCTCTTTTGGAATGCTCTTTAATGTGGACATCACCGTTTTCTTGAGGGCTTCGACATCCTCAAATCTTGTTCTCTTCCGCAAATTGGCCCAAATTGAGGTTGTGAAAATGCAGCATCCTCCATACTCTCCGAACTTAGCACCACAAAAGTTTTGGAAACAAGACTTTTCTTGTTTCCAAAACTGAAAGATTTACTGAAGGGAACAAGATTTGAGGATGTCGAAGCCTTCAAGAAATCAGTGACGTCCACATTAAAGAGCATTCCAAAAAACGACTTTAAAAGTTGTTTTCGAAACTTATACAGCCGAGCACAGAAGTGCATTACGATATGTGGAAGTAACTTCGAAACATATCAAATGGGTATGTATTTCATGAAATATTTTCTGGAGTTATTAGATCAGTCCTGGAAATTAATGGCCGTACCTTGTATATATTCAATATTTAACATATGAAATGGAAAGCTTAAAACAAAAATTTGCAAATGATTCAGGCATACCTGCTTTAAGAACATCATAACTCTGTACAACAGTTAAAGACACTGTTCTAGTGGATTGACAATCACTGCACTGCCATGGACCCGGGGGCCTTGACACTAATGGAGGCTGCATACAACCTAGATGCTGTTGCTTTGCACATGTATCACATTTAACAAGGTCACCTGGCTGTGTACATACCATACACAGGCCAGACAACATTTGTTCTACATTCTAAAAGGACAAGAGTAAAGGTGTCTCTGAGTATGTATGTTTTTCTTGACCATTTCAAACACAAAAAATACATATACGGAGCAGAAACCCGATTTTACTTTCCTATATATATTTTCTCCAAACATATTGAGTGTGTCAATTATCAGTAATCTAATATTAACCTTTTCCTTACGAGGTGAGATAGGCCTGTATTCTTGGGATACATGCTAAGATTGAATATATATATAAATATATATATACACACACACATATATATATATATACATATATACACAGACACACACACACACACACACACACACACACACATATATATACATATACATACATATATATATATATATATATATATATATATATATATATATATATATATACACATATACATATACACACACACACATATATATATACATATACATACATACATACATATATATATATATATATATATACACTGAAGTGCCACTGAATTAGGGATACCTACCTAGTAACAAGTTGGGCCTCCTCTGGCCTTGATAACGGCTGCCACACGATGAGGCATAGATTCAACAAGTTTCTGGAAACGTTCCAAGGGAATGGCTTGCCAAAAATTGGCTAAAGCTGTACATAATTCAGTAAGGTTCTTTGGTGCTGTGTGACGGCCTTTCACGCCTTGTTCCAAAACATCCCAAAGATGCTCAATAGGATTTAAGTCTGGGCATCTAGGTGGCCAATTCATGACAGAGAAGTCAGAGGAATGCTCATCCAACCAGCCAGTAGCCAACCGGGACTTGTGAGAGGTACAGTTGTCTTGCTGGAAAACTCCATTACCGTGCGGAAAACGGAACACCATAATCGGATGGAGGTGATCACCCAGCAACTCTACGTACCGAATTGCATTGAGGGACGTTGGTACATGCACCAAAGATCCCAAACTGTGCCACGAAAAAATACCCCAGACCATGATTGAGCCACCATGCCCTTGTACAGTTCCAGCCAGGCATGCAGGATCCATGGCTTCATGAGCCTGACGCCATATTCTCAGCCTCCCATCGGCGTTAAGTAGTCGGAATCGAGACTCATCACTCCATGCTACTCGTTTCCAGTCCTCTACACTCCAGTCTCTGTGCTCTCTTGCCCAGGCAAGACGTGCAGCCTGATGGCGAGTATAGAGCAATGGTACTCTCGTAGGTCGACGGCTCCCGAAACCCATACGGTGAAGCGAGCGTTGCACAGTCCGTTTACTGACTGTACAACTGGCACCATCATTAAACTGGGTGGTAATTTGAGCTAATGTTTGGCTTTGTTGGCTACGTACAATACACCTGAGCCATCTCTCACCACGTACTGTCAAGGCTAATTGTCCTTTGCAGTTTGCCCGATCGCTAGTTTTTTTCCACTATCCATGTATTCTTGGTATACTCTTGACACTGTCAACCTTGAAAATCCTAGCTGTCTGACGATTTCGGAAATTGAATGGCCCATGCGTCGCGCACCTACGATTTGTTCACGATCGAAGGTGTCTTAATCAGGCAGTTTACCCATACTGGCAATTCCAACAACTAATTCAGAACAACCACAGTACGCGCTATATATGCAGTTACCACAGCGCCCTCACTTGCGCATACATGATGCGCAGCGCCACACAATTTGCATAGGCTTTGCTATCCCTAATTCAGTATATATATATATACATATACATACATACATATATATATATATACATACATACCGATATATATGTACATATACATACATACATATATATATATATATACATATACATATACATACATACATATATATATATATACATATACATATACATACATACATATATATATACATATACATACACTCAAGAACCAAAACATTATGACCACCTGTCAATAACGAGTTGGCCCACCTTTGGCGCGCAACACAGCTTCAACCCGCCTTGGCATGGATGCCACAAGTCCTTGGTAGATGGCCGGAGACAGAATGTACCAGATGTTTAAGCAACAGTCATGCAAATCCGAGATATTGCGAATTGGTAGTCTTTGAACTCTGAGCTGCCGTCCCATGACATCCCAAATGTGTTCCATCGGATTGAGATCCGGTGAGTTAGGCAGCCAGGACATTAACTGGAATTCAGCATCATGTTCTTGGAACCACTCCAACACAATTTTAGCCTTGTGACACAGGGCGTTGTCCTGTTGGAACATTCCATTTCCAGCTGGAAAAATAGAGGCCATGTAAGGGTGCAACTGGTCCGCAATGATGTTCAGATACCCTGTAGCATTCATGGTCTGCTCTACCACAACCACGGGTCCCAGAGACGCCCAAGAGAACGTTCCCCAAAGCATAATACCGCCACCACCGGCCTGTGTATGACCTACTGTACATTGAGGGAGCAACAGTTTGCCTGGAAGACGGCGTATCCTGACTCGGCCATCGGCGTAATGAATGACAAACCGTGATTCATCTGACCAGGCAACTCTCTCCCACTGATCCATGGACCAGTCGCGATGTTCCCAGGCCCAGCGCAGGCGCAGTTGGTGATGACGCTTGGTCAGCAAAGGCACACGAGTGGGACATTTGCTTCGTAGCCCCATATCCAACAGTGTCCGCTGAACAGTGTGCTACGATACTATTCTACTTGGCCCTGCATTGTATTGGGCTGTCAGCTGAGCCACTCTCTGGCTTCGGTTTTGCTTCACCATGCGAGACAGTCTCCGACAACCTTTTTCTTTGATAGCGTGTGGACGTCCAACACCATGTTGTCTACTGCTGGTTTCACCGTCATTCATCCACTTTGCATAAGTACTAACAACTGTAGGTCGCGAACAACCAACTAGTCGTGCAGTTTCGGAAATACTTGTTCCGAGCCTTCGAGCCATTACAATCTGCCCTCTATCAAAGTCGCTTAGATCCACAGCCTTTCCCATCACACACAGTAAGTGAAAGAATGATTCTTCAGACTCTCCAGCAGCAGTTAAATACCACTTCCACCTGATCATGTGCCTTCCACGTCATCCAGACGAATTCATTGCAAAATGTAGGGGTGGTCATAATGTTTTGGCTCTTGAGTGTATACATACACACACATATACATACATACACACACATATACATATACATACATACACACACACACATATATATATATATATATGTGTGTGTATAAACCCCTTTAATAGCCGTTATTACAAAGGGGGTATAAAATTTCCTGTTCTAAAGAGGGAATCGGAAAAATTGGCCCCGTAAGCTAAAGGTTAATATGAATTTTCTATATTTATAAAACTCTTCTTTCACACATTAACTTATACATAATTCCTTTCACAAAGTAAAGCAAATGAAGAAAATTATCCAGACTATTGAAAATTAACAGCATAAAAAATATTTTAAAAATTAATTGTTTATAAGATATGCTAGGGGTCTCCTGACTTGAAGAAAATTTTGTGACTTTTTCTTAAATCTTTGGTGTGTCCCTAAAAGATTTCCTGACATAATTATAAAAAC
The DNA here is from genome assembly GCA_907164885.2 of Dolomedes plantarius. Taxonomy (NCBI): domain Eukaryota; kingdom Metazoa; phylum Arthropoda; class Arachnida; order Araneae; family Dolomedidae; genus Dolomedes; species Dolomedes plantarius. The sequence continues at coordinate 101,033,136 of OU015500.1, forward strand.
TTAATAATGTATTATTAGAAAAATTAAAGGAGTTTTAAAGAATTTTATAAAACTATCATATCAAATTTCAGCGTAAGATTGTTAAACATATCTATTCATTCAATAAAAAAATTGTATAAAAAATAATGGTAGAAAAGTACAATATACTAAGATATGGACAAAAAACACTTTACAGTAAATTATGGTTTTTAATTACATAACTTAATTTTTTTAATAGGTTTATAAGTATTCTCATAGATACTAGCAGTCAAACAGCAAAATAATTTTCTATTGGTACCTTTTGATAAAGTTTCTATTGTAATTTTTTTTCATAAATTTCAGAAATAAGTATGAAATGTATTGATGCCAAAAAGCTTTTATTGGTTGAAACATTGCATCTGATGCTAGTGACCAAAAACCAGAATAACTTTTTTACTGATCCTTATTATAGAAGGGTACTCTTTGAAATTTTTTTTGAAAATTAGGGAGTTATTTCCTTAAGAAGCAAACTGAAAATTTAAAAAAAAAGTACTATAAATGAAATTATCATTCACAGACAGAATGTAAAATAAATTTGAGATTCACAACAAATTACAACTGAGTGTGTGTGTATATGTGTAGTAGGGGGAGAGGGTTAAAAACATTCATTTTTCTGAATTGTTTGTTTCTTGACCATTTTTATATGAAATGCTATCAATGAAAAATAATCCTCACATAATGTAGAAAATAAGTTTAAAATGAGTAATGATTTTGGGTGATTTTCTAAATTATCACATTTTTCTGTACAACAGAAAATAATAATTTGGCATACAAGATGTTTAAAGGAAAAGTTTTGCACTTGCATGATGACAAACTTTAAACAAAACATAAAAACCACATGATTAGATATAATTTTTAGGAATAAAAGCCAAAATAAACACAGCATGTGTGTAAAATAACACAAATAAGAGTAAAGAATTCCTCCGAGAAAAACTTGCTATACAGTCTTTCAGTAAAAACATTATAAAACTTTATTGTTTAATAAATTTAAAATTTCCTACCACAAATACATACAATTGTTTTGAAAATACAAGTTTAATCGATATCAAAATTTTTAGCAACTTTTTAATCTTTCTCCATTCTTAATGAAAGTCATTGTTAGTATGTGAATGATATTTCTTCTCATTAAACAAACAACAACAAAAAAAAAAACCTCAGTAATTCTTACACAGACTATAAGTGATGTGATCAATAAATAATTAAATCGTATAAAAAAAAAAGAAACTTTGCTGATCATTGCAAGAAATAATTTTTAGCAATATTTTTCTAGCTTTATTTATTTTTTATTGTACTTCTGAAGCTTGGGTGTAATTGGGGTGTAATTTTAAGAATATATAACATACCTGTGAAAAGGAACTCAATTTTTAAACTCTTATTCAAAATAATAAATACATACATTCAACACACAACTCAATATGCACTCTAGGATCCTGTAAATTTATTCTACAGTAGAAATGAAGAAGAAAAAAAAAAAAACTGTCTTTTTTAGACTTTTGGGACTGCTGGACACTCTGGTATGTCCATATAGAACTACTTAATATATTTCCATGATAGTTTGGGGATCTTTCAAAGGATAAAAATCAAATTTTGGAGACAATGTTAATTTTCAGCTTTAAGTGAATTACTGTAATCACTAACTGAAAAAATTACTGTAATCACTATCTTAGCCTTTGTCAATAGAATTTGAAATGTTATACATTTTTTCAGCAATTATTTTGTTTATGTTATATAGAACTGTTGAAAAATTTCCCCCTTCAAAATTAGTAATTAAACACATAAATTAAAAATTCACTTAAATACTTCGCATCACTTTACGTGCTGTTAATATAATTTTACAATACAGGCACTGTAAATAATGTACCCTTTAAATAGACGATGAATGTGAAGGTAAAGCTTTCTTTTGAAGTACCTAGTAGAGAGAAAGACAGAAAACAATGGAATTTTAGATATAAATAAGATTGAAGAAAAAAGACAATTTTGTAATGTGCATTGGACTGGGCACACAAACTCTGGTTAAACTGCACCTCCAATGCATAGAATGAAAGCATATATAAATCAAAATAATTTTAGGGAGACTAGTACCCTAGCAATCATCAGAAATAAGAATTAAAATGAAATCAAATTTGTAAGAGGTTCTTAGTGTGATGTCGGCAACATCCCATTTTCCCCATAACGTTCTCAGGACGATATTGCACGAAGAGGAATGCTGTTGAGACTTGAAAACCAGCATTCCAAGGGTCAAGGTTACTTCAAATTGATAAGATCAAATAATAGCTCTTTGTCATTCTAGGGAGAAATCCTTAATTTCAGGAGATACAGGGGCCAAACCGATCTTTTCCCCGGCAATACAAAATGACATGGATCAGCAGAGAAAACTTAGCCAATGCTATTTATCAACGGAGTTTTTTTTCAGAGGCTGGCACTGAATTGAAGGTGGCCAGCTCGACAAAGACAAGACCCCCAAGGCTCCCGGTGGCCAGAAGTGAAACCCAACCCCTGTGGAGGAGAATAGAAACCAGCTGCAGAAAGGGACGGACTGGCCGAGAGGTCGGGAGACAGACAGGAGAGGCCAAGACGAGCTGTTGGTCAGCGTGAGAAGCAGATACGATTGGTTTTTAGACCAAGGGCTAGTCGCATGTGTGCCTAGCAATCCTTATGCATTGTTAATAGTTTAACGGCTACTGTACATACATGTAAATAGAATAGTTCTAATAAAAGAACTTAATTTTAATTTCTGCCTCTGTTTACTATGTGGGGTCTCATGCATATTTTTTCATCTGAAATTTTAGCTGTTGTCGGCTATGACATGACAATAGCAAGTGTAAAAAGATCAATCATCCATAAATTCCCAAAAGCAAGGGCATAGTAACCTGATTTCAGTAACGGTAAATAATTCCAAAACTAAGTGGTCAAATAGTGAAACCATTCAAAACAGTCACTCAAAGTTCAAACATCTTAACAATGAATCTGGTCATGAAGCTCTGAACTTTATTCATAGTGCATATTTTGCCCACAGGGAGCAAATTAACAGGTGTGATTTTGTAAGCAGAGGCTAAAACTTTGTTTGAAACCCTAAATGTATGAGAGCAATACATAAATTTTAACAAGATAAATGTATTTCTAACAGTTGTAAAGAAAAGAAAATGCTAGTCCAAACTGCTACATTTGAAAAAAAAAAAAAAATAATCAAAGTTATAAAATTGCATGCAAACCAAGAGAGAAGAAAAAGTACTTTGAATTTCTAAAACAGCTTGATATATCATATATATATATATATATATATATATATATATATATATATATATATATATATATATATATATAAATAAAGAAGTCTTGTCTAGAATCAAATCATTAAAAGGGTGACATAATTTAGAGCCATGTAGTCCCTATCACTAAAATGAATCAGTAAAATTAGACAAACAAGAACTAATACTTTCATTTGCGGTTACACATATAAATTCTATGAAAATCTAACAATTTTAAAAATAAGAGTAAATATTATCAATGCACTGTTAAATAATTTATTAGAAAATCTTATTGTGTACAAACTGAAAAGTACCAACCTTCCCTTCATCTGAAGATGACGTTTGCCTATGAACCCCATTCACTAAAGTTGGTGATTCATTTTGAGGAGATGAACTAGATACACTTGTAGAATTTACTGTAGCAGTGCTATCAGGAGGAGATAAAGGTTCTGTTTTAGGGCTATCTGATGTGGCAATAACACCATTTGTAGGACAAACAACAGGTTTAGATTCCAGACGAGGTCGACCTATCAAGTAATCACATAAACACTATAATATTCAACTGTAAGAATTAAGAATATTTTTTATTGAATACAGAGAGCAATTTAACGATGTTACAATAAGCAGTTGTTTTGTGTTATTATCTTGAGCACACTAAACAGAATATACAAATGCAATTACAAATGATTATTTAAAGGGAATACTACATAAGTGAGAATTGAAAACATTTTACAAAAATCCCTGTCCATTTTAATACAAGAATTTCAAAGAACATTATTACTATAAGAACGTTCAAAGATTATATGAACCTTACAGGAGACATTGTACAGTCGAACCCCGTTATAGAAAACCTGGTATATAACGAATGAAAATTTTGGTCCTGCCGTTTTCCTATTGTATGCAATTTAATTATTATTGTGCCATTTAATGTAATTAATTTTAGTCGATTTAATTCTTTAATGATCATTTTTAATACATTTTATCATTTTTTAATACATCATTATTGAATACACATTGCAACTAATGAGTTATACAATTTGTGAACTCTATAATTTTTCTTAAAGGTTCAGATATAGCAAACCACCGGATAAAGCGAACAAATCCTTTGGTCCCTTGAAGTTCGTTATAACGGGGTTCGACTGCATCAATAACAATTTTATCATTTTGTTGCAGAGAAAACTCTCACACCACACACCACCACAAAATCAGCTTGTTATTATACTGATTTTATCTCAAATGCACCAGACAGAGCACAACATAGCTACAAGGCCTCTCACAATCCCTATTCAGGGAGGCAGACTGTAGCAGGCAACCTCCCCACCCACACCAGTCCAAATGGCACTCCACACCAGGCCCACAGAAAGGCAGTTATTGGAACCGCTCAGGTCTGTGGAATGAAACTCAATAAATGGCTAAATCAGTAAAATAAATGGACTGAGGGGCCAAGGATGCTCCAGAGAGAGAAGTAGCTCAGCCAGTCTAAACAATGCACAATTAATGTGATTGATATTACAATGCAGAAACAAAAGAGTAAAGTAAGAAGAATATATAATTGGGATGTCAAGGATATGGGAAAAATTGGTAGCTAGTAAATTTTTGAAAAAAGAGAAATTGTGGGCCACATATCCTGCAATTCAAATCAAATTTACTTCACAGGGTAGAGCCTACCAAGCTTAAATGTCCGTGACCTGGGTGCTACAAAATAATTAAAGATAGTAAAAAAGAAAGTGGAGGTGGGAAAAAAAAAAGTTGAGTCATGGCCCTTGGGGATCCCTTTGACTATCAAGCATTTACAAAACAATTGATGGGTCAAAATTACACATGTTAGGACAAAATATCTTGGCTTACACAGATCACTTGTTGCATCACTAATCATAGTAATAATACTGATTCTACCTATCATGCATAAACATGAGCATTACATTTATTTCATTATTAATATTCAAATTAATTATTGTAACATTATGCATGTGTTAAATTATACAGTGAAACCCCCATTTAACGTAACCCGTATTTAACAATTTCCTGCATATAACGTCACTTTTCATTAGTCTCAATTAATTTCCTATACTTGTAATGTTAAAAAATCCCAGATTTAGCATTATCACTTTGAAATATTTCCCGCATTTAATGCTTTTTTAGGGGGAAAAACTCAATAATATTTTCTAAAATTGTGATGAAAAAAGAAATCTTTCTTATCAACACGTGCATTACTCGGAATCTCATCTCTCTTTGTTCTTTCTTACCAACAGCAGGTGCATTATTTGATATCCCTTCTTCCTTTAGAATGAGAAATTTAGAAAACTGATGTCTCAACAACTGTAAATGAAGAAATAAAACCCAAAATAGTCTTTATTTTATGCTCAGTGTTTTGTTTTGTCTTTCCCCGATTTAATGTTTTCCCCGCATATAGCATCATTTCTTTATGGTCCCTTGAATGACGTTAAATTGGAGTTTCACTGTATTTACATCAATAATCCTTTTTTCCCTTGTGCAACATATTAATTCCTGTATAAATCCATTCATAAGGAAGAGGAATTCACTACAATAACATGCAATACAATGCTACAAAAGAAAATTAAATTTCTTGGAAACCAGAGTTCTTTTAGCAAATACAGTGGAGTCCCGATAGTCCAAAATGATTGGGACCAGACCCTTTTCGGAATCATTCTTAAAATAAACTTAAATTACATAATAACATGTGATTACATAAATTTACATATTACGTGTGATTACACAGTATATTTTATAAGATCTGTCTAAACATAACCATATCTCGGGATGAAATGAGTGATAAGAGAGCAGAAAGCTGCCTAGAATAGTATAGTAGAGTGTAAGTTGTGCTAATACTATGTCACAATGCTCGACACTTGGAGAGGTACAGCTGGGTGGCGGAGGAGGGTTCAGTTAACACGCACTTTCTCACAGACAGCCACAGTGTCGTTATTGTTAGTGCTAGTTTAGTATTAGTATAAACACATGGTGTTTATTCTACTGTGTCTTAATTTATTATACTGTTAAAAAAAATTAACATTTTTTTAAACCAATGTAGTTCAGTACAATGTCTAACTTGTAATTTTCAGAAATATACTTTATATTACTTAGTATCACTGTGGTTTTATTGTAACCTCAGTTCTTTTGACTTTTGGTTTCAGATTAAGTGGACTTTCAGATTACCAAAGTTCAAATTATCAGGACTCCCACTGTACAACTTCATATAATCTCTAGTTCCATTCTTAATATAAGTGAATACGGTAGAAAAAATCTGAAAGTTCCCAATACTAAAACTACATTTAAGATGGTATCTGAAATAATTCATATCACAAACCTCTGGGCCTCTTCTGAGGAGGAGCTGCTGCTTGAGCTGCAGCTGCATTTTTCCATTTTTCTTCAAGCGCTGCATTTGAAAATTGTGGGTTGGCTGTAGATCGACGTTTACGTTCAAGCTTTTTGTTTTTAATGTCAGATAAGGAATCTCTGGAGACAAGACCTAAGGCAGCAAGGAATTCTTTTTTCTAAAAAAATTAAAATAGCATATGAATGCATCACATAATTAAAACACATTATGATTAATAAAAATTGTTGAGAAATTATCTAACTAAAGTATCTTAAAGCACAAATTGACAAAATCATACCTGTCTGAATTTACTTAAGCATATACAGGAGGTTATCAAAATAATGGAAACACCTATCAATATCAGTGGTGTTTATGAATGTGCTTCGTATTCCCTAAAAAACAAGTCTGTCAACCGGTATTTTTTTTATATAATATAGTGTATGTATTATTCTACTGTCAGGTAGCAGTAATGAAACTAAAAACATAGTGCTTTTGGTGGGAACAGCGTAAAATGTCAAACCTTGTAGACCTTGTGAAAAGAGCAAATTGTTTGAGCGTGTTTAAATTGGAGTATCTGTTACTGTAACCCCCAGGATAATGAGTATTTTTCGAGCTATGGTATCGAAAGTCATAATAGCATACAGAGTGCACAGAAAAACATCCTTTGCCGAACAGAATAGTGGACGAAAGGGAGAGATGAGGGAAAGAGACAGACGAGGTATTGAAGCGGATTGTGACATGAAGAAAGAAAACAACTGCAACCAAAATGACCGAAGAGCTCCATCTGCATGTTCCGATATCAACCATCAGAGGTAGAAGGAAACTTCACAAACAAATCATTTATGGAAGAGTAGCTATTCCCAAACCACTTGTAATAGATGCCAATACAAAATATCTTCCACAATTGTGCCACGAGTGTAAATCCTGGTCGAATAATATGTCGAAAAACAGCATTTGGTCTGACGAATCACTGTTCACATTGTTCCTTGCAACAGGACGTGCGTATGTCTGGAGAACACCTACACAAGTCTAAGATTCTGGCTGTCTCATCTCAACAGTCAATCATAGAGGTAGATCTATCAGGGTTTGGAATAGCATCTCATAGTTTTCTCTAGGTCCTATTGTAAGCCTAAAAGGGAGACTGAATGGGAAGCACTATGTCGAAAATTTACCTCACTAGTCCATCCTATGGTGAAAACATTGTTTCTTGCAGGAGATGGCATTCTCCAGTTGATAATCCTCCTATACATACAGCTAAATCTATCAAGTACTGGTTTGAAAAGCATGAAAAAGAACTCAATTATCTTATCTTGCCCTGTACAATTTCCCCGACTATAAATCACCCAACCACTGTGATCTGTATAAGTGAAAGAGCTAAGTATCGATATCATCCACAAAACCTCTACAGGAACTTTCATGATTTTTCCCTTAAGATTGGTATAATATATTCTTAACCACTATTCATGACTTCTATAATCCATTTCCAAGGTGAATCAGGTGGTATTATATGACAAATGTGATCCTGCACCATCTTATAAAGGTTTTCATGATGTTTCTTAGTGTTTCCATTATTTTGATAAACACCTGTATATATACATATACTAGCTCAATACCTGTTCTTCACTACGGAGTACATTCAAATTAAATACAATGGTCAATGTATGTAATTAATGCCAAAAATAAATATATATTTATAATAAATACAATGGTCAATGTATACAATTAATGCCAAAAAAATATATTTATAAAACAATCATAACAGATATTTTTAAATAATGTAGAAGAAAATATTGAAGTTAAATCTGATAGAACATACTAAGGCAGCGGTTCCCAACAGGTGGGTCGCGACTCGATCCTAAAACTATTAAAAAGGTCTTTGTGTACTTTTATAATTGTAGTTTTTATCTTCACCGAGGAACACTTGTTAGTGAATATAAAACCACTTGTTGCATATATTGCAAACGTATATCTATTGTTAAATAAATAACTGTTTTGCTACAAAGTGCTTATATTTTGTCAACCATTTTCAAATCAGAACACAAATTGTTTATCAATAATCAATCTGAATCTTCAAAAAAGCATATATATATATATATATATATATATATTTGCAATATTTGATGGTAAATTATATATACATAAGGAAGGGATACGATACAAATAAGGTTTTTTACTCCACCATGAACTGACGGACCGTGGAGGTATTCTGATAATTAAAGGTGGGTTGCCAGCTGAAAAAGGTTGGGAACCACTGTACTAAGGAATATAGTACAGTTAATATAGTACAGTTTGAGGAACATTCCTTTTACTGTATTTTAATATTTTTTTTGGATAATGTCCAATCGTCTGGTGCATTAGAAAAAAATTTTTTTTTCAATTTATTTCGTTGTTATGTACGTGATGCAAAATTAATTTAAAGTATCAGAAAAAGAAAAGAAACCACATGATCAGCATTTAATAAATTAATTCTAAAAATTAATCTTTAAAAATTAACCGAAAATCAGAAAATGGAAGTAAAGATTCGAAAAAGATTTCATTTTAAAGGAATTTTTATGATATTTCTTGTGATGTAAATTTCATAACCCTCAGATTATTATTTTAAATGCAAACTTTAAAGAATGTTATATAACAGCTTAAAAATTTAATTTTTAAAAATCTAACAAGAATTTTTCAAAAATCTTTCTTAGTGCACCCTACACTATAAGAATCACCACCATGCAAAATCTCAACCCTTTAGATCCAGCAGTTTGGTCTGTGCGTTATCTGTCCATCAGTCGGTTAATTATGGAACTGCTTTATACATATAGATTAGGGAGGAAATGATATTTACTTTTAAAATTCATAAGTCTTACATCAAATGTCAATACATATATTTAAATAGTCTTGAAGATAACAGAGCATAAAGGGAAAAAAAAAATTCCATATAAATCCAAAGGAGTGCTCTAAAATAAGTAACTGTACTAAAATTTACTATTTTAAAACACTGTTCATTAAACATGAAAAAAAATTCTAAACTATTACACTTTCTCATTGAAATGAATATACATAGCATATATTTACCTTTTGATCAATCTTGTTATTTATCTTATCAGGGGAATGGGAAGGCGGATATTTTTCACTAGAAGTTACAGCTGTGTTTCCTGAGGTTTGTTCATTAGTACTAGAATTACACTGAATTGAAGGTGAAGAGCTAGTAACTGTAACAGATATAGTGCTGTTGACCATTTGTGTTTTTTGGCAATTCTGAAATAAAAAAATACAATATTATAAGGAATGTACAACTGAATAAATATCACTGTAGGTCAAGCATTTATAATAAAATATTCTAGTAAACACATATATTAATTATTCAAATAAGTCAAGAACTTAACTGCATTTAAGGTAAGAAAATCTGTTAATAATGTTTCAAGTTACTGGAATTGATTTTAATCTTTAAAACTAAATACTGAAGAATTTAAATATAACAGTATTAAATATTTATTATAAAACAAAAGAATCTAAAAACTCATAAAATATATGAGTTAATTATATATTTCAACATTGGCCAAATCAAGTTCTACTTAAAAAGCCTATGACAATCCCCCCCCCCCTTTAAATCAATACAGAAAATTGAAACTTTATATATATATATATATATATATAGATAGATATATATGTGTGTGTTAATTAGTTATTTGGGCAATCATAAACTCAAACCTCTTAAAAAGCTTGAAAATTTAAAAAAGAAAAAAAATTGCGAAGACTAAAATTTTTATTAAAAAATTATTTCAAATCATGTATATTAATATAACTAAAAGATTCCTTTTTCTTTCATAAAAAAAGAAAACTTTAAAGAACTCTGCATAGCAACTAATAGAAACTATGGATAGGCTGAATTTTCATTAGAATTTTAAAATAATCACCTGAGCATACTAATTTACCATTATTATTATTATTTATTTATTTATTTTTTTTTTTTTTTGGGGGGGGGGGGGGGGGGAGAGATGGAACATCTCAAACATTGACTCAGGAGAAAAGATTGTTTATAAGGCAATTTCCCAGACAGTTTCTTCATGCAGTAATTTACATACAACTAATTAGATTAATTAAGCATTCAAACTGTTAAAAAATGACTATAATATCAGAGATTTAATATGCTATCAAAATACAATTCATTTCTTTTAGTCATTAAGTCATTTATTTCTGCAGCCATATTATTTGTCAATGCTCAGGAACATTAGCCAACATTCATATAATATATGAACATACCCTGAAACTGGAAATGGTTATAAATTAAGTTAGATAAAATTGTGATTTTTACAGTTAAAAGCAAGATCTGCTGACAATTTTTTTTTCTATTATTATTACAGCTATAGATGCTACACTGAACAAAACTGCAAAAATAAAACAATCAAGCATAATCAAGGGTAATCAATTTTTCTCTCTCCAAGATGTCTGTACACAGAACTCAGCATGAAGTAAAAGTTCACATTGTGTTTTAATTCTCTATAAATAAATAATAAAAAAAAGCTCAAATATTTTAACCTTTAATTATGCTGTTACAAAATCAAAAAGTGGTTCAGTGGTAAATTCAATGAATAATCAAATAATCAGATGCACAGCTAAACATTACAAATAATTTTAATAACCCATAACATAAATGGCGAACATAAGGGTTAAAAATCCAATCAAGAATACAAGCATAGCTCGTTCGAAATAGGACCTATCGTCCTGTATCAAAATCTCATTTTATCTAGTTTGAATCTTAATCTAAACCTAATATATTTGAGGTACAGAGGGTATAGAATTATCTCCGTCAAGTAGCACCAACAAATGTCGTCTATAATTATTTAAGTACAGTAGCGCTACCTAACTGAAACATTCTCAACAATGCCAATGTATATGATTCAAAATAATTTTTTTTTGATAAAAATTTTATTCTTTATTATTTTATTTTTATTTACAAGTAAAGACAAATTCCTTAAAACAGAAAAAGTTTAAAAAAAAATATTTTTGAGGGATAAGAATTAATAAAAAACGTAGCTAATAACCTACCATAAAAAATTTACCAATTAAAAAAAAAATAAAAAAAACCCATTTAAATCTTTACACCATACACTTTGTAATCACATACAAAAACGAAAGTGTGGACTATTGACAGCATCACTGACTATATACCAGGAGTTTCTCTATAGCACTTACAGGGGGAAAAACCTATTACTTACATTACTTACAAGTGGTCCAGGTGTGCGAGGTGATGATGGTGGTGGATATTGAGGCACTCTGATCGGTGGTACCAGGTTCAGTAATACGCCAGTCTGAGGTCCATCAACACTACGGTTGGACGGAGATGGCACCACCAAGACTGGATGCATTTTAGGGTGGTCAGCAGCTGCTTTAGAAGAAAGAAGGGCATTTGCTGTGGAACAGTTAGGCAGAACCACAGCACCCATAGGACCTTTAAAGGTGATAGTGGCTGTTGGGGTGGAAATGTTATTCAGTGATGGAGGCACTGTTGGGCGTACTGTATTTACACAATTGGCAACTGGCTTGGTAACCATACTCTAGAAGAAAAAAAAAACCCAAATTGAGCAAAAAAAAATTTTTTTGCGGGCAAGAAAATAATAATGCTGCTTCTAAAAATATAATTTTAATAATGGCCACTTATATATTAACAATTATACGAATTCATTTAGAGTTAAATAGTTTTAACCCACTCATAACAATCAAATCATACCAGTTAATTAAAAAAATTCTAATATATCAAAAGCATTTTAGAGAAAGAAGTAATTAAGGTACAAAAAATATACTTAGAAACAATATCTTCTCACTTTTATAAATCATTTAAAAGGATACAAATTTTAAAAAAAAATTCATTTAGAAAAATGGTGAGAAGTTTAATCTTGCAACAATGTATATGCTTGTTTTCAGATTCCACAATATGTTTAGAAAAGCCTAAAGTGGCATTTGAGCAATTCTAGCAATGTACAGTAACATTAAGATCAATATTTTAATACACCAAGGTTAAGATACAGTACTTAGTTAAGGTAAATGTCAGCATATTTAAACTAATTATACTTTACACTAACCGTTGTTTGAATCTTATGATTTGCTGCCACTGGACACTTTTGTGTACAGCACACCATTCTAATTTCTTGATTAGATGTTGGAGGAGTGGATGAAGCAGTTGATGCCGGAAATCCTAAGGCATTTGTAGGGTCAGGTTGACTGATTTTTTTCCTTATATCATTTAAAATTTGTTGCTGCAACATTATAAAAATATTTTAGCACCTTGATACATTATATAAAAATATTAAACAATTTGACAAAATGAACAAATTTAAGTAATGAAATTGGGTATAAAATAAAATCCATAACTAAAATGAGACCATGGTCAAGAAAAAGATTTGAAAAAAAGAAATTTATTAATTCAAGTTTTTAAGTTGTACATAAATACCAACATTTCATCTAATTTAAATAAAATTTGAAGTACCAGGATTGGTGTCTTCATTTTGTATTGCCAAAATATACTTAATTACAAAACAAAAAAGTGCACCTAGATATTATACACTGAAAAGCACACAAAAAAAAACTTTGTACAGGCGTGCATATGCAAATAATGGAGATATGCAACCAATCAGCGTAACGCAATACGGTCGGCATTGTTTATATCAGACAACAGGTGTCTGGCAAAGCTGTTAGATCGGTTCCTGCAGCTATAATGGCAGGTTATCATTATTTATGTGAATTTGAACGTGGCGTTATAGTCGGCGCACGAGAAATGGAACATAGCATCTCCAAGATAGCGATGCAATTTGTATTTTCACGCACGACCATTTCACGAGTGCTTCGTAAATATCAGGTATACGGTAAAACATCAAATCTCCGACAGCGGTGCGGCCGGAAAAAGACCTTGAACGAACGGGACCGTCGACGACTAACGAGAATCCTTAAACGAGATGGACGTGCAACACTTCCTCAAATTGCTGCGGATTTTAATGGGGCATTAACAAGTGTCAGAATGCGAAATGTTCAAATGACCGTCATTGATATGGGCTTTCAGAGCCGCAGGCCCACTCGTATACCGTTGTTGACTGCACGGCACAAGGTTTTGCGCCTTGCCTGGGCCCGCCAACACCTCCATTAGTCTGTTGATAACTGGAAACACGTTGCCTGGTCTAACGATTCTCGTTTCCAATTGTATCGGGCGGATGGACGTGTACGGGTATGGAGACAACCTCAGGAATCCAAGAACCGTACATGTCAACAGGGGACTGTTCAAGCTGGTGGAGCCTCTGTGATGGTATGGGCCGTGGGTGATATGGGACACCTGATACGTCTAGAGACGACTCTGACAGGTGACGGGTACATAAGTATCCTGTCGATCATCTACACCCATCCATGTCCATTGTCCATTCTGACGGACTTGGACAATTCCAGCAGAACAATGTGACACCCCACACGTCGAGAATAGCTACCGAGTGGCTCCAGGATCACTCTTCTGACTTTGGACACTTCCATTGGCCACCTAAATCTCAAGACATAAACATTGTTTAACATATCTGGGATGCCTTGCACCGTGCTGTTCAGAAGGGATCTCTAGCCCCTCGCACTCCTATGGATTTGTGGACTGCCCTGCAGGATTCATGGTGTGAATTGTCTCCGGAATACCTTCAGATATTAGTCGAGTCCATGCCACGTCGTGTTGTAGCACTTCTGCGTGCTCGTGGGGGTCCTACACGATATTAGGCAGGTGTACCAGTTTTTCTGGCTCTTTAATGTATATATATATACATTAACGCCACACCAGTTTAAATATAATCCATTTATTCGCAGCTTTTTATCTTGTCTTTCGCGTTCCTTCTGTATGACACCTGGGTATACGGCACAACAGGGGGGTCATGTGGGAATACGAAACTAAATTTCATAAATGCTGGTGTGAGCGTTCGAAACTGCGCACTTCGAGATTGATCCATGGAGTGAACGGTAGTCATAATCCATTATCTCATAATTATTCCATTATTACTAAGTATTACTCCATTTAACTGAAGTATTAAATTTGGGGTTGGATGTTGCACAAGGCCCGACTACCAAGCCGAATTGCCGTTCTCCTATTTTCCGAGTACCGCCCAAGTGTCGACCAGTGGATTTCATTATATAGGGTTGGTCCGATGTTTGGTAGATTTTCAAACTGACTATAATAATTATTAAAATAGAATAACTTTTATCTTCTATATTTTTGTATTTAAATTTTTTTTTAAATTCTGAATAAAGTCTGGGCTAAATCTACACTAACTTCGGGACTCCCACTCAAGGTCCTCCCTTCTTCCAGTTCTCTGTTGTCTCATGTTTTCTGCCCACTGAAATTCCATGAATGAACAGATTGCTTCTTTTGGTCTGGCTTGGCTTTTGCACATTTTCCTTTTCTTGAACAAATTTTTGAGCCCTGCCAACCTTGAGGGTCAGTTTCGTGCACTATACGCACGCATATTTTCCCTATAACCTACCCGTTGCCTGGTTATAGTTTTTTCCCCCACACCCATTTTTTAGAATGTTCATATTAAACTGCTTTATTAACAAATTGTATTTTATATTACCATTTTGAGTGTCACTCTGAATTATTATTTTGAATATCGAATTATTTTCATTGTTATTTTGAATATTAAGTTACACATATCATGTTACAATTTGAAATGTGTATCCTACCGACTCTATATAATGAAATCCACTGGTCGACACTTGGGCGGTACTTAGAAAATAGGAGAACGGCAATGCGGCTTGGTAGTCGGGCCTTGTGCAACATCAACTCCAAATTTAATACTTCAGTCAAACAGAATAATGCTTTTATTATCTAAACACGTTAAGGCTATCTAACAATTTAACATATTACTACGAAATATATATGCGAACAAGCTATTTACAAAATAAGTTATGTACAAAATGATAGAATGGATTACGACTACTGTTCACTCCATGGATCTATCTCGAAGTGCGCAGTTCCGACGCTTACACCATCATATATGAAATTTAGTTTCGTATTCCCACGTGACTCCCTGTTGTGCCATATGCCCAAGCGTCATACAGAAGGAACAAGGAAGTTTATCATATAACGCGAAAGACAAGATCAAAAGCTGCGAATAAATGGATTAGACTTAAACTGTTGTGGCGTTAATATTATAAGATAATTAATAATGGTGGGGCGTTATTATTACTTACACACACACACACACACATATATATATATATGTGTGTGTGTGTGTGTGTGTGTGTGTGTGTATAATGAATAATGTTCAAACACTCCAGAAGGAAAATTATTTCCTTTTAACAAAATTTGAAAATATTTACTACATGAAAGAGTACCTGAGATGATTAAGCACAAATATGACACAAAGCCCTTACTGAAATTGTGAAAATTATATTTACAGTGTAAGAACCACAATGTCTATTACAGAAAAAATAAACACTGTAAACATTAGAAAAGAAGAAATGGTCCTTTCTTAACTATACATCATAATGTTCTTTATAATTAATGAAATAAACATATTGAAAAATCATACTTAAAATAAATATTTAAAAATAAAACAGCATCTATTAATTCTGAAATAAATATTCAACATATTTTTTCTTTAAATATAAGCTAATTCCATACATGAGAAAAACCTATACAACTTTATCTAAGTACACTATTTTCTCATGAGATATTTCAAATTCGAATGACTGCAGTGGAACAACGATTAGAATGGGGCAAACTGCGCTGAAGTCGAGAGAACTCTTACCTTTTTCCTCCCAAGCAGTACCATCCCCCCCTCTCCCCGTCTACTTTTTTTTTTTTTTAACCCTCTTCCAGCACCCTCTAAAACACTCTTGTTGATGTTATATAGTTATCTAACGATGATTAAAATTACTTATTTTCCAAGTTCAATAAAACTTAGGGAAACTTTTCTTCCCAGATTCAAATTAGGAAAAAATATATTTTATCGAGACCACAGAATGCGCGCGCAAGCGCTTTTTGCCCGCAAAGTTTCCTCTCCGGACTAAAGAGAACTTGAAAAGACTACAAATTCTCATCCCATTCACCTGCCAGCATCTCGTTGGCAATCGGAACACAAGCTGCGCGTGCGCCAACTATTGATTTTTCTTGCACTAACATTTCTAAATTGCTCACTCCGCTAGCTACTTCGGAGTAAAAGTTGCAGCTATTTATCCGAAGACTTTTTCAAAGCGTTCTCTCTCTTCTCTCTCGCTTTTAACACAGGGAAGCACTCTTTCCGCAGTAGATGCTAGGAGCTGCTTATGGCTTTAAATGCTTTCGGGATTAATTAACATTTCTTAAACTAAGACAGAGAAAATAGTGGTACAAATGGGAAACAGAATAAATAAATAAATATAATAATAATAATAATAATATATTATATATTATATATATATATATATATATATATATATATATATACTAACTTTATTGGTATAACTTTTTTCTTTGCATAGTGTACATAGAATTTGAGAGTTTTGTTGCCAATAATTAAACTCAGGTACGGATACTATATCGATTTTGATGAATTGACGCGCTTCTAATGTAATTTTAGAAGAAAAAAAAAATATTTTCATGTTTGCAATTGCAAGCGGCTGATGTGGAAAAAATTTATTAAAATATTTGACTAAAGATTCTATAGCAATTGACTTTATTTAACTTAATTTATAAATGTGTGCGCCCTTCAACTCTTTTGACAAGATTGAAGAAGCTCTTTTTAAAATTACGCCCAGAACACACTAATAACAATTATACTACTTTCAACTTATCAATGCTGAACATAACATAAAAATTTAAGAGCATCGGAACGCAAAATGTCAAATGTAAAACCTAGGAACAGTTTTAATCAACTGACAGCGGACTATTTACAAAGTACTAGAAATACGTCAAAAATATTTCTAGTGGAACATTCATCTTTCATCAAAATCATTCTCGCCGTCAGAAAATACAGAGTTGGTACGGAGTTCATATTTCCACATCTTATGGGAAAAGATCTTAGAATTCGATACAATTATTAGCAGATTTAAATTTAAAATTATTTATTGACATTTTAATAAGTTATTAAATTTCAATTTTGCATAACATTGCTTCCATAAACAATACCAGCAAAACTACCCAGATATCCCGATACCTTATACCTATATAAGAAAGTCTTCACTGAAGATTTAAATTAGGGACAGCTCAATGTATAGTATGTGTGTGTGTGCAGTGGCGCCGGAAAGGGGGGGCAAGGGAGGGCACTTGCCCCCCCCCCCTAGAAAATTGAATTTTTTGTTTCTACCTAGCTATCGCTCGTAAAATATTAGAATTTTCATTTAAAATCATAAAGCCTAACAAAACTGAATACTAAATTGCAACCTCACACTCGTTAACGCTAAGTGCGATAAACGTCATTCCATATACGCAGGAGCGATTAATCGCCAATTTCAGGTACGCAAGTGCGTTTAAACGCCAATGCCAGACGTTTGCTTTTGCGATTCAAAAGCAACCCTACACAATGTTTTTGCATCGCGAAAGGGAATCTTGAATCCGATGCATTTGAAACGCGTACACGTTGACGTGTGATAGGGCCTTTAAGACATTTCATAAGTGCGACGCTACAAATTTGAATTATAAGGTGTAACGTCCAGAACGTGCCCCACGGGACTGTTGAACAATAGAAGGTGCAGCGTCAGCCAGGGGACTTTGTGCGGATTTCGTATGTTTTCATTCCTTAAAATCATAAAAGTTTTCATTCCTTATAACTGCATTTTTTATCACATCCTCACTGCATGGGAACCCAGAAAAAGAATATTGCCCCATTCACGTAGGCGGGCAATTCTACTCATTGAAAGTCTCAACGCTCGGAGTCTCTCAAATACCGCTCGGAAGTTTGTGTGTTCTTGACGGTTTTCTTACATGGACACAACACGTTGCTTACATAAGGTAAGAATCGTCTTTTAAATAATATGGATAGTAGGTGGTGTTGTTCAAAATACAATGAAAAATATTTACAGTAGTTTAATTACGTAGAATTTCAAAGTAGATGATTTGTATCATTTTTTTAAGTTCATTTTTCAATTGTTGTTTTCTGGCAAAAGATTAGAGTGAAATAAAACCTAGGAGTTTTCTACTATTCTGCTTAACTATTTTTCCTATTTTATGAAATCATATTTTATTTTTACTGCTGGACATACCAAAATATCAATAGGTATTTTATTTTTAGAAATCATGGATATAAGAAATTTTTTTAAGAAAAAAAAACTGACAGTAATTACAAATCGAAGCTTCTTGAATCATTAGAAGTAGAACCTAGTACATCTACTAACATAGTTACTAGCTTAGCAGTAGTGAGTGAAGGTTTTGGGTCATTACATTCTGATGTTGATCAGGAATCTAATACAACGTCATTATCTGGTGTTGGTGAAAATCGTACTGTTCATATTCATCCTTTAGATATAGGAGATTTTATTGAAAAGCATGCTTCTATTTCCGATGAAACAAGATGCGTTATTGATTCGACATTTTGTTCCCGATTCAAGTTACAATTTTAAAAGGGACTCAGATGAAAAAAGAGTTTTTCATCACGAATGGTTACAAAATTACGATTGGTTAACTTATTCCAGTAAACTTAAGGGTGGACTTTGTAAAACTTGTGTTACATTTCGACCGAATTTAAGAAGAGGGTTTTTTTGGATCTTTCATTGTAAAACCTTTCAAGAATTACAAAGACTTCCACGAAAATGCAAAAGAACATATGTGTTCGGAGTGGCATCGTTCATCGACAATTAAAGCTGTAAACTTTCGACATGTTATGGAGGGTAAAAGTACTTGTGTCACTGAACAGCTCAGTAGCTATGAACGGGAACAAGTTAAGTCTAATCGAGAAAAACTTATGCCAATCATTTCCACTATAATTTTTTGTGGTACCCACGATTTACCTCTCCGTAGTAAAATCACTAGAAATTTTGATGATCTCCTAAATTTTAGAGTCGACAGCGGAGATTTAGTATTAAAAGATCATTTGGAAAATTGTGCAAAAAATGCTAAATATACTTCTCACCAGACTCAGAATGAATTACTTAAGATTTGTGGTGATATTATTCGAGAAGAAATTATTACAGAAGTGAACGCCAGTGAAGGTTTTTCATTGTTAGCTGATGAATCTGCTGATATTTCTGGTGTTGGGCAGCTCTCGAAAGGAGTAAGATTCGTGGGTAAAAATACTAATTCAGTACGTGAGGAATTCTTGGGATTTACTGAACTTAGTTCCATGAATGCAGAAGGTATATCATCAGCAATATTACAAACTTGCGAAAATTATGGCTTAAGTATGCCATGCTTAAGTATGGTAGTAGGATTAGGATTTGATGGTTGTGCAACAATGGCAGGCCGCGAAAACGGAGTGCAGAAAATAATTCGTGAGAAATATAACAAAGCTCTCTTTTTTCATTGTGCTTCACACAGACTTAACTTGGTGGTCAACGACTTAAATAAAATCCAGGATGTACAAAATTCAGTAGCTACTATAAAAAAGGTCTTTAACTTTTTCCGCGAAAGTCCATATCGGAGAAAATATGTACCCAAAATTCTCTTATTTTGTGAAACTAGATGGTCTGCCAAGTATAAGTCTATTAGAATATTTTCGGAACATTTTGAGGAAATAAGAAACACCCTAGAACATTTATCATATACGATGGAAATAAATGGAGATACACGATCGAAATCCAACCAGTTGTTATGCGCAATTTCCACTCCTAAATTTATTGTGTGTTTGCATATCATTTCACACTATAGTGCCAAACTGGAGCCTGTTTGTAATATTTTGCAAGCAAAAACAATAAACCTTTTATCAACGAAGACACATATTCAATTACTTTTATCTATTCTGAAAGATCACAGGGCTGATGCAGAGAATTACTTTAAAGATATATTTCAAAAATGTATATTGGACGGAAGAAAATTTGACATTGATATTAAAATACCTAGATTAGCTGCAACGCAAACGCAAAGGGATAACTACTCTACTGATAGTGATGAAAATTATTTTCGAATTTCTTTATTTACTCCATATCTGGATTCAATTATACAGTCCATTGAAGTCCGATTTTCCCAAGAGACGGATAGTGCATTTGCTCTGTCTATTTTTCACCCGAAACTAATAATACAGGCAGAAACCTTTAGTTTGCTAAAATCCAACATTCATAACATCTCAAAACTGTATGGAATTGAAAATTTGAATTGTGAAGCCGAAACTTGGAAAGAAATGTGGGTTTCAAAAGTCAAAAGTAACAATACTGAGACTGATCTCGAGGTTGTTGAATTAATAGATAAACATTGCCAGTTCTTTCCTTGCATCAAAAAAGCGTTACAAATTTTTTTAGCCTTACCGCCAACCACAACAACGATTGAAAGATCTTTTAGTACGCTCCGATGGGTAAAAACCTGGTTGAGATCAATCATGTCTCAAGAGAGACTTTCTGGTCTCTGTATGCTTAGCGTTCACAAAGAATCTGTGTGTAAAAATAATGAAACATTTATTGAAAAAGTAATTACAGTCTAACCTCCATATATCGAAGTAGCAAATTGCTGGAAAAAAATTCGATATATAGAATTGAGCTTAGTTTTATCATAATTCTCCTAAAAAAATTAAAGCTAATTTTCGTATACGAAACTCCATTTCTAATTTATATGCGAATCACATTAAATTAAAGTTAATAACTAAAAAATGAATTAATATGAAAGATTTATTGTGTACTACATACCTTTGAAAAAAAACAATAATCCAGACAGTGGTTACAATGATCACAGTTACATTCTTTAAAAAGAGAACTACGAATATCTTGCTGAAGAGCCAGTTTGCGGAAAGTTCAAAGAAATGTTTGTATTTATTCAGTCCACTAAAAACTTATCAGGGACATTTTCCGCGAATTGAAGTCCACGACATATTGTTTCAAATGCCAAAAATTGGGAGATTTTATTCTAAAGTGGAATAAAATCTCCCAATTTGTCTTGAAAAAAATTTCGATATATAGAGATTTTTTCGATATAAAGAAACAATTTTTCTATGTAATGAACATGGGGATTTGCTAAGAGTTCGATATATAGAAAATTTCGATATAGGGAAGTTCGATATATGGAGGTTCGACTGTAATAGATTTTCTCAAAACAGAAGAAATCTCTCATTACTTTTCTCCGATTAGAAAAATAACATAAAAGTTCATTTTTTATAACCGTATATATGTATTTTTAATAATAAAGGTGTAAAAGTTTTAATCTATTTTACTTTGCCCCCCTCTATATTTGACTCTTCCGGCGCCACTGTGTGTGTGTACGTACGTTAAACGCATTAAGAATGTGCTAAGAGTTATAAACGCCATACATAAAATGAAACATTTGATTTATGAGGCTAATGCCCGAGCCATCTAAATTATTCGTAATTACGAGAATGCATATTTCAATGCATTCGCGATAATGATTAAATTGTGCGAAAAATAAAAATATTCACCAGCATTAAGTACCTATCCACAAGTTTTAGAAGCAATGTTATTTCGAATCATCAGGTGGCATAACTAATTTGGAGGATACAGAAAGAATAAGAATAATTATGCTGGTAAAAGTGTTCAAATACCTTCTCGATTCCAGTACATTTCATACATTCTGATGCGAAACCCATGGCGGACACCGAAAAATTATTCCTCCCTATTCACAATTGTTACATATGTATTATTTTGTATGCTCAGGCACTCACTCATATGTAATGAATGAACAGTATAAGGTAGGGCAGCAGTTCCAAAACTTGGAAGACCTAGAACCTATTATTTTATAAAAGAAATACATTACAGATTACCCTATTTTCAGTTGTTAGTTTTTAATCCGCAATTAGCTATTTATTAATAAAAAAATTAACGTGTTTTCATTATAAAAGTTGTCTATTATTATTTTGGTTTATCAACAATGATAATGAGCAACGTTTTATAATGAAAACACTTTATTTTTATGATATACTAGCTGAAAACCCGCGCTTCGCTACGGAATACATTCAAATTAAATACAACGGTCAATGTATGCAATTAATGCCAAAATATATATATATATATATATATATATATATATATATATATATATATATATTTATAATAAATGCGACGATCAATGTATACAATTGATGTAAAATATATATATATATATTTATAAAAAAAATCGTAAGGGATATTTATTTTTTTTGGATAATATCCAATCGTCTGCTGCATTAGAAAGAAAAAGAATATCATTTTTGTCTATTTAGTTGTTATGCACGTGACGATAAATTTATTTAAAGTACCAGAAAAAGAAATCACGTGATCAACATTTAATAAATTAAATTCTAAAAATTAATCTTTAAAAATTCACCAAAAATCAGAAAATCGAGGAAAAGGTTCGAAAAAGATTTCATTTTGAAGGAATTTTTATGATCTTTCTCGTGATGTAAATTTTATAACCCTCAATGTATTATTTTAAATGCAAACGTAAAAAAAGTTTAAAAAACAGCTTAAAAATTTAATTTAAAACAATCTAAGAAGAATTTTTCAAAAATCTCTCTTAGTGCACGCCTACACCATAAGAAGAATCGCCATGCAAAATTTCAGCCCTTTAGGTCCAGCGGTCTGGTCTGTGCGTTGTACGTCAGTCAGTGAATGAGTCAGTTACGGAACTGTTTTATATATATACTAGCTGAAAACCCGCGCTTCGCTACGGAGTACATTCAAATTAAATACAACGGTCAACGTATGCAATTTATGCCAAAAAATAAATATATATATTTATAATAAATGCGAAGATCAATGTATACAATTGATGTAAAATATATATCTATCTATGTATATATATTTATAAAAAATCGTAAGGGATATGCATTTTTTTGGATAATATCCAATCGTCTGCTGCATTAGAAAGAGAAAAAAATATTTTTAGTCCATTTAGTTGTTACGCACGTGACGATAAATTTATTGAAAGTACCAGAAAAAGAAATCACGTGATCGGCATTTAATAAATTAAATTCTAAAAATTAATCTTTAAAAATTCACGAAAAATCAGGAAATGGAGGTAAAAATTCGAAAAAAATTTCATTTTGAAGGATTTTTCATGATCTTTCTCGTGATATAAATTTTATAACCCTCAATGTATTATTTTAAATGCAAACGTAAAAAAAAGTTTAAAAAACAGCTTAAAAATTTAATTTTAAAAAAATCTAAGAAGAATTTTTGAAAAATCTTTCTCAATGCACACCTACACTATTAGAAGAATCGCCATGCAAAATTTCAGCCCTTTAGGTCCAGCGGTTTGGTCTGTGCGTTGTATGTCAGTCAGTCAGTCAGTCAGTGAATGAATGAGTGAGTTACGGAACTGTTTTATATATATAGATAGATATAGATTAAACGTTTGTCATTTGGAGAAACGTTTAATTCACAAAACGTTTACAATATAGACGTTTACAATATAAACGTTTACAATTGACAAACGTTTATAGATACACATTGGTATCTCAAAATTAGAGTAAGAGATGAAATAAAAATACAAAAATAAAAAAAGGATTTTAAGTAAAGAATGTTTTTTTAATTACTTTAAGCACCTAAAATAATATTCAAATTAATATTACGTTACTTAATAATTGTGTGCACGTCCGCCATCTTGGATTTTTTTGCGCCAACTTGGCGATTTCACCGTGTTTTGAGGAGTGGAAAAATTCTGTTTTAAGGCCAATGTGTTTTAAGCGGTGTTTTCAAAACGCTGGACTTTGAATTTTTTTAGCTTTTTTAATAAAAACCACCTGTTTAAATTATGAAACTTAGAAAATTTTTTGAAAAATCATTTAAACGTTGGACTTAGATTTATTGTTGGGTTTTTGATAAAAACCACTTTTTTCTGAAAAAATCATTCTCAAATATTGGAAATTTTGGGTTTTTCTTTTAGCTTTTTTAATAAAAACGACCTTTTTAAATTGTGAAACTTAGAAATATTTTTGAAAAATCATTTAATCGTTGGACTGAGATTTTCTTTTTGTCATTTTTAATTAAAAACTACCTTTTCAAATTATGATCCATATGAAAAATTTGGTCAAATGAATTTTACTTACAGATAAAATTTCAATGCCATCTATTCAGTTTGCCCTAACTCTTTGACTAATAGCAATGAATCACCAAAATATTATGCCAATATATTGTTAATTAGAAAAAAAATACAGCATTTTCGTACCACCTAAATAACTTGCAATTTAAAAATTATCTAAAATTCAGCTTTGAAAAATGTAAAATAATTATGAACCCATAAATTTATGGTGAGTAACCAGATCCTCTTTTTTTTTTTTTTTTTTTTTTTTTTAAGGGCATTGTGGTAATGAAATTTTACTTCAGATTTGACCTTAACCAAATATTTGGTGCATACAATAAAATCGGGACAAGGATTATTTGACCATTTATCCTGCTGTGTTGGAAATAAGAAAAAAAAACCCTTTTCCTAAACCAATAACTTAACCTTAACTAACTTTTTAACTTAGGTTCCTGGGGAGAGAGAAGTTGAACTTCAGTTATTTAAATTTATTTGTAATCCACTACAACTTGGAATTATATAATGTTTTAAAATATATTGTATTTAAAATGTATACTGTATTTTACATTTTATGAAAAAATGATGGCAGATAATTTTTACTTCAAATAAATGAAATGGTGTATCATTATAGTATACTAATTGACAATCGATAAACAAAATTAAAAGCAACTTAAATTTAATAATTTAACTAAAAACTGATAATGGATTCAAAAAGTTTCAACAAAAATACTCTTAGTTTTAAAAATAATTTACTCTTTTGAGTCTAGTCAATTTGACTCAGATTTCCAGGTCAAGGCCAAGATCTGACCTAAAATTATTATACTGTAATTAAAAGATCACATCAGAAATAACTGTTTGATCTTAAAATTAGAGAATTTGACATTGGGTTATTTTTACCAGAACGCAATAATTATCGCCATGCGAAATGCGCCAAACCCTGGCGGAAAAATCCAAGATGGCGGCCGTGCACACAAATCCAGAGTATCCCCCCTAACTTTATTTCTACTGATCAGATATACATAATATATAGCCTATGTCCATCTGGAATAATGTACCTTTCAAACAGTGAAAGAATTTTTCAAATAGGTGCAGTGGTTCCGGAGATTACCCTCCACGTACAAAATCTGCTCTCTCTTTATATATTAGTATAGATCTATGCCGTTTGTTTATAAATTTATTCAAGCAAGAATAAATTGTCTCTTAAAAAGTCATTATATTTGACTCTCTATTTTTCATCGCAAGTGACCTATAAACCATATGGTTTCTTTGCCACAATATTAAACTTCGTAAAACTAAATAGAGTATAATTACAAGATAAAAAGAACATTTTATATACTATGTTTTTAAATTTTCTGTTGAATCAGATAAACTTGACAATTCTATGTATTTATAAATACTTTTTTAAAATTTTTTTGATGAATTATCCCATCAACTTGAAAGAAAATGAAGTTAATTGGAAGTTAACTTGCATTTAACTTTTCTTTCCCGTTCCGGTCGATAGATGGCTGCACCAGTCTACAAAACAAAATTAACTGAAAATTAATTTAATTCTGCTTAAAGATGGCTAAAAGTATTAAAAAAAAGTCATTGTCATCGTGTTCTAAGCTATTCTAAAAGTTTCAAATGTCTAGCTAGTCGGGAAGTTAGTTAAAAATCGATTGCAAGATTTGTAAGGGACAAACAAAACACACAAACAAACAAGAAAGCAAGTTAATAAAAACATGGCAAGTTAATAAAAACATGGTAATAAAAATGTCCTTTATACGTTTCTCGATTAAACATAAATTTCCAGACTTCCGAAACATTTCATTTGAAAATATTGTTAAATAACTTCAGTTATACGTTACGGAGCTGCGACTGGTTTGCACGCATTTTTTGCCAAACTGCATTTCATATACGTAGGTTTTTCTTTAAATGTAACAAGCAGTGTTTGTTGTTTTTTTACACTGATATCCCTAGCTCTGACTCGATTGTTGCCAAAGGAAAATGGACGAGTAAGTGCGATGCGCGATCGTGGGTGCACAGTCAAGCTTCTCTAGCCCGGCACCTCTCAAAACGGCCACTTTTCTTGAAACCATTACTGGCTGCCATAGAGAAATCCACTTTTATTCGACGCCCCCCCCCCCCTTCTTTCTTTTTCGGAATCATGACTGGCCGCCTTAGAGAAGTTCCACTGTACATACTTTTTGAGTATATGCAGAAGGCACTTCACTACTACTACGCCTTCATCACTCTTCACTGTCGACAAAGTGGCAAGAGAGGCCTAAATTTTAATTTATTGAATACACAGTTAAAGTTCCTACATTTTTCTCCGATCCCGAGATCAACGACTGAATGAAGTTTCAGCAACAGTAACACATTAAATTTATATTCTGGAATGGAGAAGAAATCCCATGTAGCAAACGTTCACCAAGTATTTCGCATAGATACTAAAAAGGAAAGAAACTAGCTCAAGACGTGCTGTGCGATACATATAAAAGGTTAAAACATTATCTAGTGGAGTTCCCAAATTTATTTGGACTACCGCCTACTCTTCCGGGGGGGGGGGGGGATACTCAGTGGTAATCTAGTGGTAAGATATTTGGAGGAAATATTGGTATTAAAATAAAATAATGTGAATGTACATTGAAAAAAATTAACTCGTTACAAAAATTACGACCATTAAATAAATAAAAAAAATTTAACTTATTTTTAAGGAAGTTGATAAGTTACTCAGTTTTAAATATTTGTTATCAGTTTTTGAACGTTTATTACTTACAGATCGGGAGAGAAGGCCGAAATTTCAGATGAAATACAGAGATGTCGGTTTTTTTTTTGTTTCCCCAAGTGTTTTTATTATTAATCAAAGCAAAACGTAATACTATACATTAAATAGAAAAATATTTATATTATTAAGTTGGGTTTTAAGAGTCTCAATGCCCATAAAGTTATTATTATTATTTTTTAACTTCAGATGTTTCGAGAAGCAATGAATAGAAATGAATAGAAACAATCAAATTTAAACTGCCAATCCACGACAAATTGATGATGACAATTAAAAAAGCACATTTCTTACGATTTTAGTAACTAGGGTAATTACAAACTGTAATTTATGTTTAAACAAAGAACAATCATCTACATATGGATAGGTTGCAACCGTGTGACTTTATTAATTTAAATGGCAGTTGTTTTAGACTTGTATTTCAAACAAAGAGAAATGCACAGTAGATATTTTTATCGATTGTATAGTGCGTAAAAGTTGATGATAAATATAAGTTACACAACCTTCAAAACAATAAATCAATTTCTGGAAGAATAAGGCAAGTTTCGTTTTAAGGGTTTGCACTCATTATTAGAGATTTAAAAAAAACGAGGAGTTTTAAAGCACTTTTCAATACCTTAAAAATACTTCAGAATCAGAATTGAAAAGTATAGTAATTTTTTAAAATATCAATTTAATGTATCCACGTAACATTTAAAAACTATTCTTTCACTATGGTCAATCTTATTTCCCTCACATTTTTACTACCATAATTAGAGGCTCTTTTATCGATTTTTAACAGTGTGCTAAATCTTTTCACATTAAACAACGATACCTACATTTCAGATATTTCTCTGTCTGTTAATTTATAAACTAAATTATAAATAAAACTAATAACACTAAACTTTTTTAATTATGACAAAAAATAGAAAATTAAATTCTACTAAAAGAAGAAAAAAACTTCCTAATTATCAAAAAGGAGCCCAATTCTCTGCCACTCCCAAATGCTAATTTCAAGTAGATGGAGAAAATTGAATTTCGAAAAATTAATAAAGTTAACTACACTTCCAAAAGTTTTAATAATAACTATACACGATAAACAAAATTAATACCAAGTAGTTGGGGGGGGGGGGGGAAAGCTGAATTTTGATAAACGTGTTTACCAAAATATGAGTACTTAGAAGGCACATTTTTTGATGATTAAAAATATTATTCAAAAATTAAATAAGCAGACAAAAAGCTTACTCCTAGCAACCAATAAAATAATGTGATCAGAAAGCTACCACTTTTCAGTCTTGGATAAAATTTGACCTCAATAAAACTTTTTCCTGCTATCATAAAAAATACTTAATATGGTTTCTTTTCATAATAACAAAACTTTTCATAAATTTTTCACTTACCAAACAAGATACCAGAGTTGGTTTTAATGTATAAAATCTTCGTTCAAAAATTTGATGCTTAGAGAATCCAAGACGTTTATTATTCGAAGTCCCAAATCCAGAGATAACTTTCAATAACTCGCATTAATAAGATTGCAATCACCGAATATTTAATATCTTAATTCTTTTATTTTTGCAGTTTCGCCTTAATTTTTTTTTAATTTGACGTTAAAATAACGTCAGAATCCAGATCAACTATTATTAAAAATATTTAAATTTTCGCAGTAGGATAACCCAGGAAGAATTCCCGAAATAATAGCATCAAAATGAGAAAAATCTCTCATCATTCTGACGTAAAGAAATAACGTCGCATAAGAAAGATTAAAATTTCCGATATTTTGTGATCTACATAGTTTTCCCTTATCACCGTATTCCCTTGTACCTTTCAACACAACAAATTTTATGCTGACGTATCCTGGGATTACTTTTAAAAATTCATCTTTTTTAAGAATTACAATTCCTTTTAACTTTTGGGGCAGGTATAAACAACAAATTTTTATTCAGAATAGGAAAAAAAAATTAGCGACTTCATTTGCTTTAATTACGTTTAAGACTTAAACAAAAACGAATAAAATATAAAAGAGAATAATGTGAAGGTTTTTTTATTTTTTTATTATTCGCGCAAGGAACTTTTGATAAGATCTTTAAATAAGTTGCTTCTCTGTATTCTTTGTCCCAGACAACGTCTAGGAGAAAAAAATACAGGTAGAAAAGAATGAACTCGATATGATTGATAGTTATGCGTCTGGTATTGTCATGTCTTTCACTTTTTTTTAAAAACTAATAAAACAATACGTTTTGGGATAATGAATTAAAATGAATGGCAAAATATAATACAGGACTAAACAATACCTTTAAAAACATACCAGACAACTTAGAATTAAAAAAATATTTTTTTTCTCCTTTAAATCTTTTTCCACTGTTCGGCGAATTTATCATTTCCTGCGATAACAAACATTTTTCAGGTGAAAAATATCAGTCCACTTATTTGTTAGGTTATTTAACGGCAGGGAAAAAAATCCCCAGGCGTTAATAAAATCTGTAGCGAGAAAAACTACTTTAATGTTGAATATTACATGCAACTAACGCGAACTTATTCCCTTCCTCAACACAGAAACGATTTCGAATATAATTATAAAACTTTCCTATTGCACGTAATGGGGGAAATTTGTGCAATATTTAATCGGAAATTAAGAGAGCTTAAAGAATATATTTAACAACACTTGCATCAGTTTAAGTATTATTCAAACGAATCAACTTCGCAAATGTTATTAAAATAAACAGCAAGTTTCAAACACAATTATTCATTCAAAAGTACTATTAAAAACTGTTTACAACTTCTACCTTCAACACCAAGTAAAATACATTCATAATTCTATTAACTTATTCATGCGACATTTTTTCCCCTTCTTCTCCACTCCAAATATTCAACAAAAATATTTTGCAGTGAAAAGTAAGTTTTCTAATTTTATTTTCATGACTGGAGCTTTCCAACGTCGAACTCGACAAATAGCTACGAAGAACCAAAGATGGGACACGCGAAAATATCCCATCGCTCTATCGGTTACCACGCAAATTTACCTTCTTCGCTTCTCTCGCTCACAAATAGACGCGTTTTACCTCTTCCCAGATCGAGTAGTCCTCCTCGCCTGTTGCTCCTTCTCGTTTCGCGACTTCACACGTTACCATGGTGACAAGCATCTAACGTTATTCTGGACTGCAGAGAGATTTTCTCACTGTTTTGAACAAATAGAAGAATCGCACACAGAGTTAGATATCCGTCAGACAAAGGCGGCGAAGCGACGACAAAAGGGCACAGAATGTCAAAACTCCAATCAGTAGTAATTTGACTTTAAGCTGCGAGCAAATTGGGAGCGGTGTTTTTAGCCATTGGGGGCAACAAATCGTACTAATAATTTAGTGGAGTCTTATGACCTAACAACGTGAATTTCTAATTTTAGTCCGAAACGTTGACACATAATACCTGGAATGAAACCCTTGGATTTCCCAGAAAAAGAAAAACAAAATATCAGTCGTACATGGTTCTAATAATATAAAAAAATAAGAGGGGAAGGAGATTCGCGTTAGTTTCTACTTACAAATTCGTTTTTTGTTAGAGTATGTTATGTATAAAAGTAGCAACACAGAGGGAAGGGGGTAAGAGGGGGAACGCCTCTTTCGGTTGGCTGTTCAATCCACTTTAAAAATTTTTACACGGTCAAAATTATTTACAAAATTCAGTAACCCGTTAAATGGAAAGGAAAATTTAAACAGGCAAAGCCTAATAGTTGTTGAATTAAGCATGTGTGATTGTTCAGGCGTAATAATCTTAAAATAAAAGAGAAGGCATATTTTGAGAAACCTATGTGTAGATGACATTATGCAATTTTTCATGATTGTTCTTTAATACAATAACGATATAAAGTTTTTTTTTTCATATTTGGAATCATTTACACAATTTTTAATTTCCCCAGAAAGCGGACGGTCAGAGAATTTCTGGATTCCAGGAACTCTCAACCAGGAAGTTGCGATTTTTCATACTTTTTCGGTAAGTATTCCGAATCTTCAGACATTGTTAGCATAAAGAGCGCTCCCCCCCCCCCCTCCAAGAAAAAGCTTAACTACAATGAAAATTTTAGAAGTTTTGTTACGGATTATCACCGATTACAACCCATTTCCAAAAAGCAAAAACTAGAAGCTAATCCTTTTCTTTGATAATTTTTTTAATCATGCGGGATTATAACATTTCGATTGTGCATAAGATAAGCATTAATATATTTTGATACAATACAGTAATCTATTTTATATAATCTTTACCAAGTAAATAACAATATTGTGTTAACAATATTATCATCTTATAAATATATGTAAAAACATAAAAATGATATTAATAATAATCTGAATTAAATTTAAATGGATTAAACTTTAACAAATTTAAGGTAATTAACTACAAAATTAAAAATGAAATGGTAGTTTTAATGATTTATTAAACAAAATTTTTTGCAGGGCAGATACAGTATCATCATATCTAAACACAAAAACAAATTTTAAAAAACTCCATACAAAGTAAAAAATGTAGTCTTATTTTAGAGACTTAAAAAAAAAAAATTAAGGTTAACTGATTCTGGAAGTAAAAATTATATTGTCATCTTAGAAGTAGTGTCATTTTATAGACTTTACTTCTTCAGTCATGTATTGGTTTGTCTAGAAACCAGTTGTTAAAACTTTCTATCAAAAAAACTATCAAGATCAGCCTGTCATTCTGAGGAATTTTAAATATGTAAAGGCAAATTAAGCATGCATAGAAACAAGAAAAGGTTATTAGAAATAAAATACAAATTGTGTAAATGTAAGTCAATGTATCTTTGTTCTTTTTGAAAAAATTTCTTACGCTTTTGCCAAAAGAAAAATAGAAAACCCAAGTAAGATATATTATTTTGATTGAACCTCATTTACAAAACTAAATGCTATTCACAACCTCTGAATAGATTATTACACATTTTTTTTAGGGGGAGGGGGGGGGGGGAGGTATTCGATAATAGAAAATTCAGTGTTCCAAAAAATCTACAGTGTATTAACTTGAATTCATTACATATTTTGAGTTTTGAATGTAAGTATGTATGCATACTTTTTACTTTTCAGATTCCATTACTTTTTAATACCTATGATACCCCATTTATTTGCAGTTGAAACATTTAAATATGAAATAATAAGAACTAGAAAATTTACAATAATTTTGTTTGTATAAACGGTACAATTTATGGAAATGGGCATAAGTTACATTCATTGGGGCATTGTTGGAATTGCATTCAATGGGCATTTGTTACATTCAACCATAAAAATTAACCATAAAACATCTTGTAATTTCATTACAAAAGCTGCCAACATGAGGAAATTAGGAAGAATAAGGTAGGTGCTGAATTTTCTGTAAATTCCTAATATTTTTCATGCATAATTTTTTTGCTTGAATATTAGTAAGATACACCACTAATACTCATTAAAAAATATTAATAAAGTTTGCAAAATTATTTTGGTGCACTGTTTTACATAAATTACTAGTTTTCATTACGGTGTAAAACTTTTATTCCTTTTTTAAAATCAAAATAATCATTCTTTTTTAAGAATCAAAATTTATTTTAAATCTATTGCTTTTTATTGCTCTTATTGTCATGTCAATATAACTTTATGGATTGGTTGGTTTGGAGAACTACAGTAATCTTTTTGCTACTTGAGGGCAAAACTGAGCATACCAAGAGCTTAAAGCAGATTACTAACAACTACAAACACACTATGACCACCATAGTATTTGAGGCAGCCCACAGATTCTGGTTCTAAAGACTAGCACCCTAGCCATTTTGGCAATAATCTAGCAAAATATAATGTAAGGATAGAAATAACCTCAAATTAGAATTTTTTTAAATAAAAAAAAAGACTTATTTTTATCAGCATCTTGAAAAATAAACAAATAAATAGAGACTTGTTTAAGAATCCATTTACACTATGTACACTAAATCAAAACCAAATGATATAAAAACAGTTTTAAAAGTTATCAAGGTTCATTTATGAAAAAAATCACATAATCTGAAGTTTAGATTTTTAAAAATTTATACTGTATATTTTAAAAAATTAGCAGCTGGAAAAGAATGTCTAAATTATATGGTAATGTCATATAAATCATAATTAGATTGAATCATATTAAAATATTTAGAAAGCATTATCAAAACCAGAAGTATTTATTTCTCCTATTTTAATGCAATGATCATTTAAGCTTTTCGTCAAAGGTAAGCAATTATTCACAAAACAGGAATAAAGGGTTAAAATCCTTATTTTCCAAAAATATTCAAATTATAACTTCACTTTTCTTAAATTATAGAGGGATTTAATGTTTTCTTAAAATCAAGAAGATTAAACTTGTTAATACAAAGTTTCAAAAATAGTACTTTGATATACCGGAGTGTTCCTGGAGAAGATCAGGAGAGTTTGCACTGATTCATTATATACTTTTATAACCACTATATAAAAAATCAGTAAATATTTTTTTAAAAATAAAAGTTTATAAGAATAATATATGAAAACTAGTTACAAGTAAAAATGTTTTATAAACAGAATTAGAGAGATTTTATTTCTGCTTTAAAAAACTGGAGTAAAATTTATTAAGATAAAAGAATAGCGGCAATAACTTAAAGAAAAGAAAAAACATACAAATTACATAGTCACATTTTCTACAAATTACGCACTTAGTTATATATGCTCAATGGAGCAATCAAATGATAAAAATCAAAGGTACTTTTAAATGATTAACCAAGAATATTTTTAAAATTTACTTTGTATTTAGACTCAATTTCGGAAAAAAAGAAGAGCTAAAATTTAAAGCAATCAAATCATATGCATTAATTTCCTGAAGGCACAGAAACTATAATTATAACTAAAACTATTTTTTTCCTTTTTAACTATAACTATCCTGAATAGAATTTACATAACTCACTTTATTATCCAATACATTTTCTGACCAAAAAAGTAGAATTGGAAGTAAATATAAAATAACTGCAAAGGCATGTGGGACAAAGAAATTCATTATCACTCAACTTAGCTTTATAAAGTTTAAAATTACTATTTATTTATTTATTATTGTAAAGCTACAGTGGTCAAACTTTTATCTTTTTTTACTAGAAATTACATATGTCATAATGTCATAATAAACATAACCAAAAATTGTTTTGAGAAATGCATTCAAACAAATAATTTTTTCATCTCAATTTATTGCTAAAAGGCATAATCATTAAAATATGGTGCCCAGCAAAACATTTCCAATACATGAAAGGGCATAAAAGAACAAACATATAAATGACAAAAAAAAATACATTTATTATCACAAAATTAAAAGATTTAACTTATTATAATTTTATATTTCCTATCATATTTTAAAAAAATTTAAAACTGACAAAATGCAATAAAAATAAACATCATATATTCATTTTATCTGAATTTTTGAAAATGCTATTTAAATCATAAAAAGTGTATAGAATTCTTTTGGGAATATGTCAATAGATGGTACTGTTTTGCAGAGAAATGACTTTCTATAGTAGTTCTAAGGTAAAATACTACTTTATTAACTATCCCATAATTATGATTCCAGATTAATATCTTATAATATGATTTATTACAAAATATACTTATAAATTTCTGATACACAACTACAATAAGGACAACTTACTTAATCTTATTATTTCCAATCTACAAAACAGTGCAGTGTTTACAAAGATTTCTTTGACCATTACATTTGTTAGAATTTTGTTCATAGATTACTTACTCTCTACATGGAGGTTTTTACAACATTCATGAGATTAATTATTATAAAGATTTATTAATAACAGAGTACTTTTTTTGAGTGACTCATATTTAACTTTTCTCCAGAATGATGTTAAGGGCAATAAGTTCTTTTTTATTAGAAATAATTTCTAATTCAATGAATTTAATCAAACGAATGTAATGAATTACATAAACATTTGTCAATTTTTTATTCAATGCATCATTTTGCACTCATGGGGTAAAAAGTAGCATATTATGTCAGTAGCTGCTAAACTGCTATAATAGTTCAACATTAAAAAATAACTGAAGTTAATCTTTAAAATGTTCAAAAAATGATGTTTTAAAATTTTAAAGTTGAAAATTGAAGATTTTTTCCCCTCTTATTTTTTAAATACAAGCAAATATGTCAAAAGCTAGCGAAATTTCAGTGAGGTATGTGTGGTAGACGTCTGCATGGACTGTAAATTCAAAGTCAAGCATAGCCCAAATTCAAGAGATCATTAGATTTATCTGGCTTTGACCAGCCTCCAGTAATGACAAATGAGTTCAGCTTGAGCCTCATACAGCTCACTAATAAGCCAGTCAACTATAATGCTCATGACTTGCCATGCAGTCAACTGATTTTAGCAGTAACCTTCAATTACTCCATTTAGAACATGTGTGTGTATAACATTGAAAATTACTTTACTATAATGCTGTATTAACAGTATTCTATGTAGAATTACTGAAATTAAGCTGATTTTTTTTTTCAATTCCAAAAAGGCTCCATAATAAAATATGAACTAAGATTTCTAAAAAATTGGAAAAACACTTAAAAATAAATTTATTGTTGAACTTCAACAATATAAATGATAAATCTAAAATCCACAGAATGTCAAAAATGAAATCAACACAGCTCTCATATTTTGTTTTTATGGGAATGCAAATCTCTCGAAATTACTAAAATTAGTATTTTCTGTTCAAAAATGTCTTCACTGGCCACCAAAAGATACTTTTACATATATCTCTGTCAAATAATCTTTCATGATGGTTTTCTGCCCCTGAAGAAATTAAATCTCATACCTCTTTTCGTGCTATTGTGCTACTATTTATAAATTATCAAATTAAGATTTTTTAATTTTAATGTTAAGCAGTACAAATTGATACGGAGAAAAATAGGCATGGCCCAGAATCAGAAGATGGGAACACAAGCTAAACTCTGACGCAAGGACTGGATAAAGGCTTCATGTAGGGGGGGTAGGATACAGTAGAGGTCTGCATCCATACAGATCTGTAAGCAGTATTCTAATACTATATACCTATAAATTAAATTGTATTTACAAAAGGAACTAATTTCCTTAATGACTGAGTGATAACATTTTATTTCAGCTAGATAAGTTTATATTTAATTTCAAATAAGTACGAGATTTAATTTGGTCAAGGGCAGAAAACCATGAATGAAAAAATGAAAGATTATTCCAGCACTAATTGAATGAGGTTTCCTTAGGCCAGAAATGTAAAATATTGGAACTGTAAATAATTACTATGATGTAAGGGTGAATCATAAATAGAATGATTTCCCACTGCAGCAATAGGTACTAGATGATAAATTACAGTGGACTATTAATAATGGATATTCATCAAGTGCTAGCAATTTAGCCATATTTTATCATATCTAGCTATCATGCACTGAATGGGGCCTGACATAGCAGATAAGGCATTCCGGGTTGTAACCCCACCGGAGGGTGCAGACAACCACCTTCCACACACTAGCCCTCCCGAATACCTCCACCACAAGCCCACAGGACCTACCAGAGAGGAGCACGAGCTGATCAGATCAACTGGCGGGGAGCCATTTAGGATGGCTGCGGAGGGGAGAATTGAGAATATGTATTTTGGAAGAAGTTTCGGAGAGAGGATGTTCCAGAGGTTAAGAAATGGAGAGTCCAAGCAACACATATTTAGTGGAGGTGGCATGAAAGCGTGAGGTCGTACAAAAAGAGAAACAATAACAGAGAAATTTTGGTTATCGCTGTAATCACTATCTAAGAACCAACCAAGCATGAAAATCTTATCACACCATTTAGCTATTTTTATTGTCACAAGATTGGTAACTTAGCCACCTTTCAGCAACTGTTTTAGAATGTTCCTTTATTTAAAAATTTTATTTTTATTATATAATTATGGTCCACCTCCTGCTAGAAGAGACCTGATGCCGGTTGAGTAATTGTTTTTCGGGGATCTTCTCTTCGAAGGAAAGCAATAGGTTTGTGGTAAAATCGAGCAAATAATATAAAGTTGCAAAATTTACTTGAGATACCTATGGATAGTTTAAACACAGAGGATAATATATAAAATAAGGCATTATAGTGGTTTGCATTGTTATTGCTAACCATACAATACAGAATGGAATACTAACTCTGTATAAAGATTAGTCTTTCTTAGAATTAAAATAAATTTGAATGTAGTTTAGAAAACGTATGATTTTGCATTACCCCCTACAAAGACAGCAGTACAGCTAGAAGTCTGAAAAGGTGAAAAATACAAAGCCCAGACAGTTGTATCAGTTGATTATTAGTTTGACCTGGCCTGGACCACAGATATTTTGGTTAACTAGGGAATCAATCATTTATGTTGGTCAATTAATGCCCAAGCGCATAATGTTCAAGAAGAGTAAAAGCCAATTTTAACAGTCATTGCTTGTTACTCCATTTAAAATGACTATCACATATTAATAAATATTTTCTTATATTATTTTACTAATATTATCATTAGTAGAAATGTACCAGAGGGAGATTTTACTTTAAAATAACTTCAAAATAAACATAAAAATTTGTAGAAACTCAAATTATAAGTATATGTATTGTTGCATTTTGAATGAATAAATAAATATAAAAAACAAAGGTAACTATAAAAAAACTCAATATCTGAAACTAAGTAGGCTCTCACTTTTTATTTTCATGGTAGTATAAATCTCTTTAGTTTAAATTACCATTTTATTAGATCAGCATCATTTATGTTTAAAAAAAAAAGTACTTTTTCAAATCAAGTTGTAAGAAACTACACTAGAGGTTTTTTCTTTTAAATATAAGTGCTCCTAATGAATAACTCTTGAACATGAGGAAAGTAGACAAGCCTGATCTGAGTTGAGAGAAAGGAAACAAAGCTAGATCATTGGTTTTTTTTTTTCTGATGCAGCAGGCACCTGTCTTGACCATGTTGACCAATCAATACCACAAAGTTTTTCTGGTTACTTTATTTTGAGAGAGTCATATTGCTCCCTATGAAGGGACAACACTGAAACATCCAAGGTTTAGTCAGGAATCGAACTCAAACTCATTGCATGGAAGCTCAAGACACTGACCACTATACAATATGGGCGGCATGATCATTATGTGAAAGATCAGAAAATAAGCCTAAAGCCTGTGCCTCTAATAACAAGAACAGTGAAGTGTAATGGAAAAGAAATATGCACCATTTAAATGCTAAAATTTACACTATAAAAACATAGTTTATTTTGATGGTAAATTTTCACCCATTTATGACATTAGATCTGATTCAGAAAACTGATTTCACTAATTGTTATGGACTCTCAATCTTATATATTTCTTTTCAATTGGAAGATACAAGATGAGTTTATAAATACATCTATAATATGCGATTGCCAATACTTTAATTTTTTTTTTATATAAAATGATGTCTAAATATATATGGATAAAAGTTTTATCCATTATATTCATAAAATATAACCTGTTCATGTAAACAAGTAGTGACAAGCACTTTTAATTTAGAAGCAATATTTAAGAGCCTTTTAAAAATTAATTTAGCAATTTGATTAGTCATTTTAGCCAGTTTCAGCCTTTATCTTGCCATATACACTATAAAAATTTTCTAACAGTGGTATCGGGTTTACTAGCATGTACAAAAGTATTGTATAGTATACCATGAATGTGTATGCTCTTTCTGTTACGAGCTTGAGGATCATTGTTATTTAAAGAAATATTGAGGAAACACTGTTAACTGAAGAATATAGCATAAACCATTATCATTAGAATCATACTCAGAACTTTCTTTCAAAGCTTAAATATAACCTTATATATTTACAACATCTGTAACCCATTTCCTCACTCACAATGCACAAGTTACAAATAATTTAACCTATTAAATGCCGCTATATAAACCACATTGTCTAAATGGAATCTAACGTATTTCTTTACATTACTTGTCTCAATTGATGAACAGTTTCAATTTTTAAAAATCTGCATTCGTATAGAATTTATGATAGGGTCCCAAAATGAGAGACTTGGCGCCTAATGAGAGCAACACTTGTTTCTTCCATATATGAACATCTGAGCCATGTTACGCTAAATTCAAGGAAGTAAGCATTTCAAATATCCTGAAACAAATATTTTATATTGTTTATGGAAATAAATATACATTTTTTACACTTCAAGTGTTGACATTTCTTTGGATTCAATAGCCAACATTTGATTTCATTTTTTTCCAATTTAATAATTTCCTTTAGGCTTTCTTTTCCTTTCAATTTTATCTCCTTCCATAGTTTTATCGTCAGCTGAAGTATCATTTGTAGTGGGTCTTTTTCTTACGTTTTATTTTCTTGTTATCAAAATTTCTACCTTACCTCTGTTTGACTTTTAGTTCAATTTGTCCAGAAACATCCACTGAAATCATTTCACCTAAATCATTATCAGCAATATTTTCTTCATCAGTTACCTGTCCAGGATCAAGGAGCAAACAGATAATGCCACTTCCATCTGAGTATTAATCAGAGTCCAAAGATTACATGTCTAAAGCTTTTTGAATTGTTAAAAACAATTTTGTCATTTTTTAAGATAAAAAAAAAAGTTGTAAATAAACCTCTCTTCATGAAAATGAGTCTGGGTTCCACCCGATTCCTTATTCTTCACAGAAATAGATATAAAGATAATGAATCAGTAGTAACAAACACACGTTCCATATGGTAGACAGGAAGTGAAATCCAGCTAGTCAGAAAGCGCCAAGTCTCCCATTTTGGGATCTTTCAAAATAAGTTCTTAGAAGTCAGTGTTAAAATATTTCATTTGATTTCTGCTTGAAATGCAAGATTCACAGTATTATTGCTATTCAATTTTCATAAAAAGCAAGTCACTCACATTTATATATATTTTTTAACGATTTTTTTTTACTAATGTAAGTCAAATTTGTCAATTTTGCACATATTAACATAACTGTAAAATTAAGAAATTTTAAAGTTGTCCATTTGATAAAAATTCACAGTATACTTTGTACTGTTAAGATACAAATAGAAAAAAACAATTTGTATATATCTTAATATCATGTTGAGAAAAAAATTATAATTGAAGGTTCCCAAAATGAGAGACTAGGCACTTAATGAGTTAAGCTAATTTCAAAATTGCACTGAATAGGTTTATTTTAAGACTAGCGACCCGTCTGACTTTGTCCGGGTTGAACAAAATATTATACCAATAAATTTCCAGTTGATAGCCAATAAATTGTAAATATTTTTTTACCTTAATAATAACCCAAATAATACCTTAAATTAATTTTATGTTAGTTAATAATTAAAATAAATTTTTTAAAAGAAAAAGGCGTGCCGGAGAACGGCTAGGTTCGAACCGCTAGTGTCAGAACAAAAAGCGGTAGAAGGCAGTAGCGGAAACAATGGAAATTGTTAGGATTAAGCCCCTAACTTTATTTCTACTGATCAGATATACATAATATATAGCCTATATCCATCTGGAGTAATGTACCTTTC
The DNA here is from genome assembly GCA_907164885.2 of Dolomedes plantarius. Taxonomy (NCBI): domain Eukaryota; kingdom Metazoa; phylum Arthropoda; class Arachnida; order Araneae; family Dolomedidae; genus Dolomedes; species Dolomedes plantarius. Next base: position 101,074,058 of record OU015500.1, read on the forward strand.
AAACAGTGAAAGAATTTTTCAAATAGGTACAGTGGTTCTGAAGATTACCCTCCACGTACAAAATCACTCTCTCTTTATATATAAGTATAGATAGCACCACGCTAAGGATCGTTGAAGACTTCGGCACAAAAAGCGGTAGAGGACAGTACCGGTAACAATGGAGATTGTTAGGATTAAGCCCCTAACTTTATTCCTACTGATTAGATATACATAATATATAGGCTATGTCCATCTGGAATACTGTACCTTTCAAACAGTGAAAGAATTTTTGAAATAGGTACAGTGGTTCTGAAGATTACCCTCCACGTACAAAATCGCTCTCTCTTTATATATAAGTATAGATAACATTATTAAGTATTTTAATCAATTCACATTATTATTATGATTACAGGAATTTCAATTGATTATTCCCCTTTATTATTATTTAAGAGATAGCATCTTTGAACATTGTCCTCAAGAATGAAAAAAAGATCATACATTAGAAATAGAAGTTTAATATTATTATGAGAAATTTATTACATACAGAGAAAAAAAAAAGAATTAAAAGCAAAAAAGTTATAACAGACTGTAGTGACGTAATAGACATGTTAAACCATACAGTTTTCCTTTTTTTTATCATCCATATGAAACAATTTAATTAAATAATTATTCTAGAATAACTTTCAATATTTCCCTTTATTAAGAGCTATGTGAAAAGTCAATTAGTTTTATTCATCATAGATATTTATAATAATTAATAATTTTTAGATTTACAAGAAGGTAATTTATGCTATAACTTTACAATCCCCCCACTATAACACCATTATAAGTTTTTCCAGAATTCTCAATAAAAAAAATATTCCAACAAGTTCTAAATTGATGTATCCCATTTATATAATATGTGATTCATATCTCTAAATTTCAATTTTGAATACCTATGAGCAGTATAATAAGCAAAATTAAAACCAAATAGTTTTGTAATAAATAATTGCCATTTCAGCCAAAATATTACAGTAACACAATTTGAAATGAATTCATATTTAGATGTAGCAGCTAAATGAACACACCATCAACATTAAACATTTTTATTCTCTGTAACTCAGTCACATTTTGACAAAACTTTGTTTTATTATGCTTTGATTCATTCCAGAAGTATCATAATCCCATAAATATGGCTCTTTTAAGAGGTGTTTTTACTGTGTCAGATAACAAAGGACAAACTCAAAGTTTTAATTTGATAAAGATATAAAACAATCTAAGCAACAAAACCACAATTTTGAAAAGCAGAGTAAATAGTTTCCAGATTTACTGGATTAAGCGATTTACAAATTGGTGCTTACTCAACATAAAAATTGAAATTTATTAAATTATTATTTGAAAAAATATTTTTTCAAGAAATGCATTTTATCATGCATGACCAATTAACTATTTTCCAACTGAATACTTCATTCGGTTAAATTCAATTTAACAATGAGCTGTATTACAACATCAGATGTAACATATAAAATAGTTACTATGGTTAAGAAGTATCAAGTTAATACTTTTGTAACCATTTATCAATTTCAAATAATTATAAAAAAGTTTAACTGTGAGTTCTTAAAATATCTTTGACTTAAACTACCATTACCAAACTATACATAAATAAAACAACCATAGTCCTCTAAATAGTGCAAAACATTGAACATGTTGATACAATTAAAAAAAAATTTGTCCCACACGTGCACACGTTATTAAACGTGCATAAATATATCAAACACACATAATGAGTCATATTAAAAAATTTATTATTCATAGTCAATAAGAGTTTTAAAAGAAACTGTTCAGTTCAAATCTGATTCTTAAAGGAAAAAAAAAGCCCAAAAAAACTTTGATAAAGTTTGGTAAAAATTACAAGAAAAACTCCAAATGTAAATAAAACAATTATCATGAAATTCATGAAAATAAGTTAATAAGAAAATTACACTTTTACCTGTCTTGCATTTAAACTGGCTATTTCTAACTGCAATTCATGAAGCCTCTTTTGTAGAACAGGATTCTAGTTAAAATTATAAATAATCGAAGAAAACAATTAACTTGAAGACCAAATATAATATTTATCTTTACTTTATTATAAAGAACTAAAGTAGTATTCTAAGAAATAGAAGAAAAAAAAGTTACATGGGTACAAGTGAAATCGATCGATAAAATATCCTAGGACCTACCTGAGGATCGTTACGCATTTCATTGACAACAATCTGAAACAAATATCAGAAATTTAATATTATAAACAGAGAAAAAAAGTATCTGAATTAAAAGCAGAAAAGTTATAACACACTGCAGTGACGTAATAGACATGTTAATCCATACAGTTTCACTTTTTTAATTCGCGGGAAACAATCTATTTAAAAATAATTATTCCAGAATAACTTTTGATTATTGAGAGTTTACGCTAATAGATAATGAAAAGTTTTCCCCCTTCGACGTTTTACTAATCATTATTATGCAAGAAAATTATTGCTGCAGTAGTAGTTTTAATAGTTTTGGTATTCAATTTTTTGTGCTGATGAAACTTGTGCACACAACATGAAATAATGCATAAATCAAAATATAAACAATTTACTCACCTGGTGTTTTTGAATGACTGTATTCATCTGTATTTTCATAGTTTGTAGATCCATGTTTTCTGTTTAAGATCTACAAAGAAAGCATAAAACTTGCAACTACAATTCAATACAGTACTAATAACACCGAATTAGCGGTCGCACACAACTAACGAAGAAAGTACAAACACTCAACAGTCCGAAGCAAGAGAGTACCTAAGAGAAGAGCAAATTTCCAATATTTCTCATTATACCTTAGAGATATGATGAAATCTATGTTAATTTGATGTTTGAAAAAACTATAATCATTCTCTTTTCGCAGATTAAAGAGACAAAATGCAAAGAGAAATCGAACGATGAAAGAACTACATTCTACTGCGCACTCAACACCATCTAAAACAACTTCCCCTCATCCCGGATGACTAGGGCGATTTCATTCGCTCCCGTTAGCAAAAGTAGCCTTAAAGACATAGGAGTATTTTGTCTGCAACATTTGGCGCTTTTCTGCTTTGTAAGTTAGCTACTGTTTCAAGTTGGAAAAAATAATATATATTATTAATTCATATAAAGTAGAATTATTTGCTGGGTAGTTCTATGTGATTTCTGTGCTTTCTATTGTTTTAAGTTACGGAAAAAGTCATTCTGTTCAGTTGCAAGACAGTCTTGAATTGTGTCATTAACTGTCAACAATCGAGGAAAAGTAATAAATACCTAGATATCTACTTTCTATTCGTGCAATAAAAAATTATTTACATTTTATTACAACAGGCGAAAGGAAATATATACACGTATTTCATTGAAAATTTGACATACTCCATCTGACATAACAGTAGTTTGGCGTCATTTATGTATCATTCAAACGATTTCTAGCCAATTATTCTTTATGGTACAATAACCCTATCAGTTAGAACTCTGCATGAGAACTTGCAGTGATCGCGCGCGAATTTATATGAATGGTAATAATGTTTTTTGTTAATTTCGTGTGTGTGTTTCATAATAAAGATTAGTTTCATTGTGTATGGACGGAACAGAGCACTTTGTTAAATTGTTTTCTGTTTAAATTTTGCTGTAATATCATATATTTTATCATTTTTGATAAGAGTCTGGGCAGGTGGTTCACGTCTTTAACTTGTAATACCCTTTTATTTATAATTTTAAAAATTGAAGAGTGGCATATTAATGTAATTTTCTTGTTAATTTAAAGTATCAGTGAAATTTTATGTGAAGTGTGCTTCTTTATTAGTATGACTTATAGTATTAATATGCTTCGTAACTAAGCCTATTAACATAAACGTTTCTGCCTTTAATTTTAAAAAAACATTGCAACATTCTATATTTCTCTTGTTTCATAGTTAACTAATTCGTCGTATTACACGTACCACGGAAATTTATCACAAATTTTCACTTTTATTATAGCAATGTGTGTTAATAGATGTGTTACCGGTAATGTCATTCTGTGTCTTTGAATGTTATTTATTAATATTAAATATGCGGATTTTGAAGATTTTAATGCTGGGGAAAGATTTTTTTTTTTAGTGATCAAAATGCTATTACTGTCACAAACTGAATAAACATGTTGCATAACTAAAATTTTTGTCAAGGGTACGTAATGTAAACAATCATCGTCTTTTTTACTTTTGGAAAGAGTGTTATTCCCAATTTCTTTCTTCTGATATGTGCTATAACTTTTTCAAGATCCCTCGTAAGTCAGAAGAATTTATAAACGTTGGTGAAAAGTAAAATGTTGCTTGCGAATGTTATTATTTCTTACCTGGAATACCAATACAGGTACTACTGCATATAGACAAATCTTAGATGAAAAAGATTGTTTAAACTGCATTAAAAAAAATTATTTCAAGATTATTTTTTGATATACTGTAGTCTATAAAATATTGGCACACACTATATTATAAAGATATCTGGGGAAAAGTTTAAAAGCATACTTGTTTTTTTAAACACAAACCATGTACACATAATTTCAAGTGATGTACGGAATATAACAAAATTCTAAACTGTGTTTCATATTTATTTATTCATTAAAATACTTATCAAAGAACAAGAATATTTGTACCTTTGAATAAAGATTAAATGTTATGTAGTAAAGCCCTGGTTCTCAATAACTGCTCTTAGCCTCTAAAAGCATTGAATGCTCTAATTTTCTTACCTTGAAACTTTGCAATTCAAGAAAGTTTTTTTTAAATTGTCAATGTTCATTTTAAATAAGATAGTAATCTTGTATGCTTTCAGTCAACCGATGTAGACTGACCCTTGTAAATGTTCAAAAACATTCAAATCAGAATAGGTAGAGAGAAATTTTTGTTGAAGTTACCATAGATTGTGATGTATGAGCTATGTGTTTTAAGTTGTTTTTCTGCCGAAAGTCACTATTGAAATTTAGTAATCAGTATTCTGCTGAAGATTTCCTTTGAATGTGTCTAAAATATAATTTAAGAATAGTCTACTCCTCATAGAAGAAATTCAGTTGTAAGAAAAGAAAATACTCATTTACCTAATTTTAAAAGTATTATGGAGTTTCATGTTTACTGGAATAAAATAAATTTCAGAACACATGAAAGTTATTATTGGTGCTCCTAGCTGTATTGTGTTATGTGTGCTCTATGGCCTGGAGAAATTTGGCAATTTCAAGCTCTTTGAAATGATTGGTCTGTTGTAAAATTTTAAATGCTTTAATGGTAAATCATGTAAAAACGTAGACTTCAATAAAATATTTAGTTTAAATAAAAGGTATGCAAGTTTTAATATGTGTATACATATTAAAATAAACATTTGACAGAGTTTGAAAGGTTTTATCTGATTTCTGTTGTGAAAAAATGTTTTATCCCATTAATATATTATAATGATGAGAGTAGACAGTCCATGTTTCTGCAGACATAAAACCCTGGACTCTGGCAATATGATCTCTAGGCTTTACTATAACTTGAAGGTATGTTTATACATAGGCAAATGATGTATTGATTGTAAATGTATTGTGATATTGTGTTCACACAAGGAATTCATGATTTTTATTTTGATATCATAAATTCTCTTGTGAAAACATTAGTATTTAAGACATAAAGTAGCAGTTCTTGCAGAGATCAGTCTCAGATCAGATAAGCAATAAGTGCATGTAGGTGAAGGGCATATATAAACAAAAAGATAAACATCCTCATAGATTTAGGTTACTTTTTAAGCAAATGATCTCTGATGAAACAAACTCTTCAAATACATGATTGATATAGCTAAATATGTACTTAATTTTTTGTACCATTTTTTAAGCTGTATGCTAGTTGAAAACTAACATAAAGCTTAAGAAGACATAAAGTCTCATGTATTTTGGGAGGGGGTAAGAACTATATAAGGTAGTTAAAATTTTGACTACATCAGATTTCAAGTAGTCAATGGAAGTAAAATAGAATTTTAAGATAAAAGAAGGAATGGGTGATGGTTTGCTTAAATGAAAAAAAAAAAAATGCTGAATGAAGTCTTATGGATTTTTAAAAGTAAGAAAATTGTTTGCTTCAACTCTTTGTCTTCAAAAGTGGACAAGAGCAGAGTGTATGTTCACATGCTTTACTTTATATAGCACTTAATTGTCTTTGTGAGGGAACTAAATAAAAACTTTTGTCTAATGTGCAGGTTTACCAAAAAATAAAATCATTTTAAGTACTGATTGAGAAAAAAAAGGCTTTGGATTTTTTTTTTTTTTTAGAACTTAATTCAGTGATTATTACTCCCTAGGAACTGAAGAGTGAAATGGAATATATATATAGGGAGAGAGGCCTGTGGGTGTATGTATAATATATATATATATATATATATATATATATATATATATATATATATTTAATAATTTTTGCCACTTTGTAAATGTTTTAAAAAGTGGGTTGTTAAAATTGTATGGTCGTTAGCTCAGAAAGCTACCACCATGTTTGTTTTGACTACCAACTCAGGTATGGACATCTCAGTTCACTCCTTCCCCAAGGAGTGATGTATGTTTTCCTATTGGCTCTGCTTTATATAAAATAGCTATTTAAAATTATAGCTTCTATGGGTGAGTGCTTCTAGTTACATGTAAGCAACATGTAACTAGAAGCTAGACATGTAAGCAAGTCTAAACAATAACATTAGAGTTTGTATCTAAAACGTAAATTGGCTGATGTAATTCCTATTCATAACAATTTAAACAGTAAAAATTAGATGATAAAAGTTGGGCCTTAATTAGATCTGTTCCTGGGTGGGATTAATGGGTAATAAATATTTTTTTATGATAATTTTTTTCTATTTGTTGCAATAAGATAATGAATTTTAATTTTTGTTTATTTCTATTGTTTATATTTTACATTGCAATAAGATAGTAATTTTAGATTAAATCATGATATTTGTGATATTCAAGGATCAGTAAATTTATTTTGTGATTTTATTACTTTTTTTTTCCTTTTTCCATGTACTATTTATATTTATGTAAATGAGATTTTAATGCAAATTTTATTTAGTGAAATTTTGACTTTTCCATTTATTACTGTTCTAAATAATTTTGTTTCTTTTCAAAAAAGATTTGTTATTATTTTCTTGAAACTTTGAGCACAGCTTTTTGACATGCAACTAGTTTTAACTGTAAGCACTTTTAAAAATCACCATGTAAATAACATGTATGGCAAGATGTCAGTAAAATAAATAAATATATATATATATTCAAATTTTTCCAATTGCTGAACTTCATTTTATTTTCATCAGTTGATCTGTTTGATTTTGTCATATCTAAATCTGACTGAAAATGACAGTCATAAGTACTTTGTTACAATAATTAAACTAGTAACTTAAAGCATTATCATCCAAAATTTTTCAAAAGTATTACTAATTAGGTTTTTTTTTATACCAATTAAAATTTTGCTACTCAAAAACTTAAAATTGAATTTTGACATCAGTTAGCTTTTTCTCAATTATATTTAGCTGGGTGTGTTATTGTGCTCAGTATAATACATGGAACAAATTTCTTCTGGTATTGGGATTCACATAGGTTTTTATGTGTATAAACTTCTGTCTGACTTGTATAGGCATGTTATTACATAACCACTTTCCTCTTATCATTTCATTTTATTGTTGAAAAAACTCAGTAATGGAGAGGGGGTATATAAGAAATTTCTTTGTTTACCATGTACAATTTCTGTATGAAATTACTACTAAGAGATTTTTTAATGGATAACATTAAAAAAATAATTATGCTGTAATATAATCTAAATCCTGTCTAGACAGCCAGTTAGAATGTCTATTGTAACAGAAATAATTTAGTTTTGTTGTGGGGGTGATGCCCATATTTTTGGTTTTGATAGCATGGTTAATGTTTTTGTTCTCCTCTCTTGGGTGCTGGGTTTAATTGTTCATTGACTATTAAAAATTTAAATTCTTTTTGTGCATAGACTTCTATAATCTTCAACTTTACTCATAGCTGTATCGTAGCAAAGGGCCCACGTTGAGGATATATTCTTAGTTCCTGTTTGTTCATCTGGAGATGTATTTTAGGCATCATTTATAGATCATATTTTTCGTGACCACTTTTGTAACAATTATACACAAAATCCAGTTCTGAGATGTTCCTTGTACTTCACTGTTTGTTTTTTTAGAGTTTTTCTCACCCAGTATTCAAAATGTGCATCATTTGATAGAGCACTAAAATAAATGTTCTGTAACAATTTGGAAATATTAACAGATCGTTTATTTATTCCCTTCAAAAATATTATTTTCAATAATTGTGTTTTATGAAATATAACATTGAATCCGTAAAATAAATTTTTACTAAATTTGTTGAATGTTTAAAGGTGTTAGAGCTGAACAATAATACAGCAAATTTAAAAGACCTGCATTTATAAATAAATCTGTCAACAACTAGTATCAACAAATTTAAAAAAATTATCCTAAACTCAGAATTATTAGCGTAATAGCCAGCCACATTACATATAACTAAAATGTTCTTCTAAAGTTTTATACTGTGTGTAAATGACTAACTAAAAATTTAAGTCTTCAAGTGTCATAATAGAAAAGGGACAAATAAATAAACCAGTAAAATTCGCAGATAAAGATATATATTATGCTTGATCTATATTTCTGATGTGCTCTTTGTTGGTTTCAAGTTTATACATTAGTTTTATTATTAATGTATTTGTTGGTGCTAACCAAAATTATGTTATATTTCAGATATTTTATCTTCAATTTAATCACTGCAAATGGCTAAGCGACGTGCTACTACTGAATTGAATCGGGACAACTGGGATGTGGAAGAAGAAAAGGAAGATCCTGGAACTTTCAAAAGATTAACTGAAGCAGAATTGAAAAACCGAATCATTAGAAAAGCAAAAAGATCTCTAGGGAGTAATGTATGCCTATTTCTGATACTTTTTGTTTTCCTATTCAGTTTTAACATGTGACCTAAAAGGGGGAAAATACAAAAGATATTTAATAGTTTATGTGACGTTGCTAGAGTAAAATAATTTTGACAAATTTATCTTTTAATATTTTCCTGTTACCATGCAGAACTAGGGTTTGTATACTTCCCAAAATCAACTAATTATTACAAAAATGAAATTGTTTATAAAAATTTGGTGAAATGCTTAGTTTTCTCTTCTCGTTTTAGTGCAAATATTGCTGAACAATTAATTTGCTGCATAAAATTATTTTTAGAAATAACACTAAAAAATTAAATTATGATACAAATTTTGTTTCATGTTCTCACAGAGTTCAACCATCAAACCAAAGATAGATTTAAAAAAAAAAAATCTAGGAAGGAGTACTTCCTATCAATTATACAATTTTAGTTTATATTTTATCAAATCACAACCATGAGTAAGTGAGCTACAAAATATTATAATGTATATGTAATACTAGCTGAAAACCCACACTTTGCTACGGAGTACATTCAAATTAAATATAACAGTCAATGTATGCAATTAATGCCAAAAATAAATATATATATATATATTTATAATAAATACGATGATCAATATATACAATTAATGTAGAAAAATATATGTTTATAAAAAATCGTAAGGGATATTTTTATAGACAAAATAATGTCCAATTGTCTGCCGCATTAGCAAGAAAAAAATATTTTTTTGTCTATTTAGTTGTTATGCACGTGACTATAAATTTATTTAAAGTACCAGAAAAAGAAATCATGTTATCAGCATTTAATAAATTAAATTCTGAAAATTAATCTTTAATAATTCACCAAAAATCAGAAAATAGAGGTAAAGATTCGAAAAAGGTTTCATTTTAAAGGAATTTTTATGGTATTTCTCGTTATATAAATTTCATAACCCTCAAATTATTATTTTAAATGCAAAGTTAAAAAAGTTACTAAAACAGCTTAAAAATTTAATTTAAAAAAATCTAAGAATTTTTCAAAAATCTCTCTTAGTGCACCCCTACACTATAAGAAGAATCGCCATGCAAAATTTCAGCCCTTAGGCCCTTTGGTCTGTGCGTTGTATGTCAGTCAGTCAGTGAGTCAGTTACGGTACTGTTTTATATATATAGATTACACATATTAACGGTTATATTAACAGTTATTAACGTATATAAAATTATTTTATGCTCTACTTGGGAATTTTTTTTATTTGAAGCATTAATCACTCTGTATAATCACCCTCAATATGTTTTTTGGATAGAATTCATTTTTATTTAAGCAAGTTAAAAGTAACTTTAGATAAATAAATACTCAGAATTTGAATTTTGTCATTTTCTATTAAGTAAAAAAAAGAAAAAGTAAAATATACTTATTGTAACTTTAAAAATTTTGATTTTTTGTTATGATATTCTGGTTGTTGATTCTGTATCATCCTGAAAACATGCAAACGTTTGGGGGGGGGGGGATCTGTTTGAGTAAGAACTGTAATCACTTTCATTAAAATGACATTTTAACCTACCACTTTAGATGAATGAAATGTTCTGTGACTAGCTGTAACCTTTATGCATTTTAATTGCTGATATTAACAGCTTGCTGATAAGTATGTTTGCATTTATTAATTTTTAAAAAAGTAATTTAGTTTTCAGTTAAAAATCTCTGACAGCAGTTTGTTTTAAACAACTTTGATGCATAATATTACTAGACTGCAAACTTAAACCTATTTGTGTAAACTTAGTAAAGGATTTAACTTTTAGTTGATATGCTACATCCAAAAAGCTAATCCATATATATTAGATAAGGAGTTTTAGAAAAATTGCAATAACCATGTTATATGATTTCTTGTAGAATATGTTAATTTTATATCAAATTTGAATATGTTTTGAACATACTGTTTTTAAATCCAAGTTTTAAATGATAAAACAATGTAAACTGAAAATGTTAAAAGTTTAATCTGTAAGTGTAACTTTGTCATTGTGTCACAAACATAATAAAAGTATGTTTGACTTACATTTGAGGAGACAGTGCTATAGTATTTTTTTAAAATTATATATGTCTAGTCCCCTAATAAATCCTCTTCAATGTATGTCTCCTAAAATGCCTCAGTAAAAAATCTGGCAGAAATTGCTAAGTCTGATAATGCTTCATTACTTTTGGAATTTTCTTAACCTTTCTTTAAATCTTGATGGAACCTCTTTCTTGCTCCTGTAAAATTTTGGGTTTTCAGCAAGGTAATCAAGGGTGAGTATATAAAATAAGAGTTTTCAAACTCATGTTGCAACCAAATTCCTGGAATGCATCTGGCATTTTATTCACAACATTCATGTTATAAAGAGCCCACGGCCCGACTTTGACACAATGGGGCCCTGGGCAAAGCAGACTTTTTGGGCCCCCTTCAGGACCAGATTTTCACATGAACATGTGGGACACTCACCGAGGCCTCCCATAAATCAGGACCGGAAATTCAAGAAATTTTCAACAGAGTCAGAAATTTGAAGAGAAAAAAAAAGTAATAATAATAAGTATTAAGTTATTAATTTACTTTTTAATGTTAATAAATTCATGAAATTTTCTTTTAAAATTCAAAATAGATCACAGAAAAAAAAAATGCTTATGGATCTAAGTATGCTTTCACTATATTGAGTGCACTGTGTCCCACCCAGGATTTTTTTCTGTATCTGCCACCGCCCCCCCCCCCCCCTTTACTGTATTAACCAAAGACCAAATTCTCAAAACTATGTACAACTTAATACTAAATTAGGGGACCCCATAATTTTTGGGGCCCTGCGCAAGTGCCACACTTGCCCATGTGGAAATCTGGGCCTGATAGAGCCTATATATTGGCAAGATACTTCCTGATGGCTTCTGTCAAATTTTTTCATGTTATCTCTTTTGCTTTTGTTATAGATTAAAATGTATGCCATACTAGAACTCCTCAATTTTAGGACCAGGAAATTTGTCTTTGTTGAACATTAAGCATATCCCACTTTATGTACAATTTCATTAAAGTTAGTAAGCTGTTTTTATAAGTCATGGCACATTATTTCATTAATTCAAGTGTTAAATGGAAAGATGGTAAGAGGGTGAAGAGTTAACAAGACTTTGGTGCTAACTAAATCCATAGTCAAGTTTTCTGAAGACAGCATGCCCTTCTGAATCCAGGAAAGATCTCATGGCATGCTTACACAAATTTTCTATACTTACTAACAAAGTATAGAAAATTTATGTAATTAGACTACTAGCCTAACTTCCTAGACTTAGAAATCACCTGAAACTTGTCAGTTGTATTAATTATATGACTATTTTGTACTTTGCTAATAGGGCAGCAAGGCGTGAGGTCTTCTGGGTAGCTAGCTATTCCATTTCTCAAGGATCAGTATATTACTTCATTGCACCATATATTACTTATGGCATAACATGAGTCTTGGGGATGGTTATGTCATTGGTTCAGTAATGTCTTTTATTTTATGCTGTCTCATATCACCAGAACAAAAATAAGTTACATTTGTGGATTTATTGTTCACAAATGCTCCTTTTGCAGTATCAATAGAAATTGATCTTATTTATCATTGACCAACTGATGGAGTTGTTCTATACCTGTTCTGCTGGCCATCTATGGAATGTAAGGTGTGTTTTGATGTTTGATTTTTCATTTTTTTTTTTTTTTAAATACATGGTACGATTATTTTACAATGTCCATTGTATTCCTCTTTGGTTCACTGTTACATATAGAAAAGAATGATGAGGATTGTTGGAACAACCTTGATGTGACTCAGATATTGACAGAATTAGACGGGCCAAATTATATTTATATAGTTTTTGTTCCTTACATTTTCCAGCTGATTCATAAATCCATTAAACTGGAGTAGTGCAAGGTAGTTAAGAGATCAAATCAGTTAGGCAAACATAAGTGTCAGCTCACCTGATATCCTGTCCTTTCTCCCTTTTTTTTGTGAAAGCCAGACAATAGCCAAATGGCTAGGGTGCTTACCTTTGTTACTAGAGTCTGCAGATTTGAGACATCTAACATTATCTCCTAAAATATTGTTTCTACTCTCAGAGATAGTGAATTTAATATTAAGTGTTTTTGGTGTGTAACTATTTCTGTCTATTTTATACATTAAACTTAACTAAACTAACTGTTATAATTGAAAACATCAAATATAATTTCATGTAAATTGTTTTAGACTAAGACAAAGGAATAATAAGCTTTAACACTTATCTCTTGGGATGTCACTTTGATTACTTTTCTTTGTCTGAATTGTTTACTTAAAAATGAGATAGGGTATTTATCTATTTTACTTGTTTTCGTATATATTGTCCCACCTACTCTAATAAATGACAGCTTTAAGTATATAAATTTTCTAATTATTTTTTTAAAAATGTTTTGTATTGAAAAACTTATTTTTCAGACTTTTTAATAATATTTCTGCTCTTGCAGAAAGAGTCGCCTGGAATTTCTCCTTTTGCTGCCTTCAGTGGATTTGCAAAAAGTGGCAGCGGCTCTAATCCATTTAACTTTTTGAAGAATAATGTAGAAGGAAGTGGTAGCCAATTAAGTGCCCAACTAAATAAAGATGAAAAAAAAGAAAATGGCAATGCTGTAACTAGTGAAGAAAAGAAAGCTAGTGAAGCTGAAGTTACTGGCGTTAAGCAGGTTACAGATTCCAGTACTACAGATAAACAGAAGGCAATTCGTAGTATTGAGTATTATAGACAGCTTCAAAGTTTGAATGAAAGCGTAATGAAGTGGATGCAGCTTCATTTAACAAAAAATTCATGTTGTGACTTTACTCCTGTTTTTAATGATTATAAAAAACATCTGGACACTCTTAATTTCACATATCCAGTAAAGTCTAAAGATGGTTCTGAAGAAAAATATGAATCATTCAAAAACCCTGCTCCTGTAAAAGAGGGCTCTTCAGTGAAGAAGTCAAATGATAATGGTAAAATTACATTTCCTTTTTATCGTAGCCAAATACATAGTTATTTCAAGAAGATTTTTTTTTTGGGGGGGGGGGGGGGGGGAATTGGATCATTCTGATTTGACAGCATTTTTTTATTTAAATGGCACAAAAAAATGAATTTCTCTTCTCTTTAAGATAATGTAGGTCCCAGTCTAATTAGCCCTCATTTTACCATACTCAAATTTAAAATTTTAAAAACCAATTTAAGTAAAAATTTAGTAAACATGGGTAAACATGTTTTTTCTTGAGAGAAGGTTCTTTCTGTGGTTCTTGTATGTGATCAGTTGAAAAACTTTGTTTTCAATTAGAAACAAGTAAAAACTTAAAAGTATCATATTTATGGATTTAGGTTGTTACCAATTTCCTTACAAAAATTAGTGAAACAGTCACATATTGTATGTATAATTGTTCCTAAAAAGAATTGAATATATTTTTTAAAGATTAAATAAAAGGAATGAGTAGCAGGCTGAGAAAAAGGAGAGGCAAACATATAGCACCAGATAATAGTGATTTATAAGGATAAGTTTAATAGTTTTGATAAGTTTAATAGTTTTTTTTCCTCCTTGTAAATGATTTGTAGACAATGGATTATAAAGTATCAATTTTTGTATTCTATTTTAATAATTGCACTTAATAAAATTTCATTTTTTGTATAATTCAACTGTTCTTTGGTGCTCAGATAGATGTCTTAGCTCATTTTATATAAATCGGGCTCCATACATTGAAATGGCTGTGATAAAAGGGTTAAAACCATGTAGTGTATTAAATCAATGATTGACATTAAAATGGCATGGGAACTGTTCTTCCGATACCAGTTATAATAAAATGTTAGTATCCCATAATTTGTATCTGCTTTGAACTTTCACTAATTAGAAGTGACTTTTGTCTCTCTGTTATCTTAAGAATGAACACTCCAAGAAATAGATTCAGTATTACTTTATCCTTGTTATATAAAAAAATTCTGCTTTCATCTTTTGAATAACAAGTTTTAATATTTTTCTGTATGTAGTTACTTGTTTGTTTTTCTCTATGTAGAGTTACAGAATTATAACTACATGTATTATTTTAGTAAATCATGGCTTCAAGTTTGGCAACAACAATCTCAAGCATGATGATGAAACAGATTATGGAGCAAATTTTAAATCCAATACCACTAATACATCTACCTTCAGCTTTGGTATTAAGAGAACACCTACTGCTACATCCTCAAGCTCAACTGGGCATCCTACTACAAGTTTTGAAGAAGAAAAAGAAGCACCTGAAAAGAAGCCTTTCCAATTTTCTTTTGGACTTAAGAATGCACTTTCAAAGAGTTCAGATGATTCAAATGCCAAATCTTTCAGTTTTGCCCCAGCTACTACAGAGAAAAGTGGGGATAATGGTAAAAAAGAATTGCTAATATATTTTTAATTTAAACCCTTTAAAAGTTAACATAAAATCTCATGCTTTAGGTGGTATGTTTTAAAATCTAGATAAAAATAACATCGAATTGTATAAATTTTCTTAGAAATTGACACTTTAAATGCAATTATACCTTTGAAAATGAAGTACTTAATCTAAAGGCAAAAAAGTAACATTCTTCATATTTCTTGTGCTATAGCGATCATGTAGCTTCATTTCATTATTAAAATTGAAGATGCTATATTAGGGTCTCTAAAACTGGCATAGATTCTAATTCTGTTTTGAGAATGGTTGCCACTTCTTAGTAATTTAAGTATACAGATTTGTGGATATGATTTAAATATAATTATATAAATATTTTTTATTTCCCATTATGGCAAATGTCCTAATTTGAGTCAATCGAGAAACGAGACACTCGTTTCCCTCTTTGCATTCCGATGGGTTTATTATCAGTACTCGGGAGGGGGGGGGGGAGGAAGATTAGGGTCAGCGGAGATGAAAATTATATTTCTTACACCATTCTTTTGTTTTATTTAACCTGTTTAAGAAATTTATAAGGATAGTTTTCTAATGTTAAATTCAATAAACATCATTCCAAAAAAAATGGCATTCTTATAAAGAATAATTTTATACCAAATCAAAGAAATTTTCATCATAATATTGCTATGTATATGCCTGATTTTCACTAATTTTAGTCTTAGTGCATCAGTTTTTAGAACTGAAAAATTCTACCATCAAAAAATATTTGATCCTTTTAAAATTTATTGCACTTTCTCTTAAGATATTGCTATATAGTTTTAAAAAGGTTTAAATTAGAGTATTAAATTTTATAATTAGAGTGTTCCTTGTTTTAATTCCTTAGATTTTTTTTAATACACCAAGTTGCTTTAGCTGTAAATTATTCATGGAATTCCAATATGAAACAGGGAGATTGTTCTATTCTTTAAATTTATGCAAGTTATAGTTTGCCTTAAGGAAAACTGATAAGAAAATTTTCCTATCATATTAAGTTCAATAAACATCATTCTTAATCTTGTGAAAAATAGTGTAAGCATATTTAATATCAATATTAGTTAATGACTGGATAGTTGTAATACTTTTGCATTGCTTTGTTTTATATACACTCACTTCCAAAAGTTAAGCATGGAGAGGAAAATGTTAATTTCCGTAAGCCAATCTGAATTAAAGAAGCTGATATTTGCTGAAAAGCTAGAAGGAAGTATGCAAATATGTTAGGTAACAGCCAATCACGGTTTTGCGTCGAGAAATATGCAAAATAGGCAGTCGTATAAGAAGCCGGCATTGTGAAGGGTTACAGGAGTTGCATGTAAGTGCTGATGAAAGGTGTTTAGAACATTCATACTGTTTGTTTTCAAGCTAGATGTGTTTCTATGGCTTCCAGAAGACGAATGGAAGATTCTGAGTGCTGGCGGATGCATTGAAGCAGGACAGTCTATCACAGATGTTGCTCTTTTCTTCGGCGTTCATCATTCCGTCATTTCACGATTATGGAAACAATTCCAAACCAGCCAAACAGTTGTCCGAAGACCTGTAGATGGTTGTCCAAGGGTTACGACCCCTCAGAAGATAGATATATTGCTGTTGTAGCCAAGCGGAATCGAAGATCAGCCTCCAAACGTGTGACATCTATGGTTGCAGTGGCCATTGGTAAGACAATATCTGCCACTACTGTTTTTCGAAGGCTACACATGAATGGTCTGTACGCCCGGATACCACGAATTTGTGTTCCTTTATCTGTCCAATCCAGAGGGGCATGATTAAAATGGTGCCACCAACATGTGAATTGGACTATGTCTGATTGGGGCAACGTTATGTTCACAGATGAGTCCAGATTTGACCTATAACCTGATGATAAGCGTGTAAGGGTCTAGAGAGAACAAGGTACACGCAATCGGCCCGAGAACATCACCGAACATCATGCATTCTGCAGTGGAAGCATCATGGTCTGGGCAGGGATTTCATTGGGATATCACACAGACCTGCACATCTACAGGCGAGGTTCTGTGACGGCTGTATGGTATCGAGATGAAGTCCTAGACCCCACTGTGAAATTGTACGATGCAGCAGTTGGTCTTTCTTTTGTTTTAATGGACGATAATGCCCGTCCTCATAGAGCTGCCATCATTAACAACTTTCTGGAGAGTGAGGGGATTGCGCGTATGGAGTGGCCGGCTTACTTTCCGGACCTTAATCCATTTGAAAATCTTTGGGATGCCCTCGGCCGTGCTGTATACAGACATTTCCCACCTCCAGTCACTCTGAGATTTAGAAACTGCCCTACAGGAGGAATGGCGATTACTGAACTCTGCGGTGGTCGATCACCTCGTAACAAGCATGATCACACTCTGTACACTTTGTATGAAAGTGAGGGGTGCTCACATACCCTATTAATGTCAGTTTTGGTTGTTTGTTTTGCATTTAAACATAATTTTGTTAATGACGCAAATATGACGTCAACTTATAATTTATGAAAATTCAATATTTTTTTATCTCTGTATGTAATTCTTTGTTTTGTTGCATGAATAAACATAGAGCTACTTACTTGCAGCATTTCATGTCAATCAAAGCAGTACGTGGCCATTTTTTCGCATTTTACCGCTTCGTGCTTAACTTTTGGAAGTGAGTGTATTATTATGGAATTAATTTGAATATTAATGGGTTTTTTGGGGTTTGTTTGTTTGTTTGTTTGCATGTATAGTTGTGGTCTTTTGCAAAATAGAAAATACTCTTGTAGTTTCTAAAAATATAATTTGCAAATTGTTTAAGCATTTTTAATAATTTTTAATTTTTTTGGTATGGTAGAGTTAACTACAGAAGATCCTGAATATGTGCCTCCAAAGAATGACTTTGTGGCTGTTAAGGAAGAAGATGCTTTTTATTCTAAAAGGTATTGTAATACAGTTATTAATATAACATGTATCTCTAATAAGATTATTTATTTCATTCTGATGAGTTGTTTTCAATAATATATCTAACTATCCTGATTTCCTAATTCACACCCGGGTCTATTTTGAACAAAAAAATTTTTTAAGTAAACTCTTAATTAAAAAATTCTTTTATCTGCTGAGAATTGTCATTTTTATTAAATTTTTTTTTTTTGCATATTTATGCAGTTTTTCATGGTTTAAATTTTAAAATATTTTATGATTCTAAATCTTTTTTAAAAATTAAATTTTAGGATTAATGCAGTGAAACTAGGAGATAGTTCATTCAAAAAATATTTACATACTTTTCATCTACTTTAACCTCACAAATTACTCAAAGGGCCTAAAACAGTTTAATTTTGCTGTAATTTATGTGTTTGATAACACTTTCAAACTCTTATAGTTAATCTGTGAAACCCAACATCTTAAAATCTGCAATAAAAATTAAAAAATCTATTTCACTAATTCATTTTCCTTTTACATTTTCATGGGAGCTAGGGATGCGACATCGACAACAAAACATCGATATTCGATATTAAAACATCGCCCAAAAGTCATCGATGTTTTTAAACATCCATTTTTTAAAACTGGTTTATTAACCTCTAACATTAATGTTACTTCGGTTAGTCGTGTGTGTGTGGGGGGGGGGGTAATTATACTCTTTGATTGGGCTGACATAAATTACCAAAATTTGGTTGTTAGAGTCAGCGCATATCACATAATTTCCATGATACATTTTATTATTCACACTTTTACCAGAAAATTGAGGAAAAAATTATTGCTATAAAAACAATTGATAGGACCAAAGCCTTAAAAAAATCCGTGATGTTTTCTAATTTAAATTGGTTGAATGTGAAAGATTATGGTAAATATCAAGTCATATTTATTTACAAGTTGGAGAATAATTTACTTCCAGGAGGCTTAAATAATTTTGTAAAAAAAAAAATTCTGAAGTTCATGACTGTAATACAAGACAAAAGGATTGGTTTCATACCAATAGAGTATACGGCAAAATCATTTAAAAGAATTTTTGAGTTTACATTTACTGAGTGTGAAAATTATACTAGGTGGTTAATTTTTTTTTATTATGGTGTTTTTTTCCTTTTAAAAAAACAGCGATGTTAAAAAAAAAAATCGGCTTCAATAAATCGATGTTTAGAACATCTATGTTTTGAAAACATCGATATCGATGTTGCATCCCTAATGGGAGCCTTAATTTTAAATTATTCAAGTATTTACAATTTATTTTAGAATTATCAGTATTAGTGTGAGTCGGGCAATGGCCAAATGAATAGGGCGCTGGCATTTGATACCATAGTCTGTGGATTCAAATCCTATTATTGGCATGGTTGTTTGTAGCCATTCTGAATCCTATTTAAACAGTAGGTCCCTGTCTAATGAGTCCTCATACAGCAAAAAAAAAAATTAAAAAAAAAAATTTATGACTATAGCGCTCTCAACCAACCAATAAGTATTAGTATGACTATTTACATGTCAGACTATAAATGACGTGCACAAATATTTTTACTATTATACTTTGTATTATAATTTTATTATATAAAAAGACATAACATTAAAGTGTTTTATGGATTGAGTCATTTCTATGAATTTAATTTACTAATTGTAAACTAAACTCTTAAATCATTGAAAAATATAAATAAAATTATGAAAATAAACTTTCATCTTTAAAGTTTAATAAAGGGTAAATATGCAACTTGAATATATCTATTTATAAACAAAAGTTAAAATCTGCAGCATCTTTAAGCAATGCTGAGAAATAATTGATATTTCAGCACCGAAGCTATTATAAATTGCTCTTATGTTACTTTATTTTGAAAGAATTTCAAAATAATTGAATTTAAACAGCATTACAAAAGCCAAGAAAAACTGGGGTTTTTTTTTTTCTTTCTTTTTAAACTTAACTTTTCTACCTAATCTTCCGCATCTCAGCATACTACTGAGAACAAACTGAAACCAAAAAAACTTATAACAACTCTCTTTTAGCTTGACTGGGATGAACCTGGGTTTTCTTTCCTCAAGATTATTATTCTACCTACTGAACTATCAGGTGATATGAGGAGTTGTAAATTTTATGAATTCTATTTCTCACATATTCCTCCTCTTTCTTTTTTGTAGGTAATGACTCAAGGTTTTCGTACTTTTTTTAAAAATCAATACTGTACATAGGGTACTGTATGTGTCTTGTATTGTGTATTAATATTTAAATTTTTTTTCTATTTATGAGCATCAGTCATATAACCATCATTGAGGATCAGTATTTGAACCTGGGTCTCTTTACTTTGAGGCCATTATTCTGGCAACTGAATTATACCAGCAATTTAGGGAATTCTCAGTTTTATGAATTGTGTTCCTCATCATATGCCTGGGGATCAAAGGTTGTTGCTATTTAATTAAAATAAAGACTACTTTAAATTGTACTACTAGCATCCAACGTACCAAACAAACCTACATTGCAGCAATATACAAATTAAAATTAAAAGCATATCTGGTCTTCATTTATCTTCAACCTGTGAAAAGGGTTGTTTTCTTTTTGATGTATGGTTTTGGGAGTTATTAATTTTAAGGACCTTTCAGAGCAAAAAAATATGTACCTTTAAGGAAACCCTGTATTAGTATAGATTTTTTTAAGCAATACAGATAGTTTTGAATTTACTTTTCTAAGCAATCTGCAAGACTACTACTGACCATTTAATGGCATTGAAACTGCCTTACAATCCTGAGCTTTATATTTTTCGTCTACAAGATTGTTACTTCAGAAACACTGGACAACAGGCCAAATGTGTTTTTTTTTTTATTATTTTAATCTCAAAATCACCCCAGAAAAGCATTAAAATAGCATATATTTTTTCAAAAATAGAATTTAAACAGTATTTTTGAACAGCAAAATATAAAGTTTACAAACATATACATATTTAAATATATCTCGAGACTTAATTAACCCCCCCCCCCCTTCCTTAATATTTTTGTGCCCTTAAAAACACAGATTCAATTATTTTTTTCAAAATCAAATTTTTTAATTTATTTAAAAGAAGGTTGATTTTACTTATTTGCTAAATAAGTCTTTTGTATATTTATTTTTAAAAAAAAACTTCCATTACTATAAATTGAAATTACTTAATGTATAGGTGCATATTCCTGAAGCCTTGATTTAGAAATTTAGAATTTGCATGTGACTTCTGTTCATCAAAGCCTAAAGAATTGATGCCTTTCAATTCTGGCCTTTTGTCTATGCATTAAAAAACACTTGGCAGTACACAGTCTTAGTGAATAAATTATGTTTGGCTGTTTGGATTTTCTTAAAAAACCTACCCCAACATACTGTTTTTATGTAATACTTTCTGATAGTTACTTACTGATTAAGAAAATTTTTGTTTAAAACTCCATGATGTGTGCATATGGTGTTTACCTTTTAATTAATAGGTATGCAGGTTGGCTAAGAACTCTATTGCTTAAGTTAATCTAGGTGTTTATGACTTGATTGATTGTATCAAGAATTTTCATGATTTAAATTTGAACTGCCTGTTCTTTTCTCTGTGTATTCTAAACATAGATTTTTTAAAACTTTTTGTCATAGAAATTTTGCATGAACTAATTTGTTGTGTACATGTTATATTTGTTAAAATTAAATTTGCAATTGTGTAATTGTTTGTAGGTGTAAATTATTCTGGAAAAAGGATGATGTCTATGTTGATAGAGGTATCGGGGTACTTCATTTAAAACCTCTTGATGGCAAAACACAGCTTGTGATTAGAGCTGACACAAACTTAGGTAAGTATGGTTTGCTTTTTAAGTGTTGCCTTATTCAACACCCCCCCCCCCCCAAAAAAAAATTAAATAAATAAATAAATAAATAAATAAATAAATAAAAAAATAAAATAAATAAATTATTAAAACTAATAAAAAGTAGATTGTTAAAATGGTTAAGATATTTCCAAGCTTTATATCTGTTTAAAAACTTTATCTCTCAGACAATTCTTGTTTATGAGGTCTGGATACTGGTTTTGAACATCTCATGAAAATCTAGTATGAATCATTCAGTAATTATTGTAAATTTATGAAGTTAATTATGAGAAGTTTTCCAGCTCCTTATTTATAAACTAACTTAGGCAAGAATAATTTACATAACTATGATTGTATTCTTATTTTTATTATCACCAAAAGATTATATCATTTGAGGCTCATATGTTTTTACTTGATGTAAATACTGTTGAGGCAGTA
This sequence comes from Dolomedes plantarius, assembly GCA_907164885.2. NCBI lineage: Eukaryota > Metazoa > Arthropoda > Arachnida > Araneae > Dolomedidae > Dolomedes > Dolomedes plantarius. The sequence goes on from OU015500.1 coordinate 101,096,565, forward strand.
GTTTATGTGTAGCATAGCATTTTACAAATGTCATGTAAATAAATTTAATTCAGTATTAACAACTATTCAAAGAGAGCAAAGTATTTTTTTGCTATGTTACATAGTGAAAATGCTATTTTGTTTTGTTATATGATTAACTTGAAATTTAAAATGAAATGAAGTATTATCTATTTAAATACTAAAACATTCTTCTAGGAAACATCTTGTTGAACATTGTTCTTAGTGAATCTCTGCCAATGTCTAGAACTGGCAAGAATAATGTGTTGTTAGTTTGTATCCCAAATCCTCCACTGGATTCCAAGAAAACAGATTCAAAGGAAGCTATCCCAATGCTAATCAGAGTGAAAACTAGCGATGATGCTGATGAATTATTAGAGACCTTAAATAAGCATAAATCTTGAAATTAATGAACTTCTACTTTTGAATATTTCTCTCATATGTCAGATAAGATTATTTCTCCATTTGTGCACACTTTTTACTTGTAAAATATCATCTATTAATAAACATTTTGGAGTATATTCCACTTTATTTTATTTGTTGTGATATTGCATTTAAACATATTTGTACATTATTTCTCTATTGTCTACCATAAAATATTAGAAAAAATTCATGGAAATTTGATTTAGAATGTCTAAAATGTACATTATAAATGATTGGTTGGTTGAAGTTGAATGGCACAAGGTCCAGAAAGAACAAGCTGACCAAATACAGCATTATAAATGGAAAAGTATAGAATGAATGAGTTGAATACACACATGTCTATACAAAATAATAATAAATAATTTCAGGTAGTCTCTTCTAGCGAAACTACTGCAGGTTATTAACGTAGGATTACTTATCGTTGCTTACCTCTTTTTTTAAATTTTACAATAAAATTCCTTCATACAAAGAGAAGGATGAGTGATAACCAGGGAAACATAAATTTCGTATAAAAAATATTGAAATTTCTCAACAACAAAAAAATACAATATATAAAATTTCGCGTTGATTAAAAAAAAATTCCAATTTTACTTACTTTGATAGCTAAGTATCAAAATATTTAGTTAAAATCTAACATTGTAGTAGTCTCTTATATCTTAGTCTTAGACTTTAAGTTATTTAAGTCTTTGCCTTCTGTTATTAATTACTACATAGTACATACTAAAATATCTCAGCATCTACTCTGTTAACGAAACTAAAGAAGCTTTGTATAGCTGACTTTGCAAAGTTAAGGTAGCAGCATTTCGTTGCAATTAAAATCTGTATAACATCAACAGTTGGTTGACTACTGTAAGTAGCTGAAATACCCTTGACTTTGGCACTCAAGAGACATTCTTAAATCTACTAAATTGCTCCACAAGATTTGATGGTTGATTTTTACAGTTAGATTTTTAGGTTTGACTCCAGTACAGACAAACTGTCCGGGTGAAATTTGTAGGAAATCTGAAGGAGAGTGAGATTTCTCAGTTATAGACCTCGGATGGTCTTAGTTAAGCTATTATGTTAATAAATTATTGCTATAAATATCTAATTTTGCTTATCAAGAACCGTTTATCAAAGAGTTTTCACCGAAAAGTAGTAAAGAAATAATTTTCGTATTTATTCGCATCTATTTCATAAATGCGAAAATTACGTATCCCTAGTGATAACCCTATGCAGAAGAGGTCGATGGTAAGAAAAATAAGTTACATATGTCTAGTCTGTCTTTCTTTATTTATAACTTGCGATGACGGTTTTAGCGTCATAAATTTTGCTCTCCGGAAGGCCGTTATTGAGGAACATAATCCTACGTTACTAAGGTTTTCAGGTAAGAACTTTTGTATTTTGAGGTGGCCACTGAATGAATTTAAATTTGCTTTTTGAATGTGAGTAAGATGTTTAATATTCTTCTTTCCTAACTCAGATGTTCAAATTGGAAAAATATTAGTTCTGAAATACTGAAGAATATTTATTTATGCTGTTCTTGCATTTTAAGGTATCATAACAATGACGATTCAGTTGCAGTTTTATTCATTTCAAAATATTGGAAATGTGGAGTAAGAAATATTTAAAAAATAATAATTCTTGCTTTGTTGGCAGAAGTTAAATTTTTTCCTTGTGGTTCAGGTTAGTTAATGAAAATGTAGATGGTTTTACTAAATGTAAGAAACTACAAGGAGGTCTAATGCTGTATTTAAAAACTGTCAATGTGTTATTTATGAGTCCCTGAATATATTGAAGGTATGCCAAAATATTTAGTGTGTCAAATTTCAATGAAAAAATTTTAAAACTTTCATTTAATATATCAGTACCTATATTGTCTCACATTTTTACAGAGGCTGTTCGCACATTTTTTAGACGATTTTGGTAAGCGGTAATAAAAATTTGTTTGCTGCAAAAGAAATAATTGCAATTGTACTATGTTTTTAAAAGTCAAAATTATTGTCTGCGGCTTGAAAGTTTTGTTTTTATTCAAAATGGCGTTTTAACAAAGCAGTGGTTCGAAGGCTACATTTATGCTCTTTCCGAAGAGAAATAAGCATACTCCGTTATCCAAAAACTATGTGAGAGTCATAGTTTTGTGATATCTAAAGTGTCGATGGGTAATATCGTCAACAAGAAAGGAAAAAAAACGTCAAATTGGAGCCTCAAATGGGACAAAAATTCCAAACAAGTATCCAAGGAAAAAACGGACATCTTGGACTATTGCAAAGGTACGTTGTTTAATGTTAAAAGAAAATCCCCCTAGTCAAAGGACAGTTGCAAAATGATTAAAATGCTCGGTGTCCACTGTAAACAAAATGATAAACGTTGATTTAAATCTTAAGAAAGCGAAAAAACGCAATGTGCAGCGTCTTCTTCCAAATCATATCGCTGAACGCAGGACACGCTGTAGAATTCTATATGAGAAACACTTATCCAAAGAAAAATGGAAAACAATTGTCACAATAGATGAATCATGTGTGTATTTAAATGATTGCAACAAAAAAAGAGCCATTTATTATCATAAAAGGGGAATAAAAAATTTAAGTACATGGTTCAAAGAATCGAAAGAAAGTTTTTCTAAGGGATTCATGATTGTTGCTGGTTTTTCTTATAATGGCAAGTTAAAAATAAAGAGAGTGGAAAGAAATGTCAAGATTAACTCCAAATACTATCAGGAACATATTTTATCGCCAATTTTTCTGAATGAAATACCATCGCTTTACCCACAGTGCCATCAATCTGTGAGACTCTATCAGGACAAAGCTAGCAGTCACACATCAAAATCCACTGTAAATTTCCTAAAAGAAATGGAACAAAAAACTGGTATCAAGGCCATACCCTTCACTGATATCGCTACTAAATCTCCCGAGTATCACCTATGGATTTTTGTGCTTTCGGACTTTTAAAATCTTCATTATCCAAACGTCATCCCAAAACCCTTACAGGACTCTGGAAAGCTGTTCAGGAGGAATGGGATAGAATACCTCTTCTGACACTTTAAAAGGCATTATTATCCTGGAAGTTGCGGTGTCGAAAGATAGTTCAGTATAAGGGATGTCAAATAGAACATTTAAAACAAGAATTTTATGTAATTTAGTTTTGTGAGTACAATATACATCGTCTAAAAAATGTGTGAACAGCCTCTGTATTACACAAGAACTACCAAGTGGTCATGAATTGTATGTAGTGGTTCTACAGAGGCTTTTCGCACATTTTTTAGACGATTTTGGTAAGCGGTAATAAAAAATCGTTTGCTGCAAAAGAAATAATTGCAATTGTACTATGTTTTTAAAAGTCAAAATTATCGTCTGCGGCTTGAAAGTTTTGTTTTTATTCAAAATGGCGTTTTTAACAAAGCAGTGGTTCGAAGGCTACATTTATGCTCTTTCCGAAGAGAAATATGCATACTCCCGTTATCCAAAAACGATGTGAGAGTCATGGTTTTGTGATATCTAAAGCGTCGATATGTAATATCGTCAACAAGAAAGGAAAAAAACGTCAAATTGGAGCCTCAAGTGGGACAAAAATTCCAAACAAGTATCCAAGGAAAAAATGGACATCTTCGACTATTGCAAAGGTACGTTGTTTAATGTTAAAAGAAAATCCCCCTAGTCAAAGGACAGTTGCAAAATGATTAAAATGCTCGGTGTCCACTGTCAACAAAATGATAAACGTTGATTTAAATCTTAAGAAAGCGAAAAACGCAATGTGCATCGTCTTCTTCCAAATCATATCGCTGAACGCAAGACACGCTGCAGAATTCTATATGAGAAACCCTTATCCAAAGAAAAATGGAAAATAATTGTCACAATAGATGAATCATGGGTGTATTTAAATGTCTGCAACAAAAAAAGAGCCCTTTATTATCATAAAAGGGGAGAAAAAAATTTAAGTACATGGTTCAAAGAATCGAAAGAAAGTTTTTCTAAGGGATTCATGATTGTTGCTGGTTTTTCTTATAATGGCAAGTTAAAAATAAAGAGAGTGGGAAAAATGTCAAGATTAACTCCAAATACTATCAGGAATATATTTTATCGCCAATTTTTCTGAATGAAATACCATCGCTTTACCCACAGTGCCATCAATCTGTGAGACTCCATCAGGACAAAGCTAGCAGTCACACATCAAAATCCACTGTAAATTTTCTAAAAGAAATGGAACAAAAAACTGGTATCAAGGCCATACCCTTCACTGATATCCCTACTAAATCTCCCGATGTATGACCTATGGATTCTTGTGCTTTCGGACTTTTAAAATCTGCATTATCCAAAAGTCATCCAAGGAAGGCCAAAACCCTTACAGGACTCTGGAAAGCTGTTCAGGAGGAATGGGATAGAATACCTCTTCTGACACTTCAAAAGGCATTATTATCCTGGAAATTGCAGTGCCGAAAGATAGTTCAGAATAAGGGATGTCAAATAGAACATTTAAAACACAAGAATTTTATGTAATTTAGTTTTGTGAATACAATATACATCGTCTAAAAAATGTGTAAACAGCCTCTGTATTTGAAGTACACCCTTGAAATGATAGATCCTAGTTATATATATATATATATATATATATATATCTTTTGTAAGATATGCCACTGATGTTAGCATGGGTATTGCTAAAGCTTTTTGTGGAGTAAATAAAAGTGTGAACTTTTATTGTGAACCTGTATGGTATAGAACAAAATTTGCTACTATAAATGATGTTGAATGCTTTCTATACTGAACTCAAAAACTATCATATGTTTTAGGGAATTGTATAATTTTGCTTTACTGTAGTATTCAGATACTCTTGATAATGTGTATGTATGTTAATACATACATCATACAAGATAGGATCAAAAGTTCCAGGACTATTTAATTTAAAATAATAAAACATGATATAAACTTTATAATCAACATATATTATGAAGCCTGATAATATTTGGCGCTAGATAGCATTTTTGTTGTGCATTCCCATAATCCAAGATCAATTGATTTATAAAAGCAAGTAAAATTTAAATGGCAAGGCTTTGAAAATATCACAGTTTGAACAGAGGTCATCCATAAAATTCAGTTTTTTAATTGGAAAGATGCATCAGAGACTGTAGAAATTATAAATAAGCTTATGGTGACAGCATTATCAAGAGAAATTATTTTTGATTGGTTTAAACGATTTAAAGATGCCATGCTTCACTGGAAGATGATGCAAGGTCAGGCCGATTGGCGACTTCAATAACTGAAGCAAATGTTTTAGCCGTTAAAAGTCCAAAGGTAAGGTCATGCTGGAATTGTTTTTTAATCACAGAGGTGTCATTCATTTTGAGTTTACACCTGACAGATGTACGGTAAATATGGAAATATACAAGGCAATATTAGGGCGTCTCAGGGAGGCCATCCGAAGGAAGAGACCGGACTTGTGGAAAGGCTAAACATTCTGTAACTGTCATAAGACATCCTCCATACTAACCCGATTTTGCACCATGTGATTTCTTTTTTTATCCTGAGACTTAAAAATGTCTTGAAAGGGAACCGTTATTCGAGTGCAGAAGAGGTCAAAGTTAATACAATGATTGCTGTGAAGGACATCTCAAAAAATGGATTTTACTGTGCCGCTGGAATAAATGTGTAAATAGCCAAGGCCAGTATTTCAATAAATTTGACCTATAATTATATGTAAGTGTTGTATTTTATAAAATAAAAAATTTGTCCTGGAGCATTTTGACCTTACCTTGTATATGCACAAAAGAGTTTGCCATCATAAAGCATACTGCAGTTGTTGAATATCTTTTAGCTTAATGTTATTGAAAAGATTGTTAATTTTATTTAAATTGGAAGTTTATTACTTATAGTGATTTCCATCTATAAATAATGAAGATAAAATTTTGAATTTTGTTCACCTAGGATTTTCACTTCCTGTCATATTTTGTAAAAATCCCCCCTCCCCTGCCCCCCTAAAAAGAAAAAAATAGCATGAATTTATGGAGAAACTTGATTTACTACTAATCGAGAATTAGTGTAAAGCAGGGGTTCCAACCTTTTAGCTTCCTTGGGCCACACAAAAATATATCTAACATTAAAAATAGTTAATGAGTAAAAAAGGTATAATATGTAGATGACATATTTCATTATAAATTTTATTTATAATTATAAAGATAACTATAGGAGCCATACTAACAGTGGCGCACCCAGGATTTTTCTTGGGGGGGGGGGGGCGAGATGAACGGATAAAAATATTTATAATGCATGGGGGGGACCGAGATAGATGGATAAAAATATTTATAGTGCAAAATCAGTATTCATAATGCAATTTCTATTTTGGGGGTGGCCAGGGCCCCTTGCCCCCTCCCCCTGGGTGCACCACTGCATACTAATGCATTAATATCTGGGTCAATTGAAGTGATTTCAATTCTCAGGGAGTTCTCAAGATGTTCATCCGATATTTTGGTTCTAATTTGACTCTTAGTGTGCTTCACTCTTGAAAATAGTTGTTCACAGATGCACGCAGAGCCCGATTTAGAACATTCTTGACTATAGGCACAACTGGGGATGGGGGAGCCCCCCTAATACTGATGTGGACGTAAAATTTCCGAAATTGACACACACAAAAAAAAAAAAAGAAATCGTGAATCATTGTGAAAGTACCATTTTACCAAGAATTGGCTATTATAGAAGCGTAGAAGCCTAGAACATTATCCAATAACGAAAAGCGATACAACATATTAACTTCATCATTAAAACACCAATACCATGCAACCAGAAAAACTTATTAATCCCTTATATACACTATAACATACATATAATGAACCAATCAATCAAATTTGAAAGAATATATAAAAAAAATTACTATTAAAAAAAGTAAAATAATAATAAAAATTGAATTGGGAATTTTTTTTTCCTTTTAAAATTAAAATCTTTTTGGGGCCCCTAGGCCCGGGCCTAATGGAAAATCAGGGCCTGGATGCACGTGCTTCCAAACAATGATGATATGAATAACGCATGATTATGCAGATAGGGATATTTGTCTCTGGGCGGGTAAGATTTATATAAGTCCAACAAAGAGACTTCGTTGAATTTCTCTTTAAGTTGGATGTCAGATTGCAACTCTATGCATTCCATTTGAAAATTTTCTGGCAGCATATCTATATCGATGGTAAATGGAGTAGCAAAGATACAAATGAATTGTTTATTTGTACTGAGTGCCGCGGTTCTAGTGTTAATCCTACAAGGCCCTCTCTTTTGCCTATTATAGCTGGGGCACCAGTTACTATACCAGATATGTTGGCAAGAGTTAATGAGAATCGCGTCAATGTTTTCTTCCCTGCTTCATATAAATCTCTCGAGGTTGTCTTGTCTTTTCACGGTACTAATTAAGCCATTTCTTCAGTTACAATAAACTTGTCATTTATTCCTCTAATAAAAATGGCAAATTGAGCCGTGTCAGTAGCATCAGTACTTTCATCCATCAACAAAGAATAAAACTTAAAAAACTAGAAGATTTACTTTTTAAATCGTTTTCGATATATTTCCCAAGTTCGTCAATTCTTCTGGAAATAGTTTGATGAGACAAAATGTGCGAGTATGTTCTCTAACAATATTTATAATTTGTGAATGTATTCATAAGATCCTGGAGATTGTGTTCATGGTGTTTAATTTTTTTATACTAATTTTAATATCATTAAAAATATGAAATGTTAAACGTTTAAAAACTTCACATTTAATTTTTGTAATGAAATTAACACAGAAATTGTATACGGATTTTTGTATAGAATTAAAGCTATTTCAAATGCTGTATTGATTTGTTGAACGAGCAAAGCGGGATCTGTAATGGCCGCCTGCCATCATTGCCGAGGCGGGCTATTGATATTTTATTTTCGCTTTGAGCTCTTTTTCTGGACCGCGTGCGACCCGCGGGTTGGATACCCCTGGTGTAAAGTATTGTACTTTCAATTAACAGTGTTGCACTTTCACATAGAAGTCCCAGATAAAAATGCTCTCCCTATATACAGCTTTTAAATAATTTTGGCTAACTTCTGTTTTACAGTGTAAACGAAAAAATTTTTTGAAAGGGATTTTTATTTATATATTTAAAATTTGTATTTCATTGCAAAAATTATAAACAGTTCATTTTATAGCATAGTAGATTTTTTTTTTTATCAAGCTAACTTTTTTCTTTAACACTATCTATCCATACTTCAGTCTTCAGAAAGCAAACTTTGTGATTCCAGTTCATCAGCACTTGTTTTAACCTTCTGTCTTTTAGCCCGCCTTCTTTGCACTTCACGTTGCAGAACAAAGGACTTCCACTTTATGACCATGAGTATTATCCATAGCACAAAGCTGAGTACCATGGCAATAGTCAAAATTCCAAAATTTGATGTTGGGTCTGCAAGAGCGCAAATGTGAATGACTTAAAAGATTCAATTAATTTTGTATTTTAATAATTTTCACCGATTATTAAAATCGAATTTTTGAAGGTTGAAATATTTATGATTGCTCGTTAAACAGAGTTTTCCTTGAAATTTAACGACTATTACTATATATATATATATATATATATATATATATATATATATACGCTCGTGTGTGTATATATATATATATATATATATATATATATATATATATATATATATATACACACACGAGCCCGCTTAATGGAATAACCAGTTTGCCACGAAAAATTATTCTAATAAGCGGAATATTCCATTATCCGGTATCAGATTGATACGCCCACAATGTTTCAAGTTACAGTTTAACCAAGAAAACATTAAAAATTACCTTAAACCATAGGCATATTTAAACTATTATAATTAACAAATAATTTATTTATTAAAAGTAAGAAACACTTTAAACAAATTAAAATTTAGAAATTTGATGAAAAGTGAGCTAATTTTATTGTAGAATATACATATTTCCCTTAATTTTTGGAAAATAATTGCAATGTTACTTGCTTATTTCTTGCTAAAGAAGTCGGACATTTTAGACTGTTTACTATTACGTGAATGCAGCATATCTGTTATTTGATTTTCTATTTTATAAAATAAATGAAAGTCTGCATTTGACTTCGTTTCCAAGAAACGTCTTATAATATCCCAAGCGTTATTAACTTCAACATGTGACGGAACCTTTTTAACGGTACATTCTTCATCAAATTCATCTTCATCGACTTCGCTTTGATCAAGTTGAGGGTCTGAAATTTCACCACATTCTGCTAAGTCATTGTCGAAGTTTACATAATAAGATAAATTTTCTTCTGTCACTCCTTCTAGTGGTAAATCATTTACATTTGTTATTGATTCATCATTTAATTCATCATTGTTATGTCTGTTGAAAATTTACATGTTACGAAACAATTTTTTATTGCTTCAGAGGAAATATTATTTCATGATTTGTTCATCATATAAACAGCTGTAAGAATTGCAATGTTACTAATAATTTTACTAGTTGAACTATTGATAGAAAATCCACTAGCATCATCTATGCAGGCTATGATCTTTGTAACGATTTCTTTTCTATATTTCCTCTTAAAAAGTGATATAATTCCCCGGTACATTGGCTGTGAAATAGCTGTAGTATTCAGAGGCAAAAAAATGAAATGCCACATTTTCTAGTCTTACGTCGACTTTATGGGCTTGACAATTATCGATAAAAAGGATAGATTTTCTTTTCATCTTATTGTCAAATGACACTAACCAGTTTTGAAAGAAATTAGCAGTCATCCAAGACTTTGAATTCGCTTCGTATTTAACACCTTTAAATTTTCGTATTTAACATCTCGAGATTTTACACCTCTAAAACATTGTAATAAAGCAGGTAATACTACATTTTCCCAAGAACTGGCAGCGGCTTCATCAGTATCAATTGCTTCACCTTGAATTTTTTGAAAGAAATTTGGTTTCTTTTTTTCCATCTGCACAACCAACCATTTGTAGCTTTAAAATCAGTTATATTTAACTGTTGTGCTAGATCTGCAGCTTTCTGATTAAATAATAATCCACTAACAGGAACATTACAAGCTCATTTTTCAGCAAACCACTGAAGAATAGCATCTTCAACTTCAGATTTTTTTCCAGTACGTTTTCATTGTTGATTAAGATTTTTGTTGCATTTTCAGTCGTTCAAGACTTTTTCTTTATTTTTTAACAATTTCGAAACTTGAGCTTGGGATATCTCAAACTTTTTTTAGAGTTCTAATTGCGTACACTTATTTACTTTTGCAAACTCAATAACTTTTAGTTTTTCTTTTAAAGTAAGATCTTTTCGTCTCGAAGACACTGTAGTAAAGCACAAGAGAGATACTGATTTCACGAAAGCGAACTGTCGAACTAATCGCCATAGAAAATGTAGAGTTAAATGTTCAAGGTTAGAGACCCCCAAGTTAAATGTTGCGCTTCTCCGAAGAGATTCGTTACAGCTGGTAATCCCCGTCCCCTTCAAGATAAGGACCTGTTGATGTTTCACACTTCCTTCACACACACCCTTCCCCACACTCTCTAGCTCTCATCTGGGGGTGAAGCTTACTGTTCATTCTCTGAATAGAGAAACGTAGTCTGAGCGGCCGAGCAATACGGGGAGGGGGGGGGGCTAGCAAAAGAAAACAACAGTGAATTGCCCTTCAAATCCAAGAAATCTCCATTTCCTGCGATTGCACACTTTCTGCGAAGTGACAAAATTTCTTTGAGTTACTGCACATTCCTTATTGTACTTTACAGAAAAAAATTCTGAAAAGAAGTGTGGGAAATTAAAAAAGATCGATATCGTCATGGCTAAAAATTACTCCTTTAAGCGGGATAGCTTCAAAACATGACATTCCATTAACCGGGAAATTTAACACAGATACAAATTACTGCGGTTTGGTACGAGTACATTGAAAATTTATTACATTAAACGGGATATTCTTTTAACAGATATTCCATTAAGCGGGTTCGACTGTATATATATATATATATATATATATATATATATATATATATATATATATATATATATATATATATATATATATATATATATAATATATTATAAATGAAAAATATGCAATTTACTCTGTTATAATTTGGACAGTATAAGCCCAGCTTCTCCATTGCTGTGATATGATTAAGCGCTGCGCAGTTTAACCACGAATAATTTTCTATTCCGCATTAAATAATTTAACCAACGCTGATTTAATCGGTCGAGAGAAAATGATAAGCTGCATCACGTTATATATATATATATATATATATATATATTACTCATTTTTTTTTCTTTTAATTTAGGATTTTTACGTCGAGTAGAATTGTCACCAGTTACAGGCAACTAGTACTCATGCCGTGTCTTTTAAACTAGGTCTCGAACTTGGGTACCTTCCTAGTAGTAGAATTCATAAAATAGACTTTTTGAGGGAATAAAAGTGAAGGATTCCACAAGGAATCACTCTGCGATAAGTGACGTCACGGTCGTGAAAAAAGACTCGATGAGTTCATTGTGTCCATCCCAAAAACTCTAACTATGCATGAAACTCTAACTAACGCATGTTCATCAAACGTGGCAGAAAACACGGTAATTTATGAAAATTTTGATAGATTTGTGGCATTCTATTAATAGTTTTGTCGACAGCTGATTCCACAAAATACTATATGTAATAAAAATGGGATAACAGTGGTTAAATGCCTATACATAAGCAAGACGCGACTGCCAGTTTATTTCTTACGGACTACATTTTACTCTATTCTTTTAATTCTGTGTTTGCGGTGAAAAGAGTGTCAAGTCCAAAATCGTAGTTTTGAGAAAAATGGGATTGAAAAAAAAAAGGCTTTTGTAAAATCAGTGTTTTTTTAAGTTTAATTTTTAATTATTTTTTAAAGTAAATTTTTCAAATTTAATTTTGTTGAGTGTGTTAAGTCCTTGATTGGGACATAACCCCTTTAACACTAACATGTTTGTGTTTTGTTTCACATACCCCAAATTTTCCCTGATGAATAAAAATATTTAGGAGTGTAATTGGACTTAGCTTTCTGTACCCTGCAGTAGTCCTTGATTTTTCAAACTTGATTGGTTTGATAACTCATTTTAGCCCATTTTGGACTGTTATGCTGTTTGCTACCCTGACTGCTACCCTTTGCACAGCAAACACAGAATTATAACTCCAAACTGCTGAAGCAACTACAGTCAGGGCCCGATTATGAACGCTGAGGGCCCCTGGGCAGATGCTATTTGGGGGACCCCCTTACGAACATTTATAAAAATAAGAACTATCCATGGGCTATACATACTATTAGAAGTACTAGGTGCATACACCAAGGGGGTTTGGGGGCCCCCTAGCATCAGGGGGCCCTGGGCAAAGTCCCGATTTGCCCATGCGATAAAAAGGCCCTGACTACAGTCACTTGTATACTTGAACATTCTTTACCCCATTTTAAAGAAAACATTCAGAATAGAATTCTAACTTATTTAATTAACCCACCACAGAAAATATTTTAAATGATTGTAAATAATCAATGTGTATTTTATCACGTGTTCCTTAGTATGCGCCGCAGAGGACCTTTATGAGAGTAAAGTGTTAAATTTATCAGTCTTTACAGCTGCTAGAAGAATGGCGAAATGTAGCCATATGTAAGTAGATATGGGTTAGAAACGCTCGTGTTAAGCTTAACTTAGGGATCCCCATGGTGGGCCGTGGGTAACTGTGGGCGTAACACTTGGTTCTGAAATATCGGAAGACTATCTTCCCTGCATCAGACTTAATTGCCCTACTTTTGAAGACAGTTATAAGGAAAGACACTTACCAAAAACTGTATACTTCGATATTACTGAAAGGAAGTCGGAATTCATTATTTCAGATATGGGTTGTAAAAAATGTTATCTTAACATTCACAAAACATTCAATTTTTGTCTTATTGAGCGAAAAACTTAAATGAGTAAGTAGACTTATGGAAAAATTACAGAGTATCAGTGGTTATGCAGCACCTGAAGATTTTCTCTTTAAAATGTAGCATTGTATTATCTGTGTTCTAACCAGCAGAGTCATTTTATGAAAAAGTTATCTCGATGTCGCCGATATTGGCAACTGTAGGTCTGCCGCACATCGAGAAAGCGCGTGTCTGACACAAGCTGCGTTCAATAACTGCTAGAGAACGCGCATTGAAATCATAGGTTTCGAGCATTTGGTTCTCCATACTTGCGACGGAACGCGACAAAAATGCTGCACTCCTGCGACACCGACGAAACAACGACAAAACGGCGCTATCATGTCGCATGTCTGATTGGTGTAAGCATTGGGCGAAAAAAAATATTTCAGGTAGTCTCTTCTAACGAAACTATCGAGAGTTATTAACGTAGGATTACTTATCGTTGCTTACCTCTTTTTTTTAAAAAAAAAAAGAACAAAGCATTTTGGTACTTTTCTGTTTAACTGTTTACTACTACTGGTCTTGGCGCGCTGCCAAAACTATAACTCGCGACGCCGGACAATTTTTTTCTCTCCGCAAAACCGTTATTGAGGAACGCAATCCTACGGTAGAATAACTTTTTTCAACGCAGCATGTGTCAGATACGCGCTTTCTCAGTGTGTGGCAGGCCTAAATTCTCTTTTAGACTATCTTTAATAAACTATGGCGTAATAAATATCTTTTTATCCTTAAAAGGGTGATAATTTAAACTTCGAAGATTATTATTTATTTATTTTTTTAATGTGACAGGCATTAATCCTGATCTCGTTCGTTCCTGTGCATTGCGAGCAGGGCCGGTGCTAGCAGTTTCGCAGCCCCGGGCAAAAAGGTAAAATGCCGCCCCTTTAAAACAAAAATTAAAAGAGATAACCTAAACCCTTCCCACGCTTAGTAGTAAAATAAAACGTGAGCAAAAAAAATTGGTATTAAGAATGTTGAAGTTTTGATTTGCCAAAAATACAAATTTCTTGATTTATGATTTTGGCACTAAATTGAAATTAAGGTTGCACAGAAAAAAAAGACACAAATTTAGTATATAATTATAAAATGCATATATTAAAAAGATAGTAAAACAAATTATAGAACCATTAAAAATAAAAACCTAATTATTAAAAATACAGTTAAACTGAAAAGTGTTTTTTTCTCACTTTTAATTCTGAGAATTTTTTGATAATTTTTTTCACATCACTTTCTTCAGCTAGCTCATGTTCAGTGACTAATGTTGTCAAGCCATATAGCCGATCTTCGGTAGTTGTAGAACGTAAAATTTTTTAATTAACTTTAATTTGGAGAAACTTCTTTCTCCACTTGCCACATTTATTGGGAGAGTAAGCAAGATTCTTAAAAATTCTTAAAACTATACCGAGATTTGGAGCAAAATCCAGCTTTGAAATGAATTTAAAAATCTCGATTGGACTTTCTTTTTTATTTAGTAAGGCCAAAACCGATACTATCTCGTCTGCCAGGTCCAGCGCGTTTATATTTGATGAATTCCCATCAGTTAACACTATTTCTAGATCTTTACAATATTTTAGTAAGTCGTTTTGAGGGGTATCTTTTAAATCATAAATATTGTATAAAAACTGGAAATAGTTGTGTGGGCACTGATCAAATCAAACCTGATTCAAATGCCTTGATAGCTTGGTCTAGTGTGAAAAAGTAAAACTCTGGCTTATATTTCAAAGTAGGATCTTCTATCGGATCATCTCGTGCCTCATAATCAAAATTAACATTCCTTCTTCGAATTCTATGACGTGGCTGGGTAAGCTCAAAATTAGCCGGTATGTCAATTTCGTCGGCGAGTTCTCGAGCATCGCAAAGCATTTCATTAAAGGCCGTGTCCGATCTAAGATCCTTGAAAACATCTTTACAATTTTTCAAGAGTTCCATACCAGATGGTAAGTCATAGTCTTTTGTCTGCAAGAGCTTACTTATAGCATTGATACAATTTAAGATTTTGTACCAAATTACAATGGAGCATAAGAACTTAAATTGTTTAACACAACTTAATAGTCCAGAAGCATCAACTCTTATAGAGTTGTCAATCTCCGAATTATTACAAACAGCAAATAAAGCATCGTATATCTCTCCTAATTGATACCTCAGTGGTTTTAATGCATCTATTCGGCTTTCCCAACGGGTATCACCTGGGGGTTTCAAAGTTAGTCCCTGAACATATTTTATTAATATGGTCCATCGAAAAGTTGATGAGGAAAAAAATAGATATATTTTTTGGACCATATAAAAAAAAATTGGCGGCTTCGGAGGATTCCTTTGCTATGTCATTAACGACCAAGTATAATGAGTGGCTATTACATGCGAGGTAAAATGCTCGTGTATTTAACGCTTTTATTCTAGATTGTACTCCCGATTTATCACCTCTCATGTTGGCCCCGTTATCGTAAGCCTGTCCCCTCATATCCTGCAAATTCAATCCCAATGTTTCAAGTCTTTTAAGTCTTAGAGTTGAGAGTTCAGAGTTCGTCGATCTTTCAACCGAAATGAAAGCCTAAAAAGCTTTCATTTCGGTTTTAATCAAACCTTATTCAAGGTTTGATTAAAACCGA
This sequence comes from Dolomedes plantarius, assembly GCA_907164885.2. NCBI lineage: Eukaryota > Metazoa > Arthropoda > Arachnida > Araneae > Dolomedidae > Dolomedes > Dolomedes plantarius. Next base: position 101,112,477 of record OU015500.1, read on the forward strand.
AACGTCAGCCATGGAATAGAAAGTGTTTTTTTTAACAATTTACCCTAAACAAAGCCAGAAAAATCTCGCCTTGAAATAAGTAAATAAGGGTACGAAAAAAGAAAAGATGTTTCAAATGTTTTTGGAAAGATGCTCTCCTTACGAGGGTTAATTTTTACCCCTGACATTTATTTATAGCGAACATGAGTTGAGCAGTACCTTCTCTGTTCTTACTTACCTTTTGATTCATCTTATGTATTACATATATATGTATTACTTTATTTATTTATTTTTAAAATTTTTTTAAATCGTTTAATTAGATTTAGAATATTTACTGTCAAAGTTACCATAAGCCGAAAAAATATTTTTCTGGACAGCTACTTTTTGCTTGGACCCATCGATTTTATTTTTAAAAAAGGCACTTTTGCTTATTTCTGTTAGGTAACATGCTCAAAGAAATAATTTTTATTTGGCTCATATTATTTTCGAAAAAATACGTCGTTGTAAGAAGAATTATAAACCTTTCAAAATGAGGTGCCACTTGATTCACTTTCTTTATCCAAATAATAGGGGTAAAAATTACCCTTCATATGGGTTGATAAATATTAAAAAACAAAATAAAAAGAAAAGTGACTTCCTTCAAAACAAAATCGACGTGTCCGAGAAAAAAGTCAAAATTTAAAGATAACATGCTTAAAAAAATAAATTTATATGGCTCATGGCAAATTTAAAATTAAATATATATCAAAAACTATTCAAACGATTTATAAAAAAAATCGACCGTAATAAGAAGAATTAAGAGCCCTTAAAAACAAGGTGCCACTCGGCCCATATTCTCTATCTAAAAGAGGGGTAAAAATTACTCCTCATAGGAGGTGTATCCTACTGCATGAAACACCTAAGTGGCCAAATAATTGACGGATTTGAGCGTTTTTCCAAAAACATCCTGTAGAAGGTATAAAAATATTTGTTTAGAAAAGCTGCCTATTTTTTAATTATTACCTACTCCCCTTATTTTTACAACACACTTTATGACACAATTTTCAAAAACTCACGACAAATAATAATTGTATGTAATTTTATTTATGCTTACCTGTAAGGCAATTTTTGCATAAATAAAACAATCGAACAGCCTCTTTTCCTTTTATAATAGTAGCGTAAAAATCGTGTCACAGCTTGTCATGACTGGTTTTTCGCGACCCCATACATGTTCCGACAAATTAAAACACGCGGTAAAAAATTCTTTTACAGCACTTTGTATGTGTGTTCATTTATTTAAATTATAATAAAAAGGGTCATTTTTTATTTTATACAATTTTAAGCCATTTTTAAGCGGGAGTTATTATGTTTGTGAGCGGTTTCCCTGAAATATTTTGTTAGTTTATCTATATTGCTCTGTATTTTTCGTTCGGTTTTGAATTTGGTCTTTAATACACGAAAACTCTACTCCTCTTTCAAAACGTGTTTTTGTTTAAAAACTACATACCTCAACCTTCTTATGTCGTTCTCATGCTTGGGGATTTTTGAAGTGAGTGGGTACCTATTCTTAAAATTTCGTAAAACATATTAAAAGCAAATTTTATTAAAAGTCCACCTATTATTTTTTCATAAGTATTCAAATGAATCTTGGTTTAATCATTTTCTTCATAAACTAGTTAATATTACAACCCATTTGCCGCCTCCTAAGGTTGCCGCCCCGGGCAGGGGCCCAGCTTGCCCGCCCCTAGCGCCGGCCCTGATTGCGAGTTACATCGGCTGCTTAATTATGAGAACACCCAATAGATGAACGAACGGGGCACCCTATCGGAGCACAGTACAGAAATGTCCATTTCTTCGCTGAATTTGAACTTAGGCCCGCGCGGTCGTAGTTTACAGTTGTAGCCACATTAAACGAGAGCTGCGAGACGAATGTCATAAACCATTGCATTTGCATATTATCTTCATATAACGGTATAACATCGTGTGTCACTTCAAAAACTAATGATATGTGTATATATATTATAAGTGTATATATATATATATATATATATATATATATATATATATATATATATATATATATATATATATATATGTGTGTGTGTGTGTGTGTGTGGATGGATATATATATACCGGGTGGCCATAATTAAACTGACAGTGCTCAAAGTGTTCTGTAGCGCGATCTATTTGCGAGAATGACGCCACATTTTGTAGGAAGATTAAACAAGACGGGGGACGAAGGATTTCGCGAAAAAATAAATTAGTTCCAAAAGTCACAGCTAGGGGAATATTTGGCGCTGTGTAATAGAAAATAGAGTGTTAACAAATGCAAATTAATACGGAATAAAATTACCTTTTAATATGCACATTTTCTTATTTAGTTCAAGTGCAATATGGCAACACTTTTAAAAAAGCGTAAAATCTACATAAACACCGATAAAGTCTCGTGATCTGCAATATCACGTACGCTGAGCAGAAGAAGAAGTTCTTTATTCAAATTTCACGTTACATCCATTGGCACAGTGCCAGCTGCTTGGGTTTTAAAAGGCAATGTGTTACGTTTCGAATCAATCGGATTGAAAGTTTATGTGCAATGTCTCGTTCTTTAGTCGAGCGTGCGTTACTGGTCAAATTCTTTTACCTCAACCAGTGCAACGCGTCAGCCGCTCTTCGTGCTTTTAGAACGCACAAAAAATGCGTAAAGGTAACGGCCCTGTGTCAGTTAATGGGCTAAAAGCAATGGTTGCGACGTTTGAGAAAACAAGTTCTCTGAAGATTCAGTCAGGCAGAGGACGAAAACCTGTACCACAGGATACAATCGAAGCAGTTGCCACGGCGATTGTCGACAGAGGACCAGACAATATTGCTGCCACCTCTAGCGCTCGTGGATTAGCTCGGAATATGGATATGCCTTACAGTACGGTATGGAAAATCTTACGAAAGATTATCAACTTCTATCCGTACAAGATCAGCTGTGTACAGGAGTTACTGTACCCCGACCATGATAAGCGATTGACTTTTGCTCTCACCTTTCTTGCCAGAATGGAGGTGGATGATGCTTGGCCGTGGAAAATCTTATGGGGGGACGAGGCCCACTTTTACCTGCATGGAACTGTGAATACCCAGAACTGCCGAATTTGGGATGACAAATCACCACATGCAGTCACAGAAATTCCCTTACATTCACCAAAGGTAACTGTTTGGTGTGGGTTCACAGCGGAATTTATCGTAGGTCCATTCTTCTATTACACAGTGCCAAATATTCCCCTAGCGGTGACTTTTGGAACTAATTTATTTTTTCGCGGAATCCTTCGTCCCCCGTCTTGTTTAATCTTCCTACAAAATGTGGCGTCATTCTCGCAAATAGATCGCGCTACAGAACACTGTGAGCACTGTCAGTTTAATTATGGCCACCCTGTATATATATATATATATATATATATATATATATATATATATATATATATATCAGGAAGCATATATATATGTGTGTGTGTGTGTGTGTGAGAGAGAGAGAGAGAGAGAGGGGGGGCCGTTTATTTTGAAAGTGGCTTAAGTCACTTTGTTTATAAATCTAAATACAGTTAGCTCTGTTTAACGACGTTCTACTTAACGACGATCTCTATTTAAAGACGATATTTCCCAGTCCCGGTCCCTCCGACGCAAAAAAATTCTATTTAAAGACGACGTTGTTTCTGTTTAACGACGATTTTTTTTTTCATGATAAACTTTTTCTTCAACATTTTATCTGAAGGAGGGGAACCTTCTGTGGAAGAAAACAAGTTTGGTTTCAATAACAGACCCGGAATTTCCTTGATGTTTGCAATGTTGCAATCATAGACTTGTTGCAGTGGGAAAAACGGGGGGGGGGGGACTCGGAAGATCGAATATTCATTCATGGAGCTCTTAGTGCGGGAGCTGAATCACTCTATTGTTCCTACCATCTGTTGTCATGTGACTTATGAACTATCCAATAGCAGCTCTCTCTCACTCCTTCCTGGAAGAAGGTGTTCATGTTTAGAGAATTCGTGGTTGTGCGTAGGAGCTCATTCCAGTACGAATACTAGTTGAGTAGAGGAGCAAAATGGCATCAAAGTGAAAGCATCATACGCTACACGAAAAGGTGGAGATATTGAAGACTGGGAAGAAAGTGTTGGAATAACAAAAGTCCAATTCGCAAGACAATTTCAGCTACCCGAGTCTACTCTCAAAGGCATTTTAGCAAGCAAAGAGAAAATTCTTGAAGCAGCACAAAAATTTGGTTTGGGATCCAAATCCAAACGGTAGAAAATTGATGTGGCCGATCAGAAGAGTTTGATAAGGTAGTCCTGCAATGGTTTCATGAATCATGAGCATCCATTAATGAACAATGCGGCTGACAGTATGAAAATTAGAAAATTTACGATCTTGGAAGTAATGCACATGATAACATCAGCATGGAAAGAAGTTTCTTCATCCACAATAAAAAACTGCTTTCGAGTTGCTGGAATTCCCAAAGTACTTGTAGTGAAACTGCAAAGTACGGATATAGAAATCAATGAAGACGACATGACCCCTGAAGAATGGAGAAGTCTTGTTGAAGATGAGGATGTTTCAATTCAAGATTTCTACAATTGTGATGAATGTGTTTTAACAACAGATTACAGAAATGTAGAACAAATTTATGAAGATATAGTAAACGAAAACACAGTGTCAGACGAAGAAGGTGAAGTTGAAGACACGGAAAACGAGACAATGCCACCGTCTTACACAGATGCAACGAGACAATGCCACCGTCTTACACAGACGCAACTTCTGCTCTAGATGTTCTCCGACGCTATATTACATCGAATATGGAAAATGACACATTTAACATTTTAGAAAATCTGGAAAAGAGAATAACGAAAACAAGGCGAAAAATGAAGCAATCAACACTTTTTGACTTTTTTAAAACCTAATTTATTGTATTGTTTGTATTCTTTTTTAAATGTAATTTAAAATAACTTTTTATGTATAAAATAATAACGACAATAAAAATAACTTTTTTAAACACCCCAGTATATTAAGAAATATATTGACAGTCTTAAGCCTGTAAAGAGTGAAAAAAATGTTATTTTTTCACAAATTCTGTTTAAGGACTATCTCTACTTAAGGACGATTTTTCACGGTCCCTTGAAAGTCGTTAAACAGAGAGCCAACAGTATTTAAAAACTCAGTGGTTTTCACCATATTGATAGCAATTTTTTTTTTAATGAAGAGGTACCGTTAAATTGTAATTAATGTTAATATTAACTGGATTTTTTATGACTTATGCCACTTTCAAAATAAACAGCTCATGTATATATATATATATATATATATATATATATATATATATATATATATATATATATATATATATATATATATCCTTATCTCGTAGCTGTGCATTAGAGGATTTTTCCCGCACAACGTCATCAAATGTCAGCAATAATATGACCTGTTGATTCTCAAGTGAAAACTGTCAACGTTTGCATAAAAGATAAGTAAAATATACTGTGTCTTTCTTTCTGAAAATATCGATTAAGTATTACCGGCAACCAAAATTCGTAAAATCTCGGTTAAATTTTACTGATAACCTAAATTCAAACAGATTGTTTTGTTTAAAAGCGAATATTATCTCCATTAATACTATAAACTGATAACCCAAATTTAAGTAGGTTGTTTGTTTAAATGCAAATCTTATGAGCCTACACGCACCAGATCTATAGATTTATCTTGTTAGGAAATTGTCCATCTATGAATATATATATATTTTTTTGGTTAATAAGGAAAATTGTTTTGGAGGAGAGCTTTTGTAACTCTCGGATGTCAAACAATGAACAATGCGACTGAAGGATTCCCGAGTCTTAGTTTTAGAACCGCTGGAGGAATAACAAAAACTGCTTTTTTATATCAAACTGAGCCCTGAATAGCATTTTCCCCTTTGTTTCCTTACCTTTTAATCGAACGAGACCTATTTCCACCTCATAGAGGGAGCAGGTATACTCCCCAGCGTCTGTGGATCTCAGATCTTTAATATGGAGGGCATCTGTTGCGTCAATGGTTACTCGACCAGAAGTCTTTTCCTTCACTTTGTCAGCTCGAAGAGCTCTGTTCTGGTACTTCCATTTCACTCGCGTATTCAAACTTGCCCTTTTCAAGAAACGAATGGATACACCTATTCAATATTCGTTTGGTAAAATATCAAATTTGCTTTAATTTGTAAAATACTTGGTACAGTCATACCTCGGTACCCATCCGCTTCGGAACTCGACATTTTCTCGGTTCTCATCACGCATGCTAAAACATATACGAGACAAGACGGTGTCCCCTCATCCTGTCTCTCCGGACGAAAAGAAAGACCGAAATAGGTTGAATTACAAAATTTTGTTCAAGAGCATTGTCCTGGCAAAGCTCTAGCAAGCAGGCCCTGATTTTCCATTAGGCCCGGCCCTAGGGGCCCCTGAATGTTGGGCCCCTCCCCCCAAAATTTTTATTTCTAAAGAAAAAATTCCCAATTAAATTTTTTTTTAATTTTACCTGTTTTAGTAGCAATTTTTTTTTTTATATATATCCTTTCAAATTTGATTGATTGGTTCATCATATGAATAGTTATATGTATAGTTCATCATATGTATGTTATAGTGTATATAAGGGATTAATAGGTTTTTCTGGTTGCATTGTACTGGTGTTTTAATGATGAAGTTAATATGTTGTATTGCTTTTTGTTACTTGATAATGTTCTAGGGTTCTACACTTCAAATAGCCAATTCTTGGTAAAATGGTACTTTCACAATGATGCATTATTATTTTTTTTTGTGTGTCAGTTTTGACAATTTTACGCCCACATCAGTGTTAGGGGGCCCCCATCCCGAGTTGTGCCTATAGTCAAGAATTTTCTAAATTGGGCCCTGCTAGCAAGCCGAAATGTGAATTGTTTAATGATAAAAAAATGTCTCACTTCAGAGAGATTTTGAAACGTAGGCAGAAAGCAAGTTTCTCTTGATACGTTGGTGAAACCCCCTTAATCTAAGTCTACAACAGGGATCGGTGGTGTTAAGAGACAGAAAATAGAGAGAATCCCCGTGCAAGCGCCTGATGTTTTATTAGAAGGAGACTCCATTTCCAAGCAATATCCCCTTTCCTCCTCTACTTCGGCACTATCCCACTGGGCCATAAACTCCTCTCAGTACAGATTAAAGCGACAATGGACCATGAAAAACTTTTTTTTTTAAATTAACCAATTGCTGTGAAATTTTGCATACTTATACAGTGTTGTTTAGAAATGGAAATTCTAAATAAAAAAAACCAGAAGGTAATTAATTAAGATATTAATTAAAATCAGTTTGTTAATTTCTCTATTTAAAAATGCTCCATGCGCATTAATTTTTGTCTCAGATATCTAATTTTCTCTCTTAAGCTAGCTTTATACAGTTATAATAAAAGTTAGTAGCAATATTTGATTTACAATCATACACAGCTGGCCACTGTAAATGCAACACCCTGAAGGAAATATACGAATAACATAAAATTTACAACATGCATTAGCGGAGGTGAGATATGCAAATGATTAGAATTTCAGCGCAGACGCACATCACGCGCGCCTGTGGCGCCACTTCAAAGCGCTATTTAAGGCTTGGAGATTTCGACGATTTCAAGTTCGGCAATTGTGTTTTTCTTGTGTTTTTTTCAAAAAAAAAAAAAAAAAAACGATCAATTATGCCTCGTCGAAAACAGCGATCATCTTTTGATCAAGTATCCGAGTTCGACAGAGGAAGGATAGTGGCCTACCGAGATTGTGGATTATCTTTTAGGGAAATCGGTAGTCGTGTTGGACGAAACCAAACAACTGTAATACGGATATGTGATCGTTGGATGCAGGAGGGTACGACGGACCGGCGTGTTCGATCGCATCCACCTCAGCGCACCACTTCACGTGATGACAGGCAAATTGTGCGCATGGCAGTGACGGATCGCTCAGTCACATCACGAACCATAGCACAGCACATGCAGTCTGTAACGCATCATCCAGTGTCTGCGCGTACCATTCGACGCCATTTACAGCAGAGTGGTTTGTCCGCAAGACGTCCATTGCTTTGTCTACCCTTGACGCAGAACCACAGACGTCTCCGCCGCCAATGGTGCGATGACAGAAGGATGTGGACGGCAGAATGGAATGAAATTGTCTTTACTGACGAGTCACGCTTCTGTCTGCAACACCACGATGGTCGCATTCGAGTCTGGAGACACCGTGAAGAGAGGATGCTGAACAGCTGCGTTATGCACCGCCACACTGGTCATGCACCAGGTATTATGGTATGGGGCGGTATTGGATATCACTCTCGCACACCTCTAGTACGCATTGCCGGTACTTTAAACAGCCAGCGCTACATCTCCGAGGTGTTGGAGCCAGTTGTCCTTCCTTACCTTCAGGGCTTGCCCACAGCCATATTTCAACAGGATAATGCGCGACCACACGTGGCACGCATTGTCCAACGGTTCTTCGTCAATCGCCAGATTGAATTGCTTCCCTGGCCGCCTCGCTCTCCGGATCTTTCGCCGATAGAAAACATGTGGTCCATGGTTGCTCTACGATTGACCCAGATTCCATCCCCAGCTGCCACAGCAGATCAACTTTGGCAACGTGTGGAAGCTGCTTGGTCTGCTGTACCCCAAGAACTCATCCAAAGTCTCTTTGAATCAATGCCGAGGCGTGTGGCAGCGGTGATCTCCAACAATGGCGGCTACTCTGGCTACTGATTTTGGCAGGAACCACACTTCACAGAAGTCTATAAATTTAATCATTTGATACTTGGTCAACATGTTATCTACAAAATAAATTTTGTTGTGATATCTCTTGTCTTTCTTGGTGTTGCAATTTGGGTGGCCAGCAGTGTATTTATAAAAACTAGAAAAGAAATCGATAAAAATAGGTCATTTTATGCAAAATTTTATAAAAATTTTTTTTTAATAATTTAAAATAGTATAATAGTTAATTTAAAATAGTATAATGAATTGATTACTAAGTTTTATTCTAACATATATAAATAATCATTTTATGAAATTTTATGAAAATTCAAGAAAAATTATGACGCATGGAACATTTTGAACTTACCAAAACGACATGAAAACTTGTTTTGAGAAAATGGCATTTAAAATTTTAATTTGACGAACATTTCCATTGTTTACGTTCGAAAAAAAATACTTATAACTCGGTTAATAATGATCGGATCAACATACTTTTTTTTAAATTTAAAGCTGATGAGTTGCAGAATCATTTTCTGAAAGAAAAAAAAAATCGTTTTGGGGACATATTTTTGCCAATCTGAAGCTCCATTGCCGCCTTAAGGGAAATTCAATTTTGTTTTATTTTATCTAATTATTGTTTGAATTTGTCTAGTTTAAAGATTTTGGGTCAAAAAACAACCCTATCCATTTATAAATTACCCAGTATAATGTACAATTTCTGGTTTTCAGGAACGAATTAATTCAATTTACATTACTCCTTATGGAAAAAAATGCGTTCGGTACTCGTCTTGCCCTCTGGAACCAATTAACGACGAGTACCGAGGTATCGCTGTATGTGGATGAAATATGTGTTGTGGTTAAAGTGTTATAAAACTTTAGTGAAGATTATTTAAGTAGTTTGTCGGGATTATATTCTCTGTAGTTGAAATAATATGGTCACCTAGTATTTAGTTATGCCACCTTTCCCTCAATGTAGTTTGAATTCCTCTAGGCGTACTCAAAAATGTATTCTAAGAATGTCAGTTTTTTGGGGGGAATTTTAGCTTTAAAATAATGAATTATGTTATACATCATTTCATAAATACTTGCAAGTGAATACTTCAAACGACCATGATGCAGCCGCGTTGGAGGGTTGTAGAAATATCTGTTTTAGGCCCCTTTCTGTGGTATAACATTTTGAGAGACTTGCTATTTTCACACCGAGACAAACATTCTACAACAATCATCGGCATTCCTTTTATAATTGTTTGATGAGTTTCAGAATATCCTTGTTTCGGCAATCCTGTGCTGTCCTGTGACATACGTAAAATCCTAAAATCTATATATGGATATTAATTGTTCAGTAATTCTCAACATTTATTGTTGTCTTTAAAAGAGTATAAAGAACACCGAAAAAAAAAGTTACTAAATGTTTGTGAAAAAAATAAATTTTAAATTTATGTATCCCGGTCTGCCTTAAAATAAGTTATATTGAAATTTTCATGAAATAGCTTTATAAGAGCTTCGCGATTTTCCACAGTAGTGCCCGCTTATGCTGAAACACCTGCCGCATGAGTTTACGTAAACTACTGGATTTCGCTGATGTTAGGTTTTCTTGGCGACTGCCATGCTGACATAACCTTAGAGACTGCCCCTCGACAAAGTTCTGCAACTTCAACTGTCCTGGCCACAAATGCAACTGATGCCTTGTTCGAAATCATTAAGATCATACCTCGCTTCTCCTTTACGTATAATATACAGTATATGACTGCCGGCTTCTAATTACCTTCATATTCATGCCATTATTTATGCCGTGAAATTATTGAAAAATGAACAGTGTGGGGCCGTTCAAGTATTACGTAAGCATTCAAGTGAGGGGGGGGGGGGTTCAAGCTTTGCTTATTTTTACTGACAGGGGAGAAGGAGGGGGGGGGGGGAGTTAGAGCAATGTTTGCGTAAGACAGAAAACAAGCACGCAAGGTGGGCTCCTGACGACACCAACTCGCCTACCAACCAGTACTGAAAATTAGTAGTTCTGCTTTGACTCTTAGTGATTTAATAACTATACATTTTTATTTAGAAAAGGTCTAAAATGACTAAAAATGTGCTTACGTAATACTTGAACGGCTCCTATCCGTGAGTCAGGAAACAGGTAAAGTGACTCTGGAAGTGATAGCTATAGCTATCACTTCCAGGGGAAAAGGGGGGAAACATCTATAGACGTTTCCCCCCTTTTCTTTCGTTCGTTATCTACCAATATATGAAAGTTTGTCGTCATTACCCAGGACAGAAGAAAGTGAGTGATGCTCCTTCATGTTCTGTCTTCTCCACAGCCGTTAATGTTTGCTTACCTGATAAAGGCAAAAAGTTCGAAAACATTTGTTACTTCGAGAAAGCTGCAATTTATGTGCAAGATCTCCTACATTTTAAATTTATTTAACAAGAAAAGTGCACAATACAAAGTGAGATTATTCAGCGCTTACCTCCCTTCGTTTCTTTGAGCACTTTCACTTTGATTTTCTTCAAAAACGAACTCTTTTTGTACGCAGTCATGGCAGTCGCAGTCACTCCATAATTTTCTATGTGAAAGGAAACGGCAAATTAGTTGCACGCCTCAGAGTTCGAGGTTTAATTTGCGTAAATTAAATCAACAGCCAATGCATAGTATCAAGCAAGGAAAGTCACTTCAACGTTTGAGATTGACTCGTATATTAAATAAGGCCATGGCATTCAGAGACACAGCTAGAATTTGCTTCTGCTGGGGACTTTTTAGTTGAAAAATTTCCTTCTCTGCCTGTGGTATGGAAGGGAATGACAATTAACTCTATAGTTACCTTTTTAAAAAAATTAGCTCTTGGCGCGTTGATTCTTCGTTGCGCCCCGAATTTCACCTGAAAGGTTTTAACGTGATAACTAACAGTTTCATTAAATCTGGCTCCAATATCCCTCCGTGTCTTGAAGTCATTTTGAGAACTGGATGTCTGCAACTCTCTTTAAACCTCTTTAACGTAATTGGATTAAAATATCTATAGTCATCATAAACGTCACAATAGCTAAAAAATATCACGACAAACATTTTATTTGAGGCCGGCCGGGTGGCACAGTGGTTTGGGCCAGAGCCCGATTTAGAAAATTCTTGACTATAGGCACAACTTGGGATGGGGGCCCCCTAGCACTGATGTGGGCATAAAATTTCCAAAATTGACACACACACACAAAAATAATAATCATGAATCATTGTGAAAGTACCATTTTACCAAGAACTGGCTATTTGAAGCGTAGAAGCCTAGAACATTATCAAATAACAAAAAAAAAAAGAAAAAAAAATACAACATATTAACTTCATCATTAAAACACCGATACAATGCAACCAGAAAAATTTATTAATCCCTTATATACACTATAACATACATATGATGAACTATACATATGAGGAATCAATCAATCAAACAAATTTGAAAGGATATATAAAAAAAGTGCTATTAAAAATATAAAATAAAAAAAATTTTGAATTGGGAATTTTTTTCCTGTAACCGACCACGTTCGGAGCCAAAATTTTTAAATAAGTTTTTAAGGAAATGTTTCTTATAGTTTTTGCAATATTAGGATACAAAACATTGAGAAATAGTAAAATTAAAATAATTGTATGTATTATTTTGTTAAAATTTGGCAAAAATTGAAAAAAATTAAGCATTTTTTTTACTTTACGCTAACACTCCTAACTAAAAAAATATGTAAAACATATCACTTTTACTTGGATAAATGTAGACATATATGCATTATATATGCATTGAACCAGAAGAATAAAAATATTGTAAAGTATAAATGAGTTATAGCCAATCGAGTAATTTAGAGCAAAAATTCAAGAAAAAAAATTAAAGTTTCTAACATAAATGTCAATAATTCCTCTCTAAATGTATATATTTATAACCTTTTGGTTCAATGCATACATAACACCATTAAAAATATACAGTTAAAATTTCATTAAATTCTAATAATTATTATAACATTTATGACTGTTAATATGTGGCGGTGAAGCAAAAATCACAGTTTTTCAGAAATTCAATTTAAAACTTTTATTGGATGAATTCATTAGCTTAATAAAGGAATAGCTACCTAAAATTCACCCGCTTTATAACTTATACCTTCCTTCAGTTCATTAACAGTGATTTTTTTCTTTCTGAGAGCTCTAAGTTTTTTCCTGTGCAATTTTGCAACAGGTGTAGAGAATCTCACTGAATCGTTTATACGAGTAATATCTAATTTCTCATATCCCTTCATAGTGAAGTACCCAGGATCAATATTTAATTCGTTAAAAACTGAAAGTAATCCCGTGAAACCATCATTAAATTTTGTCACAGCAACATACCACCCCAAAACGCAATGTTTCAAGTGCAACAAAAGTATTTTTTGGGACTAACTCCCACAGACTGCCGTTAAAGGACTCATTTGCATTTTGAGTCCTTCCGTGAAGGCATTTCATCAATAATTTTGCATCACATAGTTCCATATATACTGGTTTTATAATGTTTAAAATGTTTTGTGGCAATCCAACTGATTTTTCTTTATAAGCTTTCCCTGAAGCTACAGCTCTTTGGTATTTGCACCAACTCATTATTCCTGGAGGGCACTGGCCATGCATGGGATGATTTGCATTAGAGCTGCAATGAAACAGAGCAGCTATTACAGCTTGTTGCATATTTTTCAAATTGCCCACATTGCTGCGTATGGCAATGCCGTAATAGTTTTGTAGCTTATCAATAAATTTATCGGTAAGTTTGCCTTTACCACCTAATCTAGGTGTACAGTTCTTTAATTTACGAAGGCGACTCCCAACTCTTTTTTTGTATGTGCCCTATACATTCTAATTTTTCAACATCTTCATTTTCATACACATTTTTGACACTCAGAAAGCTTTTTGAGTCCCCATCACCATAATATTCCATATATTGTAGATTATATCGTGGAATGGATCTCTCAGATATTCGGTATACTCCAACCGGTTCCATACCTGATGATGAACCCTTATAGTTAGAACATGTATGTTCTGCTTTAATTATTGCACAATTAAGAGTGTTATTCATTTTACTCAATTTAGAACACACTGCACAGTATTGAGAAAGAAATTCAGCATCCAGAACTTTTCCCGTATCAATGGATATTACAGTTACACATCCATTTAGAGATGAATAGCCTCGTCGTTGCCATGTTCCATCTACTGATACACCACACTTCATAATAACTTGCTGAGAATTTTTAATATGCTTCACTTCATCAGCAGCCCTATTCATACTATCTTGAGCTACAGTAGTAGCAGACAGAAGAAGTGATTTCTCATGGCGTTTATATGCTGTGTTATGAGGTGGTGGTGGCAAATTCAAAGTCGCACATAACTTTTTAGCACTTGAAATTCCCTTGCCAATTATTCTCATGCCAAAAACTAATCTAGAATTAATATTCAATAATCTTTTTGATTTTTTTCCAGATGAAAATTTCTCAACAAAATCACATTTTTGGCAGCACAGAGTAAAATAGGAAAACAAACCAAATCTTGATTCTTCTGAGAAACATAAGCTGTTAGACAAACATACAGGACAACAAACTAATGAAAATATATTTCTTAGAGAATCGATGTCAATTATTCTGTTACCACTTAATTCTTCAGCATGTGGGTCATCATATAAATCACTGGACATCGATAGCTTTGCTGCACTAGCTGTTTTTGATGCACTGAATGTTTCATCGTTGACAGGCTTAGGATCTGAATCAACAGTTTTGCAGGTATGCTGATTGCCGTTAAATCTGCGCTTATTTGTGCGCTTAGAACGATATTTTGGCATTATATAATGTATTAACTTTACAAAAACAAAATACACTCGTAAAAACCGTGAAAATAATTATAAAAAATGAAGAAATAAACAGCAAGCAAGCGATGAGCGAAACGTAAACAAAAGCAAATAACTTTGTCAAAGTTGCCACATAAAACTGCTAAAATATTCTAAATAAACTCTTGCCAGATGTATTTTATAGTTTGATAAATATTCAGAAATATATTGCAGTAATTTATTTCTTTAATTAAAAGCTATAATATGCTATTTACTACTTTTTTTAAGCTAACAGTCAAAGTCCGGCCCTTTAACTGCGCACTTCCGGTGTTACAGCTAATGATTAAACAGCTGTATCTCGACTTCTAATGACTTTAGAAACAAACTAAAAACTGTTTTCGAAAGCTAAAGATCTGATCTTTAAAATAAACAAATAAAAAAATTTTCGATTTTTTTTTCACGAAAATCGCTATTTGAACGTGGTTGGTTACCTTTTAAAATTAGCATTTTTGGGGGCTCTGAACATTCGGGGGCCCCTAGGCCCGGACCTACTGGGCCTAATGGAAAATCAGGGCCTGGTTTGGCCCACGGGCAAACTCTTATTGCCTTTACTGCGAGGTTGCGGGTTTGATTCCCGCTTGTCCGGCGACAAAGCTGAGATGAGGGATCTATGTTGGCTCACTTATGGGGTGCTCCCCTAATAAAACCCCATCATCCTTTTGATACATCCCTAACGGAATAATTTACATACATGTGTTTAATATGACAAAAGAATATACAACTACTAAGTTTAAATCGTTAAAATACGGGGTACATAGAAATCAGTTGTATTTACAGTGTTTAAGAGGTAAATTCCAGCATTTCATTTTATAGCGCGTTATACGAATGAAGTCATCTTATTTTTTGAACGTCTTGTATGAACTCGGGTTATACGGGAGTCAACTGTACGTATAAAGTAATGAAGTGTTCTAAGTATCGAGACATAGATTCTTTTAATTAAATGATTTTCATTTTATAATCTTACCGCAAGAGACTTGACACTTGTCTTGCAGAACTATGTTTGGAATTGAGTTGAGTATTTTCTTTGCCGATGGAACAGCATTTAGGAGGACTGAATGACAACCGATACCAACGATGGGAAAATTAGCTTCTCCCGTCTTGCCTTCCGGTGTCTGTGTTAAATAATAATAATTACAAGATAAAATGAATTTTTTATATACCATGTTTTTAAATTTTCTGTTGAATCATATAAACTTGGCAATTCTATGTATTAATAAACACTTTTTAAAAGTTTTTGATGAATTATCCCATCAACTTGAAAGAAAATGAAGTTAATTGGAAGTTAACTTGCGTTTAACTTTTCGTTCCCGTTCCGGCCAATAGATGGCTGCACCAGTCTACAAAACAAGATTAATTGAAAAAGAATTCAATTCTGCTTAAAGATGGCTAAAAGTATTAAAATAATGCATTGCCATCGTGTTCTGAGCTATTCTAAAAGTTTCAAATGTCTAGCTAGTCGGGAAGTTAGTTAAAAATCGATTGCAAGATTTGTACTGGATAAACACACAAACAAGAAAGCGAGTTCATAAAAACATGGTAATAATAATAAAGAATCCGTAAATATTCTACATAATGTTCATTATACAAAAGAATCATTGCATTATGTTCAATACATATGAGACATTGCTTACACATAACTGTATTTTTATGCCTACAGGACTTTTTCTCCATAACAAGAAGATTGCCATCCGCTAAACTAACTACAAAGGGAAAAGTTATAAGAAATTATGTTGTAAAAGCTTAATCTAATATAATGAATGACGTCGAAAAAACTTAATTGTTATCAATAGTATAATTAAATGTTCAAATAAGACGATTTCGTGCAACTGAAAAAAGAAAATTGCAACGAAGAGACAAAATTGATAAAATAAAACATGTTGCGCTTGGGCAAACATACACATGCACACAAAAAGACTTAATAGAATAAAATTCACCGTATATAGTTTTTGGAAATACATGAGACGAAATGAAAAAAACAGTTTACAAGTAAATTAAACAAACAAAGGAAAAGGAAACTAGTATGGAAAAGGGCAAATTCCGAAATTTTAAACTAGTTAAAATGTAAAAACTCCCTTTTTTCCCTTCTATAGACTTACCTAAACTGTAAGAAATGAACCAGTAATTTTGATCTGTGCATATTTCGTATAAAGACTTGTTCCAAATAATTTTTGCATACTTATAAAAACTGGATAAGTATGCAGCACATTTTAATTGATTATATAATCCCCGTCAAATTACATCGAAAAAAGAATTTATCGTTTCGGAATATTGTCTTTATAAAGATTAATGTGATATTAAATGCCGTTAAAAGTCTCAGCTCCGCAGAAAATTTGGTTTAACAGAAGACTTCGTGTTTTTTTTTTTTTTTTTTTTTTTTTTTTTTTTTCAGAGGATAGCCAAATATCCTCTGAAAAACATTTAGAAATTTCGTAGCGCATTAACTTTTTTGAAATTATGCGTCTGAAAATTTAAATTTCAAAATAGAAAAAAAATTCCAAATTAGAAAGAGGAGCAATTCCCGACGAAAGAGAGTGTGTGAGGTATTGAATCAAAATTAACCCCCCCCCCCCTCTGGTTTAAATAAAACGCCGTTTGAAGAAGAAGAAGCGCCTTATGCAAATGAGAGGCGCTTTTCTACTAGACGGGAATCCCCGTGGGTAGCGTATACGCTTGACAGTGAGAGAAAGAACACTTCGAGGCAAGGTCGGACGGAGGCGAGTGGCGAACGTAAAACAATTGGAGTGAAGATTGCTTTGCCGTACAGCAGCCGGACATTATCAAGTTTTCCGAAGGCGTTTTGAAGTTAGCTATCGTTCCAGCTACCTGGTTATAAAGTGAATACAGAAAGGTTAGAGTGGTGTATGTACAAGATGTGACGTGGCTGAATTCTGGTAGGTTTCCGTAATATAACTACCGGGATTAACACACGCGATAAATGATTCCCCGTTGCCTTCTAGCAATTGAGTACGGTATTTATGTAGTCTAATTGTGTTGCAATAAATAGTTTAGTGTAGGAAACCTCGTCGGATCTTGTTAATGGCGAGTTCATTGTTTAGTATATACATTACCTAAAGGGTAAAGGAAACAGTGAACTTCACAAGTGGAAGCATTTTTTCTTCTAGGAGATATCCAAAACCGAAATTTCCGAGGTACTCTTAGAGAGAAGTACAGTTGAGTTTTGTCGAAGTGTGCTTCGTATTATTGTGAATATCAAATTATTCAGCCTGTAAAGCCCAAAACTCTCAAGCTCGTCACCAGGCCCAGATTTCCGCATGGGCAAGTGGGGCACTTGCTCAGGGCCCCCAAAATTATGGGCCCCCCTAATTTAGTATAAAGTTGTACATAGTTTTGAGAATTTATTTTTTGGTTAATATAGCAAAGGGGTGCAGTGGCGGATACAGAAAAAAATCCTGGGTGGAGCACAGTGCACCCACTATAGTGAAAGCATGCTTACGTCCATAAGCGTTTCTGGTTTAATTTTTTTTTTTTGGGGGGGAGGGGGGAGTTGTAATAACTCCAGACTGTGATTTATTTTGAATTTTAAAAGAAAATTTCATGAATTTATTTATTAACATTAAAAAGTAAATTAATTTATTAACACTTCTTATTAATATTCATTATTTTCTTCAAATTTTTGACTTGTCGGTCGAAATTTTTTTTGAATTTCTGGTCCCGATTTAAGGGAGGCCTGGGTGAGTGTCCCACATGTTCATGTGGAAATCTGGTCCTGAGGAGGGGGGACATGCCCCCCTCTGGATCTGTCCTTGAAGGGGGCCCCCAAAGTCTGCTTTGCCCAGGGCCCCATTGTGTCAAAGTCGGGCCCTGCTCGTCACGACCATTGCTATTGTAACGCCCGGGATCCCCAGCTCCTTAGGTAGGAGACCACTCCTTAGAAGAGGGTAACTTGCGACCTCCTTCAGCCCACCTGGTCTCTCTAAGCCTAGATCCCATGGGGAGATCCAGTGTGGGAGAGTGAGGGAGATTGGAACTGACTCTCGGGAAGAGAGGTTGTGCGTGCACCAAGCTGTTCGATGTTTCGTTTTCGGAGGGCGACTCCGTTGTGGGCAGATCAAGCTGTCCTAGTGATAACTGGAGATAATTCAACTTAATCTCTCGGATTAAAACTGAAAAGTAGTCTTAGATGATGAACATGTAAAAATTATATATACTTTGTATAATAATTCTGTGTATAAAGGTTGTAACTATTAAAGTTTTTCTCGTGTGTTCATTGACGAAAACGTTACACTATCCTATCTGAATGGCGCAACAAAAAACTATATCCATTTAATTTTTTAACTTTCAAAATGTGCAGTCATTTTGCACTGAATGGTTTTCAAATCTGTTAGATTGTTACAGTTTGATGTATCCGATTTTTTTCCCCAATATTGAAGGCAATACGATTTTAACCAATATAATTACAAGATAAAAAGAACTTTTTATATACTATGTTTTTAAATTTTCTGTTGAATCATATAAACTTGACAATTCTATTTATTAATAAATACTTTAAAAAAATTTTTTTGATGAATTATCCATCAATTTGAAAGAAAATGAAGTTAATTGGAAGTTAACTTGCATTTAACTTTTCGTTCCCGTTCCGGTCAATAGATGGCTGCACCAGTCTACAAAACAAAATTAACTGAAAATAACTGAAAATTAATTTAATTCTGCTTAAAGATGGCTAAAAGTATTAAAAAATGCATTGTCATCGTGTTCTGAGCTATTCTAAAAGTTTCAAATGTCTAGCTAGTTGGGAAGTTAGTTAAAAATCGATTGCAAGATTTGTACTAGACAAACACACACGCAAACACACAAGAAAGCAAGTTAATAAAAACATGGTAATAAATACGTTAAACCCTAGGAATTAACGTAGGAAAGCGCTACAGCAGAGGAGTGAATTTATGTTCATAAATGTTGTAGTACAAGAATATTTTCAGAGTCTCTTTTAGTGTTGTGGCGTCATGATAGGTGGTTAACGCTAATCTCAGGCATTATTAAAAGTACTATGTCTGAATCTATGACTAAGAAAGACAGAGTCCTAATTAAAATGCAAAGGCCAATTTTGAAACAAAAACTTAACATTAAAATTTATTTACAAAAAAATTAAACGTTAAACAATTACAACATATTCAATTAAATTAAGTGCAGATTCACAATACATGCTCCAGGACCCAGCTAGGCCCAAAACCAAGAGCTTAAAAAACACGTCCACTCAAAGCGATGTTACATGGAAATCCCCTCTCAAAAACATCAAGTCTCTCTATCTCTCGCTTTCAGGACCACGCGGGTGGTGTGGCGTCTTCTCGGAAATTGCTGGATTTTTCTGAGAGGGAACGAGGAATTCCGCACTCGATGATAGCCTTGGACTCGATGGCATTTTTATGGGAACATATCGCTTCTATAACGTTAGCTCGTTCTGACTGACGACCCTGATACACATCTTTATGAGAGAAAGGGCGACCGGCTCCACATTTTTGCCGGCAAAGGTGAAGACGAGGGTTTTAGAAGCAGAAACCCAGGAATGTTGACATCGGCGGTGAAACCGTATGTTAAAGCCCTTTAATCTCCCACAGAATTTTAGAATGCAGGGGTACGCACGACATGTGTTTTTTTAAATCTTGCAGCTGTAGAAGGCTCTTCGTGGGAACCGCACAAAACACGTGACGTTACAGTGTCAATAACAAACCAATTGAGCGGCCAGTTTTAAATTTCAATCACTACGACCGAATGACGTAGATTTAATTCAACAACACGACCTTCCTATCTCATCAAATTAATCGATATCATTTCAACATGATTTATAGGTAGCAGATAGCTTGATCAAACCATGTAACAAATTTTAACCGTTTACTTTGCTTCTATGACAATCCGCCTGCATTCCACTGGAGTACAGAAAAGCAAAAGGCAGAGTCCTAATTAAAATGCAAAGGCCAATTTTAAAACAAAACCTTAACATTAAAATTTATTTACAAAAAAATTAAACGTTAAACAGATGGATTAATATGGATTAATGGATTAATTTTTATGGATTAATTTTTTATGGATTAATTTTCCAAATAAAGCTATAGGTAAAGAAAAAACCTTTGTTTCTATTTAAAATTCGTCGGTCTGTTAACTTCGCTGGAAAAAATAAAATATGAATTAAAAGTGATGTTATCTTATAGGTTAGAGGTAGGCAGTTTGCATTAAATGCATCGTATTTGTTTTGTAAAACTGGTCCAAAGAGGTTCTCTAGCCCCCGTGCTTTGATTTTTTTTAAATAAGCCATTGATACCTTTTATATTAAAATGTAACTTGAACGTTTTACCTCGATTTCAGCTTTGGCAAACTTCTGTAATCTGCACTCTCCAACTCTTTTCCTCGTCCCAACTTTCCCGCAAACATCACACTTGCTCCAAGGACCCCATTCAGAATAACAACTGTACATAGATAAAGATGATATGCTCTCTAGAAAATGAGAAACAAAATAACCGGTAGTCGAAGTCGGGAACTTTTATAAAATTACTTCAAGAGCATTTGAGGGTTTTGGCCCAGATAATGCTGTTTCATCATACTGTCCTGCTGAAGCTGTTGAGATATTACCATTACTAGTTTTTCATCATCACGCAGCGCTCACTGGACATGTTTGAGAGAAAAGTCCTCAGGGCTATCTTTGGCCCAGTGCAAGAAGAGGGACGTTGGAGAACCAGATATAATTTTGAACTGTATAGGCTTTATGGGGAATCACAAATAACACAAGCCATCCGTAGTAATAGATTAAGATGACTTGGCCATGTTTGGAGAAGCTCGAAAGATAATCCCACTGAGATCTTGACTTTTAAAAGAACCTGAGGGATCCCGAGCTAGAGGTAGACCACCGACTAGATGGTTAAATGACGTTGAAAAAGACATAGACTTTGAAAGTTAAAAATTGGAAAGGAGTCGTCGCAGAAAGAAGATGCTAGAGGAAGCGCGTGGTTGAGGCAGCCAGGGACTGTAGGGGGCTGTTGTGCTTGTGAAGAAGTTTTTTATCATACACTGAAATAAAGCTGTACAATTACTATAAAGTAAAGGACAAACTTTTTTGATTAACGTTTGAGGAAGAAAACAAAGACTATAAGTGTATGTGTTTGATCCTTCTCGGACTCCTATGTAAGTTTCCGATGCCAGTCTTGCATGTACACTAACATACCACTACTATTTATAGTTCTCACCGCTTATTTATAAATTATTTACATTGATCCGATATATATGATTTTAAAAAAAACCATAAAAATGGATTTGTGTTTAAGAAAAAATATATAACAGATCATATTTATTGCTAAGGAAGTGGCATCTTGTATGTCACAAAATGGCAATGCCGAGTCTCTAAAATGAAAAGAGCAGCCTCTGTGTGATCAAATCTAAATAACACTCTTCTGTCCCATTCTAAGAAAGAGTCGCCAGAGGTTATTGCTGCTGAAATTATCCATCAGTATTTCACCGTCCATCTAATATGCAATCCATGCTCGACGTTGTCTGCGCGTGTGTGTGGAAGGAAGTAATATGTGACGAAATCCTCCTTGGTATTTTCTAATTCTGTAACACCGTACTTGTTATGAAATTTGGTATCAACGGCGGGTTTCTCAGATTCAGTACAAATAAACTGATGAAAGATTATTTTGCGAATATAATGTACTCTCGGTGAATTACAAAATTTTTTTTTTAAATATCACTTTTTGTTTGATACTCATTTTATAAACAGTTCTACAGTTCTACATACACACGTAAGAATTTTTTCTTTTAATTACAAATCTTTAATATTTCTTTATTTTTTTCACATATTTTTTATATTAATGCATAGTTCTTAATTTAAAGCCTACATTTGAAAAAAAAATTCTTCATTATAGCTTTTAACTTGTGTCATTTCTTTTTTTCTATTACTCCTTTTTTTAATTATCTAGACCTTGAGTTTTTGTTTCCATTTGGTCATGAATAATATGACATATAATTTGAAATTTCCGTTTAAATTGTTTTTATTCCACTTTCCTTACCTTCGATGGATAACCCCAGGGATACCCTTCCAAGCGAGATTTGATTAAAAAAATTCTATAAAAAAAGAAGTGCATATAACAGAAAAAAAGTTTTTGGAACGAAAATGGTTAGATATTTTGAGCATGCTCATATATCTAACCATCATGCCAATATATAATGCATTATATATTGGTATAACGTGTAACTCCTAAAGGGGGATTACTAATTTTGTAACTATTTTAACGTTTTAAGTAGCGAATAAAGTTATTTTACGTAATTTCAGCTCTGTACTTTGCATACAGTGCCGTAACTAGGCAGGGGCAACAGGGCCACCCGCCCAGGGCACACTTGGAAGGGGAGAGGGCCAAAGTGCTGTATTTGTTTTATTATTTTCTTAAACCTAATTAATTAAAGGGCACAAATGGAAATTCTTGCCCAGTGCACAGGAATGGCTAGTTATGGCACTGCTTGCATACATTAAAATAACCTTTATTTTCGTTAATAACTCTGCTACAGTTTTCTAAATTACCAAATACAAAACTGTTAAATTGAATTTATAAAGTATTTATGTTAAATTGAATTTAACATAAATACTTCCACAGTATATGGCACAGCATATCCCTTTCTTGTGAAAGAAGATAATAAATAAAGTTTAACCTGAAATAAAAAACATGAGCGAAATCCATCCCCCCCCCCAAAAAAAAAAAATAAATAAATAAATAAATAAAAAATAAATAAATAAATAAAATAAAATAAAATATTAACCCTGAGGCAGACTTATCATTAAACGAAAGTTTGTTTCTGAAAGATGCGATCTTTAAGATTAACACACCCTGGTAGACATCAATCATTCAAAATATGGAGAGAAAGAAAATCAAAGCCATCAGAACAAATCAAGACTCCCAAATCAACCAGCATAAAGGCGAAGGTCACAGTTAAGCAATTCATAGATCGATGCTATAAAATGGTTTTAAATTGCTTACTTATTTTTTCACATGATTTCATTAGTTTAGGCACTTCCGTATCAACATCCACTGGCAATTCTGGAATGAAATTAAAAAACTGTTGTTATTGGAATAAAACACTCGAATCACTGGAAAATTTTGTCGTTATAGTCGGCGCTCCACATTCTTGACAAGGCGAGTGGAAGATTTCTTTGGGGGAAGGGCTGCCGCGTGAGAACCCCCCCCCCTTGTAATCATGATTCTTAACACAGTTAATCACATTTAATGCACATAAAAGGTATACTCTCTGAAAAAAACACAGTAGCAGACTGCTTCTACAGTGACATATTTAAAAAATCTAAAATTTCTGTATCAACAACGTAGGCAAACACACACGCACCAAAGATACAGACCAAAAAAAAGTGACAAAGAAGCAATACAGTGCATCTAAGAGTGGAATGCTATACAATAGGGATGCGACATCGATGTCGATGTTTTCAAAACATCGATGTTTTGATAAAAACATCGATGTTTTAAACATCGATTTATTGAAGCCGATGTTTTTTTAACATCGATGTTTTGTGCTCGATGTTTTACGTTGTCTCGATATTTTTTTTAATGAAAAAGTACCGTAATTAAAAAAATTTACCACGTAGCATAATTTTCACACTCAGTAAATGTAAGTCTGAATTCTGAAAAGGACGAATACAAAAGGGGGAATGATTCCTTATCAAACAGACAAATGGCAATTAGCAACCAATGAACCAATCAGAGCGCTTGGAATGTTCCTGACACTCCAGAACCTTCCATGGGGTTTCATTTTACAAATAGTATATACACGAGTGCATCCATTTAAGTTTTTGTTTCGTTCTGGTTTTATATAAGTTGACGTTAATATTATTAGTAAGATGCCTCCCAAAAGAACCGTTTTGAAATATTTTTACAAAACCTCTGACAAATTGGCGAAATGCAATATTTGCCATAAGTCCCTTAAAACTTCTGGCAATACCACGAATTTATCTGGACATTTGAAGGCAAAACATGGCGGTATTTACAACGAGAATTTTGAGTCATCAATGAAGCCCAAAGCAACCAAGTTTTTGTCATTTATGTCTGCCCAATCAGAGAGTAAAATTAAATCACCCCTCCCCCCACGACTAACGAAAATAACATTAATATTAGAGATTACTAAACCAGTTTTAAAAAATGGATGTTCTAAAACATCGATGTTTAAAAACATCGATGGTTTTTGGGCGATGTTTTATTAGCATCGATGTTTTAATATTGAATATCGATGTTTCAATACATCGATGTTTTGTTATCGATGTCGCATCACTACTATACAAGTACAGTATTTAGATCATATAGAATAATTAAGCTAATGAAACATTGTTATACATATTACGGTACAACACAGTATAATACTGTGTTTTAGTAACTTCAATAATTTTAGCACAGTACAAGACTCCAAAAATCCGATTTCATTACTGATGTCAAGTTATGAATAATCAAATCGGTGAAAATCGAGGGTCAAATGCGTTTTTCAATCAGCTAGAAAAGCTGAAGACTTACTAGACCTTTTAAAACAGAAAGTAATTCTATTAAGCAAATACCCTTATAGCAAACATTTAGGCAGAAACGTCAACGTGCGATGTTGGTAGCAAGTCGAAGTCCAGTATCAGTTGTAGCGAAAATCCAGTCCACCTTTAAATCCCATTGTGGCCAACATGTGAAGTATTTTTTAACATCGCTGTGTCTAACACAAGGATGCTTAAAAGATATACAATTTAGTTCTAAAGGGGTTGCTATTTGTTCTTGTTTTATTATGTTGGCTCAAGGCGATGGCAGTGTCGCCAGAATATAACGTCACGGAATAATTTTATTACTGCAACGCGTATTAAAAGTATCCGTTGGTCACTGCAACGTCACCGTGTGACTTTGCTGTGATGACAGTATGTTATCGTTATTCTAAATAAATTCTAATGAAAACAGAAAAGATATACCCTTGTCTTATTCTGTTGAATTTTGCAACTCTTTGTCTGATTGCGAAGTTAGCAGATTTTTAAATCTTGAAACTGTAAAAGAGCCCAATTATCGTCAGTGGATTATTTCTTAAAAATAGGTGTTGACGAAAGGAAATCGTTGACATGGAATCAAAGATATTTTCCCCTCAAACAATGTATTCATTATCCAGTATTTAAAATTGAATGATTAATATTTGAAATTTTTAAATAAAGCAACGGTTACAGTTTTTAAGATGAAAAAAAAACTAATAAAATTATATTTTACCTAAAACGTATGGCTCCAAAGTGGAACGGTATCCAACTAAAAAATAAAACGTTCAGTAAGATAAATCCTAGTGGTCACAAAAATTATACTAGAATTTTAAATAACACTGATTTAAACAGTTATTGGCGAAAGGAAATATAATTTACTGATGAGATAAACACAATATTTAATTAAGTGTAGTTATGTGTAGTCAGAAAGCATTTCATTTATTAATTTTACTTAAATGTTTACATGACCAATATAATCACATAATCATAATTATATAATCATAATGGTATATATTTTCAAAATATATATCACTATGATTTTTTAATCTGATGGCAATGCCAGGGACCATTTTAGTGTAGTTAATTAGTGATATACTTAATAGGCACGGTGGCCCAGTTTTGCAAGAGCAGCGGACAAGTCTCTGGTTCGATGCTCGTCGCTGAAAATCCACCATCGTGTACACCAATGGAGGCTGGTGCACGTAAAATCTGTCGAGGCTGCAATGTCCTCCATGTTCTCAAATTACCTCTGGAGGTGCTGGGTCAAGTGCATCGGTCTCGTCATTTGCCTCGGTTCTAAATTACGGGACCGGCCCTTTAGCCAAGTCGGACTTCGATCCTCTGGGTGCCATTCAAAACCGGAGCCGTACCACTCTGCCCAATAGCCTTAATTGGACTTGAAGTGATAGATACTATCGGTCAAGGGGCATCAGAAACAACAACAGTGATATACTTAACCATCTGATACAGGTTGGCTCCGCTTCTATCCATTGGTTAAGAGGAATTCAAGACCAATTTCAATGTAATACACGAATGGCGGTTTTATCTTCTTTTTTCTTTCTTATTCGGTAATCAGAATAAATTTTTCCTCATTATTTTTACAAATGTAACTTCTGTGTTCTTTAAAGAAAACTTTTGAATATCACATTTATGTTTGGTATTCCATCTGAATAACTAAATTCGACCGTTTTTCTTTTCTTTTTACTTTGCTTAGTTATTACCAAGAGCATATTCCCGAGTTAACGTAGTTTTTCCTAAAACAAAATAGTTTACCCGTAAAATAATCATCAAATGTCCACAATAAAACTTGAAGTGAATTCACATTCTGTCATGGTAGTTTGAGCTGCATTGGGGAACACGTTAAGAATCATAATTTGAAATTACTATAACTCGGTAACTAGTGAACCAGTTTTAACGAAACTTAATTTATTCTGCTTTGACTCATTTCAGAAGCTTCTTATTCTTACAAAGATGGTCCTAAGGTGCGACATTTCCTCCGAGTTGAGCTAAAGTACAAACTCAGAGTTTTCGTATATATTTTCACATCCTTTGTAAGTTTTCAACTATTCTCTTCTGAACTGTTAATTGAAACAGGTGTGTTCAAATTGTGTATTAATATTTAAGAAGACAATGGTTCAGTAGGTTCTCAATTATTGCGGAAAATTCAGTAGTAATATAAAATTATGAGAGGAGAGGAAAGTGAACAAAAATAACGCTTCCTCCCAATGATGGCTCTCAAGATGAGAAGACCAGGGCCTGATTATGAACGCTGGGGGCCCCTGGGCGCATATTACCATTCCTTACATGAATTCACGCCATTACATCGTTTGGCGGCTGTTGATTGGTCAATTGAGTTTGCATCGGTAATTGTCATATTTGATCCTAAGCGCATTTTAAATGAAATAAATGCTAAAATATATTTCTTAGTTGCTTTCATTTCGATAATTGCATAATATTTGATTCTAAGCGTATTTTAAATGAGATAAAATCTATTTCTTAGTTGCTTTCATCTTTATTTATATTTTTTACGCCACATTTTACAAGGAAAGTGAATTTTTTTATGTGGCGCCACCTATTAATGTAAAAGTAATTTAAAGTGACAAGTTATTTGTAAAAGAAATTTTCGCCATAAATGCCTTCATATTTCTTTTTCGTGCATGGAAAATTTTAAGAAATTATCAATTTCCGTAGTAATTTCACTGTAAAATTTTAGGAGTAGAATAAAATAGAGTAAATATTACTCAAAATTGAATTTTTTCTTAAATTTAAATGTTGAATTATAAAGAAGGAAAGATATTTTCTGTTTTTTTTAAATTTAAATGTTAAATAAATTAAAAAAATGAAAGCTTTATTTATTTTTAAATTTAAATGTTGAATTTTAAAAAAATTTGTTTATTTTTTTAATTAAAATCTTAATTGCAAGATGCAAATTATGTATTTTTTGCTATTTTGCACACTTTAGTTTTTTAATCTTACTCTTAAAAAATAAAAATTATAAATACACTTCTAAAAATTACCAAAAATAGTGATGGAAGTTTTGATTCTTGAAAAACAGACATGCTTTCATAAGCATGAGCGCACCAAATACACAAATACCGATGCAAACTCAATTGACCAATCAGGCGCCGCCAAACGATGTAACGGCGTGAATTCATGTAAGGAATGGTAATATGCCCCCTGGGCAGATGCTATTTGGGGACCCCCCCCTTGCGAACATTTATAAAAATAAGAACTATCCATGGACTAGGTGCATACCCCAAGAAGTACTAGGTGCAAGAAGTACCCCAAGAAGTACTAGTAGAAGTACTAGGTGCATACCCCAAGTGTGTGAGGAAAAGTTTAAAGATCAGGATTAAAAGAAAATCGTTTGAATTAAATTTTGATTCAAATAACGATTTAAACCAAACAACCCTACATGCAAGTCCTATATTTGCTGTTACAGTGTATGGCTGATAAGATGAAGCTTTCATAAACATGTTTCACATCAAATTGAAAACGCATTTCACCTTCTGCTGTACATCTGATACAACTTGATAGTTTAACATTTTTCCTAAAGCAGAAAGCGAAATCAAAAACTTTCACTTATCTGGCGCCCCATCTATTTTAGTGTTGGGGAACATCGTTAAAGAGATTTTGCACTTTAAAGAGGACAGTTTTGGGGCCCCCTAGCATCAGAGGCCCTGGGCAAAGTCCCGATTTGCCCATGCGATAAAAAGGCTCTGGAGAAGACCCGGAATCGCCTCCTGGTCCTGAAATAGCTTTCGTTATAATAAGCTTAAAGTAAATGATTAATTTAAAATTTATTAGTGCTCTTTAAAATTTTTCAACAGCAGCCACCACTGGTTGGTGAATCTTGAACTGCTTAAAAACCAAACAATATACAAAGGAGAGTTTAAATACAGGAAGACTTTAATTTAAGATTAAAAAATCTTTCCCTTTTGGGTCTATTCACATAGCAGTCCGTTAGCGTAAGCGTAAAAGTATTGAAATACTCGTACAGTCAATAAATTCGGGGACTTTATTTACTACAACAACGAATACACTTACAAAGTCTTCTGAACACAATCACCTTCAAAATAATGTCCTTCCGCAACTATACACTTCTACCAGCGTTGATACAGCTTATGGAAACAGTCCTGGAAACCGTTGCGTGAGAGCTGTCGTAAAGCGGTTGTCGCTGTTGCCATCACTTCTTCGGCATTTGCAAACCGCTTGCACTTGATGCGATCTTTCAGTTTCAGGAACAGGTAGAAATCGCAAGGAGCGAGGTCTGGGGAATACGGGGGATTTGGCAGAACTCTAGTGCCGTGTTTAGCAAGGGTTTGTTGCACCATCAGGGATCGGTGCCCCGTTGCATTGTGACGCAACAACATCCACATGTTGGATTTCGAAACGTGTGGACATTTACCACGGATTGCCTCCCGGAGACGACATAGAACCGGTACATACTATTTGTTGACGATGTTACCTTGTGTTTGGCGCAGCTTGTTCTTTCTGGACCTCGCGCCAATAAACTTCAACCAACCAAACAACCACTGCTCCTACCCGTTGGATGTTTGCCTCCGTTTGTGGGGTCACTCGCCACCCACTTCGCGTATCATCTGCAACAGCGTCTATCCTATTTTTAAACAAGCTATACCATTTGAAAACTTTCGATCTGCACATAGCTTCGTCTCGATACGCTTTTAGCAGTAACCGTAACGTTTCTGCAGTGGTATTTCCTAATTTGTAGCAGAATTTAATGCTGGAACGTTGCTCCAAAAAGGACATTTTGCTACATCGACATCATAGGCTGACAGTCTGCAGCCAAATGGTGAGCTGCGCGCCTTAGCAGTTGTGCAAAGCGTCATGTGACGTGTCACACGTACGCAAATAACCAGACTTGCAAACCACATCGTTATTTCGGTTCCCCCACACACCGGGCAGGAGGGGGGGGGAGGGTAGTCCCCGAACTTATTGACTATACTGGTATATGTAACCAATGACAAACCTCCAAACGACTAGCAACGAAATTGTTAAGGCCTATGATTGGTTTATTTCCGTCTCAGCGCCATTTTCTTTTTTCTTTTTTTTTGGCTATGTGAACAGGCCTTTACTCAAAATCCGAATTCAGAACTCCCAATCATCACTGGATTCCCCATGAAAGACCATAAAAGCTTAAAAGAAAAATAAACTGTACCCTTAATAGAAAAGGATTGGATATAAAATGCAAATTGCCAGAAACAAGACCATTATAATTCGTAAACAAAGGAATATTAGCACACTTTTATAAACCTGACAATCTATTCAAGTTTTATTTTTGCTTTGATTAGACACATTTAAAGTCACTATAGGCAGTTCATTTAAAACCTGTGAATGGTCCAGTTTTTAAGAAATGCCCGAATATTTTTTTATATAATCTTATTCGGTTTTCAGTGCACTTAGTCATGCATTAAAAATCACAAATAATCTAGAGTGTAGTGTAATATCAGCTATTCATAGCACGATAATCACAGTGAGGTGGGGCCTTTAAAAGTAAAATTGAATCATCACCATCGAGCAAAATGTCCATTTTTATTGCCTTTGGATTCGTGGCGTTCCCGACTTCGTAACAGAAATAATAAGCACCATCCTGTTCTGTAATTTCTCTAATGATTAGGTTGTGATCTCTGTCGGTGAAGACACGATTTTTGGTGTCATCGTCATGCATGTCCAACTGGACTTCTTCTTCGTCGCCATTTAGATCTCGTCGACGCCAGATGCGACCACTGATGCCGGCAGTCTCGTCGCTTAAAAACAGCAGAAAAAGAAAATAACCATGTAATTTTATCTCACGCGCCAATGAGAAGCAGGTACAGAAATTAAATTTTAAAATGATTGGTTTAAACAGAAAAAAAAAATATGTTTGAGTATCAAATTCAATTTTAAGTCAAAAATACAGTTTTTCTTATACCTGGATTCTAAAGGGGCAAAGGAAATACAGCTTGTCAGTTACCCAACTCAGCATTCAATATATGCTAATTTATAATAACTTTTCTTTGCTAGTATTTATATCATAGTCGTAGTTTCAGTCCGCAGTTTCTAATGCAATACACCAAACAGGGCGTGACATAGCAACTAAGGCCTTCCGTGAGTGAATCCCTGCAGGCGAATAGGCTGCCACTACAATTTAAACCGGGCACCCTCAGGGGCGACATCTGGTGGGCTTACTTTTTCCCACCCTTTCAGACCTCGTGCACAACCAACCATCTCTGCCCTCGCAGAGATGGTTGATTGCGCTGAGAGCGCTACGGTCATTTTTTGCTACACGAGGATTAATTAGACCCGTACCTACAGCTTAAAGCTGATTCCAAACGGTTACGAGCATCCATGCCAATAGTGGGACTCAAACCCGTAGACTCTGCTACCGAAGGCCAATGCCCTAGCCATTCGGCCATCG
Source organism: Dolomedes plantarius (assembly GCA_907164885.2). Classification (NCBI taxonomy): domain Eukaryota; kingdom Metazoa; phylum Arthropoda; class Arachnida; order Araneae; family Dolomedidae; genus Dolomedes; species Dolomedes plantarius. The sequence goes on from OU015500.1 coordinate 101,143,957, forward strand.
ACCGGCACCCTCATAGTAGGACTTTCCAGTGAACAGATTTAATGTGCCCATATCCGGCCTAGACACGAAGGTATTTCTCATCTTTACTGTTCTTCAACTTAATATTTTCAATGTGCTTTAAAACATCATCGCATGAGAACAGACATTTATGGTATACAATACCCAAATAATATAACATATACAGCACACCCTTTTTGTATCATCGTTAAAAAATATCTCCCCACACACATACAACTATTCATTTCATTCATGAAGATTATCATTCAACTTATCATTCATGAAGATTAAAAAGAGCTTCAAAAAAGCATGAACAAGGGATATCTTTGACTGATTGACCTTTTGATCCCCCCCCCCCTTTTTTTTGAAGGAAAGGGAAATACTCTTCATGCACATGTTTCTTCCTTTAATTACTACTATGATGTGCCAGATATCATGACATTTAGCAGTTTTACGATAGTCCCTGGTTTGTTGGTTTGCTCTGCCAAACATGACATTCTCAGGAATTGTTCACGTTAGACTCCTTCTTCAACGATATTAAAAGTCATAACAGTAAGCTCTTGGGAAGGTAAGCAATCTGCTGATAGGAAAATGAAATCTTGAATTTGACCTACGTGAAGTAAAACAGGATGGAATTATAGAAAATTTTAAAATAAATACAGCTAACGACATTTCAGCAAAAACACATATTTACTAAATGTTGACCTGCTAAATTAATGATAGACTTTCAGAAAACAAATGTTTATGGCTAAACCATTACTCAAGCCACTAACACGGGATAATACAGTAATACAAAATCAATGTAATGGACTTTGGATCTGGATAATTAATAATTAAGTAGCATTGACGTACGAATTATTCTTCACTAATTTCTCTACCAGTGGCAAAATTGAGACTCGAAGAACAATAGAAAGAGCCTAAGTACTTAATCCTGACTGTTAGACATAGTGAAGGATCTGTCTTAGAAGCAATGTTCTCACTTGTGTGGGCTTTAAACTTTGCTACATCTACAATTAAAACTATATGACATATTCCACTTACCAGTAATGACATGGTAGCTTGACATCAGATTTCAGTGCCGCAATCGTTAAAACAACAGGGATAGCTTTCAAGCCTTTAGGAACTTTTGAAGTTTGCGATTTATCAGTACAACTTCTGCCCGCAGAGTAGCCTTAATAAAACAATATATTTTTCTTTACAAAACATCTTTACTTTAACCCCAAAAAATATTTAGTTTAAATTTATAAGAAACATATCTATCTAAAAGTAAATATTGATCACATATCTTCTAACTTTCTGCACAGATCGAGTCAAACGTGTACCATGAATTATAATGACCTTGCATTGATCATAAATATATACAGCAGAATAATAGAAACAAAGGCTTCAAAATTAATCCCATCACATCAAAGAGACGAAGTCAAATTTTTCCTCTAAAGCTACAAAGACTGTTGAAAATTTCATAGTGTTGCTGTTGTTGTTGTTGTTACTAATCTAGCGGCGCTAGACTAGGTCCATGAACCCATATATCCTCAGTAGGTTCATCAAATGCCGAGGATCGGTAATAAAGTCCTTCCTAAATAAATTTAGGCAAGAAATTTCTTAGTCATAGTGATATAGCTTATATAGCTGCACTGGTTCTTTGAGGGAGAAACGAACTAATGAACGTCACTATGGACGCGGATTTCTAAAATAAATTAATAACATTTTCGAAAATTTTATGCAGTAATTGAAAATTCTGTGAGTTATATTTTTGAGAATGCTCCTTTTGTTACTGATTATTACGGTATTCACATATACATTTCAGAAATAGAATATTTAAACATAAAAGAATGAGAAATTATTCAAGAATAGGGTACATCTCCCGTGATGGAAACTAGCATAAGAAAATTAGTTCTGAAGACCTTATAGTACAGCGGTCGGCAACAGGCGGACCGCGGTCTTGTATCCGGACCGCCGAAGGTAGAAACTCGGACCGCCAAATATTGTTAAATAACTTACTTACCTATTCAATTTAATTAATATTTTTATTTAACTATGTTTAGTAGGTAGATACATAGCTGTTACTATGCTGTGCTGTGTAGCACAAGAGAGTGGGTTGTACGTACATGCAAAATAAATGTTTATAACTGTGGCATCGGCTGTTCAGCCAATCGCAGCAGCCCGCGCGCGCACGCGCAGTTGAGGTAATGCCATGACCCGAAATTCGAACTACCGTCTAGTAGGACACTGGACACTGGACTAGTTCACTTTTTGTACAACTCTCGTACTTGACGCACGTGTGAGTTCCAATGGAACATTCTGTAAAATCAATGTGACGATACGATGCTTGTAGCCGAGTTTTTATATGTGAAGTGTAATGTCAACGGCTTTACGATTTTTCTATGATTAAAGCTTTTGCTAATTATGACTGTATAATCTTTCCAACGACAACTACACTTCTCCAAATAACTAAAATTGTATCGTTTGTAGACCTCTTGATTAGAATTATTAGATAAACTCACTGAACCAACCCTTGGTTGATATTGGACTATTAGAAACTTTTTTCGACCTTTTGTCATAGAGGTGTTCGGTAGAATTCGTTTTAGTTTGTTATCCGAACATATATTCGTTGTCCGAACACAAAAATCTTTCGTGAAAGTGTTCCTTATCCGAATTGTTCGCTGTCCGAACTGTTCGTTAACCGATCACCCACAGTGTATGTACAGTATACAAATGATAAAATAAAATTACAAATTCACTCTATTATTTAACTCAAAACTTGATTATAAACAACACTTTTAGTTTCCTATATTCATCTCAGTGACACCGAAAACAATGGATTTGACACTACTCTCGGACATTTTGGACATTTCATTTCCCGCCCCCCTCCTCCCCCAATGCTGATGGGGGGGGGGCTGAACTTGCACTTTAACGGCATCAGTTGTGTCACTATTCGTCTCAGTGACCCCGAAAACTATGGATTCGACACAATTCTCGGTCATTTTGGACATTTTATCTTCTCCCCCCCAACGCTGATGGGGGGGGGGTGTTGAACTCTTACTTAAACGGCACTGGGATTGCCACTGTTCATCTCAGCGACCCCGAAAACTATGGATTCGACACTACTCTCGGTCATATTGGAGATTTTATATTCCCCCTTCTTCCCCCCATCGCCCCCCCTATGCTAATGGGTTGGCTGAACTTGCACTTAAACGACATCGGGAGTGTCACTATTAATCTCAGCGACCCCGAAAACTATGGATTCGACAGAGATATCAGTCGTTTTCGATTATTTTTACATCTGCCCCCCTGCCCCACCCCCAGGGTGCTAGGAGTGTCTTATTGTGAATCTAAACCATTCTCGAATCAACTTAATCGCACACACAACATTTCATAAAAATCAGTCCAGCCGTTTAGGAGGAGTTCAGTGACATACACACGGACTGAAGAAATATATATATAAAGATATGTGTGTGTGTGTGTGTGTACGTATTTGAATTTTGATAAAGCGAAATATGTGTCACGCAAAAGTTGAAAGTCAGTATGCGTCATCTTCACTTGAATGACTTCGAGGGCATTGTTCAAAATTTTCCGGCCTTCCAATTATGTTACATAAATAATATTTTAACCTTAAAGAGTTGAAAATCTTCTCGATAAATATGATTTTGAGGAATAGCATTCAAAGTGAGATTTTCTCTCATCGTCTGGCTAGCGTCCGTCCATCTTGGATTATGCCTCTGGTTTGCCTGTAGGAATGTCCGCAGCTCAAGACCCGACATTGCCTTGTGGTCATAACAACTGCACTTATGCTAAAAATTCAACGTCAATGAATGAATGAATAAACAAATATATGCAGGTTAATATTCTGTGGTAATGGTCTCAAAAAGAAAGGAGTACAAAGATGTGAGGAATGGCATTTGAAAATGTTTTGCATCGTCAGTGTAGCATTAATTTGAAATGCACACCGCTGATAGTCAGTCTTTAGAGGTTTATTTTTCTGAAAATTTAACGTTGAAACTAAATATTGTACGTTGGATCTTTAAAGTGCATAGTCAAAGAAGTAGGTTACTGATGATTTTCCATATTTATCTGTTCCTTTTAAATGGTTTAATATAAGTATAGAGAACCCCCCCCCCTTAAAAATTAAATAAATAAATAAAATTTGAAAAAAAAGGGGTGGGGGCCTATACACACACCAGTTATCAGAACCCGATACCTAAAGTTTTTAGACTGACATAATCGCGCCAAATCTGATTAATCATGTTTTTGACGAAAAGAAAACCATTTATATTTCTCCTTGAAAGAGTTGGTTGAGTTGGCTCAGAGTGAGTGATACGGTAATATTTTGCTACACGAGGGCTAATTTTAAATAATTACAAGATAAAAAGAACTTTTTATATACCATGTTTTTAAATTTTCTGTTGAATCATATAAACTTGACAATTCTATGTATTAATAAATACTTTTTAAAATTTTTTGATGAATTATCCCATCAACTTGAAAGAAAATGAAGTTAATTGGAAGTTAACTTGGGTTTAACTTTTCGTTCCCGTCCCAGACGATAGATGACTGCACCAGTCTACAAAACAAAATTAACTGAAAATGAATTCAATACTGCTTAAAGATGGCTAAAAGTATTTAAAAAAATGTTTTGTCATCGTGTTCTGGGCTATTCTAAAACTTTCAAATGTCTAGCTAGTCGGGAAGTTAGTTAAAAATCGATTGCAAGATTTGGACTGGAGAAACACACAGACAAACAAGAAAGTGAGTTAATAAAAACATCTAAAAAAGAAAGAAAAATAAGCTATGTCTTTTGATATTTCCATAAATTGTTTAAAGGTTTCAAACCAATTTTCTTTTTAATTTAGTTATCATGACGCATGTTAGGGGCGAATTTCCATGTGTCCGTTATCATGTTTCCTGAAAGCTCGGAAAGAGATAAGCTATTTCATCAAAGTCAATGGTCTTTTCTGAAGAAAGGATTTTAAAATGCGAAATTTGAATGCTATGCGATGGTCAATTTTTACGAGTTTAAAGTGTACCAATATATTTCTTTGAAAACCAAAATATACTGGGACCAATATTTTTTATCAAATTATACTGGGACGCTAGAGATTTGATGAACTTTCTATGAACTTTTAACACCTTTTATCTGACTTTGTTCACTGTTGTGCTTTATGCATCTGTTCAATGCTTAGTTCTTTGCTGTTTGTGTTGCCTGTAAATATGGATTAATTTTCCAAATAAAGCCATAGGTAAAAAAAAAATTTCTTTGAAAACCAAATTTAGAAAATCTCATCCTTTTAAAGCGGTGTCATTATTCTATCAATTTCATTCATGGTTCATTAATATATATATATATATATATATATATATATTAATATTAATATTGCTTAATTCGGGGCAAATTTGATAATTCTTTCAATTGAATAAATTGTGTTAAACAAAGCACTGTGTTTTGTTTTTGAAATATATAGCAGATTTTGCACAAATTGTTTTGAAATACAAAGAGTTAAGAGTTAGAGTGTTTTGAGAACGTTACAACAGTACAAGACAAAATGCAACTAGAATCAATCGTAAACTTACTCAAAATACCTCCACATAAGATCAGCGCTTGCAGAGATACAATATTTGAAGTGTCCTTCATTTGAAAAGAGTCCGTTTAAAAGAATCAAAAGAGTAGAATTATGCAGCCATATTAAATTCACTAATAAAAATTAAGAAAGATGTATTGAATGGTATTATAATGATGTACGTGCAGTGATTAATCATACCCGATATGTAAATGTTTCTCCGGATACGTTAGGTGCGTTTAACACTCAAGGAAACTGTAATTTTACTACATAAAATATTTGCTTCTTTAAACGTTAATTTCACTTCCGATTCACTTTGATTAACTTTGTTTATTTAAAAAAACATCTGGAGAGTTTTCCTCATGTAAAATTTGCCGAAAACTTGATTTCATCAAATACCTCGAGTAGTAGAATTGAGTTTATAGCTGCACACCATTCTTCTATCACGCAAAAGAGGTTAAAAACTCATACAGTTGTATATGTTTCCTACACATGTAGTTCTGAAGGCAAATGATTTTTTCCCTCGTAACAGAAGACGAAGCATAATGGAGTATGGAAAAATGGGAACTGTGGCGGATCAAGCATTTAAAGGGCGGCTATCACAACTCAGGTTTAAGGCCCTTTCGTTCTAAATACTGAGTAATGCTATCGAATAAATTTATTACTTAATTAAACAATTCGTGGAATGTATCTCTTTTTGAAACTGCTAATTTTCGGAGGTCACATAGCACGCGCTTCTTGCGCCTGTGAGATGATCCACTGAATGGAAACCAGATTTAAAGGATCAACCTGCACCTTAAGATACTACACCATAATACAATTGTTTCAATGATAGCCATATTTTTTTGTTCCTCGCAGAGGTCTATAACATACCGCTGTACAAGATTCATATTGGAACGAAGTTCTTTTACGCGGCTTGTGAACTGGCAGAAATCGTCACGTAACGAAATCGCGTTATGTCCCCTCCATAAGAGCTTTTTCTCAAGGATTCCGTGGCTGAATGGTTATCGCATATCCGCTGAGCTCTCGCTCAGCGGATCTATCGCTGAGCGAGAGGTCCCAGGTTCAAATCCCCACACAAGCGCTGTGGGCAATTTCTAATTTAATTTCATTGTTGTGTTAATTCTTTTTATTTTATGTTTTGTGGGAAAATATTGACTTTTTCATCTTCAGATTACGATAACTCGCCAAAATATGATCGTAGAATTTTGATCTTTTTACAATCTGAGACTACAGACATTTCTCTTTCAAACTAGACCTCATTTGTTTAAAAATATTTTAAAACAGACTAATATTTTTATCAAAAAAATGAAACACAGTTTTTCAAGAAATATTGACTTTTTCATTTTCAGATTACGATAACTCGCCAAAAAATGATCGTAGAATTTTGATCTTTTTACAATCTGAGACTACAGACATTTCTCTTTCAAACTAGACCTCATTTGTTTAAAAATATTTTAAAACAGACTAATATTTTCATCAAAAAATGAAACACAGTTGTTCAACATTGCTTCACCTATCTGCCAAAAGATGGCAGCACATGTAAAATTGTTTTGTTTGTTTGTTTAAAAATTATATATATATTTTTAAATTAATAGCTTAAAGATTAATATTTAAATTGGTAAATTACTTTCTAGATTTTTAAGAATTTTTGTAATAACTTGTTTATACATTTATAGCTTTAAAATACTAATAGCTTTTGGGCACATTTTTTTTACACCATTTTTGGTAAGTAAATTCTGCTTATTATAGAAAAATAAATTCCCATGGCATCGCAGTTATATTATTATAAATTTCATTAACAAAATAAATCTGTTTTAACTAATAGAAAAGTTTTGTGTATTGTTCTTTTCTCTGTTCTTTATGTCAGTTATCTATTTTTCTCTATTCTTAAATATTGTTCTTTTTATCTTATTTTTCTCTATTAAATATTCTTAATGATCGTACAACAGTTTTTAAAGAAATATCATCCCCTATGGGGATATAATATCGATGCTCCTCAAGTTTTTATCTTACAAAGAAAATAGTTACATCATCTGGAAGCTGAAAGTTTTCTTATTCATAAAAACCTCATTTCAAGTCTATCTCAATTTTTCGATTTTTAATTGAATTTTAAAGCTGATAATTCAACAGTGTTGAAACGCCCTTCGCATTAAGGGTGACAGCAGTAAATGGATGGAAGCTGTTACATTGCCCAAGAATCACCCCTATGTATCTCGCTATTAGCCATAACAGAGGAGCGAGCCTAGGGGCAAAGCCCCTAGTTTAAATAAAAGAAAGTAGAGAAGCTATTAAGTATACAAATAATATTGACTTTGCATATGTTAATTGATAAAAATTAAAATTATTACATCATTTTTGACGGGCTAACTCCTAGTGCATCTTATTATAGTTACCATAAGCCAATAATTACCATGATACAATATAATGATAAAATTTAAAAAGAATTTTTTATATATAATTTATTTTGGAATTTTTATATATAATTTATAATTCACTATTTTATATTTAATTTTTAATAAATGACTATTTTTCCTAAAATTTAAAATGAAATTTATTGATTTTAATCCTCACTTTACATTTTTGCTTTGAAAAAATCATAAAAAATAAAAATAAAATATACAAATGAGAGAGAGAGAGAGAGAGAGAGAGAGAGAGAGAGAGAGAGAGTTAGTTAGTTAGAGTTAGTTGGTTGGTTGGTTGAATAAGGGCCTGTTCACATAGGAGTCCGTTGCGTTGCGTTAAGGAAAAGATGACGTTGAGACGAAAATAAACCAATCATATGCCTCCAAACGATTAGCAATGAAATTTTGAACGCCTATGATTGGTTTATTTTCGTCTCAGCGCCATCTTTTCCTTAACGCAACGAGACGGACTCCTATGTGAACAGGCCCTTAGAGTGAGCCTCTCCCCCCCCCCCCCCTATACTGTTTACGCATATTTGGTGTTTAAGCCATGTTTGAAAGCCTATCTTGAGGGTAAAATGAAGAGAATCGGTACACTGGAGAAGCATATTTCTTTTTCTTGTTTTAACAATATTGCTTCATGCCGTGTCGGAAATGCTGCAGAATTAACCATGACAGTTGGAAGCAAAATGTAACGGTATAGTAGGCACTCTTTAAACAGAAGAATAGAGAAATTCTGACATTTAAAAAAAAACAAAACCTATTTTGACACTTTGATGATTTCGAGATTAAATATTTCATTATTCAAGCTTGTAAACACTGAAATCATGGAGGTAGAATAGTGCCTGCATGATTGAGGTGGAATTTTTATGCCTATTAAACATGTACAACTCAACTTTGTTTTACTTTTCCGGCGTGTATTTCTTTTAGTGTTTAAAAGTTTGTTTACATGTAATTTGTTAATACTTTTACTGTCGGATGGTGGTGTTTTATATATTTTACCAACATGAAACAAGTGCTAATGGTCGCAGAAAAACCGTCCTTAGCTCAGTCTTTAGCACAAATTTTATCAAATGGACATTTGAAGCAACGTAAAGGACTTAATTCAGCTTGTAATGTCTTTGAGTACGATGGAATATTTAATTCTCAGACGGTTAGATTCAAAATGACTTCAGTCTGTGGTCATGTAATGAGTACAGACTTTATTCCGAAGTACAACAACTGGGACAGAGTAGATCCTGTATGTTTATGTATATTTTAAATTTATTTACTGCTTGAATTTTTCTTGTTTCCGTGGAATTTCGAGACAAGTGAATACACAATGTAAAAATAGAGATGAAGAGGCTAAGCATTAACTCGTACCTGATATCTGTATTTGCGTTTTCCTTTTCTTTGGCATTCACTGATAAACTGATTCCCTATAGATGATAATTCCCTATAGATAACTTGGCTATCGTATTTAGGTGTGGAAACGCGCAAATATTATCATTAAAAACATTATTAAAGTATTTAAATTTGTGGATTCATAGTCTTTTTCCAGATATCTAGTTCTTGTAGCAATTGCTTAAGCAATCAGTTATTTAAGAGAATTGATTATTTCTAAGGTTATCACTCAAGTACATTTGATGGTGCATTTGGCATTGTTTTCACCAATTGGGTCCAAAACAGTGTTATTTCAACTGTTAATAATTAGACTATTTTAAAAGAGCTTTATTATCTGTGATGATAATTACTATGAGAAACAGAAAGCTTACATTAAAAAATTGACAAATATTTTCTAATCAATATTTGAAATAAGTGTTTTGAAACATTTACTATTATATAATTTTTTTAAAATTAACAATTTGAGAAAAGTTTTAGATTTGTAGATGTTGCCTAATAAATTTATCTACGATTACCTTTTCAATTTATTTACTTGCAAATAATGTAATGATTACCTAAAATTAAAAAATATATATATTTAAAAAAAATATATATAGTTTATCTGTGAGTATCAAAGAAGATGAAAATGCAAGAGCAGATGTCAAATATAAGTTAATGTTTAGCCTCTTCATCTCTCTCTCTTACTTTCTTTCTTTCTTTTTTTTTTAAATGGTGTATTCTCTTGTTATGGAATAAGAAATATGATGAATTTCGGGTAGAAAAATCAGTGTACTTCAAATATTATATGTAGAAAAATCTGAAGAGAAATATCTTGTTTAGCAGTTTCATCACACTTAAAAAAAAATAATAATTATGGTAACTTTAAAAAAAAAGTTAGCTAAAAAGCATATTCAGCTAGCTGAAAAATTTGAACTAGTTGCCAATTATGATATGCTTGAAAAGTGTTCAAAAGGCAATATCCTAAAAGCAGGTTTTAAACTCTTAAGAAATGTACACAAAATAATTTTTTTTTTAGACTATCTTACTCATTAATTTTTTTAACATCCTGCTTAGTACTGACCAAATGTATGCATCCCTATAAAATGTAATTCAGGTAAGTTTGCATGTGATATAACACTATTTAATTTAATTGGTTGAATTTTGAAGATATGGATTCCTAGTTAGCTAAAATTTTTATGTCTTTCATTTCCTTGAGTCTTTGAATAAATTTTTCAGTTTTCTTTTTCAGAAGTAATTTTTATTTCTCTCAAATTTCAGGTTGAATTATTTTCAGCTCCCACTGAGAAGCGAGAGGCTAACCCAAAGCTCAATATTCCTAAATTTTTGCAATCTGAAGTAAGAATATTTGTCTTAACTAAATTGTATGTTTTTAAAATTAGTTATTAAAAATTGTTTGTAAAATAAATGCTAATTTTATCTTTTATCTTGTAATTTTTATTTCATTGTATCCAGTATATGTAAATAAATAAATAATTTTTTCCCAATGAAAATATTTCTCAATATTGCATTTTATTATATGTATAAATTTCTGTTTATGTGGTCATTTTATCTGATTTCAATGTGTAATGTATTTCTAGGCTCGGAATTGTGATTATTTAGTATTGTGGTTAGATTGTGATAAAGAAGGAGAAAATATCTGTTTTGAAGTCATAAATGCAGTTAAAAATGTTTTAAGACCAGCAGCTAATAGATATGAACAGGTACTATAAATATTGACTTTTATTTGATGGCAAAAGCAATTTATTATAAGTGTGGAATTATCTTTTCACTGTATTTGAATACTTTTGTCATGTTATTACTATACTTATTTATGACAGTGAGAAGTTTGATCTTTTTAAGGAGTCAGTTATGATTGAATAGATTTTAAGTTTAACTTTCACAGTGTTGATGGCACATATTAAGATGGTTTTTCTTAGTTTATTATATAAATGCAAAACAACAACTCCATAGAAATTTTTATTTGTTGTGTAAATATTTAGTCAACTTTTCCATTACAAAGTTTCCTAAGATTGTTTTTGTAATGCATTGCCATGTTGGAACTGTTTCATGTAAAAAATTGTGTCTTAAGTATTAACATATGTACAGGCCATGAGAAAAAAGTATTTTATCCCTTTGTTAGCCCTTGGCTATGCCCACTGATATGGCTTTTCTTGAAGTGAGTATTAGAAGCTCCATTTCCTCAAGCCTCGTGTAGTAAAAATTTACCGTAGTGCTTCAAACTAAACTAAAACATTACCTCAAACTATTCACCAAAGGAGTTTTTGTTTCATACTAACTTCATGAATAATATTAAATCTGATGATGAACCGTTCATTTTAAAATATTTTAAAAGGGAAATTTATGAACATATGAAGAAAAATTTTACTGATTTATTATGATTATTTTTTTAGCTTTATTAATTTTTACATCTATTTTTATAAGTTGAATTCTTGATTAATTTCATTTATTTGGTATATTTACTAAAGGAAAAAAAAAAGGAATCATAATAAAATTAATTCTGTTAAAATATATCTCATGTATTTTTCTCATAATTATTTTTTAATTTGTGCATTTTTAATATAATGATGTCAAAAGCCTTAAGTTTTTGTATTCTATCATATTTTGTATTAGCTATGGTTTATAACTCTGTTTTTATGTATTGCTTTTAGAATTTTCTTTTTCCTTCGAATTAGGTCATATATCGAGCTAGATTTAGTGCAATTACTGAAAAAGACATTAAGGCAGCTATGAAGCAACTTGTTGAACCTAATGAAAATGAATCATTGTCTGTGGATGCTCGACAAGAATTAGATTTAAGAATAGGCTGTGCTTTTACTAGATTTCAAACAAAGTTCTTTCAAGTAAGTTGCAATTAAAAATACTTTTGTGACAAACATGACTAATGTTAAAAATGTGCCAGTGTCAGTTTTACGTGAGATATATATGTCAGATTTATCTTTGATATAAAAAAAAGAAAAATTATAATTTTTTTAAACCTTAGTATTTACTTTTAGTTAGAACCAATTAAAAAATTTCTGATTAAGGCAAAATTGATCTTGGGGCAATTTTATTATGAATGAATTCTTGATTTATTTCCAAATTTTTAAATGGTGTCTTGGATAAATATATGATTCTAAAGAATAATATGTAAATCAGTCTTGTCACATGTAATACAAATCTATCATAATTGAATTAATACTTTTCACACTTTCAAAATGCACTTCTTTGTCATCCTCAATCTTCTAATTCCTATCATTCAGGATGGAATTCTTGGCCTTTTATGTGAGCTTCAACATGGCAGATATATTTTGAAAAATTATGGGAATCTTAAATATAATAAAAATTATACTCTAAACATAATTTTTCACAAATTAAAAGTTTCTAAGAATAATCATTATTGAAAAACAATCATTAAAAAAATTGGCTTTTTTTTTCATAGTGACATTTTGTCAAAATTAAATAGAAAAAAGTAATTTTGATGAAATGACTCTCAGGAAGTTATAGAAGAATCCGATCAATTCAGTTGGGCTTTTATGTTTAAAAATGCTGCTTCATAAAAGAAAAAAAAAAGTTGAAACATTTAGAAAGTAATACCCAAGATGACTTAATTCAATTATTATCTTTTAAAAGATATTTGAAGTATAATTGCTTCCTTCACTTCTATCAACTGCTAGTAACCCATGTTAGTTTTTTAAATGTAAAATGTGAAGGAAAAGAGCTTGTATTCTTTTTCTATTGTTTTTATTTGTTTAGAAAATAGAAAAAAAAATTGCTCACCATCTTTTACTGATAACTTAAGACAAGAAATTTTGTAGTAGTTAAATGCTTAATTAATGTATTTTGTTTTATTTTTAATTATGTGTCCTAGTTATGATCCATTTGATAATGGATTTTTATATGAATATTCCTGTACTAATTTAAGCCTCACAAAATCAAAGGATGGGTAATCCTCATTTTGAACATTTTTGATTTCAGCTTTTTAAAAAAAAAATTATTTTCTCTGAAATAGATTACATACTGTATTATACTTCATTTAATTTAGCTACGACAATTTTTTACAGTACTCTACTAATAACACTAAGTCATTTTGTAATTAATGTAAAAAACTATAACCATTTTTATTTATCATAACTGGTGTTGTAAAATAAAAATAAAAAAAGGTGTCAGGAACTAAACTATACATGTGCTAACTTAACCTTTAGCCTGACACTAGGGGAAGTTTTACAATGTAAACATATTCTTGTTAAATATGGCTATATAAGTGGTGCATCACCATATACTGTAAAATTATTATGTATATTTTCAAACTAGATTGGTTGTTAATTTGAGTGGAATTTTCTTTTCACAGAATAAATATGGTAATCTAGATAGTACATTAATTTCATTTGGACCTTGCCAAACTCCAACTTTAGGGTTTTGTGTTGAGCGACATGATAGAATAGCATCTTTCAAGCCAGAGCCTTATTTTGTACTTGCGGTTACTGTAAGTTATTTACCTTTATGTTGTCTTTTAATTTTTATTTTTTATGTATTTTATAATATACATCATATTTTATAATTATTTATTTTAGTTGAAAAGTTAGATAGTTTTATGTCTCTCAAGTTCTTTGAAACAATATTATTTTGCTTTTAAGCTTCAGAAATTAATCTATAATTAAGAAATCATGTAAGTTCCTTTATCTTTTTGTAGCTTAAATATTGAAATTAGGATTCTGTTATGACAGAATTTATAATAGTTTTTTTAAACTTGATCATTGCTGCAAAATAAGTACTAATAAACCTATGATAAGCATTAAAATGTGTAGAAAATGCTTTCATATCTAAAGTGTCTTAAATTTTCATATTTAAATATGACTAAATCACCTGTTATCCTTAGATTTTTTAAAATGTGATGAAAATTTTAAACCTCAAAATAAATTTTTATTTTCCAAAGAAAATCTTTTCCTTTTCTCAGCTAGTCCATTATTTAACTATTCCATAAGATTAGCTATCAATTATGCTTATATATATATATATATATATATATATATATATATATATATATATATATATATATATATATATATATATATTTGGGAGGGGGGGGGCTGAAATTCAACTTGTGAATTCAACATGATACTCATTGCTTGTATTGCAGCATACTGATCCTAATTTTGAATGAGTATATATATTTTTTATTTGTGGCTTATTGTTATACTTTTTATTCATCTGTGTGTGGTTTTCATCCTCTTTAAAATATTCTGCTGAAATAGTGTACATTTGTGATGAGATCTTTTTACTGAATTCCATTTTAGGTCACCTCAAATAACCAAAAGACTTTACATCTAGATTGGGACAGGATCCGAATTTTTGATCAGGAAGTTGCTAATGTGTTCTATCAAATCATAAAGCAGAAAACTGAAGCAATGTAATATATTTTTATTTTAATCTAGATACTGTTTCATTTGTATTATTCATTTGCCCTATTACATTCCTTATGTATCTTTGGTTGTTGGGTAATATCAAATTACAAGTGGTAACATCAACCTATAATTAGTTTAGAATTTTTGAACTGTAAATCATCAAATTCATATTTTTAATTTTAGTACCAAAGATATGTGGACTGTTTCATCCAAAGCAGTTACTGTAAAAATGTTTTTAATAGCATCAGGATGTAGTAATTTTGCTGTTGGAGATTAAAATTCTATGTATTCCAAAATTATAAAATGTGGGGTATAATAATTTAGAAGATGATATCTGTCAGAGAAATTTTGAAATTCTGCAGGGCTTCAGAACTATTTTGAAAGTTAAAAGTGCAAATGTAATAATTAAAAAAAAAATTTAATATGTGAAGTTTATGATATCTTTTAATTCTTCAAGTTCTTTTTAATACTTCATATTTCTTTCTACGTATTACTCCTTGAAAGTTTATATAATTAAATTATTTAAGTAACTGTACCACCTCACTTTGAAATGTTCTAATTAATAACTTTTGGTGAAGGAAAATTGTATATTATTTTGTATAATGTTTATTTGATGATATTGTTTTATGTCATCTCTTTGGGAACATTTATTCTTATGATAAATATTAAACATGTGAGGATTTTTTAATTTTGACTCAAGTCTGCAACTTTGTCTAGTCCTTTCACTTTAAGATGTATGTTGATTCAAGGGCGGCTCCAGTTCAGATTTTTTTTTCTTGGGGGGGGGGGGGGCATGTCGGCTCTTAGGGTTATATATATATATTTATTTATTTATTTATTTATTTATATATATATATAAGAAATAAACATTGTCTCATTTTAAATTTAAACTCATTTAGTATTAGGTCTATGATTATATAATTTTAGGCTATGGAAAAAAAATACGCCAGGCTTTTTTTTTGGGGGGGGGGGGCAATTGCCCCTACTGCCCCCCCCATTTGTAAATTGGGATTTAAAAAATAAGCATTTATTAATTCTTTCTTTTTTTCAGAATAATGCTTGACTGTGTAAGTTTATATTTCTTTGACTTTGAGCAGTTAACCTGCATTTAATGTTAGTTGTTGTCTCAAGCTTTGTAACTTAGCTATTTCATTGTTTCTATAAATTATTTTGTCAAGTGGCATATTTTCACTTTCCAGCAAAAGAAGAGGAAGTGAAATATTTCGATGGTTGAGCTGTTTTATGGTTATTTAATATTACAGAAAAAGTTGTAAAATTTCTGAATTTGGAATAAAGTTTTTCAGGTGGCAAAAGAGGGGAAAAGTTTAAGGCATAGTAATGTCAGCAATATATGAAATTGTTAGTGCTCAATAGTAAATTTTTTTTCCTGCAGCCATATTGTGGTGCTTGTTCTTCATGGTTTTCTCGGCATACAGTATGCCTAGAAAATCACGACACACATTATAACGCACTCTACCAGAGTTCTGCATACACCACATTTTTTCCTTTTGTATATCATCCTAGACTTCAATGCTTCATTGAACTCTACCAAAATGAGGCAAAAATTGTTTGTTTTAAATAAACTTGAATACACTTGTGATTTGAATGTTTTGATGTGAAAAAATTTTTGGTTACTCCCTTTTTTCCTTCTTACAGAGTTACTAGTGTTACACAAAAAGAGAAATCAAAACCCCGTCCTTTGGCTTTAAATACTGTTGAGTTAATGAGAGTTGCAAGTGCTGGACTGAACATGGGACCTCACCATGCTATGCTGATAGCTGAGAAATTGTATACCCAAGGTTATATTAGTTATCCAAGAACAGAAACCACTAACTATCCTGAAAACTTTGATTTAAGGTTACTCTTCATTTAATAGTTTAAATTTTTGATAAAAATAAGAATTTATTTAATTAAGAGGTATGCATTATCTTACAGGGGGACTCTTCAGATTCAGAGCAGAAGTGCTGAGTGGGGAAGAGACGTCTCTGAACTGCTGGACGGAAGCATGATTCATCCTAGGTACATAAAATATATTGATGTGACTTATGTAAAATGTGATTAATTAGTTCATTGAAAGACAGTGCTGCTGTCAGTTAGAAATTGTAACATAAATGTATAAAAGGACATGAGAAGAAGGAGGATATTGGGAAAGGAAGTCGCAAAACAGTTTAATTTGCTGTGGAGATACATCACACATATATAATTAAAATTTTTAATAAACATATAAAATTTTCATCAAAAATATTTGGATAATTTAAAACTATGAAAGTAACTGACTTTACTCTCCAGAATATTATGAAATTCTAAAGTATTTTATCCTTATCTAAAACTCTTATCTGAATTGTGATGTTGCCAAAAAAGTTGTTTTACTCTTAGATTCCAGGTGTATATGTAAAGTCTGTATACTTTTAAACTGCATTAAGTCATCAAAGGATGTAATTTTTCTTCATATGATTAATGCCATTCATTCTATGTCAGTAATATTTAAAAGTAGTATTTTCTCTATTTAATTTTCATTTATGGTATACTAGCTATAAATATTCGGATTGTACAGGATATAACTTTTTTTATTATGTTAAGGAAAATATATTTTGAACCTCTGTTTCAAATTAATCATCCATTCAAAGATAGTGACTAATCTTTCTTTCTATACTAAGTGCAGTTTTTGAAGAAAAGTATACTTTACTTTTGAAAAGGTCAATAGCAAGCTTTAGATATATTAAAAAAGAATGAAAATATGTTATGACAAATATTTCATGTTGTTGCATTCTTTTATGTAATTCAGCATTAAACGATAGAGTTTTCAGCATTGATCATTGAATTTAAAATAATAAAATAGCACTTCAGCACAAGTTAAATTATTTATAATAAAACTATTTTCACAAGATATGTTTTTGGATTAAAATTTTGATAAAATTGGCAAAATGGAGAAATTTATTTTGTATTATTCTTTTTAGAGTTAAATCAACATTTCTAAGAATAGCAAGTTTTAATAGAAAAGAAGCTCTTATTTACCAAATGGATCAAGAATTAAGTTGGCCAAATGTTTGGTTTGGTTTTTTTCTGTGAGATGGCTGTATTAGTGCTGTGTTGACTTTATGGTTTTTCGAAACAATTTTATTAGATTGTGTTGTGACTCTGACATATCATAATGCATTAAAAAAACAAAAACAAAAAACTCATCAAAATCAGTGAATTTTTATGTAGCTATTTTCCTATTGCAGATGATAGAAAATAAGCAGCATTTTCGGTAAATGTTACTTTATTATTTCAAGAAAGATAGAAACGCAATTAGAACGAACACACACACACAAAAGGGTTTGTGAAGTGTATGGAGAAGGTGCTATGACTGATTAAACATGTCAAAAGTAATTTCATTTTGGAGATTTCTCACTGGACAAGGCTCCAAAGTTGGGCAGACGAGTTAAAGTTGAAAATGATCAAATCGAGACATTGATTGAGAAAATCAATGTTCTACCAGGCGGGAGATAGCAGCCATACTCAAAATATCCAAATCAAGCGTTAAAAATCATTTGCACTTGCTTAGTTATGTTAATCACTTTGATGTTTAAGTTCCACATAAATTAAGCAAAAAGAGATTTTTGATGGTACCTTTGCATGCAATTCTCTACTTAAATATAATAAAAATATTCCTTTTTAAAACAAATTATGACGGGCCATGAAAGGTTGATACTGTACAATAATGTGGAATGGAAGAGGTCATGGGGCAAGCAAAATGAACCATCAGGAACCACACCAAAGCCTGGTTTTCATCCAAAAAAGGTGTTGTGCACATGGGGGGATTGGAAGGGAGTCCTATTTTGAGCTTCTTCTGGAAAACTAAACAGTTAATACCAACAAGTATTGCTCCCATTTAGACAAACTGAAAACAGGACTCGACGAAAAGTGTCTGTAGTGAGTAAAAAAATGCATAATTTTCCATCAGGATAATTCAAGACCGCATATTTCTTTGGTGACCAGGCAAAAACTGTTAAAGCTTGGCTGGGAAGTTCTGATTCATCCAACATATTCACCAGACATTGCACTTTTGGATTTCCATTTATTTCAGTCTCTACAAAAATCTCTTTCTAGAAAAAATTTCAGTTCCTTGAAGACTGCATAATAGACCTGGAAAATGTCTTTCTTCAAAAAGAAAAAAAAATTGGGATGATAGAATTGTGAAGTTGCCTGAAAGATAGCAGAAAGTAATGGAACAAAATGGTGAACACATTGTTCCATAAAGTTATTGGTGAAAATGAAAAATGTGTTTTATATTTTCACTTAAAAACTGAATGAACTTATTGGCCAACCTAATATAAGTATACTAAGAATTATAAACCTTTCACTGTTTAAAAGAATTAAAGAATTTGAACTGTATTATTGATTTTACTAATGTGTATTATTAAGCTTCTGGAATATTGTTTTGTATTTCTTTATTCAGGAAAGGGCATGATGCTGGTGATCATCCACCTATAACTCCTATGAAAGCTGCAAGCAGAAATGAAATGGATTCTGATTCTTGGAAGATTTATGATTATATTGCTCGTCATTTTATTGCTACTGTAAGCTGATTCATTTGATAACTATAAATGTATTTATATGTACAACCCTTCAAATAACTATAAATTACAGTACCTATTAAAGCTTCCATATATATATATATATATATATATATATATACATACATACATACAGGGTGGTCATAAAAAAAACTTTGCCGATATATGGACCTCTAGCGACTGTTCCGTTCAACCGATCAAGATGAGATTTCAGATATAGTTATTCAGAGGGTTTTTTTTAAACCAATGCGGAGGAACTTGTAATCAAACCTTCGCCCTTACTACGGCGCAGTTTTACTGTCCATTTCATTATGGGGGCACCATATAGGCGGATAGCATTACCCCCCTATGAAGGGACAACACAAACGGAAGCATTTTTCGTGGTGCAATGCCGGGATTCGATCTGAGCACCCTCAGAATCGAAAACCAGCGCGCTTTACCACTGGGCCGCCACAAGCCCGTTATTCAGAGGTATGAGCTCAGGATTCTGTGAATGTTAACCAAGTGGTGCTCACGGTTACGGTTATAGATACAGAAACTTGAAATTTTTTAATGGCAATGTCCACTTTTTCCCGTCGCAAAATGCTCAGCGCACGCGAAAACCCTAAAGATCGTTGGAATGGTACGTGTATCACAAAAAACGGACATGTTATGCACACACAAAAAACAGCTTTGCGAACGGCCAACAGAAACATGATTGGGGCACACAGAGGAAATTTGCATATGACAGAGGCAAGACACCAATCACTGATGACAACACAGATCGGACAAAAGAAAACTTTTAATTTGGATTACACATTTTCGACATAGATGCCATCACAGGCCGTTCGCAGAGCTGTTTTGTGTGCATGCATAACGCATCTGTTTTTTGTGATACACATACCGTCCCAATGCTGTTTAGGGTTTTCGTATGCGCTGAGCATTTTGCGATGGGAACAAGTAGGCATTGCCATTAAAAAATTTCAAGTTTCTGTACCTATAACTGTAACCGTGAGCACCACTTTGTTGCTGTTCACAGAATCCCAAGCTCATACCTCTGAATAACTATATCTGAAATACCATCTCGATTGGTTGAACAGAACAGCTGCAAGAGGTCCATATATCGGCAAAGTTTTGTATGGCCACCCTGTATATATATATATATATATATATTAATTAATCTGTTAAGATATTGCTATATAACAAGTTTAAAAGTAAATTTTTACTAAAACACAGAACTGATACACTGCTGCGAAATTGATAGGATTTTGAATTTCCGACAATTATTACAGGGATGTTGGCAGGAATAAACAACAATATTGACCATATGTATTCCAAAATTTAGATTCTTCATCTATTATTATAATGTAATCATGTTTTTGTTTGACATTGTGGCCTTACACACTAGTTTCTGTGGCTGTGTTACATAATTATTATATTGAAATTAGAAATACTTAACCTTTTTTTCCTGACTTTTGTGTCTGGATCTTAAAAAAAAAGTTTTTCTTATAAATTTTGAATCCAGGGATGTCATAAATTGTTTGAAAAGATCTTATTGTTTCTGGCTCTCCAAATCTAATTTTTTCAGCATTATAGGTTAATTTCATTATTATTAACATTTAAAACTTAGTTTTCTCAATAGGAGTAATTTCTCTTTCCAGCTTTCAAACTAAAAATGTTGTGTTATTCATACTTAAGGTTATCAATCATGATATTGTTTTCTATTCTAAGAAAAAATTTATAAATCTATTAAAAAAATTCTTAAATTTTTTTACAAAATTTATAATTTGCATTTTTTTAAAGTGTGGTGAATAGGGTCTGCTATTTTGGAATTTTAATAACAGCTGAGGTCACTGATAACTTATTTACTAAATTAAAACTTTTCAAATAAGTTCTCCTAAAAGTTAAAAAAAGAGCTTTGTAGCAATTTAGATATTTCTCTCATTTTGAATTTGTGTGCATCAGTTATATCATGTGTAATATTAAGGATTTTGGTCCTAAACAAGTCAGAAATTAAAAAAAAATAAAAATTAAAATGTTATAGGAAAAATGAAAAGAATGTAGACTTGGATATCTAACTTTATTTAATGATTATCAGTTTCAGTTTTGATTCTACCAAACTTTTTCAGACTGGTAGTTTTTAATTATTCCTTGCAAATGCATTATAGCTGATATTGTTTTCGTGTGAAATTTATTTTATAGAATTAATTTTATAAATTTTCATTTATATTAGATACAATCCTTTTTCTTGGTTTTGAGTGTTCTTGGCTTTCAAATTATTTGTATTCATGTTTGTTATACTGTTTTTTATTTATAGTTAAGCCCTGATATGAAGTACCTGCACACAGTCATACATTTTCAAATTGGGGAAGAAACCTTCACCTCTTCTGGTAAAGCATTAATCGATCCAGGTTACACTAAAGTTATGTCATGGCAGGCACTTGGTGCTGACGAAACCCTTCCAGATTTGAAGCGGGGAGATGTCTGTAAAGTTTCAGAAGTAAATAGAATTAGTTTATCTCTATATCTTTTCTCTCCTATTTGTGAGAGAAAAAGAAGCTGCGTGAATGATGAATAAATTTATGTATTGAAATGTGGGAAAAAAATTCATGAAATAAAAGAGGGGGAAATCATGAGGTTTTTTTCTCTAAAAATCCCTAAATTATGTAAATAGGAATTAAATGGAAGAATAATGGGAAATAAACACTATATATATACAGTCGAACCCCATTATAATGAACTTCAGGGGACCAAATGTTTTGTTCGCTATATCCGAACCATTAAGAAAAATTTTAGAGTTCACAAAATGTATAACTCATTAGTTATACATTTTGTGAACTCTTAATATTCAATAATGATGTATTGAAAGAATGATAAAATCTATTAAAAATGATCATTAATGAATTAAATTGACTAAAATCGATTATATTAAACTGACACAATACTAATTAAATTAATTAAAATGAAGACAAATGGAAATAAACTGATTTTATCTTTAATAGTTGCTCACTGTTTTGATACAGAAATAATCGGTAATCTTCTGCTGACGTGATGCTGATTTCAAAAACATTTTATGAATTTCTTTGTCCAATACATCAAATGACTCCAACAGTTTTTCTTCCACTGTTTGTGTAGACAAAAACTTATTTATTACACTCATCGCTGCTGTAGCATCTGAGATGGTGGAGATTTTGTCATTTATGTGCTCCTCTTCATCAGCATCAGAAGCAGAATCTTCGATTTCAGATTGATTCATTTTAATTTCTTCTACAATATCTTCATCAGTCAGATTTTCACATGTAATGATTTCATCATCACATGTTTCGAACAACTGCTCACCACAATCTGAGAATGATGAAATTTTGTGCTTTTCTATCCACATTGCGATAGGTAAATCTTCATCTTCAACATTCTTAAAAAATTTAAAAATTAAAAAAAATTCAGTTGTCAACTGAAAAAAATATTCGTTATAGCCGATTTTTAAAATTTCGGAGGTTTGCTATAAAAGGATAAATTAGCATTAAATGCAATAGGAAAACAACGGGACCAAAATTTTCGTTCGTTATATACCAGGTTCGCTATAACGGGGTTTGAATGTACATAGAATTTGAACCACTTTAGTATTATTGAAAGTACCTAATACTAATCTTCAAAGTTTTATGGATATGTATAAGATCTGTTTCAAACTTCTGGCAGTATTTCTTGAAATTCAGAAAATTTCAAAAAGCCCCTTTCTAAGAATAAACAGTGAAGTACATTGATGGTAAAATTGTGTTTTAAATGCATCCTAATAAGGATGGGTATGTTACATACTCAAATGCACATTCCTTACATGTTTAACAACAGTCTTGGTTCTAGATTTTATTCAAGCTTATCAGTGTAACATGGCAGACAAACACGGGGAATATCACAAATCCTTATGCTGAATCATTGTACATAGTGTTACTGGGGATTGTTAGTAACAGATTTAAAATGCAGTATTTTTCTTGGTTTAGAATAAGCTGCTTGTAAGTATGGGATGTAATTTAACTCTATCAAATAATGTTATCTGTAGCTCTTCTCAAATATTGTAATTGAAGGGTTGAAAATATATCTCATCCTCCATGAAAATAATTAAAGATCTACCTTTGTATCATAAATGTAAATAATTCTTTATGATCATAATTACTGGATTTTTTATAACTGCTAAACACATAAATCTCATTAAAATTGTTTTAAAATTGGATTTTGCATGGAATCTCAAATGATTTCTACTGCTAAATTGATTTTTTATTTATTTTCTGCCTTTTAGGTTAAGTTAAATGAGAGACAAACTAGCCCTCCAGATTATCTGTCAGAATCAGAGCTGATTACTCTTATGGAGAAGCATGGTATTGGGACAGATGCTTCTATTCCTGTGCACATAAACAACATATGCCAACGTAATTATGTCACTGTCGCCAGTGGGCGCAAATTAGTTCCAACAAATCTAGGAATAGTGTTGGTACATGGATACCAAAAGGTAATGATTGATTTTGGATACACACAATTTGATATTTAAGTAGTATGAATGTCTTAACCTTTTCATTACGGGTTGGGCAGCATGTATCCCAAGAATGCGGGTCCAAGAATGAATATATATATATATATATATGATATATATCATATATATATATATATATCATATATATATATATATATATATAGATATATATCATATATATATATATCATATATATATATATATATATCATATATATATATATATATAGATATATATCATATATATATATATCATATATTTCATATATATATATATATATATATATATATATGAAATGACCTGAATGGTTATCTCCTGATAGAAAACACATTGTGGCCAAAATTAATACGATTTTATTTCAAAGAACAAATGCAGTTTATTCCATCAAGACAACATCACCTTACAATGCCTGCATCCAGCCCTCTTCCTTGGTGAGCACGCAGGAGTTGCTCCAAATGGGTTGCCAGAAATTGGCGAGGTAGGTCAGTATTGGAAAGACAGGAATAATCGTCAAAGGACGGAAAAGTTACCATATAGAGAGAAAATTTGTATTACGGGCGATTAAAGATTAGAGGTGGTTAAAAACTTTATTACACACACACATATATATATATATATATATATATATATATATATATATATATATATATATATGTATATATATATATAACCCCCTTAATGGCCATTTTTACAAAGGAGGTATGAAATTTCCCATTCTAAAGTGGGAATTGAAAAAATGGGCCCTGTAAGCTAACGGTTAATGACAAGTGCCCTGCATTGGCAAACAACCAAAACATATTTTAGTAGCTGGCTTTAGAAATAATGCTCATTATGTACATCTAATCTTTTTCTTTTAAATGTATCTCAAGCATTTTCTGTCCTTAGGTGTTGCTTAAAGAATCTCTGATTTATTGACTTTGTAGTTTATGTTTATTAAAAAAAAATAAACTGAAAAATTTCATAAAGATTTTGTGTATAGTGAATTTTAAAGAAGAAACAAGTATCTAAAAGAGTTTTTTTATAAGGTTATGTGTTGAAAATCACTGTTATGTAAATTTGATTATAGCAAATTGAAGTGTATCCTCATTTACATTTTTCTTTTTGTTATATAAGGATAAAGCAATTACAGGTTCAGCTTATTCATGAAAACTTTCAGTCCATAATGCATATAACTTATAAAAGAAAAATTGAAAGTGAGTGCAGTTTGTCAATGAAATTCTTCACTGATATTATGAACATTTGTTCCCTTTTTCTTATTAAGGAGATTCAATGAATACCATAGATCATGAAGTTAACCAGAGTTAAAAGAGCATCTTGTAATTATAAGTTTTCTTCCATTAATTTTTCGAATGATGATTATTTCTACAAAACCTTTTCGCCATAAAAGAATTATAAGATCTCAAATATTATTATAATAAGGTAAAAAAGAAGTTTGTGTTTCGATTATTAAAAAACTCTTAACATGTGGCTGAATTGAAATTGTCTTATAAACTCTTGAGTTTTTTTCTGATTCCTACCACTAATTGAAGCCTTCAATCAGATTTTGCGATTTTTATTAGATGTCTATGCTTGGTTTTTTATTATTTTTTTCCCAACATGGAACATTAAAAACAGAATACACTTTTACAATGATATTTAAAGCATTTTATTATAATAAGCATTTTTAAATTAATTGATTTTTAGGAAAACGATTATCTGTTTAACCATTATTGAGAACAAAAATTTAAACTATTCAGTTGTTAACATGTGTGCTTACCTTATGGTTAGGGGTACATAAATTTTGCATAAAAAATAATCAAAATTTCTTTTAAAAAAAATTGCAATACATAAAATTTTGCATTTATTCGCAAATATATATATATATATATATATATATATATATATATATATATATATATATATATATATTCATAGTTAAAAGCTAACATTGTAGTAATCACCACATTCTCTTCCTTAAGTCTCTAGCAATAAGTAATAAGTAAATTTTGAGAGTGAGATCGCTCAGTTAAAGACCGTGGATGGTCTTAGATAAGTAATTATGTCAATAAATTATTATTAATATTACTTAATTTCGCTTAAAAAGTCGTTTATCACCGAGTTTTTGCTGAAAAGTAGTAAAAAAATAATCACATTTATTTGTTCATATCGGCATATTTCGCATTTATTCGCATCTATTTCGTAAATACGAAAATTACGTATCCCTACTTATGGTGCATTATAATTTTCAGACTTTGACAAACATAAAATCGTAGAAATTACTTAATTCAGGGTTTCCCAAAATAGAGAGAGAATACTTCTCCCCCAGTTTATGTTAAATTTTCATCCTTGAACAAAATTAGTTGTTTGTCTAATGGATACATTGCCCAAATGCTAGTGAAAAAAACATAACTTAATTCTACATGAGGTGGGATCCCAGGTTCACTTTCCAACCTTGAAAATCAATCAAGAAACACTGTATTTAGAACTATTAGCATATTACTTTATGAGATTGGATTTAATCTAAGGTTTTGAAAGTTTTCCTGAGAAGTTATTTAGGTGAGGACAAGAAAAAAAAGCTGCCATTTAGGGAAATTATCCTCCCTCCTAGGAAGTTAGAATTGTAGTCATTGTTTTACTATATTCCTGGTATTAAAATGAAATCTGTTTCAACAAAAGTTGAAATAGGTTGCCCAAGATATTTTAATATATGCTTTTAATAGCACAAGTTTAGTTTCTTGATTTTTGAATTTTTTGTCACGTAAAAAATTATGTGTAATATTCTATGCATTTTTAAATTTTTTGTTTTTATATTATTTAGATTGATTCAGATCTTGTACTTCCAACTATGCGGGCTGCTGTCGAGAAACAACTTAACTTGATAGCTCTTGGGAAGGAAAATTATGACTCTGTTCTGCAACATACATTAACAGTATTTCGTTTGAAATTTCAGTACTTTGTGACAAACATTATAGCTATGGATGAACTTTTTGAAGCTTCTTTTAGTCCATTGTCAGAAAGTGGGAAACCTCAATCAAGGTAATGAATAAAGCTAATTTTTTCTTATAAAATATCAATTTTTTTATATCACAGCAAATAATGAATACCTTCACCAAGGAAAATGAAACAACCAAAGAAATTGCTAAAACTACTGGAATTGGTCCAAGAACTGTGTATCCTATTGTTAAAACCTAGATGAATAGGAGTGAATTGTCATCTTTGTGGAGTAAATGTGCTGAGAATTTTTTTTTTCAAAAATGAATTGTGACCGGAAATCACTAAACATTTAATGAAGTCCAGAAACAAAACCATTAGTATTCTGAATTAATATCATGTTTCAAAAACTGAAACATCGTTTAGCAGATTGTGGAAGAACAATAGCCCTTAAAAGAATTATAATACTCAGCTTTTACTTAAAAAAGGTTTATTAAAAATCTTTCAAGAAACTTAAAAATATAAAAGCATTCTACAAACGAAAAATCAATATGCAACAGCCAGTCAACTTGCAGCCAAACTGCCTTTATTTATATATATATTATATACTTCAAACAGATTTGCATAAAACTGCTCAGTAACTGCAGTACAGTTTACCTCACAATTAATAGGCTGAAAATTACACTGCCATCTGGTGGGGAAAAAGCTGAGCGATTAGGCGAGAGAATAACCAAAGAGGAACTGTGTATTTCCCTATTATGAATTATGGTTACTTTTGGAATTTAGAACATTTTCCCTTGCACAATGCCCTTGTTAGTGAGACTGATTGTAACAGTGAACAGTTTATGCTTAAATATTAGACTGTGTTAGTTATGGAAGAAGGTCCTGTGATCTGATAGAATAAGATATACACTATTCTAGAGTTATTAATACATCAAGTTAAGGAAATAATTATCTAAAGCTTTGAACTTATGCCACTGTTTGAACTTCTGAAGCAGCATTATAGTCTGGTCTTCTGCATTATGTAACTATAAAGTGACATTAGCTGGCTGCCTGAATCTATGGGAGCTATCTCATCGAAAGATTTTTCTTCTTGAAAGCTCAGTTATATCCCTGGCGAAGAGTTTTAAGAGATCATTAGGCTAAAATTAAGATATGAAGTGGTTCAAAGGGAGTTCAAGACATCATTTTCACACATACTCCTTATTTGAAACCACTATATGTCTGGGATATATGGAAGATTTTTTTTTTCGTAGCACTTGTTGTGTAGACATTTGCCTATAATTCACTGCAGTTTGCTGGCTATTTTATTATGGGGGCATCATATAGGCAGACCAGCATTGCCCCCTATGAAGGGATGACACAAACGGAGGTATTTTTTGTGGTGCAATGTCAGGATTCGATCCGAGCACCTTCAGCACTGAAAACCAGTGAACTGTACCACAGGGTCACCACAAGCCCACAAGGAGAAGATTTTACGATGAGATTGACTTGTATTGAAGATGGGACAGTTCCACGTAAGCAAGATCTATGCTAAAAATGAATACAAATATGGAAATAACTTAGTGTTGAGACATTGAAACTCATTTAATGTCAAGATTTTTGTTAGCTGTTATCTGTACTGAAATTGGCCCTACAAAAAATGTTTGCAACATTTTTTATGGTCGTGCAGTGTATATAAATAAATAATAATTCTAAATAGTAAATAATGTGTACTGTTTTTCTTTTTAATTTATGTTGGAAATGGCACATGCTTATTATTATTAATCTAGAACTAATTAGGTACTATCTTTATATATAATTTATTCTTTTACTTTGAAGGTGTGGTAAATGCCGTCGCTACATGAAACTGATTGCAACCAAGCCTTGTCGGTTGCACTGTCCTACATGCGATGAGACATTGTCTGTTCCTCAAGCTAATGGCAATATTAGAATTTTCAGGGAGTTGAAATGCCCTTTAGATGATTTTGAGCTTTTGCAGTTTACGGGAGGCGCCAAAGGAAAAGTTAGTTGTGTTTATATGTACTTTTACTGTGTTTTCCAATGAAAATTGTAAATTTATTTTTACTTTGTTAAAAAATTCTGGTTTTTAAACTAAAACTGTAGATTGCACCCTTGAACACTTGTATTTTGATAAATTTCTCAGAGTAAAATAGTATTATACCTGTAACAAATACATAGTTATGTTAATTGAATGTTAACTAAAACTTAAGTTATGCGTTTAGCCTAATTTAATTGATGCTTATAATCCTTGTTAGTAGATTTCCATACCTTTCCATACCTGAAAATTATTCTGTGCAAGATTTTTATTAGTAATCTAAATCATTTTATAGTAAATTGTTTAATTTCTTAAAAGTTAATTATTCTAGCTTTTTGAGCTTCACTTTAGACAGGTAATGAAGTATCTTGCTTGGTAAAAATTTAAATTTGGTATTAAAGTTGTTTCACTTTTAGGTAGTGATGTAAGTGGAAATATACTCTCATTGGGAAATTTTAGGCTTACAGGGAGGTATTATGTTCTTAATTAATGAATTATATTCACTGTGTTAAACAGTTATACAGACAACAGTTATACAGTACAAATGTTTAGTCTTATTCACATTTTACTTCTTTAGTCTCTTAAAATTCAATTTTTTTAAGTGCTTTTCACTTTTTATTTTTCTATGCTTTTGAAACAAAAATGTGTGTGGGGGCAGCCAGATTATTTTTGGGGCAAATGAAAGTTTCCCCTCAAATTTGAATAATTTTATTGCAAAATGATACTTATAATGAACTAACTTAGATAATTAAAAACTTTAAGCTAAGTTGCATAAATTCTACAATATTTTCATTTTCTTATCCTTTTCTAATAAGTGTTATGCTATAAAAGGACTTGATCTTTCATTTATATTTATGGAAAGGGAAAATTAGCAGACAGTATATATAGGATTTCCTATATCAACAAAATCAGTATTCCAGATTTTAAAATTAAGGTTATATATTTAGGCAAGTTTAGTAATTTTTTTGGTCTAGTAAAATATTATTTTGCTGCTAATATTTCATATTTGTCCATCTTTGTTCATGATCCATTTGTTAGTTTAAATTACAATGTGTCACATCCAGGTAACATGTAATAAAATTTTCGTAGGATGTCTAGATGTCATATAAACATCAGGAACTGTGTTTTGGGCATCTACCAGACTCTACTGTTTTGGAATATGGTATGAATATAATTATTGGTGTAAAATGAAGAAATAAGAATGGAATTAAGGATATAAATAAATTTGTATATTTTGTCATGAAATAATATGAGCATTTTCTAAACAATCTTGAAGGAGAAGAATGGTCCAGAAACCCCCTAATTCATGTTAGTTAACTGAATTTTTAAACTCATGCTTCTTTAGATTAAAATGTTTCTGTGGAAGACCTTAAGTTACAATCATAAACCTGTAGGATCTTTCACAGTTGTCATACATGACATTAAAATGATGTTTTTGGTATTGAATCACTGATTTGCCTTGTTTTTTCTTTGCTTAGAGTTTTGTCTTCTGTCCATATTGTTACAATAACCCACCCTTTCGTGACATGCGAAAACTATCAGGCTGTAATTCTTGCACTCATCCTACATGCCCATATTCCCTCCAGACCAATGGGGTTTCTAATTGTACAATGTGTGATGGTGGAGTGCTTGTTTTGGATCCTGGCTCTGGACCTAAGTGGAAACTTTCCTGTAACAGGTAAATGTATACTGACATTTTATCATTGTATCAACAAATAATTGCAGTATATATGAAAATTAAGTTATCTGGGGCCTTATCCTAATGTGTAAAATTTTTATTTATAATTTATATATATAGATTTAATAGTGTAGTCAACATTTTGCTAATTTGTTATGAATAGAATTAAATAAGATCCTGCAACTGGGCATGGTTGACTCAGCCTTTCATCCCTTGAGTGGCTCGATAAAATGCGGACCAAGCATGCTTGGGAACTAAACTCTGGGGGTCCCGTGTCAGGTTGACCACCTGACCGAGATATATGCTGTATGGCACCCTAAGCCCATGGTCAAGAAAGCAGAGATGGTAACTGCCGAACTTGGTCCACATACGGAATGTTGTGCCATGAGTTTAGTTTAGTTTAGTAGAATTAAATAAGATTAAATAAAAAGTTGTGTTGTAGTGCTGTAAAGTATTATTTTAAAATCACTTGTGCACCAATTGCTGGCTCAGTACAACAATTACTGTAATTCTATCACTATAGGCATGAAAAAAAGTTATTTTTTAAAATTTCAATGACATTGTATATCAAATTTTCAGTTGGATTATGTGCCTGGTTTATATTAATATTAATCTTTTTGGGCCAAAATTCTTATGATGGAGGATCAATCGCTATTACAGATTTACATTTCCAGTGTTAATCTTGAGTAGCAAAAACTGACCATAGATCTCTCCACCAACCAGCCAACCCAGTGCAAAGCCAATGGGATTTTTTCTTTCTGTATTTTTCTAATTATAGATTGGCAAACTTGCATTTTTGATTTTAGTTTTTTGCTTATGAATATAAGTGTAATAAAGATCCCACAGTTTTTAAAACTGAAATACTTTCCATAGTTAATTGAATGTGCATAGTGTAATTAAAAGGGCTTAAAAAAATGCTTATTTTTGAAAAC
Organism: Dolomedes plantarius; assembly: GCA_907164885.2. Lineage (NCBI taxonomy): Eukaryota > Metazoa > Arthropoda > Arachnida > Araneae > Dolomedidae > Dolomedes > Dolomedes plantarius. The sequence goes on from OU015500.1 coordinate 101,175,296, forward strand.
ATGCTTTTAAGGTGATATTAATCTATAAAGTATATTTAATAAATTAGTAAAAATTTCTAAAGGTTATAGATGCTTATTAAATTCTTTCTTCTCATATGTGTATATTTACCACCCATGATATACGAGGCGTTTTTGGAAAGTAAAGGTACTTCACTGATAGCAGCAAAAGAAAAGTTTCTGTGAGCCCGTTGGCAACATGGACTACAACCTTGAACGTTTTTCTTTCCCCTCGAGGTTATTCGTTATTTTTACGGTGAGCCGTGTTTGAGCAGCAGGTCTTTATAATATCTGTGTCAAATCAGAAATGTGAAGTGCGTTCTGTAATACTTTTTCTTCATGCAAAAGGTGAGCGTCCAGTGGATATTCATAATGAAATTCTTTCCGTCTACGGAAACATTATGAATTAAAAAAATGTAATGAAATGGTGTAGTGCTTTCTCTGAAGGTAGAACTGGTGTTCATGACGAAATCAGAACAGGTAGACCATCTGTGATCACTGATGCTCTGCTTCAAACAACAGAGGAAGCAATTCAAGCAAATAGGTGTCTCACATTAAAAGATTTGCATAACATCATATCGGAAGTGTCTATGACAACTCTTTATGAAGCTGTGACTGTTACCTTAGGGTACCGGAAATTGTGTACACACTTATTTCCAAAACTGTTAACAGAAGAACACAAAAAGAAAAGGATGGGCTACGCACTTGACTTATTCACACACTATGCAGAAGCAGGTGATGAGTTTCTTAATCATATTGTTACTAGTGATGAGACATGGGTTTATCACTCCACCAGAATTCAAATAACAATCAATGCAATGGCACCATACAAATTTCCCAAGAGCCAAGAAATTCAAAATTTCAATTTCAGCAAAAAAAAATCATGGCTTCTGTTTTCTGGGACAGACAATTGGAGCTTGCTGACAATTGGAGTTTACTTGCTGCATGACAATGCTCGTCCTCACACAGCACTTTAAACCAAAACACTACTCAAAAGCTTCAAATGGAGAATTTTAGATCTTCTGCCGTACAGCCCGGACCTTGCACCCAGCGACTTTGACTTAATCCTTTACCTGAAAACACATCTTGCAGGGCCACTTTCACGACGATGATGAGATCAAAATTGAAGTTGAAATGTGGTTCCAACAACAGGCGACAAAGTCCTATGACTGTGGAATACAAAAGCTTGTACCCAGACTTAACAAATGCTTTGACAATGGTGGCAACTATGTCAAAAAATAAGGCATGTACCAGGAAGTAATTTGTAATGTACATTTAATCAATTAAAATTTTTTCGAGTGAGTATGCAGTATTGTATCTTTACTTTTTGAAAATGCCTCATACCAATGGTTTTGTCTGGTGTATAATCACTTTATGAATATGTTAGAAACAACCATTATTTGAATTTGTAGGGTTGTAAAAGTATAAATTTTGCTGCTAAAGGTGTGTTTTTGTTTAAACGTTCCTATCATTATAGGTGTGACACAATTGTACGTCTTTTTGAAGATGCAGTTAAAGTCACTATTGAAGATGATACATGTAAAGATTGTGGCAGTCAAATTTTGACAGCAGAGTATAAGAAGGTAAATTTCTTTTAATTTTTTTATCACTATATGTGATAAAAAATTTAATTTTTTTATCACTATATGTGATAAATGACTGATATCCAGAATTTTGGTGACTTCTGAAATTGTAAAAATTATTTTTTCCTAATATAAGTATACTACCACATTGCTTTTGAGGGTTTAGCAAGAGAATGTTCAATTTATCCTGGAAGGAAAAGCATGTAAATCTCATAGAATGTTTCTTTTCGAAAGCCTTTCCAATCCATCTTCAAACATCTGTATAGTTTAATACAGAAATCAAAGCCTTCAAACTACTACATAAGATAAGTGAGAAGGGGGAAAAGGGATATTGTGATAAAAATTTACTTGATAAATTCATTATTCAATTCAGTGACTTCATTTTGAGTTTTGGAGATATAGAAAATGCCCTTCCTCATCAGGAAACAAAGACTCTGATACAACTACCATTGCAGCAGTCTTAATAATACAGTGATAATATTTCACTGCAATTCTTGAGTATGTAGTTTTAACATATCTATATTTTTCTTTCCCCTCAGGAAAAGACGAAATTTGGCGGTAACTTGACTGAAGCTACAGGCTGCATCTTCTGTGATCCCAGGTTTACTCCTCTAGTCGATCAGCTGCAAGCCATGAAACTTAATAACCCCATGAGAGGGGGAAGGGGCCGAGGGCGCAGCCGTGGCCGTGGAAGGGGGACTAAATCAAGAGGGAGAGGGAAAAGCAAACCCAAAGATAAGATGGCTCAGCTGGCTGCTTACTTTGTATAAATTTTTTATAGATTGTTATGAAAAATCTTTTCTAACCTCTAAACATTTTCTGTTTTGTTAATAAAAGAATGGTTTTTATCAAATACAAGTGTTTTGGTATTGACTAGTATTTATCAGAATCCAGATACATGCTCATATTTGAAAAAAAAAATTATCAATCCAATGGTATGAACAGTTCTTTGTATATACACTGGTGTAAGAAATTAAGAGAATTTGCAGACTTGTTCGATTATCTCTAGAACTACTGTACCGATTTTAATGAAATTTGATATGTACAAACATTGATACAATACAAAACAAATAACCATTCAATAATTGTAATACACACGCATGATCGTGCGTAACACTCGTTGGAGTCAGAAGGTATGAAACAGCGGTTGCAGAATAAACAAAAAAATGGGTTAATAGGGGGTATGGTCCCCTCTTACAGATATACAGGTCTCGCAGCGTGATTTCATACTTGAAATAAGGCAGTTTATCATTTCCTCTGGCAATTGGTCCCACTCGTTCAGCAACGCTGTTTTCATTCCCTGGATGGTTCCCGGAGGGGTGTTGCGAGTTGCAATTGCCCTCCCCAGAGCGTCCCAGACATGCTCTATAGCAGAGCTCCGCAACCTATTATCTTCCACGGCACAACATTTTTTTCAATAATTCCGCGGCACACCACAAGAAAAAGCTTGCAAATATATAAATTACAATAAATACGTATATGTTTTTATTAGATAAAAAAACACAACAAAATAGCTGTATGTATCAAGATAATTATAATCATTTAAGTTTTATATAAATCATTTTGAACTGTACACCAACAAGAACAAAAATATAAAATTATAGTTTACAAGTAAAAAAAATTACTCTTTATATTAAATTTTTATATTAAATTTTTTTTTCGTCTTTACTTAAGCCTAATAAATCAAAGTTAATTTAAACATAACTAATTTATTAATGAGATATTTAAGATTGTTTTGATAAATGTGCGTTTTATATTTGGCTCTATAATAGAAAGATCTACAATTCATGGTCAAGGCCCTTTAAATATGATCGTTTGTCATTTTCAATTAGAACCAGTGTCGAAAAACTTTGTTCGCATAAGTATGTCGTCGAAAATGGGAGCAAAATTGCAATGGCCTTGTCAGAAATTTGTGGATATTCTTTCTTAACTGAAATCCAGAAATATGATGCTCGAGCATACATACAATGTATGGCTAACAACATGTTTTTGTTTTGTGTATAATTTCGACCCAGAAAAATTGCATATTAACAAAAAGTTAGAGGAATGTTTTACTTAGAAAAATTTCTATTTAATGCAGTGGTTAATTTTTTTATTATCATAATCGATAAAATCACCGCGGCACAGTCAAGATCACCGCGGTTGCGGAGCACTGCTCTATAGGGTTAAGGTCTGGAGATCTGGCTGGCCAATCCATCCGGCGAATATCCTCACTCTCTAGAAATTCGTCGACCAGAAGAGCTCTGTGTGGCCTCGCGTTATAGTCCATTAAAATTAACTCGGGGCAAGCTGCACCCCTGAAAAGGCGAACATAGGGCTCCAAGACCTCATCCCTATACCTCACACCAGTCACAGTGCCTCTTTCAAAAGACATGGAGAGGTGTGCGGCCATCCAACATGATACCTGCCCAGACCATTAAACCTCCTCCGCCATAATGGTCGATTTCGTGGACATTGGAGGGTAGGTAGCGGGTCCCTGGTTCTCTCCATATGAACGTACGGCGAGAATCGGTGTTTAGGCTGAAACGAGACTCATCAGTGAAGAGAACGGTCGCCCATTGATCTATACTTCAATCTCTATGCTCTCTGCACCATGATAAACGGATTCTCCTGTTTGTAGAAGTGAGCGGGACGCAAACAGCAGGTCTTCTTGCAAACAACCCTCTCTCATGAAGTCTTTTGGAAACAGTCACTCTTGATACACGGGTTTCTGTGGCTGCATACAAGTCACGAGAGAGCTGAGAAGCTGTAGCACTCCTGTTACGTCTCACTATAATCGACAAATGGCGATCTTCTCTGGCCGTCTGGCTCTTGGACGACCTTGCCCAGGCTTTCTCTTGATGGATCCGGTATCCTGGAACTGTTTCCATAAGTTACACATGACGCTGGGCGTTAAATTGAACTCTCTACAAATTTGGACTTGAGATTGGCCTGCTTCTAGCCTCCCCACAATTCACCACCTCATTTCATCATCTAAACGTTGGTGGTTACTCATTTTTACTGTTACAATTTGAAATTAACCGATTGATGCAAAATTAACCCATCTATTAACCTTTTTTTTGTGTTTATTCTGCAACCGCTGTTTCATACCTTCCGATTCCAACGAGTGTTACGCACGATCATGCGTGTGTATTACAATTATTGAATGGTTATTTGTTTTGTATTGTATCAATGTATGTACATATCAAATTTCATTAAAATCGGTACAGTAGTTCTAGAGATAATCGACCAAGTCTGCAAATTCTCTTAATTTCTTACACCAGTGTATGTGGCTCCATTGTCATACCTGCATTTAATGGAATCCGAGTTTTCATACTTGATGAAAAGGATACATAAGTGAAATTAATATTGTTGCTGTCTTGTAGTGAAATTTTTTAATGAGCAAAATGAACAGAAAATTTGTGTTATGATGAGGGAAAACTGTGGGTGAGAGAGAAGTCTGAGAAATATATTATAAGGCTAAAATTAACCAATGATGGACAAGTATTGAGGCTCTTGTCCTTGGATATATATGATATGATATACTTGTATATAATTATATTTGAAAACGCATGGTTTATGACTTATATAATTTATGATGTTATCTAGTTAGCTGCAATGTGTTTTGGAAAATAATTTTAGGTTCTGTTGATCTTGCATAAAATCCTGTATTTAAATTTTGAAGAATTTTTTACAGTTTTATTTTTTGAGTTTAAAATTAAAAATACAGATGCTTTAATTGTTCTCTTCGTCTTAAAGTAGGTGTTTTTATGCAGTTGAGATTTTTCAAATGGTTATTTAATTTTGTTAAAAATTGAAATTAATATATAAAAAGGCACCATTTAATTTAAATTTTATGAGAAATTACTCACTGGAGTTTATGAACATTTGTAAATGTCTATTTTTAGATACAAAAGCAGATTTGTTCACTGTATAATCAGAAAAATAGTGTTTGTAACATTCTACATACTTAACAAAGGCATTTTAAGATATGTGAGATGAACAAGGTAGCCCATGATGTTATTGCATATGTGCTTGAAATTAGTTGTTCTATATCTTACTTTTTAGCTTCCTCATCTGCTTTAACATTATTTCTACATCTGTTTATCATTATTTTCTGATGTTTTGATGTGATAGTTACAATTGGAAGGGGTATTTCATTAACTATGCATTTTCGGATGCTATTTAACACCATTGGTACATTATTTGCTTTGCTGCTCTAACTAAATCTAAATCCACTTAATAGCCATCTCTGAATTTCCTGTAAGCAATGCTGTACTTTATTTATTGTGATCAGAATATTTCCCCTGTATGAATTTTTTTTTGCTAGTTGAATAGTTTTTTCTTGTTCAGATGTAATTGATTATGTTTTGTACTCAAAGAGATGAATAACCCGACACACTGATATAGTTTTAGGATAATTTAAAAATATTTATATAAAATTTTTAATAATTCTGAAACTTACAGATATTAGCTTATTAGCTGCAGCTCTCTTCGAAAGATAGATAAAACAGTAAAAAAGTATTTCACATTAAAATAACAACGCTATGCATTACTTTCATTATTTGTCCCTGGTAATGTACCGCTGAACTTCTGCAACTCGTCCTTGATGGCTCGGATTAGATCTGCTACTGGTTCGCCCTCTCGCAGGGCGCTGACCACGTCTATTTCATCGTACTGGTCAACCACTGCGGGATGGATCTTGGACGAATGGGCGAGATACACTTCTGAGGCAGCTTCTCGGAGCACGTTGATGGTGGATAAGGTTGATGCTGTCATGTCGGGTTGGGATTCTTGGAGTGTGTCGAGCACCGGCAAGGAGGATGTCGATGAGGCTGATATCTGTCGGAGCTTCGACTGCTGTTGGAATGGGAAGAAATTGACGTGTCTGTTGTGGGCTTCCGTGACTTCTGGATATTTACTTGTGTCTGTTGTCGTTTCCTGTAGATAAAAAAAGACTTTGAGCTGCCTGGGTTTGCTGAAAGCTGGAACTCCTAAAATCCAGGCTGATGGGAAGTCATTCAGTTTGACTGGATTTTCTTTTTTTTAAGCGAAATTTTCGACGCAAGCATCACGAATGAAAAACCATGCAGAATCAAAAGAGAGTGAGCGTACAATGACCTTTTTTAGAAAATCAATTTTTTCGTCTTTTAAGCTGAAGATTTACTTAAAAATTTTCATATTTTTTTTTTCAGTCTGAAACGTTACAAAACATTTCGCCCGCGCGAACAAACAAAACTTGGATAGAAATTTCAAGAATTAACGTTGAAGATTATTTATATTCTGCTAATTTTGCTGAAAGAAATAAAATGAAAAATTCTTCGAAATGAGAATTTTAGCGCATTTATTCATTTTCCTTGCAAATTTGGCTCTAGAAACTATGTGTTTACAGTTGTATAGAAATAAGTAGAATTTACACTTCAGACGATGTTTTATAACGATTTGCAATAATGTCTTATCTGATTTCCATCCAAGCTTTGCTTGGTAAGAGATCAGTATTTAATTTCTAGACAGATATTCTTCTGCAGCTGGTTAGTTAGAAGAAATATTCTAAAATAAAACTTTTGAAAATTATAATTTTTGATCAAATGCTTACTAGGTTTGTCTGATATCAATCTTAGTAATTGTTTTTCTTATCGCTGTTGCAATTTCTATGATCTTTGATTTGATGTGCACAGTGTTGCAAAGTCTCGAACCTAGGAGTTTATTATAATTAATATTTATTATAACTCCGGGCTCACTGATTTTTTTCTGTGTGTTGTGATAAACATGAAAAAAAAAGGTTTCCAAAACCTTACACAGCCATTTTTTTTGTCAAAAAAAGAGCGATTTTTAACAGTTTCCGTTTTTCTATCACGTGCTACGCTCTGCTGAACTCTTACTATTTGATTCATCCCCCCCCCCCAAAAAAAAAAAAAAAAAATACCACACCCTGAATTGGATAATGAATATGGATGAATACAAATAGTCCCTTAAGTTAAACAGTGTAAAATCATGTGAAGTCGTGCACGCGGATTGAAATTCAAATAGGCAGGACTCACTTACCTGCAAAATGATTAATCGTTTTGAAGAATTATTAATTTAATTATCTAGGAAATAATTCATTGCTTTAAGATCAGAAGTAACAATGTTTCTTTCTTGCATATGCACACGCATACGTACTGGCACTATACATATACATTGAAATGTATGTGTATGTGTGTGTGAATTTTGCTGCTCACACGGAAATATATGTAAAAGTATGTAAACCACTAAAATTCTGCTTTTGTTAGTCTGTACTACGAGTTTAATACTATAGAAAAATGTTCGAATCGAAGGGGTATCTAAATAGTCTAAGTTAAAGGTTGCATCGATAGATGAAATCAATATTCTAAACAAGAGGTCTACAAAATGCCACTAATCTAAGAGCCATGTTTACATGGCGGAGTCGCAGATTCAACTGCTCCAATTCTAAACACGGTGGGCGCGCTGCAATCGACGTCACACATTTCGCCACACTCCCCACCTGAACTCCACGAGTTCACTCTTTATTTATACAGATCCATACAAATCTACAGTGTGGTTCAATTAGTCAAATTTCAATTCTAAATATTTAACACATGAATGTTAAATTCAAATCAAATAATCAAAAATGAATCATAAACAAATATGCAAATTGTAAATTAAAGTTTTAAAATTAAGAAAAGTTAAATCAACAAACTAAATTTTAATTTCACTAAATAAAGAAGAAGAAGAATAACAATCAAATCTAAAATAAGGAAAATACTTACAATTACTTACTATTACAAATTCATACAAATTAAAAAATGTTCTCGAATATCTACTAAAATTAAAACATAAATAAGACAAATTAATCAACTAAATAAAGAAATTACTAAATACTCAAAAGTTCAAAAATTGTTCCTATTAAATAAATGCTGGAACAAAGTCTAAAAGTCTAAAGTTCGTTCACTTCGAGTGGGTACAAAAGTTGTATGGGCTTTCTAAACAGTCCCTTTCAGGTTTTCACCATACAAGCCCGAACATTTCCATCTCTTCCCGTAAACGATTCATGAATGACACCCAAGTCCCACAGGAGTTTGGACTTTGATGTTCCGTCAATCAGGACAAACTTGCCCAATTTTCATATCCTTAGAGGATTCAGTAGTTTTGAAATGGTACGCAGTTTTCAAATTCAGTAAGTACTGATTCTTCCATTTCTTCCAGATTTGTTTGAGAAGTTGTGTTTGGTACATTTTTCTTCGAGTTAAACCTTCTCTAGATGTATTTTCTAGTTCTATGAAGTTTATTGGAAATTCATTTTCATTTCTTCCAAAGTTTAAGAAATGAGATGGTGTTAAAGGCGAAGGTTCGTTTAAACAATCGTTAACGCACGTCAGTGGTCTCATCTTCACAACTACTTCTACTTCTGCCACAACAGTAGATAATTCTTCTAAGTTCAATAAAGCGCGACCTAGCACTTTTCTCAACGGATCTTTCACTGACCTTACCAAACGTTCATAGAACCCTCCCCACCATGGGGATCGTTCCGCAATAAATTTCCATGTAATGTCCTGTGACGAAAGGTAATCTCGTAGCTCATGGTTCAATAGTATTTCGGAAATGTTTTGCAGTTCTCTACTGGCCCTTTTAAATGCTTTCGCGTTATCAGAGTATACGATGGAACAATTTCCTCTTCTAGCCACAAATCTTCTAAAGGCCAGCAAAAAACATTTAGTCGACATCGCGGTCACCAATTCTAAGTGTATCGCTCTGGTGACAGCGCAAGTGAAAAGTGCTATGTAAGACTTCACTGTTCCCGTTTCATTTTTTACATGAATCGGTCCGGCGAAATCAATGCCGCAAATGTTAAAGGGAGGCGTTTGAGATATTCGATCTTTGGGCAAAGGGGCTGTTATTTGGTCAGCAGGTTTTGCCGAATACTTCCTGCAAATCAAGCACTTGCCAATAATCTTTTTTACTAATTGCCGTCCCTTGGGAACCCAAATTTTTTTTCTCATCTTTGTTAGCGTCAAGGACACGCCGCTATGCATTACCTTTTCGTGTTCTCTTTTCACTAACAATTCCGTGAACCTCGAAGTTTTAGGGAGTAGGATCGGTTGTTTTTCATCAAAGGAGAGGTCTGATTCGGTGAGCCTGCCCTTTATTCTAAGTACTTTCCTGGAGTCTAAAAATGGTACTAATGAGCAGACAGACGAATCAGATTTTACTTTTTGAGATTTTCCAAGTCTGAAATTTCTGAACTAAAGAATTCCTTTTGCGTGTTTCGAATCCAAAACTCTTCAGCTAACTGCATTTCTTCAGCTGTCAGAGGTCCACGATTTTTAACGGAGTTTTTAAGATTTGTCAAAAATCTCTTCACCCAAGCTGTAACTCTTAAGAATCTTCTGAGAGTGCTATATTTCGAAATGTCGATAAGTATGTCGTTGGCCACTGCACACCCGAACTGGTATATTTCATTGCTGGTTTTCCGATATTCTAGGTCTTCATCGTCGAATTTCTTCTCATTTTCCTGTTCTGGCAAGTTTTCTTCAGACATCTTAAGAAAGTGTGATCCTTCTAAACAAATCGAATCGCTCAAAGTGGAAATATTGGCTCCTCTTGAGGCTAAATCTGCTGGGTTTACTTTGCCAGGACAAAAATGCCAATTTACTAGTGATGTCAATTTGTTTATTTCTTCAAAGCGATTCTTCACGAAGGGCTTAAACTTCTTAGGCACACCTTTGATCCAGAAAAGGGTGATTTTCGAATCAGTCCAAAAATGAGTCTTGCTTTGAATCTCAAACCTGGGATTCATCCTCAAAGTCTTGATGATATGGTTGCTCAATCTGGCTGAAAGGAGAGCACCCATCAATTCTAGTCTGGGTAATGTTAATGTTTTTAGAGGTGCTACTCTGGTTTTGGAAGCCACCAAGATAGATTGAATTCTATTGTCAGTATAAGTTATGCGTAAATAAGCAACACTGCCATATGCTTTCTTGCTTGCATCGGAAAAACAGTGCAATTCGACTGTTTCAACGTTGTCTAAATGACTCGAAAAATAATATCTTGGAATTTTGAATTCCTTTAAACAAGAAATTTCCTTGCACCAGTTTTCCCAAACGGAATTTAAATTCTCTGGTAGTCTATCGTCCCAGTCCAATGAACGCGTCTAAATCTCTTATATCAAGCATTTTGCTTTCAATATGAATGGTCCCAAGAAACCTACGGGATCAAATATTCTGCCTATAACTTGCAGAAGAAATCGTTTAGTATTTTCTCTTTTTGACAGAAATGTCGTCAAGTCTTCAATATCAAAATAAAGAATGTCCTCATCTTTATCCCATGCCATCCCTAATACTTTGAAGGGAGGTTTTGCTGCATCAAAGTCCTTTTGAGTTTCCTCTGTAGTGATACCCTCCTTAACCCACAGATTTTGTAGTATTTTCGAATTGGTTTGCCACTTATGTAAAATCATTCTCGCATCTTTAAAAATATTAATGCATTCCAAAGAAGTTTTAAATGCGTGTCCTACGTCTGAATGACCACCAATAATATCATCTACGTATACGCTGTTGTTTAGGATTTCGTATGTTTCAGGATATACTGTTTCAAATTGCTTCAAATGGTGTCGAATTGCTGCTGCAAGAAGAAAGGGGCTACTGTTTACTCCAAACAATACGCGTGTAAATCTATAAATCGCAGGTAGTTTCAAATCAGAGGTTAGATCATCTGCGAAAGAAACCTGGTAACATCCCTATCCTCCTCATCAATTTCTATTTGGAGGAAGGCTTGTTTTATATCTGCTGTGAAAGCAACTGGGTGGAGTCTAAAGGATAGAAATAGTTGAACCATGTCAGGGAGCAAATTGGGTCCAACATGCAGGCAATCATTCAAAGACATTTCACTGGGAAGATGCGATGAAGCATCAAAGACGATGCGGAGTTTACTAGTTGTTCTATCGTTACGAATAACTTCCCTATGGGGTAAATAGAATTTAATTTGGTTTTCATCTTCATCAGTATTCTGTACGGGTTCTATAATATTTTGTTCTAAATAGTCATCTAAAACAGATTAATATGAATTAAAAAGATCAGGATCATTACGAAGTCTAAGTCGTAAAAAACGTTTCTCCGCGACCACCCTGTTATCCTGTAATTTATACTTTAGATCCGACCTCCAGGGCAATTTTACCTTGTAACGAGAATTTTCATACTTAATTTCGGATTCGAATTTCTTCAAAATATCATCGTTTGTAGAATCAACAGTTTCATTTTCTGGATTAATCCCTAATCCTTTAAGCTTCCAAAATTTTTGTAATTGGTCCGAAATTGATTTCTCTTCAACTATAATGTTTAGGGCTACGGAAGATTCTAGAACACTATCAGTTTTTCCCTGTACACACCATCCAAATATTGTCTCAGTGGCTACAAGGGTTTTATTTAATCTTTCCAAATTTCCCGTTACTATACTATAGTAATAGTCAGTTCCTATAAGAATGTCTATACCACCTTTAAATTCAGCTGAATCAGCTAGTTGTAAATCTTTCAATTTTGACAATATTATTTCCGATTTCAAGTTTGCGGGAGGCTATTCTGAACTTGTTATTTGATCCGTCACAAGTGCTTCTATTTGAATATTAGAATTTTCCTTTTCTCTATTTTCCAATTTTAGACTTACAACATCGAATGTTTGTTGAATGGGTTGTTTACCGCCAAAGGTAAACTGACAAAGTCTCTTTTCTAATTACTGGGAGCTTTAATTTGCACGAAATATTTTCATTTATAAAAGATCGCATAGATCCACAGTCAAGTAAAAGCCTTGCTTGTATTGTGCGAAATCTGTGTCTAATTTTAACACCGCAAGTTTGCATCAAAATTGAGGGTGATCTAAAATGCGAAATTCCAGTAAAAGCCTACGTCTCAGCGGCCTTCTCTTTCTCTTTCAGCTTTTTTTCAAGTTGGAAACAAATCTCTGAATTATGTCTCTTTTTACATTCAGAACAAGATTGCTTTGATACGCAGTCTTTAATCCTGTGATTAGGCATTAAGCAAAGTAAACACTTGCCTTGTTTAAATAAAATGTCTCTTTTATCAACAACACTAACAGATTCGCAAATTTTAATTTTTGTGGGTATGTTTTTCTTGTTTGCAGAATATGCAGTAATCATCTGAATTGTTTTGCGACTCGATTTTCGCTGGCTCCAATAATTGGACGGCACTTGTAAACACTTTGTTTTTGTTATGTCTCACTGAGAGAAACTGTCTAGATTCATTTCAGCTTTGCGCTCTTTCGATAGGCGGGAGGGAAAGAAGAATATTTCTCTCTCTACATTCAAGTTCTGTGCGAAATAATTCCAAAAGCGTTTCGATATTGTAAAGGGAAGAAAAGTTTGGATTTTTGCGATTGAATTCTAATGTCAAATCTTGGGGTAAAATTTTATACAACACCGGGATTGCACTTCCAGTGATTTCAAACTGCGTACGTGCATTTCAATATTGTCGTACAATTTTCTAAGTCTCGAGATGTCACTGGATTTGATAACTGGAGTTAAATTTAGTAACTCAGTCATATGAATATTGATGATTAATTCACGCCTTCCAAATCTATTCTCTAGTAATTTGATGGCTTCGTCATAATTGTCATCGGACACGGCAAACCCTTCTATTGCGTTCAATGCTGCTCCCCCTAGAAAGGAGCGTAAATAATTGAATTTTTCAATTTTGGATAGTGAATTGTTATTGTCAATCGATACTTTAAATGAATTAAAGAAATCTGTCCATTTCGTGTAATCGCCATAATATTTCGGCATAACCAACTCTGGCAGACGAACTACCTTGTGGTTTCGCGTTTTCGGAATCGTTGTCGTTTACAGTAGCAGCTATATTTGGTTTACTAATTTTTAATCTTCTATTAATTTTAAATTTCCATAAAATAACTTTATCCTTATAATCTCCTACAGCAGAAATTTCTGATTCGAGATCCTTAGTTTCAACAAGTGATTCAATAGCGGCATCAATCTTTTTTAGTTCATCATATTTATTTGTCAATAGTTCTAAGTTTTCTTCTAAGATCAATTCATCCGCAGTTTCCTTTCCAAATTCTGTTTCAGTGTTCTTTAAAACTTTTGAAACTGCAGATCTAATAACTTTCCGTTTCGATTTCAATTTTGTGAGTTCGTCCGTCATTATTGATTGAATAATTGAAACGATCTTACCGTGAGCAGTCTTCGCACTTAAATGTGCTAATCCAAAAATGTAAAATTTCGATGATCTATTTTTCTATTTCCACAAGATGAGTTGAAAATCTATTGTTCCAATACTAGCAGTTCTAAATAACATTCCCGTTGCGATGCACCATGTAGAAAAATGTTCGAATCGAAGGGGTATCTAAATAATCTAAGTTCAAGGTTGCATCGATGGATGAAATCAATATTCTAAACAAGAGGTCTACAAACGATATTGTATTTATTTACAAATGTACAACGTTTAAAGGTCTACAAAATGCCACTAATCTAAGAGCCATGTTTACATGGCGGAGTCGCAGATTCAACTGCTCCAATTCTAAAAACGGTGGGGGGCGCTGCAATCGACGTCACACATTTCGCCACAAATACTACGAAAACGGCGCACTACAGCACCATATTTGTTAAAAAACGGCACCACTGGAATAAGTAGGAATAGAATGAAACATGTTTTGTTAAAATCGGGTGCTAAGTTATCTAATTAATCGTATTTATAATTACATTTTATTGTATCGTGATCATTAAGTTTATACTTCAACGAAGAAAGATGTGTGCATTTCATTGTTAGCGTCTGCCGATTGATTGAGGATTTTTTCTTTTATGACAAAAGTAATAAATATGATTTAATGTAAAAAAAAATAGTTCTAAAATCATAGAATTAGAACATTTAAATTTTGAATTAAAACCATCAAAATTTTGCGAAATGTCTGCAGTCTAAAGTGTTTTTAAAAATGTGATATCGAGCTTAGTGCTTTCGAATATTATTTTCCATTCGCTGCAACGAAAATAAATAAATTAAATGTGGGATTCCGCATTTTATCAATTGCAATTAAATTAGTTTCTTTCATTAAGGCGGCGCATCAGTTGGTATCGCAGATATTCAATCCAGTGATCAGCTTTTGAAATTTTTCTACTCTGTATTTTTCTAATCACAGAAATGCTAATTCAGGTTTTGAATTCTTTTTTAATATAGGATTACGTTCCTCAATAACGGTCCTCCGGAAAGAAAAAAATTCAGAGTTCGTCGTGAGTTATAATTTTGGCAGCGCGCCAAATCCAGTAGCAGTAAACAGTTAAACAGAAAAGTACCAAAATGCGTTTTTAAAAAAAGTAAGCAACGATAAGTAATCCCACGTTAATAACCCGCGTTAGTTTCGGTAGAAAAGATTACCTGATTTTTTTTTTTTAAATATGAATGAAGACTTTTAAATAGAGAGCGCGTAGTTTTTAAAAATTTTAATTTTCCCTTTGTTATAGGGCATTCTTTATGTTTTTTATAGGGCATTCATTATGTTAGTGATGTCTATCGCAACAAAATTAAATAAATGAAAAAAAAATTAAAAAGATATTTAAAAATACATGCTCTGCATTTAAACATCTATTTTCAAAAAAGAATTCAAAAAGAATTTTTTAAACTGTGATTAGAAATCTAGTAAGAGGAAATCTCCCCATAGCTTAATAGTACGGTTGAAGATCTGATAGCGCGTTCACATCCATGCTCTCCTCCAAAATTCTGCGGGGAAACCAGTGATTTATGGGCAGCGGCCTGCAGAGCAGTCCTGCACTGATCTTGTGTCGGAGCGGTCTTTGCCGAGAGCATCAAAGAAAAAGAAGGGACCTTGGGGGCGGGAATGGGGGTTGAGAGTGAAATGAACCCTACCCGACGGGTAGGGTTACCGTGACTAATGTGATGACAGGAATTGGGGGTACTTCCCTGCAGAATTTCTTCTGCAATGTGAATGTACCATCAGATGTTAACTGATGTACCTTCCTTAAAATTCACATACAAGGTGCGCCCACAAAGTAACCGGACAAATTAAAAGATAAAACGATAAAATAAAAAAGTGAAAGAATAATCTCTTGGCTAGAAAGAGCGACATCTCAACTCTTGTTAAAGCCAGTTTAAACTGGTTATTTAGTCGTTTGCATATTAAAACGCCGTAGTAATTTTCATTTACTGAGAAGGCATTGTACAAAAAAATTTGCTTCGGAATGGAACAACGTTGTAACATTAAATTTTGTTATAAATTAGGTAAATCTGCTACTGAAACTTTAGAGATGATTCGAACAGTATATAGTGATGCATCGTTGTCAAGAACACAAGTATGTGAGTGGTACAACCACTTTAAATGTGGGCGAGAAAGCATGGAAGATGAACCAAAGACAGGGCGCCCTTCAACTTCAAAGAATGAGGAAAATGTGGTGTATTATAGTGGGAGATGAGACCTGGTGTCTACAATACGACCCAGAAACAAAAAGACAAAGTGAACAATGGAAAGGACCGTCTTCTCCCATACAAAAAAGAAGAAGAAAAAAAAGCACGGATGTCAAAATCAAAGAGTAGGGTGATGCTGATTGCATTTTTTGATTACAAAGGACTTATTCACCACGAATTTGTTCCTGAAAATCAAACAATTAATCAGTATTTTTACAAGGAAGTGCTTTTTCGATTAAGAAACAGGATAAGGCGAGTTAGGGACTGTTTGATTCTGGTCAATGGTTTCTTTTACACGATAATGCTAGACCCCATACAGCAATTTCTGTACAACAATATCTTGCTAAGCATTCAATTACAGTGATAAATACCCCACCATATTCTCCCGACTTATCGCTAACTGATTTTTTCCTTTTTCCGAAGCTTAAGATGGCCATGAAAGGACAGATATTTGAAAACGTCTCGGATATTATATCAAATGTTACGCGTATTTTGCGAACGGTTAGTTCCAACGCCTACAAACAGCGTTTCGATGACTTGAAGAAACGTTGGAAAAATTGTTGACTCCTTTGGCGATTATTTTGAAGGAGATAAATTTATTTGAAGATGAGTAATATTTTTCTTATTTATAAAAAATTGACCTGTTACTTTATGGGCGCACCTTGTATGTGTATTTGACCGAACGGGATACGGGTGGTACATTACAAAAATTACTAGAACATACAAGTCTGATTTGCTGTTTTCCTTCGAATCTAAGAGAAGAGAGGGGTATCACGAGTTGATCCCTTCGCTTTTAATTTGAATATAGGATCTCTCTCGTCATTAAATCTTGCTGGATAGATCCTTGGAACATGTTTTCTGTCAGTTCTGACCAGGAACGTAGGTAGCGGGGTGGGAGGACTTAAATTCATACTTTAAAAATTATATATATATATATATATATATATATATATATATATATATATATATATATATATATATATATATATATATATATATATAAAATTATGATAGTATCAATATTCAGTTATAAATGCACCTGAGAGTCCACCGCGAAAGTTTTTTATGGCTTCTTCCCTATCTCAGACTTCGCATGACCATTTAGCTCACTTTTGATACTTTCGCCACAAGCATCTAGTTCATAGGCGTAGCATCGGGGGCACATGTCGCCCCAACTTAACTTGAAATGAATTAAAATGTTAATAGAAGTTCAGTTAAAATCAGACAATTGTAGAAAAGTTTTAAGAAAGTTGGTTTGTTTCCACCTTTTCAAACTGTGAAACTGAAGACTCCAATATCTTTAGCCTTAACATAGTTTTTAACAATGATATTACTCATAACAAATATTTGATGCTATATTTTTTTTCTCATTTTATTTATATTTATTTTTCTCAATGTATAACTTTTGAATACTACTCAAACATCAATTCTATTGTTATTAAATTTCAAAAATCATAATATTTCATATTTTAAGGACCGTCCGGTAGTCAATGCGCTGAGAAGGGCCCTAACTGAATTCAATTCGTGCCCCCCCCCCCCCCCCCCCTAAAAAAAATAAAAAGGTTAGAAGCACGCTACACCTATGATCTAGTTTGATATCATGTGTATATTATTGAGGTAAATCCCGTCTAACTTCTACAAAAATTCCCCTTCCTCCCGAAGAAAATTTTTATTGTTACATATTTTCAATGGATGAGGGAGCGTGTCCAGAGAATTTTCGACTTTTAAGAAAATGATTTCGAGTAATTTTTTACGCGAGCTCGTTTCAAGCATTTAGAAAGTGGAAGTCATATAGATCCATCATCCTTACCTCTGATTCTTGGTGGCCCCAGACCGATTTAGGCGGCGGCTTCGTGATGAGTTGACCGTCGTCCGTTATGGTTCCTAACAGATGCTGGGCACCTTCTGATATCGGACGTCTCTCGCTTGCAGTTTCCTCCTGTTGTCTGGAAGCAACACCAACGCTTTTGTATAAATAGAGCGTTAAATATGAAATTAAGTGCATGATATCACGTTTAAACTTTACTACAAAATTATGAGTAGTTCCTACCTGAAAAAAATGTGAGGCGCTGCCTGTACAGTACAATTTCCGAACTTTTCATTTACTAACAATGAAACTTCACGGCTATTCCGTACAGTTGCGATGACTTATAAGGTATTTTTAACTATACTTCCTTGTTTATTTATCATGTAGTTTAGGCTGCTAATAGAAAGGCGTGTTCATTTCTTATTTCGCTGTTACCATTTTTCGCATGAAAGAGGGATATTTTTAATGAAAATATACAGAAGGTTGTTCGCACTTTATAGAAACGATTTTGATAGTTAAGTTTTATGTATAAATGCCATATTTTTTGCGGCGATTTGCTTCTATCTGATAGTCATGGTTCTTCACAATAACTAGCTCGAATTTTCCATGCAAGTAAACTTTTTCTTAGTACTGTCATGTCAATTTTACCCTATTCCTCTTGGACCGTTTTCCAAAGTTCGTTCAGTGTTCTTGGATGCCGTTTTCCTAAGGCTCGTTTGAATAAACCGAAAGCACAAAAGTCCATTGTAGAAGCGTCAGGTGATTTTACAGGTATTTCATTAAATGAGATACACTTTATTCCTGTTTCTGATAATTTCTTTGCTAAATAAGCGGCAGTTGATTTAGACGTGGGACTAGAGGCTTTGTCCATATGAAGATCAACTTTATTAAAGTCCTTTCCGTATAAGGCTGGAATTTCTTCATCAAATATTGGTTCTAAAATATTCTGCTGATAGTAGAAGTGAATTAATTTTGGCTGTACTTGAGTTTTTTTAAATTTTTAATTTGCCGTTGTAACAAAATCCTGCAACTATCATGAATCCCTTTGGAAACTTTTCTGTACTCTGACGAAGCCATTTCGTGCGGTCATTCCCGTCAGTTAAGAAATAGAAAATTGATCTTTTTTTATTACAGTCACTTAAATACACCCATCCTGCATCGAATGTTGCCACAAATTTCCATTTTTCAGCGGCTAGTTGTTTTTCATATAATTTTCTACAATTTGTTTTTCTTTCAGCAATATGCTTTGACAAAAGCAGATGAACTTGAGGTTTGTAGAAGTGAAAATGGTATAATTCCCCACGGTGTGTGGCCAATAAAGAATGTATTATAAAGGATGCAGAGGCAGGGGTAAATACAGGATTGTAAACCAATAAAAAATAGAAGAATAACTGTCTGTGTGACTAGTGATAGCGATCTGAAGTCTAAATTTTACAAGATGGATGGTCGTTATTTTATGGCCCACAGTAAAAACGTCAGATGAGAAGGGTCAAAGTTGTTTTGCAAAATAAAATTATGTTGGGGGAGATACTTCATAGACTATGGACAGAGGCGACAGAGGCGACAGAGGCGGTGTAATAAAGAACCAATTGGGGTAAGAACCACTGAAAGAAAAACAGTCCACTGCCCAATGAAAGTTAGGGGCGTGCCAGAATGGCCCCCCTGTAAACGGACAACAGCTCCGCTAAGGACGGAAGGATTTGAAAAAGAAGGAGACGGATTTTAGATTGGGTTCCTGAGAGTTAGATGTCAGACACTCTCGTCTGCCCCATAGCCTTGGAGAAGTTCGAATATCCCGCCAAGGTGTTCCTACACTGGAGATGATACTGGGTCCCGGTCGCCGATGCTACGATCATCGCTGCATACATCCGTTATAGTAAGTGCCTCCCCAATAGACTCTAAAAATCATATTTGACTCTATAGTTTGCCTCTGCTTCTGGGTTCTCTATGTCAAAATTGTTAATATGAAACGGATTGTTATATTAATAGCTCTGACAAGTTAATTGAAATTTGGGTTATCAAATAAATGTATGTTTAAGGTCAATGCTTTGTGTTCCTTGCTTGTTCCAACCCATGCATGCATCCATTGTTTCTAGGTAATTAACACCTATATCTATGGTGCCGTGACCAGGATGCACGTGGTTGGAAGTATTTGTGGATATTACGGAAGAGACCTTAGTAATAATCAAGACTAAAATAATATGTTGTTAGTTTGCTAAAATAATTAAGTTTTTTTTTTTTTTTTTGTAGAAGAGGAAACAAGTTTTTTTTTATTTTTACCAACTGTAGTGAAAATAGACTTCAGATCGCTATCACTGGCCACACCGACAGCTATTCTTCTATTTTTTATTGGTTTATAATCCTGTATTTACCCCTGCCTCTGCATCCTGTATAATACATTCTTTATTGGCCACACACCGTGGGGAATTATACCATTTTCACTTCTACAAGGTTAAACATCTTTTTTAACTTCAAATCTTTATGAATGATTTTACTTACAATGCCAGAAGACATTGCTAGTTTCGATGCAATGGATCTCTGAGTCGGCGGGTTTTCTTTTAGGATCAGAGACTTCACTTTCTTGATATTTAGCTGCGTTCGAACAGTCTTAGGATGAGGTTTCGCGGTCATGTTTTCATATTTACTTTCAGTTAGACGTTTTTCCCCTTTCAAATGTAATATATTATAAATACCTTTTTTTGAAATGCCATAACCGCGATTTTTACACCGCTTTGCAATTTGTTGATGCGAATATTTTTCCTCGGAAAGCACAGTTACGTAACCTTCGAGCCATCTATCAATTTTGAGAACCATTTTCAAAATAAATCTTTTATTTTACAGTCCAATCAAAACAAAACAGTAGCAGACGTTTATTCTGAAGTTGCCAAATTTTTATCTCAAAATGCAAACGACAAAAATAAATTACAAAATCGTTTCCATAAAGTGCGAACGACCTTCTGTAATAATTATGTGGATGGCTAAGGTATATGGATACCAATCGATACATTATATACTGGTAGGAAAATTTTTATGGATTAGTAGTTAAGATTGGTAGTCAGGGATATGGATTGATTCTTAAGATTGTCAGCTGAGAGAGAGTCGTGTTTTACTGTCAATAAGTACCCTGGGTTCAGATGATGAGGCTTTCTCGTCATAGTAACCTAATGCAAAAGAATATAATGAACAGGTAAGCTTGTCATAACATATGAAATACTCATTCCGCAATAAAAAGAAATATGAATTAAATTGATCGCAAAGGATTCAATTGCTTCTAAAATAAGTTTCTCATCTATATGTAGTGTTAAAAGTACGACTATCGACGTAACCTAATAGCCAAGACCTTTTTTGTTTCTGACAGTCATTCATAACTTGCAAAATTAGTCAATGATATGAATAATCACGAAAGCGTATGATCATGATATCCTTTACATCGTAGGCCCATGGATTCCTATGGAGTCTGTTCTCTTTATGGGATGAAATCGAATGACGTTATTATGACATGAGAAAGTCATGCAAAAAGAATAAAGTACATTAAAATTGAAATCGTATCGCATTTAAAATTTCACTATTTAGCTTTTATGACATAATTATAAAAATAAACTACTTCATTTAACTTCGTCATCCTTTCAAGTAGGCAAATCATATGATTTTTTCAATTAATAGGTTCTTTCTTTTGCAAGCGCTTGGTTAGTTAAGTGCTTGCAAGTTGTATTTCAGACGTAATTGTGAAAAAACAAAACAAAAAAACAACAACATAGTAACAAAGTATGTTTTGTGTTATAGTTTTGCCTTCGTTGAGAACGTGAAGTGATTAAAATTATACCTTTTTGTTTTTCCATGTCTAGTGTATTTCGAAAGTTTACGAAGAAAAATTGTAACCAAAGAAATGACTTTATTGATTGTATGATGTAATATAAAAATTATTTCAAATTTGAACCGTTAACAGCATAATATACGATGACACTACATAAGCTCATTTCGATTCGAATTCAACATTTAGTTTTTTTCTCCATGTTAAGGTTGATCATCTCATTAGTTAACATACACTGCTATTCCGGATAATGGCCGAACGGATGGGGTACTGGTCTTCAGAACCTGATTCTACGGTTTCAAGTTCCGTGGTTATCTGGTAGGAGGGTTTATAGCGATTCGGAATTTCCTTAAAAATGTAGGTCCTGATCTGTATAGTGGTCGGGTTATAAAAGATGACTGTAGCGATCAAAGAGGCAACAGATCAACGCAAGTACTATAAATATCAGTGTTTTACTATTGTAAAAGTTGTGAGGATATTATTTAAAAGTCTAATGGGCAACTTAATATGAAGAAATCGAATACATGTTTTTTACGAATTTATTAAAATCAGCGTATTATTTCTAATAACTCAAATATGAATTCAGAAAATTGTTAAACACTGGACAATAACACTTGACTCAGTGAGTCGGTACTTGTTCGACGTGTTTTAGAATGGCATATTCAGTACAAAACTTCCTGTGTTTAGGGAATTGAATACGAAAAGCTGTAGATAACACTATGAAATAAGAAAAATGTTCTCATATTTTTCAAGACTTTTTATTCCGGTAGTAGACTACGCTTCGTTTTTTAATCAATAGTGGTATATTAGACGTCTGAAAAATTCATTTTTTTTTAATCGAATGCCATCTATTTTCAGGATTGAGCTATCTTTAGCGTAACATTATTTGTCTTCCCTTGACTGGATTATTTTTCATGAATTTTTTCCGCCTTAAAGGTACTGTAATTGACATGTCTTTGCTCGAAACTTCGATCAAAAGATTAATTTGCTCTAAAATAATCTAATTTCGGTCAAAATCAATCGCAGTCACCATGAAAAAAAATTAAGATTTTGCAAGGCGAAGAATCTTTTTTTCTTTTTAAATATTTGCATTATTCTCTCCTATCAGAATCGAGGTTCAAGATGGAATCATGGTGTCAATTTTTACTGAAAAGACAACATTGTAGGCTGTAGTTAAAAGAATCGATTTTGTGTTTCCTTTATCAGATCCCTTTTTGTTTGTAAACTTTAGCGAATAAGTTTCTGAGAAGATGGAGTAAATTGTATATGAGTTACTTATCTTTACTATTTGTCTTCTATGTAAAGTTTCATGATTGATTCAATAGTATTTGTACTGCGCAAACTTCTTTTCAGGATCTTAGACCTCTTCATTACAAGTGCTGGAAATTCCAGCTCTTATTTTACCTTACATTTAAGTATGGGATAAACTACATGTGTTATGCTTGCGCAGACTCATCTAGCGTCTTATATGAACCAGTCTAGTCAATTTATTTGAATTTGATCAGTTTATTTCTCATTGTTCATAACCGTGTTTTCAGATGACATACTATGATATTATGGCTTGGATTTAGGAGGTATTGAATATATACTGTAATTTATTCGAAATATCGATTACTATAAGGCAATAAATCTCTCCTGATTCTTTAAATTCGTGGTATAATTGAATGGCTTGAAATTCTTGTGCTTATTTTATGGCTGATTAATTGGGGTAATCAGTTCGGGAAAAAAATTTGGCTTTCCAGAAGATGGGGTCTGTTTGCAAGTTTATTGTATGCCCATGTACCCTTTGAGGTGTTATTATCTTATTACTGTATATTTAAGTAAAAAAATGCAACGGTTAAAATGCATACGATTTTAGCTCAGATTTCATATTTTTTTCCAAACAGATGACTTTCAGTATACCTTAAAGACTTTTCTTTTGGATCTGATTCATTAAATAAATGTAATTCTCACCCCCTTTCCTCTAGTTTCGAGAAATTACTAACAATGCTCTTATTCCACTTTTTAAAACTAGAATATTTGGTCATGGTTATCTCCTTTCGAGATCACCTTCTACAGCAAATTAAAAATGTAATACGGTACAATTAATATGGTACAATGTAATACGGTACATTTTTTTTTTCAACTTGTTCGTGCAGAGATTGAACGGAAAATCGGCCGATTGGATTGCGCTTTGACTTGAAATTCACTATAAATGTATTTCGGCTTAGAGAGAGAATAAAGAAAACGACTAATTGTCTAGTTAAAACAGTTCCAAGTAAAACCACCGGCTTTGATTCAAATCACATAAAGTATTAAAATATATCTGGATACAGTTTCAGTGATATAAATAAATGTAATTAAATGTAGAATGCAGCAAGTCTAGCTTTGCTTGACGAAGACAGACGTCGCGCTTGTGGAGCGCACAAGTTACTTTATGTGAGTAAAATTAAGGTCCTTCTTGTTTGTCTTTCGACTCACCTTGTCACCGAGCTCTCGGCTGCAGACTGAGATCTTAGGCTACCGTACCTCGGGAACATTTCAGAAGCCGGACCGATCTTTTTGCTTCGCATGCTGCAAATAGAATAAGGACATACATACATCCATACAAGCATACATACATATATATTATATATATATATATAATATATATATATATTATATATATAATATATATATATATTATATATATAATATATATATATATTATATATATATATATATATATATATATATATATATATATATATATATATATATATATATATATATATATAGAGAGAGAGAGAGAGAGAGAGAGAGAGAGAGAGAAGGGGGAGGGAGAAAGAGGGGTGAAAGTCTACAGTTATCCTTGAAAGTTTTCATTTTGAAAATATTTGTGTTATAATAACTATGACTCTTTTTCAAATACGTAGAGTGGTCATAAAGAAGAATAGTGTAAAAATTACCCCCCCCCCCCAAAAAAAAAAAAAAAAAAGAAAAAAAAAGAAAAAGAAAAATGAAAAAGATTTGCTTACAAAAGGGGAGTATCACAAATGGAACAGGGTTGTTTCTTTTCATTATTCTCTCTTGCGATATATTCCCACATATCACAATTCTCGCATATTCGTAAAACCTATTATTTTTGCAATCCAGGTCTTGCATCATCTCAATTTCTTTTATCTAGAAATATTCTAAATTCCCATTTCAGTTGTATCTCTATTTACTGCAGTTCCGTCTTCCGTGTAAAAAAAAAACTTTGTTACAGAGAAAATTTTGAACTTCATCAATGCAGTAGAAGATGTAAAAAAAAAAGTTAAATTCAATTATTATTTACAGTATAATGAAGTACCAACTGTTCAAATAGATTTATTTCATGTAATAAATAATGAGTTTATACCATGGAAAACAAGATTGATAAAATAACATTACATATGTATATAATTCATAAAATAACACTACATTGATAAAATAAAATACATATAGAGCGTAATTTTTAATAACATTCATTACGTACACATCAAAAAAGAAAGATAAAATTTATGCAGATTTTTTTTTACGTATGGTTGAATTTGCTCGTTATCGTCGTTCAAAGACCTAGAGAAAATTTTGTATGAATAAGACTGCGATCTCCCATATTCATATTTTGCAAAAAATTTTAGGCTTGAAATTATTTTCGGATATGAAATAGTAAAATAATTCTGATAATAGAATAAGTATGTGATGTATTACTGATTCGGACATTGCGCGCTATTTCTCTAGGTTCCATCTTTCAATTTTAACTGACGAGACAGCGTAATGTCCGAAATGAGATTATTTTTAACAAAAATTGTAAAACAGGGTTGCGAAATAGTTCTTATTTCACAATTTGGGTCATATTCGACGCTTTGTTTAAACGAAACATGAATATTAATTGTCGTTCGACGTGGATATTTCGTTCGACGTATTTAAATCGATTTCTGATCCATCGGAACAAAAACAGACGATGGCCCGAAATTCGAAAATATCATTTGGCAGATCGTTTGAACCGTGTCTTGTAATACTCTTTTAATGGCATCCTCAGTTCATTTGATGAGGTTAGGAATGTCTCCCACTTCAATTAAGAATGGATGGACTGAACAAGTCTTAATTGATGCGCCCGATAATTTATGAACGCCGAATGTTCATTTAAGGAATCTATTAAAGATGCTTATAGTGCTTGTACGGAAAGAATTCTTTATCTTCGTTGTGACGTAATATGCATTTTTCAATTTTGGGAAGAGTTACATGTCTAGAGAATTAGATCAGAGTGAAATATCACGAAACTTGCGTGCATAAACCTTCCAGCGTAGTTATACAATGTGCTATTACCCAACAAAACTAGTTGAAACTTTTTTTTCAGAATCACACACTTAATCGGGTTTATATAAAAAATCGAAACCAATAGAAACGTATATTTATGCGGAACTTCCATACAAAAATTTAACAAACTGTCATTTGATGTATGTACAACAAAAAATAACCCGAATTATTCATTAGTATCAACTGTGGCGCATCTTGGGTCCAAGTAGTCTATTTCACGACCCCTCAGCTGTTACATAAAAATTGTAAAAATTAATTTTAAGCTGTAAATTATCAAAGTAACCCTTTTATATAATTTTTTTGTACTTAATTTCTAACATAACAATAAATAATTATGACAACTGGGGTTTTAACGCCGTTCTGTAAATTTTATCCGTAAATGAACTTTTTCTTGAAATTGAGTGTTACGTTTATAAATTCTCTTTTTTGTTCCCCATATTTAAAAGAATCGTTTTTAACCTGTGCTTGCTTGTCCTGTGAGGTTTGTCCATGTTTTATATATTTTTCAACAGATATTCTTATGAAAAAAAATATGAGAAATAAATACTTGAAATTTTAATACACGTGCTAGTGAAAGAAATTTACGGTAAGATAATGGGGTTTTAGGAGTGCCTAGCGGGGTGGAACTTGTTTCCACTTTAATCTCCGATTGAAAAGAATAAAATCAAAAATTGGAAATTTCGAATCTAAATATATAGTAGAGCCAAACAAAAATTTGGAGGTGAACGGCAAATTTCAATGAAATAGATTTATTACGAGCTTTTCTGAGATTATTAATTTATCCTGTACTAGCTTTATATACCCGGCGTTGCACGGGTGAACCCTTAATAAAGCTTACTTGTATGATATGTATATTTGTATTTTATGACAATCTATACCCCTCTCCACTGGTCATCATCCCATCAGCATATTATAATACCCCCCCCCCATGCCAATGTCAGCATTAAAATGTTTCTTTCAATTTTGATAACCCACTGGATCCCGCCCTTCGAGGAGTTTGAGGGCTTCCCCGTAAACCCTTGTGAAAATCGCCGGTTTCATAAACAAAGAATTACCTGACGTTGCCCAGGATAATAAAAATGAATGGAGTTAACCTGAGCTCTAGATGTATACGTACTAACAACCGAAATATATACAATTCACACACACACACACCTTTCCACACTTCATTTAATTAAGGTTGATCTCTCTCTTTTCTCCTACCACCAATTTGGTGTTCAAAATGGTGATATATAGGAAATATAAATTATTGGATTGTTTCTAGCAATTTTTTCAAAATCTAAAGCGAATGTCGAAAAATCGTGACATTGATCGTGTTTGTTACATTTAATCGTGTTTCTTACATTTTAAATCAAGAATCTTATGGATATCTGTTTCCTTCTTCGAGATATGACGGAATATGTAAAAAACACGTAAAAACACGTTTAGCCCCCCTAACCCCCTTGGGGGTAGAATTTTGAAAAATCCTTAAATTGGTTTTTAGGTATTCATATTCCTTACATTTTAAAGCAAGAATCTTATGGATATCTGTTTCTTTCTTTGAGATATGAGGTAATATGTAAAAAATACGTTTTGCCCCCTCCCCCCCCCAATGGGGCCGAATTTTGAAAATCCTGAAATTGGTTTTAATGTATTCGTGTTCCTTACATTTTAAAGCAAGAATCTTATGGATATCTGTTTCTTTGTTTGAGATATGAAGGAATACGTGAAAAACACGTTAAGCCCCCCTCCCCGTCCCCTGGGGCCAAATTTTAAAAATCCTGAAATTGGATTTAAGGTATTCGTGTTCCTTACATTTTAAAGGAAGAATCTTATGGATATCTGTTTCTTTCTTTGAGATATGAAGGAATACGTGAAAAACACGTTAAGCCCCCCTCCCCGTTCCTGGGGCCAAATTTTAAAAAATCCTGAAATTGGATTTAAGGTATTCGTGTTCCTTACATTTTAAAGTAAGAATCTTATGGACATCAATTTCCTTCTTTGAGATACGAAAGAATATGTAAAAAACACGTTTTGCCCCCCTCCCCCCCTAGGGGGGCGATTTTTGAAAAATCGCTTCTTAAATGACGCCTTCAGCACAAAAGTAATAAGCTCTTAAAATTTGATATCTGTATCTCCAATAGTTTTTGCTGGGTGTTGATTCCTTTATATATATAGATAAAACACGTAAGAACACGTTTAGCCCCCCTCTCCCCCTTGGGAGACGAATTTTGAAAAATCCTGAAATTGGTTTTTAGGTACTCATGTTTCTTACATTTTAAAGCAAGAATCTTATGGATATCGATTTTCTTCTTTGAGATATAAAGGAATATGTAAAAGACACATTTTGCCCCCCTTTCCCCCTTGGGGGGCGATTTTTGAAAAATCGCTTCTTAAATGACGCCTTCAGCACAAAAGTAATAAGCTCTTAAAATTTGATATCTGTATCTCCAATAGTTTTTGCTGGGTGTTGATTCCTTTATATATATAGATAAAACACGTAAGAACACGTTTAGCCCCCCTCTCCCCCTTGGGAGACGAATTTTGAAAAATCCTGAAATTGGGTTTTAGGTATTCATGTTTCTTACATTTTAAAGCTAGAATCTTATGGATATCGATTTTCTTCTTTGAGATATAAAGGAATATGTAAAAAAACACGTTTTGCCCCCCTCCCCCCCTTGGGGGGCGAATTTTGAAAAATCGCTTCTTAAATGACGCCTTCAGCACAAAAGTAATAAGCTCCTAAAATTTGATATCTGTATCTCCAATAGTTTTTGCTGGGCGTTGATACGTGTATATATATATATATAAGTCAGGACTTCTTCCTTTATAGATATAGATATGGTCACAGCTGTTGCAACGAGCAATTAATAATTTCGTGGAGTTATTAAAGAGCTAGCATTCATTTCAACCAGAGCTAGACGTGACCGGATTGATGCACTTCATCAACTGGAAAATTATCATGAGCGGTCTAGGTACCAATCACGTAGAGGCTGGAGTGTGTTATAAATAGCATGCTCTTATATGACGTCATTCGGGAAGGCAATTATTTTGCTACGGGAAAGCCGACGCAGGTTAACGCCCCTGTAGATAATTTAAGAAATTTTCTCTTTTTTTGCCAAAAAAAAAGTTTTGTTATTTATTCTTTTCATAAATTTTATAACACGGGTCTATGTTATGTACAAAATGTTAATGTTTCGTGTATAATTTAAAATTTTAAAGAATTTATCACTGTTAAAACAACAACCAGGAATAGGACGAAGCAGAGAGCATCAGTAATTTTTCTTTCCAACAGTGCAGTTCACATGTTCCTTCACTTGAACTTAAGAGCATCCCATTTAGTTTGGTCGATATTGCTAAGGCTGTACTCACATGAAAATAAATGAAAATTGCAGGAATCGGCGTTAGGATACTTCGGCTTTTTTAAAATTGAGTTCAGGGGTCCAGTGAAAATGTTTATCTGCAGGTTCACATCTCGACGTCATGCAGTTTCTAAACAATTGTTTTCTTTCTGTCTTGAATCCCGAGTCCATTGTGAGTAGAATCCTCTTACGCGATCATGACATATATCGGTTGTTTCCAACGCGGTAGGCGCTTTGTTTATTACGACATTCTCCCATCCCCACTGCGAATTTGTTGTCTTCTTTATTATGGGAGCACCATATAGGTGAGCCAACCTAACTTCCTAATCTTATCCTTGTCCTCGGAGAAGCGGGAATCGAACCAACAACCTGGTGGTTGAGGCATTCATAGAACGCCCGTGGGCCAAACCACTGCGAAACCCGGCCGCCTGATGACAAGTATCTATACCGCATAAAAGTTTGAATGAAGTTTTAGAGGCTAGAATTCTTGTACCATTGTTATGTAGTGGTATTTCAGATAGACAGCTTAAGTAGCAAATATACTCCTGCGAAAGTGTTCTTTTCCGTGAAACGAGGCTTTCTATGTTTTTTTTTAAAGTTTACATAATTTTAAAGAGGTATATAATTTCTATCCAAATTAATAATAAATAAAGATGTCATGAAAATGCTCACCTCCCGTAGAACTTTCTTCCGTTCGCCAAAGCGAATGCGTCATCCAGAAGCTCTGAGATTCTCTGGCGAACTCTGGATAGATGGATTTGCGTATCCGCTGCTGCAGCTTCGCTGTCAGCTTTCGATTTTGCCTGTAAAGAATTCAAGTAAAATTGTCGCCTTTAGATCCCCCTTTTTTTAAACCTGAAAATAACATCTAACATTTTAACAGCGATTCTAGAATCTTTTCCCTGGAAGAGCAAATATCTTAGATCTACCGAAGGAATCGAGTATTTATCTTGGAATAGTCGTTTGAAATACATTTTAATGGAGGGCTCCAGGTAGCCTAGTGGTAATGCGCCGGCTCTCGGTACTGAAGGTGCTCAGATTGAATCCCGACAAGCGTCATCAAATACCTCCGTGTCTAGGCCGATTATGGGCACGTTAAATCCTTACACAGGAAAGTCCGTCAGAGAGGATGGGAGAGGGTACAATCCCCCTAGACGCCGCCCCTGGGGGTACTTGGTCAAAATTGAGGGGGCACGACTAAATCGGACTCCGACCCTTGTGGTGCCATTATAAACCGGAGACGCACCCTTCAGCCCACTAACCTATATGGACCCAGTCTGGAATACATTCCGACCAGGGGGGGGGGGACATTAGAAACAACAACAACAACATTTTAATGGCGGTGCATCCACATAACGCAGTAGATCGAAGCCGGGAGACACTACATGACTTTCCACCCTTTTCCATGCTATAAATTCAAAGAGTCAATTCGTAATAATTTCAATTGCGACTGCAGATGAATAGTCAAAAATGCTTGATCAAAGTAATCTACTTTGATCAAGTATTTCGATTTGCTTTAACCCGACATTTTAATAGTACACTATGATAGGAGCAATAAAGCAAATGAGCAAATAAGTTAAAATCTTGAATTTTCAGTTTGATGAAAATTAAAAATTATCGCATTAGGAAATATTGGAAGGAATCTTCGTTTTCTACCAGCTTGTAAACATATTGTTGACGCATTTGTATTTACCATCAGAGATTTAT